>JAQPPZ010016995.1:0-612500 GCA_028583015.1 Wollemia nobilis | reverse complement strand
TCCTTCAAATACAACAAGGTCAAATTGTTAAACTAGAGGGTCACACACAAGAGCTGTTAAAAGAATTTGTTCTCCTTCATATACAAGAAGACCAAATTGTTAAACAAGAGGGTCATACACAAAAGCTGTAAAAAGATCAAAACATGGACAAGTTGCGGTGTCCATGCTGTTGATGAACGTGAGATTTGTGACTTCAGTTGTTGCCGTGAAAACCAGAAATTTGAGCTCCCATCCCATGCTGGTCGTAGATTTACCTTCTGAATCGAACAAATATGTCTCGTTGGCCAAAAGACCCAACGAGTTATTAGATGGAGAAAGATTAACTCTCACCGTTTTCTTTCGCTTCACACACGATTCTCCCGAATATCCAGCCAAGAAAAATGAAAGGGTATAATTTTCACCTGGCCTGTGGTGAATGAGTTGGGTGAGAGTGGCGTCGCCCTGAAGATGATCTGCTCCAAGCAGCAAACTATTGGCACCCTCTGGAGGATACCACCCATCATTCCCGCCGACAACGACCCGAACTTTTTCGCTCAGACTATCGGTATCACCCGACATTTTGTTTTCGCTCTGAATATTCATTTCACCCACCGTCCAATAACATAAGTCGGGCTCTCCCCGCTCAATAGTGAACGTTCCGGTGGATGTAGTATTCCTGGGAGAGGTAACCTCGAAACCGCCGTTAGAAACGAGGTTGGAACCTTCGCCGGGAGAAGGAATAGCTGCCATTTTTGCTGACAAAAGGATTCCATTTGTAGGGACGGGAATAAATGTGAAATGCAAATGGACACCCTCCGTCTGTGCTGGGCCGAGAAACAGCCCCGTCTGTGCGTTGGGGTTCGTCTCTAGGCTCGCCTGAAGATAGAGAGCTTTTGCGCTCTGTGACAGCAGAGCACTTCTGATTTTGCCGTCTTTTTCAAGAAACCATTGTTGTGTAATTTCCCCCGTACAGTTGGTCACTCGGAAATAATATTTGTAATATTCGTTGACGCCAACGAATGGCTTTGTGATGTTAAAACTGTCGAGACAGTAAGTTGTAGCGGGTCTGTCTGTTCGCCAGTCGGTTATAGAGATGGCCCTGGACGAGGAATTGTAAGCCCACCACTCGTTCCCGCTGTCGGATGAGAAATAACATCTGTACAGACCGACGGTTCGGTTGAAGAGTTCGGGGACTACTTTCGCGATGGCTTTGAAGCAGGCGTGGGAACACAAAGGACTTATGCGCTCGGGATTGAAATGGCCCGAGGCAATCCAATTTGATCCCTTTGGTATCTTTATTGCAGGACTCTGTGCAGATATCCCCTGTACCAAGCACAACACGGCGACCATCCAGAATAACAAGCGACCCATCGGAACAACTCGGTGTTAGCTGCCTAAAATTTTACCTGTGAAACTATTCCCTGTACCAACCACAATACGACCACCATGCATAGTAACAAGCGATCCATCGGAACAACTCGGTGTGCAATTTTACCTTGTCTGTGCAAATTGATGAGAAACATACAGAACTCAGTTAATTTTGACAAAAACATACTGACTTATTTTTTTATATATATAAAAGAGTATGTAACTTCTTTTTATTTTTTATTTGATTTGGTTTTAAATTTTTTAAATTGTTTTTATATTTTTTATATTACCTTTGGATTCTTTTAATCACTCTTTATTTTACCTTTGGATTCTTTTAATCACTTTTTAAGCTGTTTTTATTATTTTTTATTTCACTTTGTTATTAGCATCCAGTTGTAAAGAGATCACTGAAGGCTTTCCAATTGAAACAGTTATCAAGCTGATACTCATTTAATGAAATAGAACAATCTACTACTTTTTATCCCACTTGAGTTTGAAATTCTTGACTAATCTAGTCACCTTAAGACTAAATAAACTTGACCAGAGTTGACTTGTGTGTTTGGTTTAGAGGGGACGGAACAGGGCTTGAGTCAACCATGGATGGACAGCGATAGATACTTGATTTGTCTAGGAAACGGAGCATTAGTGATATGATAATCTGCGTTTGGTATAGATGAGAAGGAATAAAGCTTGAGGCAACCATGGATGGACAGCAGCCAGATAATATAAAAGATGGATACATGATTTGTCTAGGAAACTGAGAATTAGTGATATTATATTATATAAGAATATTGTAGATTTTTGGTATATAATTTATTAAAAATAAAATCTAATATATATGTGATATGAGATATGATTTTATTATGAATGGTTAGCATAAAAGATGGAATATGATATTATGTTAGATTATATTAGACAAATATATGAGGATATAATTAGATATAAGCATACGAAGATACAATAATATATCGTACAAGCATTATTGATATGAATCATACATAATTTAAAGATGGGTATATAAAAACAAATTCATATTGAATATTATAGTTTTTGTTTTGAAGAGCAGTTGAAATCATGTTAAATTATTTCTTCTCATTTTATTAATACTCTCTACCTAAAGTACTATTTATTGTATAAATTATTACTTCTCATTCTATTGTATAAATTATTACTACTGTAAATAAGTATTTATAAATGAATAATTTATAATTTCTGTAATAAGGGTTCACCGCAGCAAGGACTACGAAAGTCTCGGGTGAAAAAGCCGTCGTCCGCGTGCGATAGATGACTGTGGCAGGTCATGTCAAGGCGGGCAAATGTCGGAAAATGTACAAGAAAATCTTTGGTGGAAGATCTTTGCTCTTACACATGGGTCATAACATACGAGAAAATTAAAATAAAAAAAATTGAATCGCTGGCATGTTGATGGTCGGTGGGACTTTGCATCCCCATATCGAAGGCAACATGGATTTGTACATAGAGAAGAAATCGTACAACATTTTACACAATGAGACTTCAAAGGCATTGACAGACCCTCTGTTCTCCAAGGTGTCCAACGTTAAGTTTCGAGAAAAGCGGGAAAACTGACATAGATCACTATCGCAGGTCATGTCAAGGCGGACAAATGTCGGCAAATGTACAAGAAAATATTTGTTTGAAGATCTTTGCTCGTACACTTGGGAGAGCCAAAATTTACGAGAAAATCAAAGAAAATTTGAATCGCTGGCAAGAAGATGGTGGGTCGGACATTGCATCTCTATGTCGATGGTTTTTTCCATAAGGAAAATGTAAGATGCTGTCTAGTAAATCTTGATATTCTGAAAAATTAAACCAAAGCAATCAAATTAACAAACATATTTAAAGCAACATGAACTTTTACACACAGAAGAAATCCTACGACATTTTACACATGGAGGCTTCAAAGGCGTTGACAGACCCCTACTATGATAGAAGTCACCTCTGACCTTCAAGGTCTCCAACATATTGGTTACAAAATATCATGGACTCCAAACATTTGACCGAATGATGATTTTCTCACCTGAAAGACCCACTTGCCTGGGTATTTTAGCGGAATCCTCACACAGCGAGAGCCCTCCAAATCAACGCTATAATACAAATACAATTATTTGTTATATTTTATTGTTTGTAATATTTATTTACACTTAAAATTTTAATATAATAATCTTAGGAAATGAAATGAAAGATTTTAATTGCCTCTGCCAGGCTCAAATATGGTTCATGGTATTTCAAATATGGAAGTACAATTACTCAAGTCATATCATATGATTTTTAATATCTGTTCCTTCTCATGTTGATTTGGGTTAGGAATTCCCCAACTTTTTTTTATTTTACTGGCTTCAAATAACCTTGTCATAGACCCGTTCCCAAGTGTTTCTTTGTATTTGCCACGGTAAAAAAACTCGGGCATTTATAGATGAAGTATTCTTCGGTCTCTATTAAACCCGTGCTGCATAGAGTACTAGAGTACATATCCTTTCTTTCCATTGTTCTTTTGGCATTGTCCATCTTCCTGTTTCACATCTAAGCCTATGAGAGCTAGTCCTTATCTGAGCAATGAGGATTTTTTCCTTCCACTTGATCAGCACCTATATACACTTTTTCCTTGTGGTTATACGTTGGGTTAAAGTTTGCAATATAATATTGTCTTTTCCTGCTTGCATCTTTGCATTTTCCACATTTTCACTTTAAACTTTTCATTCACATAATTTTTTGTCTTTATTAAGATTTGAGCATTCATTTTCACATAATTTCAATATTATCTTATATTAAATGAATAAGTATTTTAAATTGTTGTGTATGATTTGTAACCATGTTAAAACTATTTCTAGGCAGAAAATGAGTAGAAGTACATCATAGCTAAGGAAAGACAATTGAAAAAAAGGAATCATAAGCCCGAAAAATTTAAACTATTCAAATGTGCACACCATTTTCAAATAAAAGTCTTGCAAAAGGGCAGGGAGGGACCCTTACAATGATGGATGTCATCCATTTCCTCGATTGTTCACATATTGCTCATGGAATATCATAGACTGAGATAAATTCAACATTGACTGACCCACTTGCCTCGTTATTTTAGCGGATATCATGCCACGTCGCTTTCGGAATCGACATGCAGCGAGTGCCCTCTATTGTTCGTAAAACTTTGAAATGAAATGAAAGATTTTAATTGCGTGCGCGAGACTCACATATGGTCTATGGGAGTTCAAATGTAGAAGTATAATTACTTAAATTATATCATATGATCTTTAATATCTTTGAGAAAGTTGTTCCTTTTTTCCTGTTGATATGGGTTAGCAATTCTTTAACTTTTTTTTATTTTACTGTCTTCAAATAAATCTACTATAAACCCGCTCCCAAGTGTTTCTTTGTATTTGTCACGGATATCTGAAAAACTCGAGCATTTATAGATGAAGTGTTTCTTTGTCTCTACTGCCCCTGTTCTACATAGAGTACATATCCTTTCTTCCCATTGTTCTTTGGGCGTTGTCCATCTCCCTATTTCACATCTAAGCCTATGAGAGCTAGTCCTTATCTGAGCAATGAGGATTTTTTCCTTCCACTTGATTTCAACGCCTATATACACTTTTTCCTTGTGGTTGGGTTAAAATTTGCAATATAATATTGTATTTTCCTACTTGCATTTTTCCACATTCCACTTCTGAACTTTTCATTCACATAATTTTTTGTCTTTGTTGACATTTGGGCATTCATTTATGTTGATTTCCTAGCGTTTCATCCATTTATGTTGATTTCCCAGCGTTTCATCCATTTCTGATTTCCTAGCGTTTCATCCATGTATTCTTTCGCCTATGCAACTCTTCGTCCCTAACTGCCCTAGGCCTTCTATCATCTTTCATGTTTTTTTATTTTTTTCAAGTAACATAATAGCTTGGTCATAGCAATGGCTTCTAAAGGGAACATTCCAGTTTCAGCTAGAATAATTTCATAAGGGGTTGTGGCCTTAATTTTGAGAAAATTTGTGATTATATATTTTTGAATCCTTTCTATTTGCCTCCATTTTTCATTTGTTGTGCCACTAGCCCACACCTCGCAACCATACAACAAAACCAATGTAACAAGTAGGTCAAATAAGACCTTGGTGGTCTTCCAGCCCCACAACTCGGTATTCCTACACCTGTTTTGAAGTGCATATAGTGCTTTCCAACCACTTTGAGTTATTTTCATCCTACATGTATTCCAATTAAGTTTGTCATGAAAGTCTATGCCCAGGTATTTGTATTCTACTACTGCCTCAAGCGGTTCTCCTACAAACTGAAATTTGAGTTGTTGCTTCTTCTTTTTTGTTGAAAAATCATAATTTTTGTTTTTCTCATGTTCACCTGCATCCCAACTTCCTTACAAAAGAGTTCTAGAACTCGAAGGTGATCTTCTATATCTTTGGTTGTTTTGGCCACAAGAATTACATCATATGCATACATGAGGAATTTTACCACATTTGGCTAAGTGTACACCCTCTCCCCCAATTTTGTTTATCCATTCTTCTAACTTGTCAATGTATAGCCCAAATAAGGTCGGAGATAGAGGACAACCTTGTTTGACACCTATGTCACTACCAAAAAAATTAGATAACCCTTCTTGTGTTCTGATTTTAGCCTTTACATGCTCATATAGTTTGTGAATTGTTGCCCTGTAGTGAATTGGAACCTCTAGCTCTTCCATTCTGCTCCATAATTGTTTCCTTGGCACTGTGTCAAATGCCTTTTTGAAGTCTACAAAACAACAAAAAACCTTCTCTTTTTCGTCCCATATTTTTTTCCACTATGTATCTGAGCGTGATACAATGATCAATAGTTGAGTGCTTGGGCCTAAAACTTACTTGCTCTTTTGCTCTCTTTCCCTTTTCTTCTGCCCATGTGATGATCCTACGCTCTATCATACTCCCAAACAACTTTGCAAAGAGAGGGTTGATCATTATAGTTCGATAGTTTGAGGGATTATTTACATCTCCACTTTTAGACAAAGGAATGGTCACACTAGTTGTCCACTCGGTAGGGAAGCCATTTTGTATAACCTCATTGAAAATTTCTTTGATCTACGATGCCAGGATATCTACCCCCCATTTTATATGTGCTGCCTGAAGATTGCCTATGTCATGAGCTTTACCAGTTGCTAACCTTTTTATCCCTTGAATAATGTCTTCATTTGTGAAAAGTTCTTTCTTGACAATAACAGTAGGGGGTGTCTAGGGGGTGTCTTCTGCTGGTTACTACATTGATGCAATTGTTTTGAATACTCCAACCACTGATTAATTGTTATGTTAATTTCAGTTTGCATCCTTTTCATGCTTAGTTCCTTCCAAAATTTCTTTGGTTCATGCTTCCCTAAGTAAATCAATTCTTTCCTCCTTGTTCTAGTGTATTCTTCTTTGTTTGCCTTATCAGTTTCTCATATGCTTTTCTGTTTGCTTTTTTTTACCCGTTGGTTCCTTTAGTAATCTTTGCGCTTTTTTGCAATCTTCATCGAACCATGGGTTGGTTGGGAAGATATTCCTTTTTTTCTTTTTAGGTTTAACTCTCTTGCATTTGTTTAAAGCTTCTTGGATAATGTTATTTTCTAGGATCTTTATCCATTTGTACTATTTGTTTTTATCTTGTTTTTCAATTTTAATGACCCTATCCCATTCCTCTTTTATTAAAATCATAATACCCCTATGCCCTTTGCCATTTTTCGTTGTTTTATTCCATATTGCTATTTTTTTGTATCCCACAAATTCTCGAGTCCTACATCCATCGTGTTCATGTGTTTTCGTCAGTATGATTATATCTTTGTCTCTAGCAATGGGCCCTAACCCAGGTCCTCTTCTCCAAGGGTAACCTCTACAATTCCAACTTACCATTGTAAGATTTTCCTTGGTGGACCATACTCCTTATTTGGTTTGGGTTTGTTTAGATGTGATGTATGTCTTTCCATTTATTAAATATGCTTGTTTCCCTTCATCCCTTGTTGCCCTCACCTTTTTCCATTCTTTATTTCTTTCTTCCTGTTGTAAAAATATTAGGTCATCATCTAAATAGAATTGTGACCCTCTCAACATGCCTCTATTTTTTAGTAACCTTGTTTTATCCTTGTAGCTCATCAATGTGGCATGAATATGCCTCTCTCAGCCTCCTTCTCTCAGCCTGCAAATTCTGCTTGCTTTTTTTATCAGACCTTTCCATTGTAATCAATCTGACAAGAAGTCCCTGGTTAAACGATTTGTGTCTTCCCTATCTTCATAATCTTTCAACCCTTTGATAATTATATTTGATAACTTCTCATATCTTTATTTCTCTTCTGTTATTTGAATTTTTACTTGCTTCTCTATCAACTCTTTTTGTTGATTAATTGGTTCTTTTACTACTTGAGACCATGTCTTTGCCTTTGCTAATTCATTTCGCAACTCATTTTCTCTTGTTTCCATGTTTTGGAGTGTTTTTCGTACCTCTTTTATTTGATTTGCATTTATTTTTTCCACCTCTATTGCATCATTGATTGGGGGGTGGATGGCTTGTTTGAGGACATGCCATTCACGTTGACCCATGTTTGTAAGGTTTTATAGCTTTGACACTTGCTCCTTAAGTTGGTTGTTTTCCTTTTCCTGAATGGTGTTTATAACCTCATCTGATTTAGTATCTCTTAATTTCTCCCTCCTTTCCATGCTTTCAAGTTTATCTTTCATCTTCGTTAGCTCTTGCACATAAATTCTTGGTGCCCACATGAGTGGTGTAGTTGTGGGACTGTAATTTTCTTCCTCGTTTGAAAACTCATTTTGGTGCCCTCCATTTTCCATGTTGAATGCTTTCTTGTGGTTATTTTTTATTTTTTCTCCTCGCTTGTTTTTCATTATGTATTCTCTTGTGTTGTCATTTTGACTTCGTTTCTTTTGTCTTCTCTCTTTTGTCCCCTTTGTTGGGCTAATTGATCTCTTCGTTTGATGATGGTTAGTCCCTTTGATTGTTCCTTATTCTCCACCTGTTTATTTGGTAGAATATTTTTTATTTTTATTTTTCGATATGTCCTCTTCATTGTTGTTGTCCTTGCTCGAGCTTATTGATGCTTTAATAGCCTCTAATACTGTTTCTCATTGACATATATCGAATTTTGCAATTGTTTCTTTTCTTATCCCATTATCGAACCCTTTATACTATTGATCCGTTGAAAAATATGTGTAATAAAACCCTCCATTGCAAACCCTCCTTACTCTGCAAACCCTCTTCCACTGTAAACCCTTGTCGAACCCTTGGGGTGCTATATGAAAAAACTATATGTCCACGTATTTCTCTTATCTACTTAAATAGGTTTATAAATCGAAATAGGATGGAAAATGTGCTTACCCGATGAAATAGATGTGTAATACAACACTCCGTCGCAAACCCTCATTCTGTAAACCCTCCTTGCTTTGCCAAAAACCCTTTGTCGCAAACCCTTTAATTTTTTTGTGTTGAGATTTCTTGTCTGTTTCAATCTACAGTTCGAATCTTCTCCGTTCTATCGTCTCTACTTTAGTATCCCTTTTTATTGTGTTGAGATTTCTCGTCTGGTTCAATGTACAGTTCAAATCTATTCTGTTATATCGACTCTGCTTTAGTATCCCTGCACTCGGCTCTACTTTAGTATCCCTACGCCCGACTCTGCTTTTGTGATTACATACATACTCTCAATCCAGGCACAGCACATGTGTTGTAAATCATATCCTCGAAATGTTATAATTCTAATCAATAGACTATATAATAATCATAGGGAGGACAACCCATGTGTTGGAAATCATTGCCTTTAAATGTCATGATTCCAATCAATAGATGATATAATAATCCTATGGAGGACAAACGCATGTGTTGTAAATCATTGCCTCTAAACTTCATGATTCCAATCGACAGATGACAGGGAGGACAGCGCATGTGTTGTAAATCATTGCCTGTAAACTTCATGATTCCAATCGACAGATGACAGGGAGGACAAACGCATGTGTTGTAAATAATTGCCTCTAAACTTCATGATTCCAATCGACAGATGACAGGGAGGACAGCGCATGTGTTGTAAATCATTGCCTCTAAACTTCATGATTCCAATAAATAGATGCTAGCTTTTCTAAAAGAATCTATTTACAAAGAACTAACGATCGGGCAACTTAACCTGTCCATTTTAGATGCATTGTTAATGGTCCCTCGTTTCTAAAATAATAAAGAAGAGGTTTAGGTTTTAAGAGACATATTGATAGTATCTTATGTTTTAATTTTGTTTAATAATATATTAATAATATTTAAATTTTGTTGTAATATCATTGTACAATAATAATGCAATTTATATAATTAATTGTAAAAAACACTCTAAGTTAATGGTAAAGTTTAGTTGCCAAATAATAAAAATGTTGAAAAGAATTGTGAACGGTCAATCCTATATAACCAATTGAAAACATTAATAATATCCCAAAATTCTAATCTTGTTAAATGACTTATTAATAATATCTTAACTTTGTTGTAATATTTTTTTAAAGCGAAAAACCCCTTGCAAGGCCGCCTTGGTCTAAGAGACCACGAACAGGGGTTCTACATCGTAAAAGTCACCCGGGAGTCACACCCGACCTTGCTCGCACCAACATTATCAATTGGATTTTGGATACCCAATTCAACTTTTTGGTAGGGTGGAGATTTTAACCTGGGACCTCCCTTGGAGGATTGCCCTCTCCTCTCCAACTCATCTACAACACCTGGGTGACTTTGTTGTAATATCACTATATAGTATTGATATCCATTTATATTCATTTTTTTTTTTTAAGCGAAAAACCCCTTGCGAGGCCACCTTGGTCTGAGAGACCGCAAGCAGGGGGTTCTACACAGTCAAAGTCACTCGGGAGTCGCACTCGACCCTGCTCGCACCAACATTATCAATTGGATTTTTTGGATACCCAATTCAACTTTTTGGTAGGGTGGAGATTTGAACCTGGGACCTCCCTTGGAGGATTGCCCTCTCCACTCCAACTCACCTACAACACCTGGGCCATTTATATTCATATTTAAATTGAATTATTATTAATTATATAACTTTATGAAAACTAGAATAAAATGAGTGGGTCTATCAATAAAGGTTTTGGAACTTCAAATAAGAGTGTTAAGGTTCAAGGTCAATGTTTTATGTCATGCTCTAATAATAAAAGTTTGGTTAAACAACTAGCATAATCCATATGACATATGCCATGGTGGATAATAAAAACTACTTTATTTTTAGTACATAAATATTATTAATATATATGCAATATTATTTATGTGATTTTATTTAAAAATTTATTATTATTGTATTTACCATTTATTAGTTATTAGATACTATTTTTTTAAATAAATATATATTTTTTAAATAAAAAGACTTTCTATTATTTAAAAGAAATTAAATAATTTACATTTCTTGTTCCTCTAGGCAAATAGGGCTTTTAGCCATAATTTTACATTTGCTATCCCTCCAAACATATAGGGCTTTTAGCCACCATTTTACATATGATTGACAATAATAATATGAATGCAATAACCAATTGTACTTAGAAGTAACTCTAGTAAAAACTCTTCAAATATTAAGTACACTTGTCAATGATACCCACATAAATATGTAAAATAGAGAAGAAAATCTTCCTTGATTTGTTATATCCACCATCTTGGTAGGTATCCATAGTAGGTTAGACTTCCTCGGTCCAATGTTCAATTTGTCATTGGATCCACAATCATGTTTTGCTCACATGGAGCATAGATATATTCAAATATTCTAAATCTAGTTTGTATATTGTATATATTCTCCAACACTCTTTGTAATCTACAATATAAGGATGAAGTTCTTATGGGATCCTTCAATCAGTTGATAGTAATTTATGAATCTGATTCCATCTGTATCATAGTCCATCCAAATTTAATCATTATTAATCTGATTCCACCTATATCACATTCCACCCAACTTTGGTTACCTCTTGTAGCCCTTAAAGAATACCATAAGCCTTAGTTAAGTTATTTGAGAGGATGCCCAAGGTCTCTGCAAAGACAAATATATGGTGACCATCTAAAAATCTCCCTATACCCCCTATGCTAGCTCTCCTTGGATTTCTTCTTAACTTTCCATCTATATTAATTTTCCTAGTACCATTTGGAGGGGCTTGCCAATGACCATCCCTCTGTACCTAACATTTATTTTCTTGATTTCTATAATCATTTGAGGTAATTTTTAGCTTACATAATATGTATCCAACCTTGGTTTATGTTTGGAGGAGGTCTCATTATATAATGTATTATTTCTCTAATATTAGCTAGGGTCCTCTACCATATGTAATGAGCATCTTGAAGAGTGTTTGAAAATCCTACTATTTCTATTTATCCATACATTCCACAATAGAAGTGTTATACCAACCCATACCATCTCCTTCATGGATATGTCCATACCATACATCTAGGGATAGATACATCAAATCTACTCAAATGAGGTAAAATTATAAAATTATTTGAGTAGATTACATTATTTGGTACATGGTATGATAGCTATGGGACATGTGTTAGAGTATATTATATTATTTGGTACATGCTAATGTACCACCTTAGGTACATTATTAGATTAGGATTTTATCGTAGGTTAAGTAGTTACTTGATGAAGAAGTAATTAATGCACAAGTGTTAGACTGTGCAATTATGTAAATGTGCATGTTGTCCACATGTATATGAGTCATAGGATAGGTAGATGAAGAGTCACGGGTAGAGTAAAGGCTAAGGAACATATATTCTTATATATAGGCTTTATATATATTGTTGTGAGAGGGAGAGTGTGAGTAAGGCTAGAATAGGGAATAGGTACAATGTAGTACTTCCATTAAAATTTTGGAGTGTTCATTTCCTCCATTATATTGCATTGTACTATTTTTGTGAGCTTTTAGTAATAGCATATTTTTGAGTTATTGCAAAAGTCTATTATCTTATTCTCCTGCATATTACAATGTTATTATCTTAGACTTATCATAACCTATATATTTTACATCTTGTGGTTGCATTTCTCTTAAAATATACTTATCAAAAGTTAATAGTGGTATCAGAGCACACAGTAGATCAATAGGAATAGGGAGATCCACAAGAGAATTTTTTAAAATACATTAGCTAGATTTTTTCCACAGAGTTGCAAAAATACTCGTGAAGACTAGGACTCAACATTGATTCCACTAGATTGACAAATCAACTAGTGAATATTCATCATCTTTAGATTTAGAGTTTCTTCAATTACAATCCTAATACTTTGTTGTAGGAAAAGGAGATTCAGAGAAATTTGTGAAGCTTCCTACATAGAGCTAGGAACAATATCATCTTTGGAATAAATCCAGTATAAAAAGCAATAAATAAAAGATCAAATATTTGGAGGTCATTACAAAAGTCCCATTGCTAGAGATTATAGACCTATGCAGTGCAGAAGAAGATAAGGCCACATGACCCTTGTTGTAGATTCAAGGGAGAAGAGATTCCAAAGAAGAGTCCTGGTGAAGATAGGAGATTGGTGATCTCCATTAAAGATTGAAGACTTTACCCTAAATAAATTTAAGAGATCCACAAAAGGTCTCATCAAAGAACTTCCAATCTTGTAAGAGATAGAGAAGGACTAGCAAAGGTCATATTCCTAAAGCAACGTATTTTAGAGATACAAGAGTGAGATCTCATTTCAAAACTTCCACAGTATAAGGTTGAAAAAAAATATCTCATTGAGAAGATAAGAGAGTTATGAGAATGAAGATCCTAGAGAAGAGGTCTCAAGGAGAAACAAGAAGGCTAGAAAAGCCTCACTACAAATTTTAGAGAAGGCCGTTACAGTATATTTTAGAGAAGGCCATTGAAGGAGTTCCTATAATAAATTATTGGAGAAATATACTAAGGAGAAGTTCATGATAAAGGAATAACTTGGGATAATTGTCACCATCTAACAAGTCCAAACGGAGATAGATTTGTCAAGGAGATAGCAAAATTTTGGAATACCTCAAGACAATCAAAATCTTGAGAAGAAGACTGCCAGATAGGCCAAGATTCAAGTCAGAATTTGACAAGGAGGTCGAAGGAGAATAGAGACAGAAGAAGCCACCAAATCCAAGATATTTGAAGATTATCATTGAAGGCGTGAAGGCTATTTTGGAGATAAGGGTTTACTGGTTTTACAATAGAATACTAAAATGTTCTTGAAGGAAAATCTCAGCTATGATTTGGAGGAGTTCCCTACCTAATTTTTGAGATTCAAGGATAGCATTTCAGTGGAGATATTAACTACTTTGTAATCTAAAATTTTTAGATTTGAGGACATCAAGAAAGCAACACCTTGGGCAACATCAATAGCTGCTAAGATTTAAATTTTTAGAATACATCCCGAAGGAGATTTAGAGCCACCAAACTACAATTTTTGAGTAGTAAGATAGAAGGTTTCAAAGTTGTAAACATGTGAGCTAAAGAGCAGTTTAGGAAATCCAATAAGAACTACGATTTCATCAGTTATAAGATAGAAATTAGGTGAATATAATTACCTTGACATACATCATCTTCAAATATCTTAAAGGTAAGCAACTTAGGTGCAAAAGGGTTCATTATTTGAATGATTATACTCAGTCGTTACTTAGTTTCATTAAGCACCTTATTAGAGTTTAAAAATTGCAAGGAGAAGGATTATTATTAAAGTCTTCAAGGGAGTTCAGAAGATGGTTTATTTTAAGTTTTATACCTACACATTTAAATAGGAGTTAGATATATTTCAAAAGAAATAAAAATATCATCTTCCTATTATCTAGTTGAAGCAAAGAAGACGTTACTCTTAAGTGAAAGTTATAGAGATTATAGTGCATCTTATAAGTTACTTTGAAGGAGAAATAAGGTGAGATTACTATTGCACTATACTAGTTATTCTTAAGAGATATTAAAGTGCATTGGTTGTTAAGTTAAGGTGGAAGACCAAAGTGCACAAATCAACATAATATCAAAGTGTCAAAAGATACTATTCAATGTTGAAAACCCACAACTTATTGTGGCATAGAGTAGCCACCTAAAATGGTGATATACCTCCATGGATTGGATAAGGAAGCCACTATCTCAAATCAGGAAAGTAATCTACAAAAGGAGACTAGGATAGTCTCATATTAAGGTGCAATCAAGGAACCTATTATAGGTCATTACAAAGTTAATACAAGCATCATACTTGTATTCTATGTTACATCAAAGGGAGACAAATTTTCAAGTGTCTCAAGGACATATTACATAGTTCTTAACCACGTCTACAAGTGGTCACCATTAGTGAGGAAAAGCACAACACAAGGTGCTTATGAGAAGAGCCATCCAAAGGGCCCGATATCCATATTTAGTGAAGAAAAGCACCACACAAGGTGCTTAATAGAAGAGCCATCCAAAGGGCTCGGTATCCACATCATCAAGGTTTTAAAGATACCATAAGCACAGTGCTTCAACAACATAGGAGCAACACCATTTCGAAGGACACTTATCATAGTCCAAAACCTATATCAAAAAGAGAATAGTAAGGTAAGCCTAGAATCGATAGTAATAGTTTTAAACAACTCAATATAGTTGACAAAGGCAAGGTGAGTTAACCAAGCACTAGAAAAATTTGAAGGGCCATCCATTTACGTTGGAGAACATCCATTGCCAAGAATCCAAGCTAACATGTAAATGGAGTTAGAGAGAATAGATGTTGAAGGAAACAAAGAAGCCAAGATAAGCTCCAGGGTTAAAAAAACATTGAGTTGTTTTATTCCATGCAAAGAAGGTACATTCCATTATCTTAACATTGCCATGAATCGAGTGCCACTTGGCACTAGGGAAGAGAGAACACTTGCATTCTCTCATAATGCTTACATTCAGGTAGATGAGCTGATGCAGGAGCATCCGGTGGCAACAAAGCAATCTTGCATCAACAAAATTTTTGACTAAGTGTTTTGCAGAGAAAATAAATGTGTCACGATATCGTGACAGAAAAAGTGTCATGATATTGCGACATGTCGCGTTTTCGTGACCAAGATAGGAGAGAGAAAATGCAAAGGAGAAACGTCGTGATTTCATGACATGTTGCGAAATCGTGATGAAAGCAGAGAAAAGAAGGCGCGGAGGATAGAATGTCGTGAAATCATGACCAAAATAGGGAACATAATGCGTAGAGGACAAAATGTCATGAAATCATGAACGAAACTGAAGAACGGAGGCGTGATGGAGAAACATCGCAATTTCATGACATGTCACGAAATCGTGACCGAAGTTGAAGAACGGAGGCGCGATGGAGAAACGTTGCGATTTCATGACATGTCACGAAATCGCAACCGAAACTGAAGAACGGAGGCACGATGGAGAAACGTCGCGATATCGCGACATGTCACGATATTGCAATCGAAGATGAAGAACGGAGGCATGATGGGGAAACGTCGTGATATCGCGACATGTCGCGATATCGCGACCAAAGCAGAAAAATCAAGACGTGATGGAAATACGTTGCGATATCGTGACATGTCGCGATATCACAACCAAGGCAGAAGCAAGAAGGTGAAGGAAAGAATGTCACGATATCACAACATGTCACGATATCGTGACCAAAAGAAAAACATGCACTCCAGGCTTTCATAAATGCATTCCTTCATGCATGGCAAGCTAGCGGTAGTGAAGCAACAGACTCAGAAGAAGATCCCATTGAACATTTCAGCCACTCATGCACTGGAAAATGAAGCATCAGTCTCAGAGGAAGATTCTAGCCAGCATGTTGGCCACTCGCGCACTATATCTAGAGACGCATTTATGGAAACTAGCAACAAAGCAGTAGTTCCAAAAGAAGATTTCGGTGGTTATGGCGGCCAGTCGCGCACCTCACCTAGAGTCCCATCAATGCAACTTTCTAGTATTGAGCCAGGTGGCAGTTGCAGATCGTGGAAAATTTGAAAACGTAGAGGGTCGGGGCCTCGATAAAAATCCAAGAATTATAATGAGAAAGGGCTAGAAAAATGTAGATTACTGCTGTGTATCTTCTATAAATTCTTCTGAAGCTATTGAATGAGAAATTTGGCTCTTGTTTCTTTGTCTCTTGTTCTGTAGATTGTAGATCTCTGTCAAGTGGTATCAGAGCCGAAAGTTCCTGAGTGTGCAAGCAGATCGTCGAAAGTGAGGCAGTTTGCACCAGGATCTATGGAAGGGCTTGTGAGAGGAGTGAGCAGAATGCCTCCAAGAAGAAACCCTGGTGGTGGGAGAGGCATAGCGGCAGTAGAAGATGTCCGAGTCTTGCAGAGGCAAGTTCAGGCCCTACAAGAAGAGCTACGTAGAAGATTGGAGCCAAGAAGAGATGAAGGTAGTGAAGAGGAAGATGACGAAGAAGAAGGCCAGCCTGAGGAAGAAGAAGAAGCAGTAGATCCTACACAAGCCAGACTATACAAAGCCATATCCTAGATTGGGAAGAGGTCAAAGATGGAGGTTTCCACGTATTTTGGGAACCTTGATCCAGAGGAATTGATCAACTGGATCAATGATCTGGAAGAGTACTTTGAGTACGAGGAGGTTGAAGACCCTGATAGGGTCAGATTTGCTAAGACCAAACTGAAAGGTCATGCCAGCATATGGTGGAAGGGAGTGCAGCTGGAGCGAAACAAAAGAGGAAAAGAGAGAATAACAAAATGGGAGCAGATGGTAGAAAAGCTAAAGAGGCAGTTCATCCCTGGTGATTATGAGTTAGACCTGCTAAAGAAAATGCAAGGTTTGAGGCAATCAAGTAAGTCTGTAAAAGAATACATGAAGGAGTTTCATAAAATTATGATCAGAATAGGCCACTCAGAGGCCAACAAGGAGAAGGTAGCCCATTATATTAATGGGTTACGAGCAAGTATTCAAGAGGAATTAAGTCTGGTCAAGATGACCACCATAGAGGACGCTTACCAATTTGCCCTAAGAGTTGAAGAAAAGCTCAATAGGAGGTTTGAGAACAAGCAAAGAGGAAGAGGTCATGGCGGAAGAACCGACGGAAGGACCAATGGAAGACGAAATGAAGATTCTCAGAAGAATGGAGAAGGTAGCAATAATCAGGAACAAAGGGGAGAAAATACCTACCGCCCCCGTAATCAGAACAATGATTACCAAAGGGGAAGGGGCAGAGCTGGACGTGGCCATGGAAGAGGAAGATTTCGTGGAACCTGTTTCCAGTGTGGAGAAGAGGGACATCACCAATATGAGTGTCCACAACAATAAGAAAGGACTAATAGGAGGCCGAAAGGTAATGCTAGAGCTGCGGTCCCTGATGAAGGTGCTAGATCTGAGCACTCTTAAGAAGCAAAGAGAGGAGAAGTACTGATCACAAGGAGAGTCCTACTGAATGAGGAGGGGGACGTAGATCAGAGGAAAAGCTTATTCCACACAAGGTGTAAATGCACGGGTAAGATTTGCAATATTATTATTGACAATGGTAGCATAGATAACCTAGTTTCAGAAGGAATGGTTACAAAGCTACAACTAGAGAGGAAGAGACACCCGCATCCATATCGGATCACGTGGTTACAGAAGGACCATAGGGCTTTGGTCAGTGAGCAATGCCTGGTAAAATTCAATATTAGGAATTACCATGATGAAGTCCTGTGCGACATCCTACCCATGGATGCTTGCCATTTGCTATTGGGAAGGCCATGGCAGTTTGATAGGTGTGCGGTTCATGATGGTCATGCCAACACCTACTCCATAACAAAGAATGGAGTTCGCCATAAGCTGAAACCCCTGAAGGAGGTGGACGAAAAGGTATGTGGCAGTGCCAAAATTTTCTTAGTTGATGAGAGAAAATTTTTGGATGGTTTGAAGCATGAACATATGTGTTATGCATTAATTCCTAGAGTTAGGGAGAAAGAATGCAAAGATACCCCAACGAAGTCCTAGATCTGTTGGAGGAATTTCTAGATATTATATCTGATAATGTGCCTGAGGGTTTACCCCTAGTAAGGAAGATCAATCACCATATAGATTTGGTGCCAGGATCGAGCTTGCCCAATAAAGCTGCACATAGAATGACGCCTATAGAAACTGAGGAGCTAAACAGGCAGGTCCAGGAGTTGCTGGAGAAGGGACTGATTCGGGAGAGCTTGAGTCCATGCGTAGTGCCTGTAGTGCTAGCACCAAAGAAATATGGAGAGTGGAGGATGTGTACGGACTCTCGAGCCATCAACAAGATCACAATAAAATACAGATTCCCATTGCCAAGGATGGATGACATAATGGACTATTTGAGTGGAGCCAAGTACTTCACAAAGATTGACCTCAAGAGTGGTTACCATCAGATCCATGTCAGAGAAGGAGATGAGTGGAAAACAACCTTCAAGACCAGAGAGGGTTTGTATGAGTGGTTGGTCATGCCATTTGGGCTAACCAATGCACCAAGCACCTTCATGCGGCTGATGAATGAGGTACTAAAAGAATTTTTGGGAAAATTTGTCATTGTCTATTTAGACGACATTTTAATATTTAGCAGAACCTTGGACGAGCACCTGATGCACACATAAGGGTTTTTGAGAAGCTACGGGAGGAGCAGTTATTAATTAATCTAAAAAAGTGTAATTTTGTAAAGAAGGAGTTAGTGTACCTGGGATTTGTCATCTCAGTAGAAGGTCTAAAAATGGACCCAAAAAAGGTGAGAGCTATCATCGAATGGCCTACTCCGAGAAGCACAATAGAGGTAAGATCATTTCATGGTCTAGCAAGCTTTTACAAAAAATTCATTAGAAATTTCAGCAGCATTTGTGCACCCCTTACAAAAACAATGAGATGGGATAAGAAAGAATTTAAGTGGACCTTAGGAGTAGATAGGAGCTTTGATATGTTGAAGAAGAAGGTCACAGAGCAACCTGTTTTGGCACTTCCAGACTTTAACAAGGTATTTCAGGTAGATTGTGATGCCAGTGGTAGTGCCATAGGAGTTGTACTGAGTCAGGAAGGCAGACCTATTGCTTACTTTAGTGAGAAACTCAATGATGCTAGGAAGAAGTATTCAATTTATGATCAAGAGTTTTATGCTATAGTTCAGGCTCTAAAGAAGTGGAGGCATTATTTGTTGCCAAAAGAGTTTGTTCTATTTACTGATCATCAGGCCTTACAGTATATTAATAGCCAAGCAAAGCTGAATCAGAGACACTTGAAGTGGGTTGAGTTTCTCCAAAGTTATACCTTTGTGTTGAAGCACAGAAGCAGAAAGTCAAACAAAGTTGTAGATGCCTTAAGTAGAAGGCAGAATTTGCTGATAGAAATGATGGTGGAAGTGGTAGGATTTGAAGAACTGAAGGGTTTGTACCCTAAAGATCCTGATTTTGCAGAAGCCTGGAGGGCTTGCTTGGCACTTGTTACTTTGGACAGGACAAAGTGGTTGGATTTTCTAATCCAAGATGGAATGTTGTTCAGAGGAAGTCAATTATGCATTCCAAGGAGTTCCATGCGGGAAAACCTAGTCAAGGAGAAACACAGCGGAGGACTGGCTGGACACTTTGGTCGGGATAAGACCATTGCCCTGGTGAGTGAGAACTACTATTGGCCGCAATTGTAGAAAGATGTGAAAAGGTTTGTGCAAAGTTGTATAATATGCCAGATGGCAAAATGCGTGAGGCGGAACACTGGATTATATCAGCCGTTACCTGTACCGGAGAGGCCATGGGAGGACGTCAGCATGGATTTCGTTCTTGGATTGCCGAGAACACGAGAGTGGAAATGACTTCGTATTTGTGGTGGTTGATAGATTTTCCAAGATGGCACATTTTATTCCCTCGCCGGAAGACAAGTGACACGGTTCACAATGCAGGGTTATTTTTTAAATAAGTGGTACGACTTCACGGTCTACCAAAAAGCATCGTTTTTGACAAAGATACCAAGTTTGTTGGGTATTTCTGGAGAACCTTGTGGAAGAAGTTGAAGACAGACTTGAAATTCAGTTCTACATACCACCCACAGACTGATGGACAAACAGAGGTGGTAAATAGAAGTCTGGGTAATCTATTAAGACGCTTGATAGGAGATAAACCAAAGGGATGGGATTTGGTTTTGCCATAGGCAGAATTTGCATACAACAATTCTTTCAACAAGAGTACAAACAAATCTCCATTCCAGGTCATATATGGAAATAGCCCAAGAAATGTTTCTAAGCTGAGGAAATTGGATAAAGGAGAAAAGTGCAGTGCCGAAGCTGAGGACTTTGCAGAGCATATGAAGAGCCTGCATGAAGAAGTGAAGAAACAAATTACAAAAATGAATACTCAATATAAGACAAGGGTAGACCAAAAGCGACGGTTCAAAGAGTTCGAAGTGGGAGATGAAGTCATGGTCCATCTCAAAAAAGAAATATTTCCTGCCAAAACCTATAACAAGTTGAAGATGAAGAAGTTTGGGCCATGTAGAATAATGGAAAAATGAGATTCAGGCAATGCATATGAAGTGGAATTGCCAAGTGGGCTTGACATTTTGCCTATTTTTAACATCTCAGATTTAGTGGAATACCATGAGGAAGATAGTACAGAGGCACCAAGTACAGAGTTGTGGAGCATTCCAGCATCTACTCCAACAACAGACGAGATCGAAGAAATATTAGACACTCGTGAAGGCAGAAGCACAAGGAACAAACAATATTCTGAATATTTAGTCAAGTGGAGGGACAGACCAATTGAAGATGCAACTTGGTTGTCGAAAATAGAGGTTGACCGCCTAGGTCTTCCTCTAACAGTACAGAAGTGAGGATCACTTCTCAATCCACCCCGGGTGTCTGATGCAGGAGCATCCGATGGCAGCAAAGCAATCTTGCATCAACAAAATTTTTGACTAAGTGTTTTGCAAAGAAAAAAATGTGTCACGATATCGTGACAGAAAAAGTGTCGCGATATCGTGACATGTCATGTTTTCACGACCAAGACAGGAGAGAGAAAATGCAAAGGAGAAACGTCGCAATTTTGTGACATGTCACGAAATCATGACGAAAGCAGAGAAAAGAAGGCGTGAAGGACAGAATGTCATGAAATTGTGACATGTCATGATTTTGTGACATGTCGCGAAATCATGACCAAAATAAGGAACAGAATGCGTGGAGGACAGAATGTCATGAAATCGTGATTGAAACTGAAGAACGGAGGTATGATGGATAAATGTCATGATTTCGTGACATGTCACGAAATCGCGACCAAAGTTGAAGAATGAAGGCGCGATGGAGAAACGTCACGATTTTGCGACATGTCATGAAATCATGACCAAAATTGAAGAACGGAGGCACGATGGAGAAACGTCACGATATCATGACATGTCACGATATCGCGACCGAAGCTAAAGAACGAAGGCGCGATGGAGAAATGTCACGATATCGTGACATGTCATGATATCGCGACCAAAGTGAAAAACGGGGACGCGATGGAAATACATCATGATATCGGACATGTCGCGATATCACGACCAAGGTAGAAGCAAGAAGGTGTGAAGGAAAGAATGTCACGATATCGTGACATGTCACGATATCGCGACCAAAAGAAAAACACGCACTCCAGGCTTTCATAAATGCATTCCTTCATGCACGGCAAGCTCGCGGTAGTGAAGCAGCGGTCTCAAAAGAAGATCCCGCTGAATAGATCGGCCACTCGCGCACTGGAAAATGAAGCATCAGTCTCAGAGGAAGATTCTAGCAAGCATGTCGGCCACTCGCGCACTATATCTAGAGACGCATTTATGGCAACTAGCAACGAAGCAACAGTTCCAGAAGAAGATTTCGGTGGTTATGGCGGCCAATCGCGCACCTCACCCAGAGTCCCATCAATGCAACTTTCTAGTATTGAGCCAGGTGGCTATTGCAGATCATGGAAAATTTGAAAACATAGAGGGTCGGGGCCTCGATAAAAACCCAAGAATTGTAATGAGAAAGGGCTGGAAAAACGCAGATTACTGCTGTGTATCTTCTGTAAATTCTTCTGAAGCTATTGAATGAGAAATTTGGCTCTTGTTTCTTTGTCTCCTATTTTGTAGATTGTAGATCTCCGTCAAGTGGTATCAGAGCCGAAAGTTCCTGAGTGTGCAAGCAGATTGTCGAAAGTGAGGCAGTTTGCACCAAGATCTATGGAAGGGCTTGTGAGAGGAGTGAGCAGAATGCCTCCAAGAAGAAACCCTGGTGGTGGGAGAGGCATAGCGGCAGCAGAAGATGTCCGAGTCTTGCAGAGGCAAGTTCAGGCCCTGCAAGAAGAGCTGCGTAGAAGATTGGAGCCAAGAAGAGATGAAGGTAGTGAAGAGGAAGATGACGAAGAAGAGGGCCAGCCTGAGGAAGAAGAAGAAGCAGTAGATCCTGCACAAGCTAGACTATACAGAGCCATATCCCAGATTGGGAAGAGGTCAAAGATGGAGGTTTCCACGTATTCTGGGAACCTTGATCCAGAGGAATTGATCGACTGGATCAACGATCTGGAAGAGTACTTTGAGTATGAGGAGGTTGAGGACCCTGATAGGGTCAGATTCGCTAAGACCAAACTAAAAGGTCATGCCAGCATATGGTGGAAGGGAGTGCAGCTGGAGTGAAATAGAAGAGGAAAAGAGAGAATAACAAAATGGGAGCGGATGGTAGAAAAGCTGAAGAGGCAGTTCATCCCTGGTGATTATGAGTTAGACCTGCTAAAGAAAATGCAAGGTTTGAGGCAATCAAGTAAGTTTGTAAAAGAATACATGGAGGAGTTTCATAAAATTATGATCAGAACAGGCCACTCAGAGGCCAACAAGGAGAAGGTAGCCCATTATATTAATGGGTTACGAGCAAGTATTCAAGAAGAATTAAGTCTGGTCAGGATGACCACCATAGAGGACGCTTACCAATTTGCCCTAAGAGTTGAAGAAAAGCTCAATAGGAGGTTTGAGAACAAGCAAAGAGGAAGAGGTCATGGCGGAAGAATCGACGAAAGGACCAGTGGAAGAAGAAATGAAGATTCTCAAAAGAATGGAGAAGGTAGCAGTAATCAGGAACAAAGGGGAGAAAATACCTACCGCCCCCGTAATCAAAACAATGATTACCGAAGGGGAAGGGGCAGAGCTGGACGTGGCCATGGAAGAGGAAGATTTTGTGGAACCTGTTTCCAGTGTGGAGAAGAGGGACATCACCAATATGAGTGTCCACAGCAACAAGAAAGGACTAATAGGAGGCCGAAAGGTAATGCCAGAGCCGTGGTCATTGATGAAGGTGTTGGATCTGAGCACTCTGAAGAAGCAGAGAGAGGAGAAGTACTGATCACAAGGAGAGTCCTGCTGAATGAGGAGGGGGACGCAGATCAGAGGAAAAGCTTATTCCACACAAGGTGTAAATGCACGGGTAAGATTTGCAATATTATTATTGACAATGGTAGTATAGATAACCTTGTTTCAGAAGGAATGGTTACAAAGCTACAACTAGAGAGGAAGAGACACCCACATCCATATCGGATCGCGTGGTTACAGAAGGACCATAGGGCTTTGGTCAGTGAGCAATGCCTGGTAAAATTCAATATTGGGAATTACCATGATGAAGTCCTGTGCGACATCCTACCCATGGATGCTTGCCATTTGTTGTTGGGAAGGCCATGGCAGTTTGATAGGTGCGCGGTTCATGATGGCCATGCCAACACCTACTCCATAATAAAGAATGGAGTTCGCCATAAGCTGAAACCCCTAAAGGAGGTGGACGAAAATGTATGTGGCAGTGCTAGAATTTGCTTAGTTGATGGGAGAAAATTTTTGGATGGTTTGAAGCATGAACATATGTGTTATGCATTAATTCCTAGAGTTAGGGAGAAAGAATGCAAAGATACCCCAGTAGAAGTCCTAGATCTATTGGAGGAATTTCTAGATATTATATCTGATAATGTGCCTGAGGGTTTACCCCCAGTAAGGAAGATCAGTCACCATATAGATTTGGTGCCAGGATCGAGCTTGCCCAATAAAGCTGCACATAGAATGACGCCTGTAGAAACTGAGGAGCTAAACAGGCAGGTCCAGGAGTTGCTGGAGAAGGGACTAATTCGGGAGAGCTTGAGTCCATGCACAGTGCCGCAGTGCTAGCACCAAAGAAATATGGAGAGTGGAGAATGTGTATAGACTCTCGAGCCATCAACAAGATCACAATAAAATACAGATTTCCATTGCCAAGGATGGATGACATAATGGACTATTTGAGTGGAGCCAAGTACTTCACCAAGATTGACCTCAAGAGTGGTTACCATCAGATCCATGTCAGAGAAGGAGATGAGTGGAAAACAACCTTCAAGACCAGAGAGGGTTTGTATGAGTGGTTGGTCATGCCATTTGGGCTAACCAACGCACCAAGTACCTTCATGCGGCTGATGAATGAGGTACTGAAAGAATTTTTGGGAAAATTTTTCATTGTCTATTTAGACGACATTTTAATATTTAGCGAGAACCTTGGAAGAGCACCTGATGCACATCGGAAGGGTTTTTGAGAAGTCGTGGGAGGAGCGATTATTAATTAATCTAAAAAAGTGTAATTTTGTAAAGAAGGAGTTAGTGTACCTGGGATTTGTCATCTCAGTAGAAGGTCTAAAAATGGACCCAAAAAAGGTGAGAGCTATCATCGAATGGCCTACTCCGAGAAGCACAACTGAGGTAAGATCATTTCATGGTCTAGCAAGCTTTTACAAAAAATTCATTAGAAATTTTAGCAGCATTTGTGCACCCCTTACAGAAACAATGAGAGGGGATAAGAAAGAATTTAAGTGGACCTTAGGAGCAGATAGGAGCTTTGATATGTTGAAGAAGAAGGTCACAGAGCAACCTATTTTGGCACTTCCAGACTTTAACAAGGTATTTCAGGTAGATTGTGATGCCAGTGGTAGTGCCATAGGAGCTGTACTGAGTCAGGAAGGCAGACCTATTGCTTACTTTAGTGAGAAACTCAATGATGCTAGGAAGAAGTATTCAGTTTATGATCAAGAGTTTTATGCTATAGTTCAGGCTCTAAAGAAGTGGAGGCATTATTTGTTGCCAAAAGAGTTTGTTCTATTTACTGATCATCAAGCCTTACAATATATTAATAGCCAAGCGAAGCTGAATCAGAGACACTTGAAGTGGGTTGAGTTTCTCCAAAGTTATACCTTTGTGTTGAAGCACAAAAGTGGAAAGTCAAACAGAGTTGCAGATGCCTTAAGTAGAAGGCAGAATTTGTTGATAGAAATGAAGGTGGAAGTGGTAGGATTTGAAGAACTGAAGGGTTTGTACCCTAAAGATCCCGATTTTGCGAAGCCCTGGAGGGCTTGCTTGGCACCTGTTACTTTGGACAGGACAAAGTGGTTGGATTTTCTAATCCAAGATGGAATGTTGTTCAGAGGAAGTCAATTATGCATTCCAAGGAGTTCCATGCGGGAAAACCTAGTCAAGGAGAAACACAGTGGAGGACTAGCTGGACATTTTGGTCGGGATAAGACCATTGCCCTGGTGAGTGAGAACTACTATTGGCCATAACTGTAGCAATATGTGAAAATGTTTGTGCAAAGTTGTAGAATATGCTAGATGGCGAAAGGCATGAGGCAGAACACTGGATTATATCAACCGTTACCTATACCTGAGAGGCCATGGGAGGACGTCAGCATGGATTTCATTCTTGGATTGCCGAGAACGCAGAGGGGAAATGACTCCGTATTTGTGGTGGTTGATAGATTTTCCAAGATGGCACATTTTATTCCCTGCCAGAAAACAAGTGACGCGGTTCACATTGCAGGGTTATTTTTCAAAGAGGTGGTACGACTTCACGGTCTACCAAAAAGCATCGTTTCTAACAAAGATACCAAGTTTGTTGGGTATTTCTGGAGAACCTTGTGGAAGAAGTTGAAGACAGACTTGAAATTCAGTTCTACATACCACCCACAGATCGATGGACAGACAGAGGTGGTAAATAGAAGTCTGGGTAATCTATTAAGATGTTTGATAGGAGATAAACCAAAGGGATGGGATTTGGTTTTGCCGCAGGCGAAATTTGAATACAACAATTCTTTCAACAAGAGTACAAACAAATCTCCATTCCAGGTCATCTATGGAAATAGCCCAAGAAATGTTTCTCAGCTGAGGAAATTGGATAAAGGAGAAAAGTGCAGTGCCAAAGCTGAGGACTTTGTAGAGCATATGAAGAGCCTGCATGAAGAAGTGAAGAAACAAATTACAAAAATGAATACTCAATATAAGACAAGGGCACACCAGAAGCGACGGTTCAAAGAGTTCGAAGTGGGAGATGAAGTCATGGTCCATCTTAGAAAAGAAATATTTCCTGCCAAAACCTATAACAAGTTGAAGATGAAGAAGTTTGGGCCATGCAGAATAATGGAAAAACGAGATTCAGGCAATGCATATGAAGTGGAATTGCCAAGTGGGCTTGACATTTTGCCTATTTTTAACATCTCAGATTTAGTGGAATACCATGAGGGAGACAGTACAAAGGCACCAAGTATAGAGTTGTGGAGCATTCCAACGTCTACCCCAACAAGAGACAAGATCGAGGAAATATTAGACACTCGTGAAGGCAGAAGCACAAGGAACAAATAGTATTCTGAATATTTAGTCAAGTGGAGGGGCAGACCAATTGAAGATGCAACTTGGTTGTCAAAAATAGAGGTTGACCGCCTGGGTCTTCCTCTAACGATGCAGAAGTGAGGATCACTTCTCAATCCACCTCGGGTGTCTGATGCAGGAGCATCCGATGGCAACAAAGCAATCTTGCATCAACAAAAATTTTGACTAAGTGTTTTGCAGAGAAAAGAAATGTGACGCGATATCACGACAAAAAAAGTGTCGCGATATCGTGACATGTCGTGTTTTCGCAACCAAGATAGGAGAGAGAAAATGCAAAGGAGAAACGTCATGATTTCGTGACATGTCACGATTCCGTGACATGTCGCGAAATCGCGACGAAAGCAGAGAAAAGAAGGCGCAGAGGACAGAATGTCGTGAAATCATGACCAAAACAGGGAACAAAATACGCAGAGGACAAAATGTCATGAAATCATGATCAAAACTAAATAACGGAGGCGCGATGGAGAAATGTCACGATTTTGTGACATGTCATGAAATCGCGATCGAAGCTGAAGAACGAAGGCATGATGGAGAAACGTCATGATTTCGTGACATGTCATAAAATCATGATCGAAACTTAAGAACGGAGGTGCGATGGAGAAACATCGTGATATCACGACATGTCGCGATATCGTGATCGAAGCTGAAGAACGAAGGCGCGATGGGGAAACGTCACGATATCGCGACATGTGATATCATGACCAAAGCAAAAAAATGGGGACACGATGGAAATACGTCGTGATATCATGACCAAGGCAGAAGCAAGAAGGTGTGAAGGAAAGAATGTCATGATATCGCGACCAAAAGAAAAACATGCACTCCAGGCTTTCATAAATGCATTCCTTCATGCACGACAAGCTCGCGATAGTGAAGCAACAGTCTCAGAAGAAGATCCCGCTGAATAGGTCGACCACTCGTGCATTGGAAAATGAAGCATCAATCTCAGAGGAAGATTCCAACAAGCATGTCGGCCACTCACGCACTATATCTAGAGACGCATTTATGGCAACTAGCAATGAAGCAATAGTTCCAGAAGAAGATTTCGGTGGTTATGGCGGCCAGTCGCGCACCTCACCCAGAGTCCCATCAATGCAACTTTCCAATATTGAGCCAGGTGGCAGTTGTAGATCATGGAAAATTTGAAAATGCAGAGGGTCGGGGCCTCGATAAAAACCCAGGAATTGTAATGAGAAAGGGCTAGCAAAATGCAGATTACTGTTGTGTATCTTCTGTAAATTTCTTTGAAGCTATTGAATGAGAAATTCGGCTCTTGTTTCTTTGTCTCCTGTTCTGTAGATTGTAAATCTTCGTCATGAGCACTCAAGGTTGGTGAAGTGTTATTTTAATCATTATTCAATGCTCAAGTAAAGCTTGGCACCACCCAAATAATGCTTCCAAGAATATAGCCTCTAAAATGCCACAAAGCATACGTTGCTAGCAAGAACATGCCACTTGGCATTCACATTGAGGGAGTTGTAAGTTATTTAATAATCATAGATAAGAAAGAGCATGCAAAAGTGTAGAAGAGGAGTGGTTCAAGCTAGAGTGGTCAAAGCACAATAAAGAAAGGAGTAAGACCATCTTACAAGGGGCTCTTGAACGTTAAGCATTAAGTGCTCATTATCATACATTTTGGGAGATTGATCGTGGGCATCAAATAACCAAGCCTAGAAGGGAGTCAAAGTGACTACGCACATTAATTTATCTCTACCATATGCAGGAGATAAAACCACACACAATATAGAGTTACTCCATACACCAATCGACTTGCTCAATACGTATTACAATGAAGTAACACATCTTTACTTTATCAATATTTGCTTTTCTAGGTTTCGAGAGATATAAGGTGACTAACATAAGGTTGAACATTATTTATTATCACTACATTATCAACCTTAGAAAGTAAGAAAGCAATTTTAATAAATGGAATATATCTTAGAAGATATTATAAATTGCTTGATTTTCAAACATTAAAATATTTGCAAATAATTAAGTAGGAGACAAGGTTTTCAACCTTGGTAAATTGGAATATTAATTTGCAAATATTATTATTTTCTAAAATTCCAAATTAGGGAGTTATAAGGTATACTACATCAAACCTTAGTTTATTGGAATTTAGAAAATTGAACTATTGAAGAAGTTCATTAAAAGAGTTGGAATTAATATACTTATTTCATACTCATACTAAAGGGACAAAAGGAATCCAACCATAGAGAACTTCATCAAATTTAAAATTGCAATAAGGAGAATTTTGTCATCCAACCATTAGGGAGACAAAAGGAATTCAACTCAAGTTAAGTCTAGCAAAGCCTACTATCAAAGCACTTTTCCAAAATTATAGCATACACTAGACTAGGGAGCCATAAGGTAGCCTACAAGGAACATCGTGACAACAAATAAATTCTTCCTTATAGAATCCCAACTATTTAAAGGTCCAAATTACTCATGGAAAAATAAAGTGAGGGTAATGTTGATAGTTGAAAAGCTTTGGGAAATTGTCAAAGAGACAACTAAACCTAATACAGGGGATACATAGATTCAGAAGTTTGAATAAAGTGATGCAAAATATTTAATTATAATAACTTTTGCCATTATAGATAAAATACAACCTTACATCAGTTCAACATGAACATCTACAGAAGCTTGGAAAACCCTATCCAAAATATTTGAAGGGAAGAATAAAGCCACTATCTTAAATCTTCAAACTCAATTACATTCATTAAAAATGAATAGTGGTGAAAATATAGAACTATTCCTAAGGAAGGTAGCATACATAAATGGAAAATTATTAACCTTAGGAGAAAAGGTTGAAGATAAGTTTCTTGTTCAGGTAACCATGAGAGCACTTCCAAAAAACTACAAACATTTAGTTACATCTTTACAAATCCTAAGTAAAGATACTTCCTTTGATGAGTTAGTTAATATTATTTAAGAATACAAGGTGGAAAATATAGTTAAATATGAAATGACTAACAATGAATTGGTCTCAAAAGATAATCCATAGATAAATATTACCTCATTGTTAAAAGGATGAAGACCATGGAATAACATATATTATCATGTATGTAGAAAGAAATGACATAGTACTAATTACTGTAGATTCAATCCTAAAAACCAGAATCAAATAAATCAAACAAACTATGGAAGCCAACTAAATAGGGCATTCCAACCAAGACAATATCAAACTCAAAATAATCCTTGTTAGAAACGGTTCCAACATCCATATCCTTCTCAGAATCAATACAATTATCCTCGATTGGAATATTGTGAAGGGAATCATAAAGGACACCTAGCTCAAAGGATTCAAGAGTTTGAAGAACTGTAAGAACCTATAAATGAACATGAAGTTAAATCTCTCTCAGTAAAGATAGAATTTTATGAAGACACTAACCACTTGCTTGAACATGATATAGAAAATAGATAAGGAGAGCTCAAACTCCATAACCATGATGAAGATCCGAACAAAAGGCACAAATATATTGACAATTTGTGTTACAATATATAGGTATAAATCCTATGAGGGAGATATGACAAGTGTCATAATATCCACTCCAAGTATCATGCAAAAGACACATAACTCTAGTTGGAGAACTAAAACTAGAAATAAGACAAGTGGCATAACTAAAGTAAGGCATAGTGCACATTAAAATAATATTCTAACATTATCCCTTAATGTGCACTATCCTAACTATAGAAAAAAATAATTCAACATTAGATAATAAATATTTAAGACTAAAGTCTTCAATATTCAAATAATGTAATACAAGGGGGTGTTAGAGTATATTACATTATTTGGTACATGCCAATGTACCACCTGGGATACATTATTAGATTAGGAGTTTATCTTAGGTTAAGTAGTTACTTGTTGAAGAAGTAATAAATGCACCAGTGTTAGAATGTGCAATGATATAAATGTGCATGTAGTCCACATGCACATGAGTCATAGAATAGGTAGATGAAGATTCATGGGTAGAATAAAGGCCAAGGAACATATCTTCTTATATATAGGCCTTATATCGATTTTTGTGAGAGGGAGAGTGTGAGCAAGGTTAGAATAGGGAATAGGTACAATGTAGTACTTCCATTAAAATTATAGAGTGTTCATTTCCTCCATTATCTTAAATTTTACCAATTTCGTGAGCTTTCAGTAGTAGCACATTTATGAGTTAGTAGAAGTCTATTATCTTATCATAGCCTACATATTTTACATCTTGTGGTTGCATTTCCCTTAATATATGCTCATCAAAATCTAACAATAGGAAAGGAACATGTATTTCATAGTATCTTCTTTTCCTCAGCATATTTCACATCTATATGGACCACAAAAACTTTTTTTCATCATTTGGTCACCAATGAGGACCCTCTTATGGAGTAGAAACTATATGAAAAATATCACTTTAGGCCAAGTTGGTTGTTATAACTAGGGAAAAAATATCATAGAGAGGATTAATAGTTATTTGACATAAAAAATATTAATGCCATTGTATAATCCCCCATGGAGTTGGTGCCCTACCCGATCGAGTCCTCTACCCAAGACAATGAAAGTGCCCTTATTTCAAGGATCTTCTTAATGTCTTCTCTTTGTCCCTCCAAAGCTACCATAGGCCACTTTGTGGTTGGAATCCCCTTTTTTCCTAGTTTAGCATGACCTGCATTATTCTTGTAATATTGAGACACTTTTACCTAGTCCTCTATGTAATTGTTCCATGAGTGCCTTCCACTCCATAAATTGTTGAGTCAGTGGAGGGTGTCCATCCTATGCATCAATCCAAAAGTTGGCTTGTCATCCATTATTGATGATCTAGAATAGTTATTTCGTTATTATATCTTCTTTGTTCTCAGAACCACAAGGGTCAAGGAACCTCTGTTGGATATTTGGTATCTAATAAATTATGTTGGCATTATGTTTACAACATACTTGGCTCTCATGTTTTGGGTCCAAAGTGTATTAGGAGAATTGAGTAACGTCTAATACAATTTGGCTGCCAATGCTTTGTTATTTTTAATAGATGGTTTGAATCCCAACCCTCCTCTTTTTGGGAGGTATAATTGATCCTATTTTACTAGTTCCCACTTCCTCTCTACTTTTTCTCCACTCCATATGAATCTTTGATTTATTTTATCTAGATCCCTCAAAAATATTTTAGGTATATCCAAGATCAACGATATATATATGGGATGGATTGAAGCATAAATTTGACCAAGGTGATTATGCCTCCCAAAGAATTCCATATATTAGTCCAATTGTTTAATTTTATTTTTTTTGTCGATCATCCACGACCACTCCTCATTTTGCCTTATGGTTTTGAGTAGGACTCCTAAACAAGTAATTGGAAGAAAGACTCTTCTGAAACATAGGACATCCAAAATGATGGTTTCCTGACAAGCTAAGCAAAGGGAAAATATAATCTTTGATCTCTCTTCATTAATTCATGTACTTGTGGTTGTGGAGAAAAGATTTAATTTTTTTTAAATATGGAATCCTCTATTACAAATGCATGTCCCAACAACATGGATTCATATAAAAATTGTAGATGGAATATCAACATCACTTCAAACACTATTGTGATTCCCTACACAGATCTATTTTCTCTACCCAAGGAAATAATTCATCCTAAATATTTTGCTAATATAATAAAAAGTAAGATGAGGAAGTTTCACACCGCATAATGCCTTTAGAAGATAAAACAAAGGGGATGGGATCCCATCAATAAGAACTAAGTAGGATACTAAAGAAATGCAATCTCTAGTCTACTCTATCTAGTCTTGTGAAAAACCAAACTGATCCAAAATCCTAAGAAGAAAGTTCCAATCTACTCTATCATATGCCTTGGATAGGTCCAATCAAACAAACATGGATAGGAAGCTTTGTGCCTGCATAGAATATAAAGCCTATTGAGCCATATCTATATCATTTACAATTTACCTTCCCCACACAAGACTTCCCTAGCTTGGAGAAATTATTTTATGGAGAAGAGGTTTCAATATGTCTATCAATGTGAAAACACGAGATTCCGAAAACAAAAAGGAAATACTAAACAAAATTGTATTAAAAGGAAAGAACACAAATGAATGAACACAAGATATAAAAGCAATATAAACTATGGCCCTTTTTTTATTGATATTCTTTTCAATTCGTGTTACAATGCGTCTCCTTCCTTTTTAGGGGATAGGAGCGTTAGATATTGATCTCTACAACTCGTTTCAGAATTCCTTCTTCCGCGTGCCCACATATAAAATGGGCGAACCAAAACGTTGTCGCCGCTTGCGTTGGTACAGGTCGATTCCTCGCTGCTCCTCCAATGCTGCAAATCTGCGTTCAAAGAAACAAACAAAGAATCAGTAGCACCCGTGTATGAAAAATAAAAGATAAATCTAACTATGGCTAAAATGAATCTAAATGAACTGAAAACTTGATAAAAGCATAAACATGAAACTAGCTAAAAAACTACAAAAGCAATAAAGCGGGAGGGGTGCCCGAAGGCAAACCACCCGCGGGTGAAACTTTGCTCCGACACCAATCCGCTTAGGATGGGTCCGAAACCTGATGTGATGTGTTGTCGGCAAATTGGTAGGATATTGTGGTCAAAAGAATGGGGTGTTGGTTCTTGATTCGTGCCTTCAAAAGTCACCCAATAACCTCTCTTTCGATTAAGAGATTATGGATGTTGAAAACACAAATCGCAAGTAAATGAATTAGAAGCACTTCGTCGCTCAAAATGCTCCAGCTCGGTATATCTTTTGGGTGAGGAAACTCACCATTTTATAGACCCGAGGGGTCTCTTTGAATTAACATGCAAAAGTGTTTCTTTGCATGAATGCTTTTTGCCTCAAAGAAAGACTTCTTCTTGATCAAGGGATTCTTAACTGTCTCTGTGCATGTCTTTGTGTGTTTTAGAAAAGCTCACTTGCACTCCCATGCAATGAAGGGATAGCTAAGTGGCAAATCTGAGTTGTCTTAAAAAGCTTACTCTTATTCCCATGCAGTGAAGGGAGAGTTAATTGGTAGATATGAGTTGTCAAAAGAACTCACTCGCACTCCTATGTCATGCAGGGAAAGCTAAGTGGCAGTTCTGAGTTGTTACATGCCGAGATTTGACTTTTTTCCGGTCAAACCTGACATTCGTCCCACCCCGAAGCGAGCGCTGGTAATCGTCCCTGGGTGAGACGAGTATAAGTCAGCACTCGTCTCTGGGTAGGACGAGTAAAACTTTCACTCGTCCCTGGGTAGGACGAGTAAAACAGCACTCGTCCCTTGGTGGGACGAATAAGCAATAAAGTGTCTAAAAAGTGCCAAATTGGTTTCTGACTTGCAAAATTGTTGTGTGAGTGGTTAGAACCACTGTTTAACCTCTGAGGGCTGCCCTGGGGGCTGTGTGTGTTAGTGCGATCAGTGCTTGTCGTCACATAATCGGATTGGTGCTGTTTTGGTGTCTACAGATGCCCCTTTTTGGGAAGCGTTGCACATGGTGCAGTGCTGAGCAAAAATATATAACCAAAGCACTAATGATTAGGGTTTCTCAGTAACCTAACCAACTCTTGATGCCCCAAGTATGGAAAGGGCACGCATTCTTGAATCCTTGCTTCCGACGAGCTAAGGAACTAAAATCAAGCATTAACCTGGTTCGGTGAGGTATTACTTGAACTTAGACATTGATCAGTCATGAATAGGCAAAGGGCGCAACCTTTTGTCTGTGGGAACCTTGAGTTCATGATTCACGAATGCCAAGTATATGATCAGTTTGTGATGATTGCTTGTTTGCTGCCCCAAGCAGGGGCGTGATTGTCTTTTGCAATGATCCTTTGAATGCGTGTCATTTCCCAGACTGGGTATAATGGTGTTGATTGGCAACTAAGTGTGACTACCCCCTCAAGCGACGAATCGATGAGGGAATGACCGACATGAGAAAAGCGACGAGTCGCTTGACCCAAGATGACTTGTGCAAGGGTGCCTTTAGATGGTTTACCGCTAAGCATGCTCGAGCAGTTCCCCGACTGTTTTGACCTTTTTTTTTTTTTGGTTTTGTTGGCATTTGTCATTTTTATGTTGTGGTTGTTGTTTTTTTTTTTTTTTTTTTTTTTTTTTGTAATCGTCCCGGGGGGGGACGAGTGCCTGGATGGTACTCGTCCCGGGGTGAGACGAGTGCGTCTCCGACGGTACTCGTCCCGGGGTGGGACGAGCGCGCCGAAAAGCGCTCGTCCCGGTAAAGGACGAGTACCAGCTGACAAAAAGTATAAATATGCGAAAATGACGGTTTTGGCTCATTTGCACTGTTCAGCGATTGCGATTTGGAGCTCTGGGAGGAGGAGGTAGATTTCTGACGCGAAGCGCTGCCGGATCATCCAGCCACCATGAGTGCACAGACCGGGTCGTCGAGCGGCGGAGCCGAGGCGAGACCAGTAAGTGCACTATCTCCTCGATTGTGAATTTGAAAAATGCAAATTTGTTTTTATGGTGTTTTTCTTGTGTTTAAACATGAAACCCTAATTAATTAAATTAAAAGGTAAATGAATGACACCGAATGAAACATGGATGCAAACCGATGGAAACTTAGATGGAAAACCATAGGATAAACCCAAAATGAAACTTAGAGTAACACTTTAGGGTAACCATGGTTAAAAAATGTTTTTCTATGTGAATGGTAAAACTTAGGTCGAAACCGTAGGTAAACCATGCCCATATTTTTGTGTTATGTTTATGGAATTAAAAATGGAAAATGAATGAATTTTTTTGGTTGAAATGGTAAACTTAGGTAAAACCGTAGGTAAACCATGTCAAATTTTTGTCATTTGTTTGATGAAATTAAAGATGAATTTTTTTGGTTGAAATGGTAAACTTAGGTAAAACCGTAGGTAAACCATGTCAAATTTTTGTCATTTTTGATGAAATGAAAGGTGAATTTTTTGTTGAAATGGTAAACTTAGGTAAAACCGTAGGTAAACCATGTCAAATTTTTGTTATTTTTGATGAAATGAAAGATGAAAGATGAATTTTTTTGTTTTGAAATGGTAAACTTAGGTAAAACCGTAGGTAAACCATGTCAAATTTTTGTTGTTTTTGATGAAATTAAAGATGCAAAATTGATGAATTTTTTTGTTTTGAAATGGTAAACTTAGGTAAAACCGTAGGTAAACCATGTCAAATTTTTATTGTTTTTGATGAAATTAAAGATGCAAAATTGATGAATTTTTTGTTTTGAAATGGTAAACTTAGGTAAAACCGTAGGTAAACCATGTCAAATTTTTATTGTTTTTGATGAAATTAAAGATGCACAATTGAAAAATGGATGAATTTTTTTTTTTTTGGATGTACATGTGAATGAAAGATGTTACTATACAGTTATGCATTTTTGTACATGTGATGGTAATTTGATGCATGTTTTTGATGTTTGTTGTTTTTTGTGATGTGCAGGTGGTGAAGAGTCGACATCGAGTACCGACCATTTTTTCTAATGCCCGCGAGGCATTGAGTGATGATGACTGGGAGTGGCTTGATGCCCTAGGGCTCAAGCACGTGGCTCGGTTGGATGCAGTTGTGGCGGACCGGGCGTACCTTACAGCACTGATTGGCCTATGGGATGTTCGGACGAACACCTTCCATCTTTCGACAGGGGAGATGACTGTCACCTTGGAGGACGTGTATCGGATTCTTCGGATTTCGATAGACGGGGTTCCCATTCGGACGACACCACGGGGCCAGAGGACGGCAGTATGCGACGCGGTACTTTGGATATGGAGAGGATGATGATGGGATGACTTCATTGGAGAGGGCAGAGCTGGATTGCCACATTGGGGGGATTCTGGTACGGTATTGGTATGCGAGGGGAATGTTGGGAGTGAGGCATGCGGTACTCATGAGCCTCATTTCCAACATGCTCCTGCCAGACTCGTCAGGAGCGAGGTTCCCATGGAACCTATTGGAGGTGGTATGGCAGTTAGTGGATTGCCCGGTGATAGAGCCGGTTATTATGAGATGGGGTCAGACGCTGTTGGCGCAGTTGTATGATGAGCTATACGAGGTCCGCTGTCGGAGGCGAAAGGGGATGGGGTGCAGTTTCTTGTTGCAGTGCTGGGCATGGCAGCACATAGCCATAGAGCGACCACGAGGGTTGCCCTGGACTACCCGAGCTGAGATGGTGGACAGGGATATTGGGTATGGTGCTTTATGGTATCGGTCAGAGGAGCGGGGGCATAGTCGACGGTTTGCGGGAGACGTAGACCATTACAGAGATGCATTGGCACGACTGACTCCCGGAGATGTGATATGGCGGCCATATCGGGATTGTCCCGCATGGCCAGAGGCTGATGAGTGGCTTCGACGGGTTCGGAGGGGGAGATGGGTGATTGGTCGGCATGGGACAGAGCAGGAGTACTTCCATTACCTCCGAGTGACGCGACAGTTTGGGGTACGCCAGGGGTTGCCTGGGGAGCCCGTAGCCTACCGACGTCGGAGTGATGAGAGGACCCTAGCTGCACCGATCCTCGAGCCATTGGGGGAGGAATCAGATGCCGTACTAGACATTCCAGACGTAGATGACGTCGGAGTGACTGCTGAGTACCAGGAGTGGTGGACGCTGCGGCAGTGGCGAGGTGAGGGGCCATTGGGCGGAGAGGAGGCAGCGGGAGGCGGAGAGGGTGCGGAGGCACCAGGAGAGGGTTGGGGAGCTCCTGCGGATGTGGAGATGGTGGAGGTGGCAGAGGCAGGAGATGACTTTGGGGAGGAGGAGCAGCCGGAGATGCAGGATGCTCCAGAGCAGGCTGGCTTGGGGGAGACAGAGGCGGGGTTGCGCGCGGAGGTAGCACGTCTGACGGGGTTACTAGAGGCGGGATGGAGAGCTTGCCGAGATGACGTAGGAGAGAGATCTCCTGCGGACACAGTTGGCAGGGCGGGGAGCGCAGGGGCTGCGTCTCACCAGCAGGCAGGGGATACGGATGCTGCACGGGAGAGGGATCTCCTACGGGTGCAGCTAGCATAGCGTGATGATGCCATCTCGTACTACCATAGGCGGGAGGCAGAGTGGAGGCTACGGGAGGAAGATTGGAGGCGACGGGAGGCAGATTGGGGGCGACGAGAGGCCGCTTGGGGGCGGCATCGATCGGAGATGGAGGGTGAGATTATCCGCCTGGGTGGGCGAATACCAGAGCCTCCGGCCAGTGGCTCGTCATTCAGGATGAGAGACAGCGGGACAGAGCAGTCAGCATCATCCCGTCATCGACGGCGAGAGGAGGGAGGAGCGAGCGGTCGGGATGCAGGGGCGAGCAGTCGCCCTGAGAGGTCTCAGAGGACGGATACTGCGGGGGGTAGCTCTCGTCGCACCGATCCTGCGTGATCATGGTGGCCGATGCCCTAGGCTGGGGGTTTTTGAGATTTTGGATGATGGGAGTGAGGTCCGAGGACCGGTGCACTGTAGCCTACGGGCAATTTTTGTTTATATATACAGATGATTCTTTTTGGTGTTTATACTTTTTCCATGATTTATGTTGATGTGCATGTTTTTACATTGATGTATGCATATGCGATTATGAATGCGATGATTCTAATTTGTATGATGTATGCTTATGGAATGAATGAAATGAATTGTTGATGGTTTGTCGATGCACCATAGACTGTACAAGATTTGGATTGGACTTGCTAGAGTAATGAGATTGATTTATGGAATGCGTGTGCATGTGAAAACTTTGTTTTTGGATTTTGTCGAGTTGTTTATGGTGATGTATGGAATGAAATGGATCGGTTGTTCGAAAATGTAGTTAAGCTTTTCTGAGATGCAGATATTGTTAACTAACTAGCCAAGACCATACATTTATCTCGCAAGACTTCTAAACAAGGTCTAAATCCGACTTGAATTGAACCAAGTTATTTCACATCCCTGTGTGTGCAATTTGAGTTCATTTATGTGGTATTTGTCAGGATACCGCCAGTGCCAGATGGGCTTTCAACCGAACCTGTACTGAGGATCACCTAATTAGCTCCACTAACTCCTTTATTGTATTTAGTCAGATTAATCTGCGATGTTATCTAGGATACCATAAGCTAGCTCATCCACATGCAAACATTGATCTGCACACAAGTTAATGTGACAGATATATCGTCATGCGGGAGGTTTACCACCAGTGACCAATAGGCTATCAACCAAACCGGTACTGAAGCTTGCCTCATGACCTGTCGAAATACTGAGAGTTCCAGGGATTCAAGTTCGACTCCCTTCTTTTCTTCAATTGTATTGGGATACTTGCTCTTTATAGTGATGAAATCACTGTTTATTTTTATGATAATACTCGTCTTTGTTTTTTTTTTTTTTTTTTTTGAGCAAGGGATTTGAATATGGAGTGACGAGAATCACTATTGTTTGTGCCTTTTGATGTGTGCACTGTAGGATGTCAAATTTTAGTGTTTTGACATTTTGCAAATTTTTGATGTTTTTGCAACTTTTGAGAACTTGGGATTCATGGGGAATTGGGTAGGGAGGATGCTTGTCCTTTTGCCAACTCTCAGCATTCCTAGGGTCAATTGCACAGGGGGATAAGCAAGATAGCCGTTTCGCTTATGGTAACCGGGATTACGGTGCAGGTTTCATCTTTCGTCCACACAACTTAGGAATTATTTTATGTGTGTTAATTTGTGTTGGGATGCTACGTACCAAGGTGGGGTCCAAGTAAAACTTTCCCATGTAAAATCTGCTTAATCGTGTACAGTTTTTGGCTAGAAATTTAAAGACATCTGAATGACGAAAACCCTATATACATTAGGCGACACTGACGATGCTAAAATAAAAGGGTGATATGCTGGATGTATGTGTTTATGAAAATGGATTTGAGGTGGAAATGATGGAATTGCCAAATAATGACAGCCTATGGTGCTTTTGACTTGTATGACCTAGCGAAGTATGCAATGTATGGATGCAATGTTTAATGGAACCTATATTTTTGTATTTTGATTTTTATGAGAATGCATGGAATGGAAATGCAAATGTTTTTGTGATTTTGTTTATTTGTTTTTTTTTTTTTGAGCATGGAATTGAAATGCAATTGTTTTTGTGATTTTTGATTTTTGTGTTGTTTTTGTTGATTTTTGAATATTTATGTTGACCAAGCAGTGATGGTAATGCTTGGAGCTTTTGGGTTGACCAAGCGATTGTGGTAATCCTTGGAGCGTTTGGGTTGACCAAGCGATTGTGGTAATCCTTGGAGCTTTTGGGTTGACCAAAGGGTTTATAGATACCTTTGGGGCATTTAGGGTTGACCAAGCGATTGTGATAATCCTTGGAGCTTTTTGGGTTGACCAAGCGATTGTGATAATCCTTGGAGCTTTTTGTTGGGCTATGGCTCTCTAGGTGTGGAATGGCCTCAAATGAATGATGTTCAAGGGTTCAGTTTCCTTGATTCCTTCAAGAGAGGCAAGCCGGTATGTTTCGGGTCCTATTTTACTCGTCAATGATGTAAGGACCTAACCAGTTTGCTGCAAACTTATCCCGTAGATGGGACGGCAAATTAGAATTCTCGTTGGTTCTCTTTTAAGACTAAGTCACCAACCTGAAATTCCCTAAGATGGACTTTCATGTTGTATGCTTTCTTAAGTCGCTCTTGATAGATACGCAAATGCTCGAGAGCATTAACGCGTCGTTCGTCGAGCAACGTCAGTTGATCTAACCGGGCCTGTCGCGCAGTGTCATCATCGATGAACTCTTGCATTGAAATGCGCAGGGAAGGAATTTCCAACTCAAAAGGCATGACTGCCTCGGAGCCATACACCAGTGAAAATGGAGTTGCCCCAGTGGGCGTCCGAATGCTGGTGCGATAAGCCCATAGGGCAAGCGGGATCTGAATGTGCCAGTCTTTATGATTGTCTACAACTGTCTTTTTAAGAATGGCGACTAGCATTTTGTTGGACGCCTCTGCTTGCCCATTTGCCTACGGATAATAGGGTGTCGAAAAGCTATGTTGAATCTTGTACTTTGTGGTCAAAGCACGCACATCTTTATTCTTGAATGGTGTCCCATTATCCGAGACAATTTTGGATGGAATACCAAAACGACATATGATGTTATGCAAAATGAACTCCGCAATGCGGGCTCCAGTCGTAGTGGTCAGCGGAATTGCTTCCACCCATTTGGTAAAGTACTCTGTGGCCGTTAAAATGAACGTGTGACGACCAGACGACGCAGGGGAGATCTTTCCAATTAGATCAAAGCCCCACTACGAAAAAGGCCAAACCGATTGAATCGGCTGCAAGGCCTGAGAAGGTACGTGTGTCAAATTAGCATGGTGTTGACACTTCACGCACTTCTTCACATATGCGCAACAATCTCGCTCTAAAGATGGCCAATAATAACCCATGCGAAGAATGCGCTTTGCAATGGCCATACCGCTGAAGTGGCCACCACATGTACCATCGTGAGCTTGGGTGATCGCCCAAGCGGACTCTTGTTGGTCCAAACAACGAAGGAGAATTCCTTCATAATTTTGACGATACAAAATGTCTCCTAACAAGACATGCTTTGCCGCTTTCTGTTTGAATGATCTTTTCGCGGCTTGTGTCAATCCAAGTGGGAGATTACCTAGCTTGAGGTAATCCCGAATGGGTGTATACCAGTCTTGCTGATCAAAAACCTCGATAGTATGAACGGCCAATCCCTCTTGAAGTCTATCCCGAACAAAAGCTGAGCAGGAAAGAACTTGTAAAAACAACGTGGTGTTGCTAGTAAGAGGAGTCGGGGAGAACAAGGACCCCCAGTTGGCTTTAGTCAAACAATCTCGAATTCGAGAGAACTTATCCGGAGATGGTTCAATCTGAATCATGTGGATTCCTGGCGTCAGATCAGAGCTTGCACGCTCCATCGCAGATTGCGATAATGTTTTAACCTGAATGGTTGTCATTTCACCAGAAGAGTCTTGCGGGATGAGTGACCCCAAGGAGGCCATAGTATCCGCAAAATGATTTGATGATCGAGGGAGTGCCTCGATGTCATACCATTCAAGTTGTGCCAAGAATTTATCCACAAGGGCTTTATAAGACTTCAAAAGTGGACATTTACATTGGTATATCCCCTTTACTTGATTGACAATTAACAGCGAATCACCAAAGATGTTCAATCGTTTAATGTTCATGGTGATTGTTGTCTGAAGACCTATGAGCAAGGCTTCGTATTCTGCGTTATTGTTGGTGCACGGGAAGTCTAATTTAAATGACAAGGGCATTGGAGCACCTTGTGGAGTGAAGAATACAATTCCCGCACCACCCCCTTGCTCACATTTAGAACCATCGAAGAATAGGGTTATGTCAACCGTGACTCGGGCTCATCGAATCTGGCGACTCTGAGACATGGAAGACCCCATCATCAGGTAGTTCAAAAGTCAGAGGCTGATCGTCTTCAAGAGGAGCCTCAACTAGTTGATCGACGATGACTTGACCTTTTATAGATTTTTGTCCAATGAACTCTATGTCAAACTCCGTCAACAACATGATCCATTTCGCCGTGCGGCTACTATGATAAGTACGACTCATCATGTATCGCAATGGATTCTCCTTAGACACAACATACGTCTTATTACTAAGCATGTAGTGGCGTAGCTTTTTGGTAGCAAACACCACCGCCAAGCAGAGTTTTTCAACATATGCATAGTTAAGTTCATAATTGACCAGGGTGCGGCTAAGATAGTATGTAGCCTGTTCTCCGTGAAGTTCATTTTTCTGGGACAACATGGCGCCCAGTGCCACCTCAATGGCTGAGATGTATAAATAGAATGGCACTCCTGGTCTGGGTGGTGCCAATACTGGCGGCGAAGCCAAGTACTGTTTAATGTCGTCAAAGGCTGACTGGCACTCGTCATCCCAATGAAATGTGACCCCCTTATGCAATAATTTATTCATGGGTCGGCATTTGTCAGATAACTGCGCTATGAAGCGCTTGATCGACGCAACCTTTCCCTGCAGACTCCTGAGCTGCTTGATGGTGGTTGGGGGACGCATTTCAAGGATTGCCTTGACTTTGTTTGGATCAACCTCAATTCCTCGTTTGGAGACTATGAAACCCAAGAGCTTTCCAGAGGTGACGCCAAAGACGCACTTCTTGGGGTTTAGTCTGACTTTATGCTCAATGAGGCGATCAAGGACCTTACTCAAGTCACCGATGTGATCTGGGCGCAAAAGAGATTTGGCCAACAAATCATCCATGTAATCTTCCAAAGTTTTGTGCATGTAATCATGAAAGATGTACGTCATGGCACGTTGGTAGGTAGCTCCGGCATTTTTAAGGCCAAAAGGCATGACCTTATAGCAAAATGTCCCCCAAGGCGTTGTGAATGCCATTTTTAGTTGGTCCTCAGGATTAATACGAATCTGATTGTATCCCGAGAAACCATCCATAAGGGAAAGCATTTCGTGGCCCGCTGTAGCGTCTACCAACGCGTCGATGCTCGGCAAGGGAAAATCATCCTTAGGACTCGCTTTGTTAAGATCTCAAAAATCAGTGCATATGCGAATCCTCCCATCGGGTTTCTTGACAGGAACCATGTTAGACAACCATGGCGGATAATCCACACAGATGACAAACTGGGCATCCAACAACTTTTGTAACTCATATTTTACCATTAAGGCCACTGTTGGATGCATCTTGCATAGTTTTTGCTTTACTGGCTTGATTGTCGGATCAAGCGTTAAATTGTGCGTGACTAGCTGTGGGTCTAGTCCCGGCATATCCTTGTATGACCATGCAAAAACCTCCTTCTTTTCCTTAAGAAGGGCAACATAATCGGCTCGCTCTTCGGGGGAAAGACTTACCCCCAGCTTGAGAATCCGTGGATTCATTGGATCTGTGCCGATGTCTACATCAGTCGTTGCTTCAATTGACATATGGGATCCGTCTTCCAACCGGTGTGGAATTGGGATCAGGTGGATATCGTTTGCTGAATTAAGATCATCATTAGGAACATCAAGTTCCTCTTCAGCATGGAAGACATCCTGAGTCTGTCCTGGAGTGAAATGAAACATCCCACCGCAAGGCCAATACTCTGATGGAGATGGTGGTGTGTCAGCGTGATCCCAATCAATAGCTTCTATGTCTAGATGCAATAATCATGTTGGATTGGCTGGATCATGGATGGGGGCGGTCAAGTCAATGGAGACCATGTTGATGAAATGATTGTAATCTCCATTACCGCAAATGTGACAACTCTGACATTCTGGATGTTCTTGGTGCTTTGGATCTGGCTCTGTAGGCACTGGCACAAAGGGATCAGCCCTATGCGCGGACCTACAAACAGGGTCTACCCTAGGTACTGATGGTTTGATAGGGTCTCCAGGCGAAATATGCTCGTTGTATGCCTGGAGTGGCGGATGCAGTAATTGCTATAACTACGCCAGGTTGAAATGCCTCCTAGGTCTTGGATCTATGTGTAAGTTTTCAAACATGTCGTCTATGTCCAAAGGATTTTGTTGTTGTTGAGGTAACCTATGCTCACTGGGATCATTCAATGGGAACATCCTCAAGAAGCTTCCTTGATCGTCATTCATTTGATATTCATGCGAATGATCGTACTCCGACTCATCTTCAGAAGACCCTTCGTGGTCTTGTCCATCTTCCCCTTGTGGGTGAGTCCATGAGGTTTCTCCTTGTTCGGCCGTAGGGAAAGGGTTGTTGAGGTCAACAAGGTTATTTGTTTGCAATGGGAAATAATCCCCCAATGTATAAGTTGTATTTGGATTGGCATATGGATCTGATGCCAACCCATCCTTGTTGCCTATCCCTAGGCCTTGCATGTTTTTGACCAAGATGTCGAGGGGCAAAGGGTGATTAAACCCTACTCCTGACTTGTCATAAGGCATTTGGTATCTTGGTTGACACAAAACATGCATTCCTTGTTCATACCGGCCTAACCCGTATCCATGCCAATTGCATTGGCTAAGATATCGTAATGCGAAGTCTGGGTTGGCTAGATAGTTAACATCTTCCACAAAGGGATCTTCATCTTCTTCTTCATTTCGAGAAGGTTCAACGCCATGATCTAGGCCCCCAAAAATAAAGTTTTTCTGATTAGGTGGGTAACCTAAAGGAACCACCGAGCCTATGGGGAGTCGAGGTCTTCCCATGTCTTGCATAGATTGAAGTGTGGGCGTTGCAACAACATTGCGCACTATATACTCCCCCATGCCTATGTTAGACATCTCAACAGTAATCGTTGGCGATTGAGGGGAAGCGAATGGGAGTTCTCCTTGAGTCCACTCCATGTGGGGTGAACTAGGCGTCTCAACTTCCATTCTATTAGGCGTCTCTTCTGTAGAGATATTGGAGACTAAAGGTGGTTCCGTTTCTAGGGGCTTCTTTCCTTTGTCCGTTGGAGTGGCCATCGTAGGTGGCGTTGTTGTGGGAGGACTGGATGAAGAAGATGATCCCACCTAAGAATTTGATCGATTTGGTGATGGAGATTCTTGCTTAGTCGGACCTCTTTTAGATGGATTTAACTGGAAATCCACGTGCGTTGAAGGAAGGGTCGACTGCGGCATGATTTGCACTGAGTTGCAATATTTAAAAGGTTCCAAATCTGTGGGGACCAAGGTTCTTGTCCTTCAAACGTATATTTCAAACATTGATGAGCAATTGAAGGGACATTCTAGAAACAAAAAGGAAAGACTAAACAAAATTGTATTAAAAGGAAAGAACACAAATGAATGAACACAAGATATAAAAGCAATATAAACTATGGCCCTTTTTTTTATTGATATTCTTTTCAATTCGTGTTACAATGCATCTCCTTCCTTTTTAGGGGATAGGAGCGTTAGATATTGATCTCTACAACTCGTTTTAGAATTCCTTCTTTCGCGTGCCCACATATAAAATGGGCGAACCAAAACATTGTCGCCGCTTGCGTTGGTACAGGTCGATTCCTCGCTGCTCCTTCAATGCTACAAATCTGCGTTCAAAGAAACAAACAAAGAATCAGTAGCACCTGTGTATGAAAAATAAAAGATAAATCTAACTATGGCTAAAATGAATCTAAATGAACTGAAAACTTGATAAAAGCATAAACATGAAACTAGCTAAAAAACTACAAAAGCAATAAAGTGGGAGGGGTGCCCGAAGGCAAACCACCCGCGGGTGAAACTTTGCTTCGACACCAATCCGCTTAGGATGGGTCCAAAACCTGATGTGATGTGTTGTCGACAAATTGGTAGGATATTGTGGTCAAAATAATGGGATGTTGGTTCTTGATTCGTGCCTTCAAAAGTCACCCAATAACCTCTCTTTCGATTAAGAGATTATGGATGTTGAAAACACAAATCGCAAGTAAATGAATTAGCAGCACTTCGTCGCTCAAAATGCTCCAGCTCGATCCCTCTTTTGGGTGAGGAAACTCACCATTTTATAGACCCAAGGGGTCTCTTTGAATTAACATGCAAAAGTGTTTCTTTGCATGAATGCTTTTTGCCTAAAAATAAGACTTCTTCTTGATCAAGGGATTCTTAACTGTCTCTGTGCATGTCTTTGTGTGTTTTAGAAAAGCTCACTTGCATTCCCATGCAATGAAGGGATAGCTAAGTGGCAAATCTGAGTTGTCTTAAAAAGCTCACTCTCATTCCCATGCAGTGAAGGGAAAGTCAATTGGCAGATATGAGTTGTCAAAAGGACTCACTCGCACTCCTATGTCATGCAGAAAAAGCTAAGTAGCAGTTCTGAGTATGTTACATGCCGAGATTTGACTTTTTGCGGTCAAACTTGGCGTTCGTCCCACCCCGAAGCGAGCGCTGGTAATCGTCCCTGGGTGAGACGAGTATCAGTCATCACTCGTCCATGGGTAGGACGAGTAAAACCTGCACTCGTCCCTGGGTAGGACGAGTAAAACCTGCACTCGTCCCTGGGTGGGACGAATAAGCAATAAAGTGTCTAAAAGGTGCTAAATTGGTTTTTGACTTGCAAAACTGTGTGAGTGGTTAGAACCACTGTTTAACCTCTGAGGGCTGCCCTGGGGGCTGTGTGTGTTAGTGCGATCAGTGCTTGTTGTCACATAATCGGATTGGTGTTGTTTTGGTGTCTACACAATGTCTTTGTAATAATTTTAAGAACTATATTATATAATGCTATTGGTCTAAAGCCGATAGTCTATTCCACATCTTGATACGTAGGGATGAGAACTATGTATGCTTTATTAATTTTCTTGAGCATAGTTTTGTCGTTGTTTTCTAAAACACATCAAGTAGATCCTCCTTTATTAAATCCTAAAATTCTTGAAAGAATTCAATGAGAAATCCATATGATCTAAGGTGTTTTCCTTTTTTCTTTTGTATACCACTTCATGTAGTTCCTTAATCATAACAATACCTGTCAAGACTAAATTATCTTCTTCTGTGATAAGAGAAGGAATTTCTTGTAGGACTTCTTGTTGAGCTCTTGGTTCCAAAGAATCTACTAAGATTTTTTTTGGAAAGTAATCAATAACAATAGTATTCATACCATCCCATGAGTACATTGATTCACCCATATATGTTTTTAAGGATGATATGAAATTATAGGCCCTATTTGATAGAAGAAATTTATGGAAGAAAGTTGTATTCGTGTTCCCTTCTTGTAGCCACTGAATCCTAGATTTTTGCTTCCATTACAACTCTCATTTTTCCTATTATCCAAATCAATGGTAAATTTTATTTCTACCTTGCTTAAACTCTCTAAGAGATCCATAGTGCAAATTTTCTCATTCCCCTATTCTAGTTGAAGATCCAAGTCCACATTTTTTCTCTACATCCTCGAACTCCTACCAATTTCATACCTTGATTTTTCTTTTTAAATATTGTAGTCTCTATGCAAAACAATACATTTAACTACCAGATCTTGGCTTACCTTTCATCCACCATTGTTGGACCAGAGGCCTAAAAGTGCTATCCCAAAGCTACATAGGCTATAATATAAATGGAGTGTAGTTGCAACTAGGTTTCCAAAGGTCCATCAAGACATATCAATGATTTGAACCAACATTGTTGAGAGTTCATCCTTTTGGTATGGTTCCATGTGAGAGGAGCTCATCCAAGATCATGAACATATCCAATCTCTCTAATATGCATATTGATTCTTTACCTCCTATTTGACCAAGTCATCATACCATTTTTTGGTTTGAAATCAATTAAATGGAGGTGCCTCATATGTTCAAGCATTATATTTGATCCAACATATAATGTTTTAATCCCTTCCACTTTCTCTTCTAGGGAATGAATGGTGTTGAAGTCTTCTCCTAGTATAAGTTGTGTTATAAAGAATTGGGCAACAAGGTGGCAAATATCATTTAAATGCTTTTTTTTACCTCTAGAAAGATGGGTGCATACATAATACACAAATAACTCTGATCCAATTGCCTTCCTTGTCCTAAAAGAGCAATATTTTCCCTAGTTATTATGACTAAATAAACTACAAACCCCTTCAATCCCATAGATAAGAGAGACCTCCCGAAGCACCTTGGGAACTAAGACAATCCACATTCTCTATAGGTCATATTTTCTTTGCCAATATATATATTTATTTCATTGACACTTTAGTCTCTCAAAGGAAGACTAGATGTGGTTTATTTAATTGAATCATCCTTTTAATTTCATTGTGATTATAGGGGCTTACTTTAAGCCCTTTGACATTCCATGAAATGATTCTAATTAAAAAAGGGAACTGAATAGATTCATAAGGGTAGTGGCCTTACCTTCAACAATCAAATTTTCCCCTTACCTAGTAATGGAGTGAAGGTTTGATTTCCACCCTACCTTTTGAATAGTATCTAGTTCCATTCTTTTGTTGTTTTGATGTCTTATCCATGATGAATATTGGATGGAATCCAACCATAGAGTGTGTTAATAAACCACCAAAGCATTGTTGGGAGGAACCAAAGGTTCCACGTCCTCTTCTAGGTCTTGTCAACTTCGTTCATTTGATTGACTCTTACCTTTCACTTTTTTCTCTCTTTTATTTTTTTGGTAGCCTTTAGGTGGTTGACTGACTTTTTCTTGCTTAATAATCTATTTTTCCCCATGGGTAGGGTGGATTTTACTATTTCCTCTTGATTTGAACCATTAGGTATTTTTGGGATGTGTGTCTCCACTATTTTTTACTCCATTGATTCATCCTCATCAACCATGTATTTCTCCAATATTTGAACCTAGGTCTCTTGGATGAGAGGCCAAAGCCATATCATTGTGATACCTCATAAGGACAAGGAAAGCAAGTTCATCTATACCATAGTTTTTTGGATGTATATGATGGTCTAGAAATCTTATGGATAATTATAATACTTCATTGATAATAGTAGAAAGGCATTTTTATTTGGCTATAATTGTAGAGTGCACACAACAAAGCTAGGGTTTGCAAAGTGAAGCACAGAGAAAAAAAAAACACAAGTGACAGTAATTTTTTTTTTTGGAAAAATATTTCATTGGATAGAGGAGGAATGAATTTGGGAGGAAATAAAAAACCTTAGAATAGATCGATTTTTCCAGGAGAGATAACGAGTATCAGTTCAAGTTTGGTACTTCTTTGGCTTTAGCTTTGAAAATATTTCATTGGCTAGAGATTTGAAAAAAGGGACCTCTTATTTGGGAAGTGATTTATGACAGTCTATAGGTCGCTATGACGACAACAACCTCACTTTTCAAACAAGCAGGCAATGAGGCCTTCTCCATGTTTTCACAATTGTTTCCCTTTGATGAGGAGAAGTTGGATCATATGTGTCAAGTGCTTAAAGTGAGGAAAGCACCCCATCCAAAACCACATGCTCACCCTAACGATGGTACTTTTATACCCAAGTTAGATGAGTCTGATGTGATTGAAGTGCCTCCAAACCTCATCCAACAACCTTTGCTCACACTTTCCACCCAAGCCCTTGCATGCAAATTTGTAGGAATATGGCCTAGTCCAATCATAGTCTAAAAATGGATTAACACACATTGGGAGGGTAAAGTATCCTCTTATGAATTCATGATGACAGGTAGGGGATACTTTATCATTACATTTATCTCTATGGAGGATAAGAGCACTATATTTCATGGATGTCCCTGGTTTTTGGGATCCATCCCACTCTACATAACCTCGTGGAGCATGACATTTGATCCTCAAGAATTTTTTGTCTAGATGAGGTTACCATTTTTGCCACTGCACCTATGAAAAAAACCTTCAATGGAATTAATATGGAACACTATTGGAACGTTCATTGACTAGGCTCCTCCAAAGGCCAATAACGCTATATGCACATGCATATGTATGCAAGTTAATATGAAAAAGGGTTTGCCCGAGCATATTGGAATAAAGGTGTTTGATTGGATACATAACCAACCCCTAGACTATGAGCATATACCATTCAAGTGTATAACATGCTATGAGCATGGGTATTTCTCTCGAAACTGCCCAATTAAACAAGCATAGGAAACAAAAAGGAAGAACTAGGATTCTAGGAAGTCAAAAGGATATTGCTCAGATCAAGAAGCAAGAAACAACAACCTCAACCGCATGATCAAAAAAGCTTCCAGCATAAAAAATAAATTTGTAAGTATTAATGAAGGAGAAAAGGAAATCACCTCTCTAGATGTGATGGCTCCTAAAGATAAAGAGAATATACCTATAATTGAAGCTAAAAACTCACCAAATATCTTAAGAGATACACCAGAAAACACAACAATTGGAGAAGAAAATAATGGGAACTTAGAGGAAGAGGTAGAAGAAACACAAGTGGAAGAAATAGTGATTCTCGAGGGCTTACTGACCACACAATTTGCAGCTAAGGGAAGAAAAACAAACCAATAACTTGGAAATGAGCAAGCATAGAAAGACTTGCAGTCCAAAACATAAGTCAAAATTGAGGAGAGCTTCGTAAAAAATAAGAAGTAATCCAAAAAATGAAGATTTTGTCATAGAATTATAGGGGATTGGGAACTCCTCTAAAAAATTATCTCAAAGTTCTAATATAGGAGCAAAAGTCAACAATAGTCTATATTCAGGAAACAAAAACAGTAGAGACAACACTGACTACAAAATGGTAGAAGATATGGGCACAATAAAAATTGATAACTGTTGATTTTGTGGGAGATTCAAGGGGACTGGCTTTGGATTGAGATCCATAACAATTAGTTTGTAGCTTACAACATGAGCATAATAACTGGATAGGTATAAAATTTTGTCCTACCAAATGGAACTAGTGTAGCGGTAATAAATTTTTATGGTCTAAATCTAGAAAAGTGAAGCATGACAAAACTTAGCACAATGGCTAGACAATGAGAAGTTTGACAACATAATACTAAGAGGATATCTCAACATGATTCGAGAAGGTTGGGGAAAGTTTAGCAAGGGATCCAAATAGAGATCTTCTCAATCAAATTATGGGAGATGAAAGCTTACAATACATTTGACCGACTAAAGGAAAGTAACTTAGAGCAATAGAAGAGCAAGAACAAACTATATTGCAGAAAGATTAGATAGATTTTTGATCAGTGAAAATCGCCTAACACACTTTCCTCTCACTTCTTATCACATCATTCAAAACTCTATCTAAGATCATAAGCCAATTCTCTTGGATAGCATCCAAAGCCTACAACCTCGAAAAAATTCTTTTAAATACAACTTTGAATGGACGTCAAAAGAAGATTTCAGTGAACTTGTGGAAAGCACTTGGAACCAACAAGTCCAATCCACCAACCCCCAAGAAAAGTGGAAAAGTAAAATTAAAAAATTAAAGCACGTGATATAAAAATGGTTGACAAAAAAAACGAGTCAAACCAAACAAGAAGCAATTGATGCAATAATTAGAATAGCTAGAAATAAAAATTGAGGATCATCCTCCTCAACCTGACAAAAAAATGTAAGAAATGACTTGATTCATAAACTTAATAAATTAAATATTAAAAAAAACACATTAAAAACTTAGATCCAAAAATTTGACAAGAGGATAGAAATAAGCATGAAATTAAAAAACTACCCATGAAAAGAGTTTTATTAAAACTAACCAAAAAAAAAAAACCAAAGACAAAGTTTGTTTTAAACTATGTGTAAGTCCGGTAATAAATGTTGCAAGGTTGTACAATTTACACATTGAGTCTTCAAAGGCATTGAGAGACCCCTACTATGATAGAAGTCACCGCTGTCATCCAAGGTGTCCAACACTAACGCCGAGGAAAGTTGATAGTATCGAGAAAAAACTCGAAAACTGAGAAACACATTCATAAAGTTGATAGTATCGAGAAAAACTCGAAAACTGAGAAACACATTCATACACTTCATCGATGATTCCTTGTGTTGTAGCCCACATTATAGTGGGCATCCATCCATTTCAAAAGAAAAAGGTTATATATATATATATATATTTATATATATATATATATTTTTTTTTATATATAGAAGCAATGGTTACAATCACGATTTTTAGTAACTACCAGCATAGCTGGTAGGGTTCAAACTATCTGCAAAGGCTCCCAGGACTTCCACTGTCTCGGTATATGGTAACCCGGCGTGAGATGGGGACTACCGGACGGCGTGAGATGGGGACTACCGAACGCATAGGAGTTGCACCGTCGTCATCAATCTGGCGCACTCGGATCTGGACTACTGTCTGTACATGGGCAAGTATGAATAAGTATTTTAAATTGTTGTGTATGATTTGTAATCATGTTAAAACTATTTCTAGGCAGAAAATGAGGAGAAGTACATCATAGCTAAGGAAAGACAATTGAAAACAAGGAATCATAAGCCCGAAAAATTTAAACTATTCAAATGTGCACACCATTTTCAAATAAAAGTCTTGCAAAAGGGAGGGAGGGACCCTTACAATGATGGATGTCATCCATTTCCTCGATTGTTCACATATTGCTCATGGAATATCATAGACTGAGATAAATTCAACATTGACTGACTCACTTGCCTCATTATTTTAACGGAAATCATGCCACGTCGCTTTCGGAATCGACAGGCAGGAGTGCCCTCTATTGTTCGTAAAACTTTGAAATGAAATGAAAGATTTTAATTACGTCCACGAGATTCACATATGGTCTATGGGACTTCAAATATAGAAGTATAATTACTTAAATTATATCATATGATCTTTAATATCTTTGAGAAAGTTGTTCCTTTTCTCCAGTTGATTTGGGTTAGCAATTCTTTAACTTTTTTTATTTTAGTGTCTTCAAATAAATCTGCTATAAACCCATTCCCAAGTGTTTCTTTGTATTTGCTATGGATATCTAAAAAACTCGAGCATTTATAGATGAAGTGTTTCTTTGTCTCTACTGCCCCTGTGCTACATAGAGTACATATCCTTTCTTCCCATTGTTCTTTGGGCGTTGTCCATCTCCCTGTTTCACATCTAAGCCTATGAGAGCTAGTCCTTATCTGAGCAATGAGGATTTTTTCCTTCCACTTGATGTCAACGCCTATATACGGCTTTTCCTTATGGTCATACGTTGGGTTAAAATTTGCAATATTATTGTCTTTTCTTGCTTGCATTTTTCCACATTCCACTTCTGAACTTTTCATTCACATAATTTTTTATGTCTTTGTTGACATTTGGGCATTCATTTATGTTGATTTTCCAGCGTTTCATCCATTTCTGATTTTGTTTCATCTATGTATTCTTTCGCCTATGCAACTCTTCGTCCCTAGCTGCCCTAGGCCATCTATCATCTTTCATGTTTTTTGTTTTTTTCAAGTAACATAATAGCTTGGTCATAGCAATTGCTTCTAAAGGGAACATTCCAGTTTCAGTTAGAATAATTTCATAAGGGGTTGTGGCCTTAATTTTGAGAAAATATGTGATTAGATATTTTTGAATCCTTTCTATTTGCCTCCATTTTCATTTGTTGTGCCACTAGCCCACACCTCGCAACCATACAACACAACTGATGTAACAAGTAGGTCAAATAAGACCTTGGTGGTCTTCTAGCCCCACAACTCGATATTCCTACACCTGTTTTGAAGTGCATATAGTGCTTTCCAACCACTTTGAGTTCTTTTCATCCTACAAGTATTCCAATTAAGTTTGTCATGAAAGTCTATTCCTAGTTATTTGTATTCTACTACTACCTCAAGCAGTTCTCCTGCAAACTGAAATTCAAGTTGTTGCTTCTTTTTTGTTGAAAAAATCATAATTTTTGTTTTGCTCGTGTTCACCTACATCCCAACTTCTTTACAAAAGAGTTCTAAAGCTTGAAGGTGATCTTCTAGATCTTTGGTTGTTTTGGCCACAAGAATTACATCATCTGCATACATGAGGAGTTTTACCACATATTTGGCTAAGTGCACACCCTCTCCCCCAAATTTGTTTATCCATTCTTCTAACTTGTCAATGTATAGCCCAAATAAGGTTGGAGATAGAGGGCAACCTTGTTTGACACCTATGTCACTACCAAAACATTCAAATATCCCTTCCTGTGTTCTGATTCTAGCCTTTACATGGTCATATAGTCTGTGAACTACCTGTAGTGAATTGGAACCTCTATCTCTTCCATTCTATATTTAAATTTAATTATTTAACTTTATAAAAAGTAGAAGAAATTGAGTGGCCATAATCATGAAAACATTGGAACTTCAAATAATTGTATTATTAAATATATATTTGATTTTATTTATAAAATTTATTAATTATTAAATATAAATTTTTAATATAAAAAAAATAAAAATATGTTATTTTGTTAGGAGATAATATAATGGTCTCGATTTTGATTTTTCTTCGAAAGGTTCAAGGTTCAACCACAACATGGGCAGGTGTGTGAAGGGGTGCGTATGGCTATGTGTTTGGCCCCTATTGATAAGCTCAACTCTCACTTTGATGGGGATGCCTAGCTCCGAACAATCACTCGTAGGGTTTCTCACACTAACTTAAAAAAAATGTTATTTTTTATTTTGTTCTAACTAGATTTTATATAATAAAAATTATACTAAATAATTTAAATGAGTTTAATAGGAAAAGTTTTGGAACTCCAAATAAAAGGTCCAAAGTTTAAATCCTATGGAATATAGGATTATACAAATTGCTTTGGTTTAGAGTATACTTGAATAACCATGAACCTGTAAGGAACATCCTCCATGAAGATTGTTCCATATTACCTATAGTTTCGTGGAATTTTAAAATATTTTCATTACCATTACTTTTTTTACATCTAAAACTTAAGTATTAAGAATGATACTAAATATTGTTTAACTAATAACAAGAAGTAAACATTAAGATAGGACTAAAAATACAAACAATACTATTATTATTTTTAATGTTTTGTTTTTTCACTATCAAAGTATTAGAAATATATTTTTAAATTAAAATATTACATCATGTTTTATGTTTTCATCTTCTTTAAGTGTCATGTTAACATTTCAAAATATACAATATTTAAATGTCACGATACATATTATATAAGACAAAGATATTTTCTTCTTCTCCTCACAGTAAACTATGTTAATACCTATGAGTAACAAGTCTTTTCTTTACCTTCAAGGGCTAGGTGGATTGGTAATTGTTTGTTTGGCTAGACACTTACCAAGAAGAAACCTAGGTTCAAACCTTGAGGGCATACATGTTGCAAAGGTAGTAGTTTGATATAAATACTCTAAGTGCGTGTCAGATCGACGATGATGGTATGAATCTAGAGTGATCAAGGTATCATTCTGATCTAAATCCTCTAAGTGTGTGATAGATCGATGATGATGGTATGAATCTCAAGTGATCGATGGTCCCCCTCATGTCGTGTCAACACTAACGAGATGGTATAGGCTTGTTGGGAGAAACCCCTGTGGTTTGAACCCTATACTTGATAGTTACTAAAAATAGTGTGGATGTAACCAACTCCCCTATGTATAAAAAAAAATATTTCCTTTAATTTTATAGTGTTTTTGTCATTTTTGGGAAAAATTATCAATAGTCTAGGTTATATTGTATTGACTAGTATAATAGGTAGTGGATGCTAGTCAACTATTGATGTACCTATCTTAGTCATTATAACTACTTGATGACATATTGAAACAGTCATAAAATGACATTTGATAATTCAACACAAGATAAAATATGCATTAAATGGAGAAACTATATTCCATTGATATTAATAAAAATGTGTTACAAGAGGGACATGTTGCCCTTTATCCATTTCTATTTCTAACAAGGTTACAACCAATCCGATGCCTTCTTCAGTGATCCCTCAATGAAGGTGGGCTTCTTTGTATGTGGGCCACCACATGGTTTTGCTTGTTTGCTACTGTTCTTCCTCTCTAGATCTACTAGATAACCTGCAAAAGGGTGTTAGTGCATAGAGGGGCTTGCCTTAGTCAGGCCCCGTAGTGATATAGACAAAATAATATGTATGTAAAATTGAAATAATCTGTAAGAATGGGCATGAAACAGGAAAATGGAGCTTACCTACCAGATATGGGTCGATCTGGACACTGTAGACCCACTTCGCCACCCGGGGGAGAATTAGGGCCGGATTCACGGGGCAAGGGGCGATTTGAGCTGTGAGGTCCCTTATGCAAATTTCCTTCGGTGGATCGATTCCTAGGCAGCTGGTGTGCCTCTATGTGCTGTTGAAATCTGAATGTGTGCACCGAGAACAGACTGTTCAATGTTTACTTTCCATTTTTGTAGAGTTTATGTGCTTTGTTAACTTTTTGAGAGAGATGTAATTAGGGGTTTAAAACCCACTATTTATAGGCAATGGCAAGGTGCAGGGGGGAGTTAGATAGACTAAACCTAGGTTTGATTCTAACTAGGGTTAGGTTAGGAAATGCAATGTGGCAACATCACATTCCTTATGAGAAATATCTCATCCTCACACATGTGTGAGGATGGATTAGGGCTAATCCTGATTAGGAGGTCTTAAGTCAATTTAGGACATGATTAAAGTTTCTTAGAAACATCCTAACAAACCCTAATTTCACACATGTGGGAGGATGTAATTAGTATTAATCAAGAATTAAGGGTTCTTTTAATCAAATTTGCCCTAAAAAGGTGACTTAAGTGAAGTCAACATTAAATTAGATTTTTGGAATTGACTTATTAATTGTTTTGGTCGATTAATACCCCATGGAGACCTCAATTGAATTCAAATAGGCTATTGGATGATATCCCAATGCACTGGATGTGATTTGGAAGGCTTATTAGGGTTTTGGACCTAAAATCTGATGAAGTAGTATATGGAAGTCTACATATTGCTATGGCAAACTATGGCAATCTACGCATTACTACACATGACTACACATGACTATGATAGCCTACAATAGCCTAGGGATGTCTGGAATCACCTATGGATACGTAGAAGTAGCAATGTGTGACTTTTGGGTGTCTACATTTGCCCCTTTTTGTACTATACTGTGTAGAACACAGTTTAATACAAAAATGTGAAGGGTTTGTGCAGAAGGAAAAGGGATAGAAGGGGAATGGAATCCAATCAAAGGGTATGTAGCCACTCGAAGCGTGACCATACAAATTAACGTGATGTCCAAGGGAGAGAAGAGAAGAAGGAAAGAAGGAGAAGAGGAAAGAAATAAAAACAATGCTAAAAAATGAAAATGAATGATTGTGAATGCAATGATGTGATTTTGTTGAGTCCGTATGACATTTACGATGCCATACCAGTTGCTTGAGAATGGCAACTTTTGACTGCTTTGCTTTTGCGACCAGATCAACATGGTCCAAAAGTATGAATAGGACAAAAGCCTATCTAAATTTTTGTTGTTGATTGATTGATGAGAACATGGTGACAAGTGTCAAACCATTTGAGTTAGTTAACATTTGAATTATTCAAACGTGTCATTCATTGTGCTCCATGAATGCCAGAGTGAAGTCCTTCAAATGTTGTGCTGGATTAGTCGCCCATGTCATTCATTGTGCTCCATGAATGCCAAGGTGACCTTTCCATTGTTACGCATAACTCTCGTGATATAACCCATGTCTGGTTGTGATTGAGATTATTTCGTATGATAATCTTCAACAAAAATTTTCGTAGACAAATGTGCTAATCGCACTTTTGGATTTTCGATTTTGTGGTTGCATGCAAAGCTGACTTTGGATATGAATACCCCCTCAAACGAGGAATCAACAATGAGGTGAATGAAGTGTGGTGAATTGATGATGCAACGATTGATAAGATACCAATGCATGATGAATATGATTGCAAATGAAGTTAAAAGATAATTTTGGAAGGTTCCTAGGGTTTTAGGGGATATGTGTCTGCTTTCCTAGGGTTTTGGGTGTGATTTTGGGGTGTTTTAGTTGAGTTCGCCACCCAAGGGGTGATTTTGACCTAAATCACCACCCGAGGGGCGAATTGGGTTTCAGTTCACCCCTCGAGGGGCGAATCGGTGATTAAGGTATATTTAAGCCCTGATTTGCATGGAATGGGCTCATTTTGATGGTGCATGACATTGGAAAGTGACTTGTGGAGGCATTCGACGACACGAGAAGAGCGTGGGTGATGACTTTGAGAGTGATGATGACGAGGGGACGTAGGGCGACTGGAAGCAGGCGCGGGGATCCACCGATAAGTGTCCTTTGTTCTTGTTTTAGCTTTGTTTTATTTTTCTCGAGAAATGTGAATGAGGGGGGAGGTTTTCATCCCGTTTTAAAATTTTTAGTAATTTTTAATTAAAATTTGAAAACATAGTGGTAAACGAGCCAAATGGGTACCCAAAAATATGACTAGGTTTTAAATTGGACTTGTTTTATCACCAATTTGATCGGGTAATGGGTAGAGTAGATGTGAGGTTTGACTGCCAGTTTTTGAAATAACGGTGTACTGACATTGACATGTTATTGTATTTTGTCCGCTAAAGTAGGAAATGGGTATCCCATTATGCGACTGTTTTATTTTTTTGTTTTCGTTTGGTATGATTTCTGAATATGTCGCTTTTAGGTGTAATTTATCAAACCTAGAATGTTAGATTTGTCATGTTAGAGGTAATATTTTTGGAAATCGATGAAACTTTCATCGTAGAAGGGCAAAATGGGTGTCCAAAAATATTGTTTGTTTTGGTGAATGACTTCATTTGGCCTACCTTTGATTTGCGTGCCAAGGTGTAGATGATGTTAAACTGAAAATGAGTTGTAGGGAGCCCGATTTAGACTGTATTCAACATCTGTTTGAACTTTCACCACTAAGTGGGCAAATGGGTATCCAAAAATATGACTATTATTTTTGAATTATGTCTTCTGATGTGTGTTCGGTTTTGGTGTATTTATGATAGAGTTGACTTTTAGATCTGTGTAGATTGGTATGTTGTTTTTGAATTTTGTCGACACATTTACCGCTAAGTGGGCAAATGGGTATCCAAAAATAATATTTGTTTTTGTATATGTTGTTGTTTGGCTTATGTTTGATTCGTGTGCCAATTAATAGGTAGTGTTAAATTTGAAATGAGTTGTTGGGAGTCCAAATTATACTGTTTGTCATGTCAGTTTGCACTTTTGCCATGAAATGACAAAATGGGTATCCAAATGTGTGACTATTATGTTGATGTGTTTTGTCGTGTGTTTTGTGCATTGTTTTGCTTTGAAGTGTGTGTCAAATTAAATAGGTTTAATTTGAAAATTGTGATTGATGCAGTTTTATTTGATTACATTGTTATGTGGGTTATTTATGTGTGTTTTATTGTGTTTTGGGTAGGTGAAGATGCTTGAGCCCCGTCATCGGGTGAGAAAATTTAAGGAGGGCTTTGAGGAGTTGATGAAGACAGAAGATGAGTTATCTTGGTTGGATGACATACATTTTTGAGGTGTGTGGGAATGTAAGAGCATCCATACTAACAGAGCATACGTGTATGCATTGTGTGAGCGGTGGGACACAGATAGGAACACCTTTCATTTTCCTACTAGGGAAATGACCATGACATTAGAAGATGTGTATCGGATTTACCGACTGCCGATTGAGGGTGTTCCTATGAGGGCAGCCATAGATGAGAGTAAGCACGCTGTGTTGGAGAGATTCTTTGGGGCAAATTGGAGGGATGTGGATGTCTCTAAGATTGATTATGAGTGGCTATGGGTACAGGATAAGATATCAGATCGATAGTGCGTGGCTATGATGATGATCTCTACATATGCTCTACCTGATAGTTCTGGGGTATTGTTCACCTAGAATATGTTGGATGTAGTGAGTGACCTGGTGGAGCATAAGGTTGTATTTGCATGGGCACCTGCACTATTGGCCCAAGTTTATCAAGAGTTGCACGATGTTGTTCGGGGTAGGAGGACAGGGCTGAGTGTGATTCCCTTGTTGCAGGTATGGGCATGGGAGCACATAGCGATCAAGAGGCCATATTTATTGCCTCACCCTGTACATGTGGAGGGCAAAGAGTATTTACCCTATGCTTTGAGATGGAGTACGAAATTGAGTAGGGTATCAAGAGGCCGCATGAGGGTGACCCATTGTTGTGGAGGGATAAGTTTGGAGGCCTGACTCTTGGTGATATTAGATGGAGGCCCTGGTTGGGTGGGGTGAGTTGGGGTGAGGATGATGAGTAGCTATGGGCCATCCGATGTGGCAGATGGTTGGTGGGGTGGTACACTCGACAGACTAAGTATTTTTAGTTTGATAGAGTGAGGCGAAAGTTTGGGTTACAATAGGATGTTCTAGGGGCTCCTGTGATTTATTATAGGCAATGGGAAGACAAAGGGGACCGGCCTATGGTGTCACCTTGGGTTGGGGAGAGGGATCCTCCTATGGATATCCCAGCTATAGGGGATGCTGGGATGACTCCAAAGTTTAATGCTTGGTGAGCACTGTAGAGTTGGGAGCCTAGGAGAGGTGTAGTTGATCGATGGGTGGTACCTGCTAATGGGGAACCTCCACCAGAAGGGAGAGCTGGTAGGAGAACTTGAGCGAGGGCGAAAGATGTGGTTGGTGATGTAGAGGAGATTCCTATTACGGAGTTGCTTGGGCAGTGGAGTGAGCACCCAAAGTGTGAGGAGGGAGGAGGTGCAAGTGGATGTAGACATGGGTATGGGACAGACTATTGGAGCCGAGGCTGAGGGAGGCAGGGCGGTCGGTATGGTGGTATCAATGATACCTTGGATATTGGTGTATTTGTTGGGATAGCACAACAGATTCATATTGATATCATGGAGAGGCATGCTACAGAAGAGGAGGCACGAGGACTACACGATAGAGTTCAGTAGTTGGAGGCTGAGATGGTGGAGATGAGGGCTGCTATGGCTAGGCAGGAGCAGACGATTGACAATTTGACTAGTCAGTTGGTGGTTGAGTCTACCAAAAAGATGATGTGTGAGACTGCTCTGTCGGTGCATGGGATTCCTCTCCATGACTATGATCGAGTGGTGTCACAGTCTGGATCATGGTCATGAGTGTGGGCACCGTCACATCAGATCCAATGTAGTGTTGCTATGGTGGGATAGGTTGGTGCTAGGGCTGAGGTGCAGGATCAGCCTACTGTGGATCCGGTTTCGGAGTTTAGGGTAGAGTCGAGTAGGGCTGCGAAGAGGTGAGTGAGCCATGAGGGCCATGGGGAGACTCGTGGTGGTAGTTAGGATTTCTATGTATTGTAGCCTGTGGTTTTTGATGCTAGATGATGATGGGCATGGTCCCAGATTGTAGCCTTTGGGTATTTTGTATTGACGATATATATATATATATATATATATATTTTTTTGATTTTGTATTATTATATACATGTGTCATTTTGATGGTTTGAAATGTGTTCTTTTTATGTTTGCATAGATAGCGTAACATAGTTTGTAGGTATGTATGATAAATAGATATACATGTGTGACATGGTTTAGATCTATTATCATTCTGTGGTATGAATGAACTTGTAGAATAGTATGATGATTGTATTTTGAATGCGGTATGATGTCATATCAAATGTGATTTTGTAGTGAATGCATGTAGTATGAATGCAATGATGTGCTTTACTATTTGAATGTATGTAGGATGAATGCATAGTTGTAATGTGTACTAAATATATATGACATAGATGCATGGATGCATGTATGGACGTACTGAAATGCGCCAAGGAAGCACTTGTATCATGACATTTACTTATATGGATGCTATCCATCCCATGATTTCAGGGAAGTTGGATAATGTAAGGCATGTGTAATGGCTTTGACCAACATAGTTGTGACAATCAAATCTTAGACCCTTAGCTATACAAGTATTGTGGCAACTTATAATTAATCAGGCTGGTTCAAAATCTATCATGGACCTATGTGTGTGCATGTGTAAGGTTCATTTATCCATTTTTAGGGAGGTAGGATTAACCCGTTATAGACGCTACCGGACTAGCTAGCTCATCCGTCCGCAACAGTGATCTATATAAAAGCGAGATGCTAATGTTATAGATATGTTGCCACCTGTAAGACTATTCCACTGGTAGGCAGGCTCTTGGAGCCTATTGCTAGCGATGGAAATCATCCCATGGTGTTATGTTGAACCTAAGGACCAAAGGCGATAAGCATAACATGGGTGATATCAAGAGGCATTTCCTTTTGTTTTCTGCCCCTCTTCTAGTGTTGACCTAATGATTGTGGTGCTCTTTTCTTTCTCTTTTTCTTTTTGGTGGTGCTCTTTTTGTATGGGTGATGACGTTTGTTTTCTACCCAATATTTTTATTTTTGCTTATGCTTGATCCCTTTGTTTATCCCCAGGTCGTATGTTGACCATGCAAGCGATAGGATGAGCAGGGGATACCATTCGCTAGATGGCGATATCTACTCCAGATGTTTTCTTCCCTAGACTCAAAATTGTTTAATGTATAACCTGTTTGTGTATGGTCCGTGAGAGAAGTTGAACCAGCCTAAAGATCCATAAGAAGAATGTACAAGCCTTGGTAGCTATGGGTGACACTGGATTGACTAAACTAAAGAGTAGTCAAAGTCGAACATGACACCTATGTATACCTTGACCCTGAAAAGGAGGAATGGACATCCAGGTGGTGATGCTAACAAGTGCGTTTGTTACTCCTACTAAGGCACATTTTGGGAAAGAATGTACAAACATGAATTAAAAGTCTAAATGTAAAGCATATGAATATGTACAATGGATGTAAATGTAAACGATGCAAGTGGAGGAATGCAATATCTACAAGAAGAAGTTTGTGACATGAAGATGAAGGAGTTTGTGTCGAATTTATCTACAGATGAGTAGAGTGTGTTAAGATGACAAAAAGCATGATGCTATGATCATGGTTGCCCCAGCGTGTGGGGTGTGTGTGTGTAATGGGTGTATAAGTTGTGAGCTACAAAAATGTGTGTAATAGTCATCAAGCGAGGAAGGATGTAAGCATAGAATGTACAGATGGAAGAAGTGAGAAGAAATAGACTTTGGTAACCAACAAGAAAATGGGATTACCTAAATCCAAGAGAAAGAAGAGAAGTGAGTCAGCTATTGTAAGAAGTAGAAGAAGTAGGAAAGAAGAAGGAAGCACTACTAGGACTACTGTAGGGTGAAGTGGCATGGGTCAGGTCGAGAGTGGGATGGTGAAGTGTTGATGCGGCTAGGATTGCTAGTTGGAGCTATAGTTGGAAATGTTATGAATGTAGTGGGTGGGCACTATCAGGGTGCTACGAGGTGGCAAGGTCCTGGGAGTGGTGCGATGCGGAGGACTGACAAGTCGGCTTAGTGGGATGAGAAGTTTTGGTGATGGGGTATGATTTCCATGTAGCATGTTGTTTACCAGGTTTTTCGAATGTTTTGCACTCTTCAATATCATGGTCTGGTTGGCGATGGTAAATGCAGTATTGGTTCTCATGATAGTTATGTGGTTTAGGACACGAGGGGTCCATAAGTCGAATCTCGGGTAAGTCAATGACACCCTGATGTACGATATGGTAGAATATTTCAGACAATGGTGTGAATGGGACTGGCATGGGATAAATGTAGGGCTCCATTGGAGGTGACGAAGTTTGGTCTACCTATGGTCGTGTAGGTCGGGGGTCCACTGTAGGTTGGGTACAAGATCAAAGTGTGGATCTGTGTGAGGGCGAAGGTGTATGGGTCATGGGAGACTATCGTGGGTGAACATGGCAATGGTAGTGGCTCATCTGCAGCTCTAGAGCCTCGACATGGGAGAAGAGATGTTGTATCTCATGGTGTGGGAGCAATGGTGTTGGTGATGGTGGTGATGGAGGTCAGGATGTGTGTGGCATGGCTTGGTAGGCATGAGAGGATGGAGAAGACCTCGAGGATGAAGGGGAGGAATGAAAAGGCCTGGGTGATTGGAAAGGCAAGCCTCATAGGGGAGATGGTTTTGTCTGGAGTATGGGGGGCATGGGGGATGGCCCTAAGCGATGACACATGTGAGGTAAAGGCATGCCTGCGGAGGTAGCCTGAGCGGCTTGTGCAACATGAGCTTGCAAAGCCTAGGAGTAGGTGGACTCACCATTGGGAAGTGGAGTGGGTAGTGATGCAGGGCGAGATGGGTGAGGAGTGTATCCTCTATTAGGAGGGCGATAGGCTCCTATGGGGTGATGGGGATGATTTATGGGTGAATAGCGATGTCTAAGATCATCAGACTGATGGGAGGGCAACCCTTATTCTTGGGGTTGGGTGGATTCCTCTTTTTCATCAAAAGAGGACATGGTGACCTGGTTGTCTCCAAAGTGGGGTGAATAGGATGAACCTCACTGGTGAGGGGAATGGTGTCAAGGTGAGGTATGATGACCTAAATGGGATGAATGCGAAGAGCACCTGGTATGAAGGGCGACTGGTGGTCGGGCTAGATCAATCGATGTAATGGGTGTCTACTGTGGCTATGGATGGTCCTGCATGGTGGTGAGTGAGGATGCTGTAGTACTCTCCTACTGATGGTGTAGGTCCTACAAAAGGAAAAACAAATACCCAGAGCATAAAAATGGTAGAAAGGTGAAAGTACATGTATAGTGAAATAATAAAGCAAAATAACATATCTGTGTGGTGATGTGTTTAGTGATTTATGCTAATGATGTGTGGCACTCGCGATGGTGAATGTGCTTGTGCATCATGCATTGAATGCACGAAGGTGCAAGATGTTGATGGGTTCAGGTTCATTAAGGCCTTCAAGATTGGCTAGACGATATGCTCCTAAACCATATTTGTGTGTGATGATGAATGGCCCTAACCAGTTTGGGGTAAATTTGTCATGTTGTTGGTGAGGTTGACTTGTGATTTGTTGGTTCTCTTTGAGAACCAGGTCATCGATTGTGAACTCGTGCTGATGTACCTTATTGTTGTAGGCATGGCGAAGGTGATCTTGATAGACTCATGTGTGCTCGATTGCATGAATGCGACGCTCATCGAGAAGTGTTAATTGATCTAAGCGAGCTTGGTGAGCGGTGTCATCGTCAATGAAATCCTTCATAGATATCCTTAAGGAGGGTATCTCAAGCTCAAGGGGCATGATAGCTTCTGCCCCATATACAAGTGAAAAAGGTGTTGCCCCAGTAGGCGTACGGATGCTCGTACGATATGCCCACAATGCTAGGGGTATTTGATTATGCCAGTCCTGGTGAGACTCTGCTACAGTTTTACGGAGAATGGAGCAGATGGTTTTGTTCGTGGCTTCTGCCTGGCCATTTCCTTGAGGGTAATATGGGGTAGAAAATCTATGGTGTATGTGAAATCTATCACACAAGGCTCGAAAAGTCTTGTTTTTAAAGGATTTCCCATTATCCAAAATGATTTGGGAGGGAATTCCAAAGCGGCATATGATATGCTCTGTGATGAATGCTACTATTTTGGCTCCTATGGTTTGGACTAGTGGGATGGCTTCGACCCACTTGGTAAAATATTCTATGGCAGTGATGATGAACTTGTGATTGCTTGAGGAAGCTAGTGTAATCTGTCCAATTAGATCTAGGCCCCATTGGGAGAAGGGCCACATGGACTGGATTGGTTGAAGTGCTTGGGAAGGTAAATGCGTTAGGTTGGCATGTTGTTGGCATTTGATGCAACATTTGACATACTCGTAGCAGTCTTGCTCCATTTTGGGCCAGTAGTAGCCCATACGAAGGATGCGTTTGGTGATTGCCATGCCACTGAAATGGCCACCACAAGTACCATCATGGGTTTCTTGTACAATCCATTGTGATTCTTGTGGTTCTAGGCAACGCAAGAGCATGTCGTCATAGCTATGATGGTAAAGGATGTCCCCCAACAAGGTGTAGCGGATCACTCTTTGTTTAAAGGTTCGACATTGGGCATGGGGTAAAATCACATGGTAGGAATCCTAGTTTGATATACTCTTTGATCTGTGAGAACCATGGGTCGTGAGGTTCGATGTTTACCACATACACACCACCATCGTCTGTGGGAGGTGTGGGTGATATAGCAGATTGTGTAAGCGTATGAATGGATACGAATGTTGTGTCAGATGTCGGGTTTTGTGGAATGAGGGATCCTAAGGAGGCCATAGTGTCTACAAAATGGTTTGACGATCACGGAGCGACTTCGAGGTCGTACCACTCAAATCGGGATAGGAGTTTTTGTGCGATCTTCTTGTACTGCTGGAGGACTGGGTAGTTGCATAGCCAAATTTCCTTCACTTGATTGACTATGAGGAGTGAATCGCCTATGATGTGAAGGCATTTGATATGCATGGAGTGTGCTTGTTTTAGTCCTAGGATTAGGGCTTCATATTCTACGTTGTTGTTGGTACAAGGGAAGTCTAGTTTGAATGAAAATGGGAGTGGCTCTCCTTCAGGTGTAAAGAAGACAATGCCTGCACCCCCAACATGGAGACATCTGGAACCATCGAAGAATAGGGTGATTTCAGCTTCGACTTCGGGTTCGACATATTCTTCAGCTTCGGTTATATGAGATATGGAATCATTAGGGAGCTGGATGATGAGGGGTTGATTGTTAGTTAGAGGGGCTTCGGCCAATTGGTCGGTGATGACTTACCCTTTGATGGATTTTTGGGAGATGAATTCTAGGTCAAATTTAGTTAGGAGCATGATCCATTTGGTTGTGCATGAATTGTGATAACTCTTGTTCATCATATATCGAAGGGGATTATCTCGGGCAATGACAAAAGTTGTGTGGTTTAACATGTAGTGTCTTAACTTCTGAGTAGCGAATACTACTGCTAGGCATAGCTTTTCCATGTATCCGTATCTCATTTCATAACTAACTAGTGTACGGTTGATGTAGTAGATAGCCTGCTCTTTATCGATAGCATTCTTTTGAGCTAGGAGTGTACCTAGCGCAAGTTTTGTGGCTGAAATGTATAGGGTCAGTGGTAATTTTGGGTGTGGTGGTGACATGACCGACGGTGATGTAAGGTAGGTTTTGATAGCATCAAATGCTCCTTGATAGTTATCATCCCATTTGAAGTGTACTCCTTTTTGTAGGAGATGATTGAATGGTTGGCATTTGTCTGATAATTGCGCTATAAATCTATGGATAGAAGTAATCTTGCCCTAGAGGCTATGCAATTGCTTTAGTGTGGTAGGAGGAGGCATCTCCATGATGGCTTTCACCTTACTAGGATCTACCTCAATGCCTCATTGGGAGACAATGAACCCTAGTATTTTTCCTGATGTAACACCAAACACACACTTCTTAGGGTTGAGGCGCACGTTGTGTTCTAATAATCGATCAAAAATCTGACAGAGATCTTTGAGATGGTCAACACATTTCTTGGACTTAGCGATAAGATCGTCCACATAGTCCTCAATGTTTTTATGCATTAAATCATGAAATATGTAGGTCATGGCTCGTTGATAGGTTGCCCCAACGTTTTTGAGGCCAAAGGGCATGACCTTGTAGCAAAATGTCCCCCAAGGTGTTGTAAAGGAGGTTTTGTGTTGATCAGCTGGGTTGATCCTGATTTGATTGTATCCTAAAAATTTGTCCATGAGGGAAATCATTTCATGACCTACGATGGAGTCAATGAGGGAGTCAATACAAAAATTTGTGCAAACACAGACTTCACCGGATGGCTTAGGTACAGGGACCATGCTGGATACCCACTAGGGATAGTCGATGGGTACAATGAAGTCAATGTCTAGGAGCTTTTGGAGCTCAGATTTTACTATCAATGTGATAGTTGGATGCATGCGTCACAACTTTTGTCTTACCGGTTTGGCATTGGGATCTAGTATAAGATTATGAACCACCACAGTAGGGTTGAGTCCCAGCATGTCTTTGTATGACCATGCAAAAACTTTTATGTACTTGCGTAGGAAGTTTATGAAGGCGATGCACTCCTCGGGTGAGAGGCTAGCAACTAATTTGAGGATGTGTGGATTTTTTGGATCATCATCGATGTCGATGTCGATTATTTCCTTGATGAGCATGCAAGATACATCATGTAATTTTTTGGGGATAGGAATGAGGTTGAAGTCATCAATGGCCTCATTGAACTCATATTCGTCATCTATGTAAACACCCGTGTGATGGACCTGAGGGGCTTGGGATGACGTGGATGAGGAAGGGGCATTTGCCACCTATAAGACATGAGGAGAAAGAAGGAAGTCTCTAGGTACTGGTATGTGTGAAATATGTGCTAGATCGATAAAGTTTGGGTTTGGGGTATCATCTCAAATTCGCTGGTGGCTATAACGGAGGGGAGAACGTAAGTCTACTTCAACCATGTTGATCGATGCTCTAGGTGAAGTAGGTGGGGAAGAGTTTGGTGAGGGAGGTTCAATGATTTGTGCGCATCTTAAGAGGCTCAAGGGAGGTCGTAGGACAACTGGCGATGAACACGAATGAGAGGCTACTCTTTGGAGTTGCCTATGTATAGGCAAGAACATGACTATACGTGTCGATGGTGGATCAGATGGGATTGGATCAGGCTCTATTAGTGGAGCATCTAGAGATAAAGTGGAAAAGTGTTCTGCCAATCTCTCAAAATCACAAAATAAAGAGGTATCGACTATGGGATATTCTTAGAAGAAGTCGTAGGGGACTATGACGGTGGATGTGGGCGAAGGCGTGTCTTCTAATATATCCATATCGATATATTATTCCAAGGTGTGTGTTGGATGTGGAGGAGGATGTAGGGATAAATCTTGGATCTCATCTTCTAATGTATAGACGACGATTGGGTTATAACTTAGACCAGTTTTATCGATAGGTGATCGAACACGAGGGTTAATTGGTGTATGTAACCCTTGTTCATAGCGACCAAGCCGGAATCCATTCCAATGGAAATGCTTGAGGTAGGGTAAAGCAAAATGAGGGTTGGCTATGTGAGTAAGTATGTCATCAAAGCTGGATTGTGGCGGTGGAGAATTTGGTGGGGGGATCGAAGAGTGGACTCCTGCATACACAAAGTTGGTATGGTTTTCAGGAGATCCTAGTTTCACAATAGTTCCAATAGTCAATACCGAGGTTGAGGGACAGCCAAAATCTCAAGTATACTAGATAGGGGGTTCACATACATGGGCATCATGTATATTATAGTCTCCTGGACCACTATTTGTCATGAAGATGGATATGCATGGGTGGAACGATCTGGCGACTAGGGTGGCATATCAAAATCAGACGATGAGGGTGAAAATTGGGATTCCCTAATGGTAGCGACCGAAGGGTGTGGAAGTTGTTCATTTGGACTGAGTGTCAGTTGTTCCTATTCATGGTGTTTGGTTGTTGTGTCTTGAACGGGTTGTTTGTTATGTGTATCTTGTGAAGAGGAAGGTATCTACTTAGGCACTGGACTACGTGGAGATGTAAATGTCCTAGGCTTAGGTCAAAAGGGAAGGGGAGGTTTTTGTGGTGTAGGAAATATAGGGGCTTTCATAGGCAAGGATGGAGAAAGTAAGGTAACAGGTTGTATAATGGGTGGTGATGGTGGTTGCGACACCGCGAGTGGAAATTGGAATGATAGGGGTTGGGATGATTATGGAGGCCATAAGAATGGTGGTGAAAAAGGTATGGTAGAGGTTTTGGGTCCCCCGAAAGATGGCGCTAATGGTGCAGACATCGAGGTTTGTGCTCTTAATGAACATTGGGATGTTGAGGTGGAAGTTGAGGAGGATATCGATGCTCCTACCGACTGATGTGAAGACACGAGAAATAATTGGAATGATGAGAATGATGGTGTAGGTAGAAGGTCTACCACTTTGCAAAAATTTATTGGGTCTCCATCGGTTGGGACATAGTGAACCAATCCATTGTGGATGTACTTGAGGCAATGGTGTAATGTAGATGGGACACACTACATGTCTCTAATCCATGGGAGATCTAGGAGAATATTGTATTGCATTTCTCCTTGGATGATGTGAAAGAGGATGGAGATGGTACGGATGCCTACGTGTATTGGTAAAACTATGGATCCTATGGTAGGTCTCATGGAGCCATCGAAAGCACGTAGGTCAAGGGAAGGCATCACAAAATGGGCTTGAAGGATGTGCAGGTGATGTAGGGCTATTGTGGATATGATATTAATGGATGAGCCTGTATCAATGAGTACCTGCTTATAGGTGATATTTTTGATCATGGCTTGTATGTGGAGAGGGAGATCTGATCCTTCTCCTACGAGTTCTGTTATCTCATGGTCATGAAAACTAATTGAAGGTTGGAGGTAGCACAAGATATTTCCTATAAAGTTGACAAAGGCATTTGTGTCATGTGTCTTTAGGTCAATAGAACTGTAGACACCCAAAAGTTGTATGCTACTATACCTATGTACTTGTAGATCCATTTGGATACTTGTAGGTTTACATAGTCCATCCTAGGTACCCCTAGGCTATCGTAGACAAACATAGACTATTGTAGATCTTCCTAGACATGCGTAGATTATTGTAGTCATGTGTAGTCATATGTAGACGATCGTAGTCATGCGTAGTCATCTGTAGATTGCCATAGATTATCATAGCATCGTGTAGACTACCATATACCACTCCACTGAATTTTAGGTCCTAAACCCTCATAAGCCTTCAAAATCACATCCCATGCACTAGGATATCCCCCGACAACCTATTTACACTCGATTGAGGCCTCCACGGGGTATTAGTTGACCAAAAAAATTAACAAGTCAATACCTAAAATCTAATTTAATGTTGACTTCACTTAAGTCACATTTTTAGGGTAAATTTGATTAAAAGAACCCTTAATATTGATTAGCACTAATTACATCCTCCCACATGTGTGAAATTAGGGTTTGTTGAGATATTTCTTTAATCATGTCCTAAATTGACTTAAGCAGATCCTAATCAGGATTAGCCCTAATCTATCCTCACACATGTGTGAGGATGAGATATTTCTCATATGGAATGTGATGTTGCCACATTGCATTTCTTAACATAACCCTATTCAGAATAAAACCTAGGTTTAGTCTATCTAACCCCCCCTGTACCTTGGCTTTGCCTATAAATAATGGGTCCCAAACCCCTAATTAACCTTGACTCACAAATTCAACAAAGCATAGTTACTCTGCTAAAATGGAAAGCCAATATTGAACAGTCATTTCCCGATGCACACAGTCAGATTTCAATGGTACATAGAGGCACCCTAGCTGCCTAGGAGTCAACCCATCGGAAGGATTTTGCAAAAGAGGCATCACAGCTCAGATCGCCCCTTGCCCCGTGAATTCGGCCTTAGTTCGCCCCCCGATGGCGAATTGGGTCTATAGACCCCAAATCACTGTAGATTTGGGTGGTAAGCTCTGTTTTATATTATTATTACCTTCTGCATAGTTTATTTCATGTTTTGTTCTATTTTTATGGTCATTTCGCCTTCATAAATATGGGGCATGACTAAGGCAAGCCCCCCATCGTACTAACACCCTTTTGTAGGTTATTCATAGGTTATGTAGCAAATCTAAATAGGGAAAGCAACATTAAACCAACAACAACCCGACGATGGCCCACATACAAATAATTCTATCTACACTAAGGGACGACCAAAGAAGGCATACAATTGATTGTAACATTGTTAGGAAGAGAAATGGATAAAGGGCATCATGTCCCTCTTGTAACACATCTTTTAATATCAATGGAATCACAATCTCTTTGTTTAATGCATCATTGTGTTTTGTGTTAAATTATCAAATGTTATTTTTTGATTGTTTCAAGAATGTAGGATGTCATTCAACACCTCGTGGTGGGGTTGAGATTGTTGCAGGAGGTCGAATATGGATAGCCGCACGAGGACATTACGTAACTTATGGGTTAAGCTACCATAGATGGTAATTACATTTTGAGGCGATGGAGGTATGGTATTAGACATTTGAGATGTTTGTGGTGATGTGAATTGAACATGGGGAGAAATGATGGGTGTTGTTTGGCATGGCGGGTACTATTGGTTCCTTGTAGTAAGGTTGATCATACCTACTACACAACATGATGGTGGATCACGTTGTACACTATTCACTTGGAGAGGTGGATTTGGAGGATTGTTTACAGGTCTAGGGGGATTGGGTCCTCTGTAGTCTGGTAGAGAGTTTTGAAAGATCCCTAAGTTTTGATTCTGTGGGGCTAGATGATTTGCTACCTGAATGGTGCCCCTATGTATTAGGTCTTGAACTTGCCCATAGAAGGAGCGACACAAATCAATATTATGGCCACATTTCTTATGGAAAGGACAAAAGAGCTACTCATTATAGTCACGAGGCTTGGGTGAATTTAGATCTAATGGGAAGATATCAGGTAAAACAAGGTGGTTGCCCTCATACAACCTATGAAATAAGACTGGTAATGGTTCGAATAATGGTGTGAATTTGCATGGTGGAACTTGTGGGTGCATGCCTCGGTATTTTTGTGGTCGAGGTGGAGCAGGAGCATTGGCTTGGAATGCTTGTGACTATGGTGTATAGGGTGGAGGGGTTGGTGCTAGTGCTAGAGTAGCAACTGCGACCTGGTTGGCTTGTAGTGGCCTAGGATAAGGTTGGTTTTATGGGGGTCTATTGAAGAAGAAGCTAGAATTATAGTTGGATTTAGCTCTCAACTTAATATTTCTAGATTTAACCTTAATGTCTTCAATCACTTTTGCTTGTGAAATAATATCTTAAAAGGTACGACTTTGGTGAAGCTGGAGGGATGTGGAAATGTGTTTGTGGCAACTCTTGGATAGTGTGTCACAAGCTCCATAGTGTGGAGGCAATGTACGAGGTCATGGATAATCATTATCCATATGGCAACAAACTCTGTAATGGGCTCATCGTCTGCCTGTCGTAAGGCGTACACATAAAAAAATGTGGTCTTTTTCTTGATGTTGATGGAAAAGTGCTCTAGGAAGGAGTTGGCCAGCTGCTCAAAGGTATACAGGCTATGGCATGGAAGCATGTTGTACCAATCCAATTTTTGCCCAACGAGGGACAAGGAGAAGGTACATAACATGAGGGGGTTACTACTATGAAGCTGGTAGCAGGACGAGCGGTAATTGTTGACTTGCTCTCTAGGGTCTTCCTTACATCTATACTTGTTGAATTTCGATATTTCGAAGCGATAGGGGTAGGGAGGAATGGGAAATAATGGGTGGAATGGATTGTTGCATAGTTCATCATAACAGGGCTTTTGTGGCCCATAGCTAGAGGTGCATAGGTTCAACATTTTTACTTCATCTCGTACGAGTTGAAGTTCAGGTGTCGTAGAAGTGGGGGACTGAGCTATGGTAGGATTTTTGTGGCCATTGGATGATATCCTAATGCAAATAGGATTTTTGTGTCCTATCGAGTGTGCCAGAATGAAACGGTCAAAAAATGGTATTTGAGAATTCAACACAAGATAAAATATGCATTAAACAGAGAAACTATATTCCATTGATATTAATACAAATGTGTTACAACAGGGACATGTTGCCCTTTATCCATTTCTATTTAGAACAAGGTTACAACCAATCTAATGCCTTCTTCAGTTGTCCCTCAATGAAAGTGGGCTTCTTTGTATGTGGGCCATTGCATGGTTTTGTTGGTTTGCTACTATTATTCCTCTCTAGATCTACTAAATGACCTACAAAAGGGCGTTAGTGCATAGAGGGGCTTGCCTTAGTTAGGCCTCGTAGTGATATAGGCAAATCAATTGATAATATGTATGTAAAACTGAAATAAATTGTAAGGATGGGCATGAAATAGGAAAATGGAGCTTACCTGCCAGATCTAGGTCGATCTGGACATCGTAGACCCACTTCACCACTCGAGGGGCTAATTAGGGCTGAATTCACAATGAAAGGGGTGATTTGAGCTGTGAAGTCCCTTCTGTAAATTTCCTTCAATGGATCGATTTATAGGTAGCTGGTGTGCCTCTGTGTGCTGTTGAAATTTGAATGTGTGTGTCGGGAAGAGACTGTTCAATGTTTGCTTTCCATTTTTGTAGAGTTTTTGTGCTTTGTTAAATTTTTGAGAGAGATGTAATTAGGGGTTTAGAACCCACTATTTATAGGCAATGGCAAGGTGCAGGGGGAGAGTTAGATAGACTAAACCTAGGTTGAATTCTGACTATGGTTAGGTTAGGAAATGCAATGTGGTAACATCACATTCCTTATGAGAAATATCTCATCCTCACACATGTGTGAGGATGGATTAGGGCTAATCCTGATTAGGAGATCTTAAGTCAGTTTAGGACATGATTAGGGTTTCTTAGGAAAATATCTCAACAAAACCTAATTTCACACATGTGGGAGGATGTAATTAGTGTTAATCAAGATTAAGAGTTCTTTTAATCAATTTTTCCCTAAAAAGGTGACTTAAGTGAAGTCAACATTAAATTAGATTTTTGGAATTGACTTATTAATTTTTTTGGTCAACTAATACCTTGTGGGGGTCTCAATTGAATGCAAATAGGTTGTCGGATGATATCCCAATGCACTAGATGTGATTTGGAAGGCTTATTAGGGTTTTGGACCTGAAAGCCAATGAAGTAGTATATGGAAGTCTACATATTGCTATGGAAAACTATGTCAATCTACGCATTACTACGTATGACTACGCATGACTATGCTTGACTACGCATGACTATGCATGACTATGATAGCCTACAATAGCCTAGGGATGTCTGGAATCACCTAAGGATACGTAGAAGTAGCAATGTGCAACTTTTGGGTGTTTACACATATTTTTGTAAGTGCTAAAATGATAAGAAACACAGTACCAAAGCATTATATAAATTTAATAAAAAAATAAAATTAATTTCATGTTTCTTATGTAAGTTTTGATTTGGTGTCATTTTACCTCAAATGCTATGTTAAGTAATCCATTTACTAGCTCGAATATCAATTTTGTTCTACTTCTTGCATCCTATGAGAGGCACGTATACATGGTCATTATTATCTTTCTCATAAAAAATTAAAAGTGGACATTTAAATATATCTAAGAACTCTTGAAATTTGACTTTGTTTGCAATAGATCTATTGAATAAACCTAGCACACTATTCTATTTTCAAACCCCCTACACAAATAATACAATCACCTCACTAAAATGGAAATGGTCAAGGAATAAGAAGTGAAAGCATTAACGAATAAGAGTCATCTAACCATGGACATAATGATCTAAGAGAAAACCAATGATATTGTACACGTTATACCTTATTCATAAATCAAGTTTGTTATTTTCTTCTTCCTTTAAGGTATGCCCCTATGTATCAATAATATAATCGTATCAAGGTGAATTAGGATAAAATGGGGATAGGCCATAAATATTGTTAAGGAGTTAGTAGATGGTTATATGTCATATATTTTAATCTCATTTAATATAGGATATCTTTTATATGAGGCTAGATGATGGGTCTTTTGGGTTTGACTATCCAATGTTGATTGAACTATTGTTGTTAGATCTAGCATTTATTTGGTTCTTTAACCTATTTTATTTAAGTACAACTAAGACACATATACAAACCTTAGTGTCCATTTACATTTATGCATATAAATAGAATCAACATAACCTTTTTTGAAGCCATCAAATTGGTAGGCCTAAGCGCTGAGATTATGTTGATAGATAATGACTAAAAAAATACAAATATATATGTTTGTAGGGATAAAGGAAATATCATTTAGGGTGTGTTTATGATGTTGTGGTATACTTTTGGCCCTTTTTGTTGAACATTTTTTCAAAAAAAAATGTATGTTGAACTTCAATAAAGAATAAGTCATGGTTCCATTGAGAATATAAAGATGGTGTAAACGAATGAAATGGTGGAAATGAAGTGTAGAATAGGAATGTAATTAAAAATTGATAATAGAACTACTAAACTATGTACAATTAAGAAATATTAGATTAGCCTATAAAGTTATATTGCTAATATGATTAACCTCGCTAACTATAGCTTTAAACAATATTCTCGCTAACTAAATTGCTAAAAATATAACTATATTCTATTTTATAAAATATGCATGTTGGATTATCGAATGCCAACTTGGTATGCACTTTATTTTATTAAAAACTAAATAATTCCATAAATTAATTTAATAACCTAACATTCCCCATTGATGTAGAACTCAAAATGTGAAGCTAGCATTTCCATTATGCATACTAAATATATAATACATGAAAGGGAATCAAGGAGGTTACGAGGGTTATAACAACCTACAAAAAAATGCTAAGCAAGGATAACCAAATGTAACCAAATGGATGCAAACAAACCAACAACCTTCTAGAAGAAAAAGGGAATTTGTAACAACATAACCATGCATCCTAACAATTAACCAAAGCACATCTATCATGGGTATACTATGCCTCACATAATGCAATACAAGAAATAAGATATCGTAGGCTTATGGATTAGCCTACGGTACAATATTGTCCTCATAAATCCTCCAAACCATACAGTACAATATTGTCCTCATAAATCCTCCAAACCATAGAATCATTGGACCCCAATGATTTCAACAAATCTAAAAGTCATGAGCCATCTGTGGAAGTTGTCAAGTTGAAAACTTTGTAGTGAGTGGAAGCTAGAAGTCAAGTACCATAGTTGATGATAGTCTCAGTCTCCAAAGTAGAATCTTGAGAAATAGGATGAAGTTGATGAGCAATGAGGATAGCAGTGGTGGCCAAGGAGTTGGCCTCCTTAGGCCATTGGCCTTATTAATTACCAATACACTCCATTCAGGCATGGAATACATGGCATTTATATGATGGCCAAGGAGAAGAGTGATCTAGCTTGGGAAGAAGTGAGGGCATAAAGAAGGTCTTGCAAATTGGATGAATATAAGGCTAGGGTACAAGCCAATATCTATCATGTGCATACTATGCCTCACATGAATACAAGTCATCAAATCAACTAGTTGTGGTGGAGCAATTTGAATGGAGAGCTCCAACGCAAGATCTACCTCTTCTTCTTTACAATATTCTATTAATGCAATAAAAGTAAATATTTTTGCATTTATAGCGTTGTCTTCAAACATTTCATTATGCATAATGGTATAGTCCAAAGGAGGGATAATAGACTCCATGACCATAGATTTTGGTTCAATTCTAGGTATTGTTACTACATGAATTTTAATAATTTTTTAGTGTTCCTCAAAAGGACTAACAAAGTATTTTATTTCAAGAGCAACATTATCTAAAGAAAAAATGGTGGGTGCTTCACCCAAATATCTTGGTTCAATTCTAGGTGCTTCTTCAAAATTGTATTCATAAATTTCTTCCACAAGAAGAATTTCTTCTTCAACAAGTGTTTCTCTTTTGCTATCATTTCTTCTATGAATTGGGCAACTAGCATCTGTTGGAGATTAGCCATGATCATTTTGAGTCGTTGCTTCAGATTTTCAAAAAATATTTTATCTTTGGCAAACAACATGGTGTCCTACCTCGATAAATAGTGTCTAGGCAACTATTAGGAACAAAATTGAGGGTTTCCTAATGCATAGTTGCCTATATTACAAAATTTTGTCTTTTTCCTTCCAAATTACAAAAAGGGGCTAAATTTTAGTGCTTTACAAATTACATCAGTTTTGCAATTACAAAAGGTTACCTTTCAATTTTAAGTGGTAAATATAATAGCACTAAAACTTACAAAATAGAATTAGCCCTTAATTTTGCAAAAAATGAACTTGTGGAGGCAAAAATATAATTTTGAAATGGTAAAAGTTTCAATTTTTGGTAAAATAAATTCACCTTTGGTACCAAAATTTTTGAATTTGAATTCTGGCCCAAAAATCTTAACTAGCACCAAAATTTGAATATGAAATTTGTCATCGATAAAAATTTATTTCAAAAATTAGTCAATGGTCAACTTCGCTAGGTATCAATGATGGGTCAACTGCAATGATCAAGTCATCAACAAGTCAACTTCCTAAAGAGTCAATGATGTGGTCCATTGTGGTGGTCAAGTCAACAATGATGACTCCAATAGTCACTATCGTGCACATGAGCGTGACCAAAGGTGACCACTGGGAGTGATGGTCACTTATTTGATAAGCATGCTAGCACTTAAATATCTCACTTTGCACCCAACACGATCGATGTGGGATTGAAAATCCCTTGAATTTTTGAAAACCCAAAATGCTTCCTACCTTTGCAAACTTTCATCGACAATCAAAGTTGTTAAAAAATGGTGAAACCCTGCTAGGAACCTACAAACTACTTCTACTTCCACATGTCCACGACGAATTGGTAGCGACATATTATTCACCCTACAATATAAAAATACCACATGTTTAGTTGGGATTGGAATATACGTAGGGTTTTGTGCATGCATTTTGATTGGGCTACTTTTAACCTTAGATTTTTTTTCTTCCTCTAGCATTTTTTCTCCTTGTAAATTATTTTCCTCATGCACGATCGATTTTTGGAACAAGTGTGCATAGATGGAGGGTGCCTCCCTATGTGCATGGGGCTTGTTGTTATAGGCTATGGTCAACATGCCATAGTCTATGATGACTTGGTCACAACTACATCTGGGTTGATCGTACTATGGCTGAATGGGTTGGCACTGAGGAGATAAAGGAAGAGGAAATTGGGGAAGGGGAGCTAAATGATATGTGAATGGAGGAATAAGGGAGGGCATAATGGAGGGAACATGGGTGGGTAGGGGTTTCTCGAAAGTCGAACCTTTGTCAATCGACATGGAAACTAGTCAGTGGGGTGGTCGGTAAGCAAAAACAACCAAATGGTTTAGGGAGGGGGGAAGGGAAAAAATAAAAGGGTAGGAAAGGAAAAAATCAATTAGATAGAAATATAATGGAGTCCTTGTTGGCCCTCTGAATCCTCAAGCACACACAAAAAACCTTCGAGAATATGAACAAACCTCCAACATTGTGCACCCTTCTGTTGATCTGCACCTCTCTCAGTAAGCCTCCTTTTGGTCCAAAATTGACCTCATTATTGGTGTAACTGAACCTCAAGTTATCAACATTAAATCATCCATTTTGAAAACTTGATCTCTAATTCTTTAGATCTTCTTGCCTTTCATAGGGTAAGTCTAGTTCTCCTATCAAAAAACCTGGTTACCCTCTAATGTTTGTCAAGGGTATTCTGTGTAGGGGTACTCTTCACACCCTATGTCACCTCAAGAGCTTCACAATGATGCTACGAGTTGGTCTAAGCCAAATACTCACAAAAATTAGCCTAGGAATTGATGCAATGAAGTTGGCACCTTACCTCCTTTCTTGCTCAAAACTTTCTTGTATCTCTGATTACCAATGATGTAGAACTAAATACGTGAAGCTAGCATTTCCATTATGCATACTAAATATATAGTACATGAAAGGGAATCAAGGAGGTTATGAGGGTTATAACAACCTACAACAACATTATAAGCATGGATAACCAAATGTAACCAAATGTAACCAAATGGATGCAAATAAACCAACAACTTGTTAGAAGATAAAGGGAATCTCTAATAGCATAACCATGCATTCTAACAACTAACCAAATCATATCTAACATTGGCATACAATGCCTCATGTAATACAATGCAATAAATAAAATATTTTAGGCTTATGGATAAGCCTAAGATACAATAGTGTCCTCATCACCCCTTATTACATTATTTGAAATGCATAGAGAATTGTGAAACAACTCAAATTTGACATGTGTAAGTGCCTTAATGAAAATTTTCACAACCTATTCATCCATGGGAACGTACTAGAGTTGGATCTTGTATTTTGAAACTTCATCTCGAATGAAATGACATTAAGTTTCAACGTGCTTTGTTTGTTCATGGAACACAGATTCTTGATCAATTTCAAAACACTTTGGTTATTATATTTAAAGTATATTGGAAGATTTTTTTGAATACCCATACTTGAAAGAATGTGATGTAGCTATTTCGCTTCACACATTGCTCCTCATTTTACATGATATTCTGCCTCATGAAAGTGAAACTGCTTGATGCTTCTTGTTGTGCCAAGAGATAGGTCGAGATCCTAGATAAAATATGTATCTTGGCATTGATTTCTTGTCATCTATAGATCCATCATAATATCATTATGTATATCCTTGCAAGAATAACTTATCATTCATCTTGTATTCCAAACCATATTCTATTGTGCCATGAACATAGTGTAATACTTGCTTCACTACCTTCTAGTGACTGACCTTAGTATCCTACATGAACCTCAAAAGATGGCTCATATCAAAGCTAATATTTGGTTTGGTGTTGGTAAAATATATGAGACTCCCAATCAGCTATTGATAGAGAGTTCCATCTATCTAAGTATATTTGTCATATCTAGATAATTGTAATCTTGGTTCCATTAGAGTTGCTTTGGGCATACAGTCTATTATTTGATATTTATTTATTAGTGCCTCGACATATTTCATCTGCATGACCCTTATGTGGTTCTTCTTATGCACAAATTTTAAGCTAAGATAATGATGTAGAAGTCCTATATCTATCATTTCAAATGACTTCTTCAAGTCATTCTTCACAACATCTACCATCTCATCCAAATTTTCAGCGATGATTAGATTGTCAACATATAGTACAAGTATCACTATTTTAGAACCAACTATTAGCTTTTTATGGGAGGTAGTACAACCATAATATATAGAATAACTAATTTGAGATAACTATAAAACTAATGACACAATAATATATAGGAAAATAAGGAAATGAACATCTACAAATAACTCAAAATATACCATTAATGAGAGTGACAAAAATAGTACAATGATAAATAATGGAGGACATGGGCACTCCATGAAAGTACATGATAGAACTACATTGTACCATACTATAGATTGTGTAGTTACTATACTACTCTCATCTACTTCATACTCTCCTACTTCTTCGACTACTCTACCTATGAGGTATTTATATAGAAATATAGATTGCTTGGCCTCTACTCTATCTAGGACTCATGTACATATGGACTACATTCACATTTACAACATGCACATTGACACTTGTGCATTTATTATAACACTTGAATTAACTAACTAACTTTACATTGAAATAAACTAATATTCTAGATATGTACCAAAGGTGGTATATTTACATGACCCAAATTATGTAATATACTCTAACACCCTCCTATATTATATTATTTGGGTATTGAAGACTTTAGTCTTCAATATGGATCTTTGTCTTCAGACATTCTTCAACTTGATATGGTCCTTTGTATTATCTTCAATTCACATTGCACTGCATACCTCCTTGAATTGGTTCCTCTTCTTCTTCTTTATTGGAGTCAGTACTTTCATAGGTGGACATACTATCACCAGATTTTTGCAAGAGTATTTTCTCTTTACCTTTTCCTTGTTATAATTTTCCATGTCCTATATAGAAGCTTCTGAACTTGAAGTACAAATACTGCACGAGGATTGAAATATATTTGCTAGGGATGATTCATACATTTATGTTTTCAATTTAAGTGATTCTATCAATCCTCTTTGTTCTATATTTTCATCCTTATAACATTTGAATGTAAGTAGTGCCATATATAATATGCTTTCATAGTCTAAAGGAATTTGAATGTCATTATTTCCATTATAAATTTTTTCAGTAAGTCGAGCATGTAGATAATATTTTATGGTTTCAAAGTTATATTTTAAGGCTTCACTATGAATCCTTTTTAAGATAAGATCTAAGTTTCCTTCAGACTTTATCAATAAATTCTTGATTTTGATTTTTATGATACTTGCTCTTTCTTTTCTAATAGTGTTGTTCATATCATTATTTACTATATTACTTGAGGTAGATATATCTCTTAGTTTTAGAAATATTTCTGATGAATCCTTTGTAGTAGACTACCTTATGTCTCCCTAGTAGATGAAGTGTAGTATTCTTTTTGCTTCCTTAATATTTGTAGAATACTATATCTTTCTCAAGTAAGTTGAGTATATGATCCAATTTGTCAAAACCTTTCTAGACTTAGGTTTTGTCAAATTTATTAGGTCTCCCTAGTGATTAATGTAAGATATAAGCTTAATAAATTCCTTATTAAATAATAGTTCACTTTTGAGTTTATTTTGTAATGTTTTATAAGTAACAATAATCAGCTTCTATTTCACCTTATCTCTTCTAATGAACTATGCACTTAATTTGAAGTTCTCTATGGTTAGATTTATTTTATCTCTTTAATATGAGTATGAGACAAGTTTAAATATATAATTCCAACTCCTTAAGTAAATGAAGAACTTATTTTAATATTCATTGATAATAGTAGTTGAATATTTCTAAGTTTCAATGATATATTTTGGTGTAGTATACCTTATAACTCCCTAATTTGGAATATTAGAAAACAATAATATTTGCAATAATATGATCCAAGTAGAAATCCTTATAACTCCTAAGGTTTTAATTGCAAATATTAAATTATTAAGTATATAAAATTCTCTCTAAATTTACTTTCAAATGTAAAGGTTGATTTTGCATAAATTGTGAATGCAAATTATGTTAATAGTTTCAACCTTATATTATCTCTTATAACTCCCTATGAAAGCAATTAAGTAAGCCATATAAAATAATACCTTCGTATGGTAGATGGATGCTATGTTTGACTTCAATAACCTTGAAGATTTATGTATTTTCCTGTTGTTTTTTATAGGCTTGGAAAATGTCCCTTATGATAGGCTTTAAATGTGCCTTTGACTCCTGACTTCGTGCCTTAATACGTTCTCCACTTAGTGCAAATTATGGGATATATTTTCCTCCATGAGTGTTTATTTTTATGGCTACTTTAATCATGCTTCTACCTTCTTGATGAGTGTACCAAGTGGCACAAGGCATTACCAATCTCTTCCATTTCTTTTTCACTTGCATTGTCTCTTGAAGGTGTTAGACTTTGTGGCACTGGTAGGAGGTCTTCTTGGAATGCATTGCATATTCTCAGGTGTTAGAATAATTATGAAAAACGTTACTCCAGTCAATGCCTTTCTCTTAAGCATTAGGAATGAGATGGTGAAGATGCGCTTTGTGCCAAGTGGTACTTAGGTTTCATGCATGCAAACCTTAATCTAACATCTCCTTCTTGTATATTATTCATCAACAAATGCTCTTCATTGCTTATCCTCAATGTCTTATTTTTGGATGAGCTTAGTTGCTATGTGGGTATCCCTAGCTAAGTCAGATAAGGGCATTCCAATGATGGCTTCGATTCAGATGGTTGTTCTTCCAAGTTCTTCCTTGGGTATAGCTCCTCGCTTATTTGTGCTCGTCCTTAGCATTATTCTATTCATGTCGGTAGATGATAGATAACTATATTATGTATGCTATATTTTATGTAGAGATCTAAGAGATAGGCGACCTCTTACATGCTATCCTTCTTCCACATAAATATCACACGATGATGGCCTCCTTACTAGATATTTTCCTCCTTTATCTACCATTGTTATTTTTTGCCTTTGACATGGGTATTTGTACTGCCTCTAATGTGGTTATTTGTGTTGTCTTTGACATGGTTATTTATGTTGCATGTTGATGGAATCTTGGGTGCTGGATAGGTTGATGAAGACTATGTCTTTTGACACCTCAAACTGATGTTTCTACCCTAGGTCAGCTCACCTTCTTTGTCTTCTATGGACATAGGATTCTTGTTGCCTTTAGTGTCTTGGGACACTTTATATTATGTCCTCTTTAGGAGGAATATGGTGCAACTCTGTAACATAAATAAGATACCTTATTTTTGCACCAAAGCTTTGAGAGTTCTTTGTCTCTCTTTTATGTTTTTCTTCTCTGATTTGGTAGCTCCTCACTATATAGCTTGAGGATAAATGAAGATAAATTTTTGAAGCTATTCTATTGCTTCTTAGATATGTCGATTGCTTTCTCTAATCTCTGAGAGAAATGTATTGTTGCCTTTCTTTTTAGACAACACTAATCTCTAACTTGGATAATTTTAACATCAATGAATCCAAACACTTAACCATGTAACTAACATATACTCTATTGATGAGACCTATAGGTCAAAATGCGTTCAAATTTTTAATGTTGTATTACTTCTTATCGGAATAAAATTCAATATCACATATTTTGTTCCTTTCTTATCTCATGTTTATTTATAAAATTTAATATTTTTTCTTTTGTTTTTTGCCATGCTTTTTATATTGGTATTATGCTCTTCACTTGCTGTGTAGTGCGATATGGTGAACTAGAAAACCTCCAACACTAGTGGTATGCTCTTCACTTGCGCATAAGCGATCTAGTGAATAAAAAACTAGTTTGAATTTTTGAGTATTTCTATGCCATGTTTCATTTTTACTTAATATTTGATAGGTAAAAATTTTCCGTAAATATGATCTTACTTTTTAAGGCTTCAAATGCCCCAAATTTTGGCATGAAGATAATTGATTTGATTTGCTTAGGATTCTCCTTGATTTTTATTAGGATTCATCATTTGTTTACAAGTACATTTTGATTCCAACCCCTTATGCATAACCCTTTATATATATGTTTAATAAATATTCACTTTTAACTAAGAATCCTTAGTGAACTAATATAATGCAATAATAGTTTCTCCTTATTACTTCTATAAATGAACCTTAAAACATGCACTATAACTTTTGTAATTGCATTGTATTTTAATGTAGTCTTCTTGCTGTAGATGAATAATACGAAGATATATATTTTAGTCCTATTTTAATGTGCAGGTATAAATCTTAAAAGAACTTCCTTCTGCACTCCTCTTAAATATTATAATATGCAACCTTATTTTTGCAACTTTTAAAGAACCTAAATTGGTGCTTAATGGATTTGGATAATAACCCAAATTAAAATTCAACTCATGAACCTATTTGCACCCAAGTTGCTTACCTTAATGATATATGTAGATGAAGGATTTCTAGATGATTATAATCACTTTATTTTTGCATTTAACTGGATGGATTTACAACTATTGTTGGCTATCCATAACAAATCCTTAACTCGCCAATTCATAGCTTAGTAACTCCTCTATCTTGATGCTTTGAAACTATAGTATGGTGATTTGATTCTCTTTTGAAATACTCTCCGTCGATATGAAGTTCTGCAACTATTAATACTATCCTAATTGTTGCTCTCTCACTGTCAATTTTTGCATTGAAACATTGTTCTTGAAACTCATAAATTTCGTAGGGACTTCCCCCAAATTGTAGTTGAGTTTTTCCTTCAATAACCCTTCAGTATTTTGCTAAATTTTTAACAAACCCCTATATTTGAATGAGTCTTCTAGCCTCCAATGGTGATATTCAAACCTTTCAGGTTTGGTAGTAAATTTAAGATCCTTTCTCCTTGTTGAATTCTGACTTTGATCTCGACCTCTTCTCAAGAATCTAAAGGTCTTGAGGTCTTCAACAATATCCTCCATAATTTGGCACTCCTTTCCAAATTCTTCTTATTTTGGGCTTGTTATCGGATGGTAAAATTATCCTAAATTTTTCTCTATTAGTAGCTTCTTCTTGTTGGTAGATTTCAACAATGAATTCTCCTATGAACTCCATTAATGGATTTATTTAAATTCTAAACTAAGGCTCTCCAAGTCTTCTCCTTGTTTCCCCTTTAGACCTCACAAAGGTCTTCAATCTCGTAACTTCTTTGGTATTTCAAATGAGATCTTTCCTTCAAAATTCTATTTGGTAATGAGATCTTCTTCTCGGATCTCTATAATCTACTACTATTGGAATCTAGAATAGGACCTTTGTTGGTCCTTCTTTACTTCTACTAACTGCAGGCTTTAATGGAGATCATCAACCTCCAATATTTTAGAATTGGGAGGTTTTTTTGTGGAACTTCTAATGGTCTCTTCAGCATCTTCAGGGTGAAGTCTTCAATTTGCATTGGAGATCACCAATCTCCTCACTTCACTGTAACTCTTCACTGGAGTCTTCTTTTGTCCCTTGAATTTTTAGCAAGGCTTCTATGGACTTATCTTCTTCTACACTTTGCAGGTTTTGATCTTCAATGAAGATCACCAATATCCTATCTCCTCCTAGTCTCATATTTGGATTCTTCTTCTCCCTTAAGTCTGCAATAAGGCTACTATGGCATTTTATTCTCTTCTGCAATCTATAGGTTCACAACTCTTGTAATGAGACCTTTTTTTAGGTCACTAAAATCTCCAGTCTTCTACTTGTTTCAAGTGTTGGAAATAATCTAAGAAGATATTATTCCTAACTCTATTGTAGGAAGCTTCCCAACCTTTTTTTGAATCTCCTTTTTCCTACAACAAGATGTTAGAAATTGGAATGGAAGAATTTATAATTATGGAGATAATAAACTTCACTAGTTTATTTATCAATCTAGTGAATTTTATGATGAGTCCTAGTCTTCACAAGTTTTCCTATAACCCTATGGAAAGACTTTAGCCAAATGTAATATCAAAAATTTTAGGATTAAGATTTCTAGATCTCTCTTAGTCTCTCTTGAAGTAACTTTTTCATGTAGTGATGCACAACGACGAATCTAGTTTACAAAGATCCAAAAAATTTCCTTGTGGCTCCCCCTATTCCTATTGATCTACCATGCATTTTGATACCACTGTTATATTTTTATGGGAGGTAGATGTAGGATAACTAATTTGAGATAACTATAAAACTAATGGCACAATAATATGTAGGAAAATAAGGAAATGAACATATACAAATAACTCAAAAATATGTTATTAATAAGAGTGAAAAATAGTACAATGCTATATAATGGAGGACATAAACACTCCATGAAAGTACATGATGGAACTACATTGTACCATACTACACACTATGTAGTTATTATACTACTCTCACCTACTTAATACTCTCCTACTTATTCAACTACTCTACCTATAAGGTCTTTATATAGAAAGATAGATTACGTGGTATCTACTTTATCTAGGACTCATGTACATGTGGACTACATGCATTGTGCACATTTACACCATGCACATTGACACATGTGCATTTATTATAACACTTGAAGTAATTAACTAACTTTACATTGAAGTAAACTCCTATTCTAGATATGTACCAAAGGTGGTACATTTACATGACCCAAATGATGTAATATACTCTAACACCAACTTTCTTGAGATAGAGATTTACATCCAAGGGAATCCTTTTAAAACCATGTTGCAGTAGGTGATTATCAATTTTGATGTACCAAGCTCTCGAAGCTTGTTTCAATACATACAAGGACTTAATAAATTTGTAAACCTTTTGCTCTTGTCCTTCAACAACAAATCCTTCAGGTTGAACCATGTACACTTCTTCTTTGAGATCACCATTCAAGAAAGCACTCTTCACATCCATCTAATGAAGCTTCCATTTGAATTGAGCTACCATTGCATAGAGTACACGAATGGTTGTCATCTTTATTTTTGGTGTGAATATCTCTTCATAGTCAATATTTTATTTTTTAGCATAATCCTTTGCAACAAGATGTAATTTATGTTTATCGATAGTTTCATCTACCGTATACTTGACTTTGAATATCCATTTGTAGCCTATGTGTTTCTTTCTATTAGGCAATCAACTAGTCCCCATGTATTATTTTTCATAAGAGACTTATATTTAACATTCATAGCTTTCTTCCATTGAGGTAAGTTGTGCATCTTGCACTAAAGCAGGTTTTGCATGCTCTAACTTTGAAGTCATAAAACCCCTACCTTCTTCTTTTTCACTCCTATCTTCATCTTCTTTGTCTCCTCCTGCTTCTTGGCATGGTATACTTCAAGTACATGGTCGATTTGCATTGAGATCAGGAGGTGCATCAAGTTTTGCATCTCATATTGTGCTTGTGTATCATTTTGGATTTTTTTTGTTGTAGGGGAGCTTTGTCTTCATGCTCCTCAAATTCTAACCATACAACAAGAGATGTTTTCTTGACAACTTTTTTAGAATATGTTGTATTCAACTTGTGAACTTCATCAAATATCACATCTCGAATTATATGATTTTTCTTGGTAATATGGTCCACTAATAGATACCCTTTTGATTATTCATAATAACAAAGAAATATGCACTACAAGGATTTCTCATCTAGCTTGCTCTTTTTCTTCTTAGGAATGTGCATGTAGGCTTTGCAACCAAATATTATTAGATGAGAAATGAATGGTTTTCTTCCACTCCATGCTTATTTAGGTGTGACTCCTTGAAGAGATTTGGTTGGTGCTTGATTTAGGAGATACACAACAATAGTAATTTTTTTTTCAATATTGTTACCCAAGATGAGCTCTTATGAGTATACATTAAACCATATCAATGATGGAACGATTCCTTCTTTCAAAAACTCTATTTCATTGAGTATATGTTGTAATTTATCTTTTTATCCCATGGTTTATGAGAAACCTAAAGAACCTATTGGAGGTAAATTCCCCCATCGATCTGAGTAGAGGGCCTTGATTAAATATCTTGAGTATTTCTCAACACGTTTCTAAAACTACTAAAAATACATGAAGGCATATGAATTCAACTATAGGAAGAAGACCCACATCTTTCTAGAGTAATCATCAATAAACAACTAAAAATATTTCTTTCCACCAAAATTATTTGGCATGGGTCCGCACATATCAATGTGTATTAGCTCCAATGGTGATTTTTACCTAGAAGAACTTAATTTAAATGGTACTCAATGTTGCTTCCTTGCTAAGCAATCCAAGCATACAGGCAATGTATGTGAGAGGTTAGACAACCCTAACACCATATTATGTTTACTCATTTGGAGTAAGTAGCTTAAACTGAGATACCCATACCATTTGTGCCACAAAGAGGTTGCTTCTTTTGTGTTGGTAGCCAAGGAAACATGAGATGTATTGAGGGCATCTAAAGAAAATAATCCATGCTTGTAGAAAGCAGTTGCTATATGTTTACCATGTTTGGTGATGAAGCAATGCTTATTTCCATCAACTACTTTGAATTCACCCACCATATTTTTGTCCAAGATTTGTGGAATGGATAATAAATTGTTGGTCAAGCCTGGTACATAAAGTACCTTCTAAATTCGGCATAATCCATATGGAAGAGTTATTGAAACATAACCTATCCCTTGAACTTGATAGGTTTTATCACAAGCAATGGTGATAAGTTTGCCTTTTCTTCAAAAGTATTAAACCACCCCTTATCATCTGTCATGTGCTTGCTTGCACATGAATCTATATACCAAGCATTATATTTTTGTTTTAAATTAGTTTGATTTATTAGCACTTTGTGTGCTTGCTTTGAGTCTAAATCAAATTCTTTAATAACAACATGCCCTTTTTATTTCCTATATTTGGGTTACGGTTTGCATTGCCCTTTCTACTTTGGTGGTTGTCTATTCTTATCACCTTTGTTGGAAGAGTTGATCCAACATTGTTTTGTGTCATGATTGTCTTTCTCATAAATGTGGTAGTACCTCTTTTACTTTTGAGGTGTATTTTGTGAGGAGGTTGAGGTGAAAGAACCCTTGGAGGAAGATCCTTTTGAAAAGAACCTTGTTTCTTATACCCATATTTCTTATAAATGAGGTCACCGTTGGATAATTGGTCTCTTAGGTTGTTATTTGCTTCTTCTTATTGTATCAAATTAACCAACTCCTCAAAAGAGACTTTTCTATTGGACACTTAGAGCAAAGTGACAATAATTCTAAAAGAATCTAGTAAAGCTCTCAAATTGATGGAATTTAAGAGCTTAGCTTCCACTTTTTCTCCCATTGCATGCAATTTGGCTCTCAAATCAACAATTCTGCAAAGAAACATCTCTATATTTTCTCTATTCTTCATGTTGAGAGTGTGAAGTTGGGATTGAAGGTTAATAATGGTTGCTTGATTATTTCCTTCATAAATGATGGTCAATATATCCCATGCATCTTTTGCATTTTATTTTTCATAGATATGTAATTGAATCTCATAAGTAGTGGCAAGAAATATGATAATAAGTTCTAGAGAATTTGCATCATCATATTTTTCTTGTTTATCATCTATAGTTTTTGAGCGTGTGACTCTACCAGTCATGATGTCCCACAACTTTTCAACCTACAATATTTTCCTCATATGTCTTCCATGGAGCAAAATTCAGACCTCTCAAGAGGTAAGAATCTAAAAGATAGGCCTTTACAAAGGACATTGTGAGGATTCCTTATATCATCAAATAGTCCTCCTTTCTTTATACTACTAGTCCGATAGACTTGATCTATCTGATATACTCACTTTTCCTGTAATACCCATCGGTACGTGGAATAAGTTGATCCCCTCAATATACATGGTCATACAAAAGGGAGACTTTAAGGTATGTATAACAATTCAATCCATGGAACATACGCAGTACTGAAAGGGACCCACTCTCTCTTTGACACTTGCTTAAAAAGACCTCATACGTAGGGTGACAAGTCCCTTAAATACTTAGAAAAGCTTAATTTCAGGATTTACGTCGAGCGATGATAGTGAATAGAGTAATGATGGAGTGAAAATAAAATTGGCTCTCCTTATTTCTCCTCAATGTTTTATAGGAATAGACCCCAAACACCATTTTTGTAGCTATGTTAGGTGCTAAACACAATAGCCCAATCATGATAGCATTACCTGTAAGTGTAGGCTAGAGACGTTCGTAATTACCAAATGCTGCATTGCGTAAAATTACACAAATAATAGGGTATAAATTTGGGGTCTTTTGTTGTCACAATATATTAATGCATAAAATAAAAAATTAAATGTATTGACAGATTCATCATGCCCACAAATTTATATTTTCAAGGTGTCATATTCCATCGAAAATGCACCTTGTTTTACAATGCCAATTTTGTTTCAATTGTTGATTTTGTGGAATAAATTTTGATGTATTATTTGCAAAACAAAATCAAAATTGGTCCTCCATGTGTTTTTGCATAACAACCAAAATTTGTTTCCCCCCTTTGTTAGTTTTGCAAAAATTTGTAGCCCCCTTTTAGTTTTCTTTTGTTTTGAGTTTTGATTGTCAAAACAAATGCATTTTTTTTAAATAATGAAAATTATTTAGCTAATTAATTAAATTATTTTAACTAATATTTAACTAATTAATTAAAAACTATTAATTAACAAAATTAATTAATTAGTTAAAAAAAAAAAAAAAAATCAATAGCTAAATAACTCGATTAACTTTAAAAGATGCAAATTGCTTTTGAATAAAAAAATTAATAGCTAAATAACTCGATTAACTTAAAAAAAAAAAAAAAAAAAAAAAAAAATTAATAGCTAAATAAGTCGATTAACTTTAAAAAATGCAATTAAAAATAAAATTGTTGTTTATTTAAGGAAGTCAATGATTGGTAAGAATTAGTGTCGATGATTGTTCCCGCGCGGTGGTCAGAAGGCGAAATGTACCTTTCGAGTTTTAAATGGCCTAAGGCACCATTTCCCCTCACATCTGGGATAAATCCCAGAAAAAAAACCAAAATCAACACGCTTCCTCCGCTCGATGCATTAACAACTGCCACGTGGCATCACTTAACTGGGGTACAGGTGCTTCTGGTGATTGGTTGAGGCTCTATGCAAGGGGACTAGAGGGATTGAAAACCTTTGGAAGAAGATTTTATTTTTTATCTTTTATTTTCTTGTCATGGCTCTGCGTCGGCTCTGTGTCTGCTCGTCTGCGTGTTACAAGAGTTGTCGCAAAGTAGGCCTATGACATGGCTCAGAGGTGATCGAATGGTAACCGCTTTGTGTGGCTGTCTTCGGCTTTGTGGCTATGTGGCCCTTTGGCTATGTGGTCATAGTCATCTTGAAGATTGTCGTGACCCTTTTTGGGGCTACACACCGATCGCGCCTGGGGCCGATCTGGGCTAGGACGGGCCGACCGCGGTCATGCATGGCCTTGGTGTGCGGTCGCTACGACCTGGGGTGTCTATGGTGGTTCCAGCGGTGCATATGGGGCTACGTGCACGACGGATAGGGGCACTATCCCATGTTTTTATTTATTTTTTATTTTAATATATTGCAGGCCTTCAATGACAATCTCTCTACCTACAAATAATAATATGTCTCCTATGTCCAACTATAGCCTCATCAATATGAGCTCACAATAATAGCCATAAGCAATGCTTTGATACCACATTGAAATCAAATTGCAATTTCATTCATTAACTAAAACTATATACATTTTATCCACCATGTAGAGGAGTTGGAGCATTGTAGTTAACCTCTCTAGTTTGAGAGGCCAGCGTTCAAATCTCTCGCCTCACATGTTGCGGATATGTTATGTAATGGTTCCCTATGGTCACAAACTATATTACCCTTGTGGCTACACTAAATTGCAAAAAAAAAAATATACTATATTTTTATTGAGTAAATATTTTTTATATTATAATATAGTTAGTAAAATAGATTAACTTAGCTAACTATAACTTTAAACAATATTCTTGCTAACTAAATTGCTAAATTATAATTATACTATTTTTATTGAGTAAATATTTTTTATATTATAATATAGTTAGTAAAATAGAATATGTACACTTCTGGAATGTCAACTTGATGTGCATTTTATTTTAAAAACTAAATAAATAAATAAATATAATAACCTAACATTTTTGTTGAGTCCTTATTTTCTTAAACTTTTATAAAGATATAGTTAGTGTGATTCAAAAAACAATTGTATATAATGAGTGTTTCAACCAATTATTTCTAGATTTATATTCTAGCAATAAGATCCACAACAAAAAAACATGTTATTTATATATATACATATGAATGCATGTATAATTAATTTTTTTTTGATAGACTGCTTATGGACATACATTTCCAGGGTCTAAATATTAGGGACAAAATATTTCCATATAGAAATGAAAGTACATAAATAGACCTAGGGTATGAATATTAAAAAAAAATTAATGTTATTTTTTATTTTTCACAAAAAGTATTGATTTTAAAAATAAAACCATGTTTAGTAAAAATTAAACAAAGATAAATTAGCTTATACAACCTCTCCCTCCTCCCCCAAGTTATAGTTTTAAAATCTACATTTATAAATCAATCTAGGTCTTTATATTTTGTTAAAAATCATTTGTTGACTCCTTTTCTACACCTTTGAATTTGTCTATTTTCCTCTTATAAGATTTGTAGGTTGTTAGCACCCCTACTAATTACTTGATTGAAATAAAATGGTTTTTTTTTTAATTAATATATTTAAGGGCGTATAGATGGGTTGTGTTATAGTGAGCTCTATCACAATATTTGTTCACTCAATTAAAAAAGAATAAAATTTACTTTTTCTAATATTGCTTTCAACCTTGGTGGACTTAGCTTATGGGTTTTTCATTTAAACTTCTGGTTTTAATCTTTTCTAAAGAATGTATATATATGGATTTTGTTATCACAACTAATTTTAATTAGTTTGTTACTCAATAAAAAATAAAAACATGTTTTTCTTCATTTTTATTTTCTAATTTTGCTTGATATTGGTCCTTATTTTATGGGTTTTGAATTTTAATTCTTTTAAACCTAATATTAATTTAGTTGATCATTTGAAATTTAATTTTTATGCAATTTGTTCTTTTGTAATGTTACTTGAAAAGAACTTTATTTTTTTATAAAAAAATATACCAACCATATCGCTTTATATGATTTTGAATGTGTATGTACATACTTGTGTATATAAACACATACACATTTTATCAACATAATTAATTTTTATAAATGCATGTGTATGATATGTATTTGTAGTGGTTGCAAAACATTATAAAATAGAGAGTAATGATTAGTATTTGTTGAGATGCATAAAAGTCAATGTTAGTGAAACCTCGACTTGATGATTATGACAATGATTATGAAATAGACTATCTTGTTCTTTGGGTATTAACATGGTTTATAGTTAAAATTAAATTTATTTTAAAGTTTATTTTATGTCTAGAAATTACATTTTTTTAATAAAAAGAACAAATAGAGTACATAATAGACTAAGCCTCACATGCATGTCCTATAGGATAGTCATTATTTTTATAAGAATAAATATTGCTTTGGTTACAATCAGAGATCAAAATCATAATAGATGAAAATTGATCATTGACACTCACAAGAATTTAACACATTTTTTTTATAAGGGGTGACTCAAACTATATTTTGTAGAATACAAATGAGTCATCTGTGAGTGTTTTAACATAGTAATTTGGGCATTATGACTTTATTCGTATTTAGTTTTGAGCATGTTTGGTCTTACACATAATTGGTTCGAAAATAATATTTTACAAATAAATTGGAATTGAAAATATTTTGGAGTTGAACAATATTGGTTTTATAAGAATTTTATTGTGCAAACAATTGGTTTTATAAAACTATGCTTTTGCAAAATATTATTTTTGGGTATATCTAGTTTTGTAAAAAAATTACTTTTCCAAGTATTTAAAGATTAAATTCATTTAGATTTATTAGGATTTAAAGTAAATATTCACTAGATTTCACAAGATACTAGTATTATTTGTATACACTAATTTTTGGATGATCTTATTCCTTTTTCATCATATTGGAAGCTCAAGATAGTCATCAATGTAAGTCATTTGTTCCTATATAATAAATTTTAGATCAAAATTTATTTGGTGATATTCTAGGTGATTTACAAAGATTGTTGTAAAACAATCATTGTTGTTATATTGCACATCTTTGTTAAGAAACTATGCATATATTGCTAATTTTGTGTGATATAGCCATTTCATTTAAGTTTCTTATTTGGAAGATATATGACATAAATTGCTCTAAACTATTATAGATAATAATTTTATATGTGTTCTATGATTCATCTTGAATAAAGTAATAAACATATGTTACCTAAGTTTATGATGTAAAATTGTAGGTATAAAAGGATGCAATAAACCTAAATGTGAACTAGTGATGTATGAATAAAATCCTCCTAAATACTATGTTTAATTTTTTTAATAGGTTGAAAATCTAGGGGCACATTAGGGGCCACCCTCGCCGTGAATTGAACTTGGGTCTTTGCTAGGAGAGCCGAATGCCTATTCCATTGCGGTATCCTTGTTGGGACATTCTAGATACTATATGTTACATTTGAAGCTTAAGTTGTATTTTTTATTTTAAACTTTGTTAATTAATTCCAATATAATTATCATTATATTCTTGATATATACCACGTTTCAATGTTGTGAATATTTTTCATGTGTATTTAGTGTACATTTCAAATCTTATCCATAATTTGAAGATTTGATAATCATGTATTATATGCATAATATCATTATTCATAAATAATATATTATGACCATCTAATTAGTTTATTTAAAATTGGTTCATACCCTATGCCTACATGAGTAAAGGGTGGATTTACATTAAATATTTGCATTCCTACATACAAGATACTTGTGCACATTTACTCAATCTACATTTGTGCTCTAATTTACATGACACGTGCATTTCTTGCACATTACACTTTTACATGATAGTTATGCATTCCTATGTGTTACCCTTTTACATGAAACTCATGCATTTCCTGCATATTCATACTTACATAAAAGGGTAAATATAAATCACACCCTAAACTATTGACTCAAACCTAATCTATTAGCATGTACCAAATAACGTAATATACCTCCTCAACACCCCAAATACCACATCCAAATCTTATCTTTAGTAGTAATGTTTGACAAGCTATTATCATTACCACCAAAATTTAAAGAAAACATTTAATTGCTTGACATGGAAATAATAGTCAAAAATTTATTTCTATAATTCTTGTCATATATGATACATTGCTTATCATAAAAAAAAACTCTATGATTCTTTTCACAAATATTCCCAACACTTAAAAAATTATGCTTAAGATCAGGAGTGTAATAAATATCATGAATTTTATTTTTACCTTCCTTAGTATTTATGTCCATTACTTCTTTTGCTTCCACCTCTAAAGACTTGTTATCACCAAGGTTAATATTGGTCTTAAATTTCTCCTCCATAGTTGCAAACAACTCCTTGTTGCCCATCATGTGGTTGAAACAAGTAGAATTAAGATATCAAGTCTCTAGAAGAGTATTTTTAGCCTTTTCATAGGATAATAACAAGTTTCTTGAAGCATCTTCATTCTCATTTACATAATTTACTCTTTTTCCTTTATTTGTACCTTTTACTCTACATTCTTTTTAAAAACGTCCATACCTTTTTAGTGATAGAATTGGATATTTCTCTTGTCAAGTCTTCCTCTTCCTCTAGTAGTAGGTTTACCTCTTCTTCCTCATCTTCCTCTTGAAAATTTCTAATTTTACCATCTTAAAAAATTTTGATTTGCACTTTTTCTTGTCCTTGTCCTTATCCTTGGTTCCTTGTACTAGTACTATCACTGTTTGAGAATCTTAACTTTGAGGTCAAAAAATTCCTATCACCTTCACCAAATGTGTCTCTTAGTATTTCTTCATGTGATATAAGAGAACCAACAAGATGATGAAACTCCAACATTGTTAAATTTTTATTTTCTTCAATATTGATGACAACATGATTTCATCTTGGTGTTAGAGTTCTTAGTCCTTTCTTCACAAAAACATTTATCTCTATTTTTTCTCCAAGAGTGGCAATTTTATTAACCGCATCTTTACTCTAACACAATATTCACTTACACTTTTAGATTTTTGTATTGGAGTATGTTACATTATTTGGTATATGCTAATGTACCCCCTTGGTACCTCATGATACACTTGTAAATAATAGATTTAGGGTTGAGTCATAGTTTAGAGTGTGAATTATATTTCCTCTTGTACGTAACTATGAATGTGTAGGAAATGCACAAATTGCATATAAAGTTATAATGTGTAGGAAATGCACAAGTGTCATGTGAGTTAGAGTGCAAGTGTAAGTTGATTCTGTGTGCACAAGTGTCTTGTATATATAAGAAAAAATATGTAATGCAAATATGTGCACAAGTGTCTTATATTAGAGAGTGTAAGTAGAAGTGCAAGAGTCATGTATAGGTGTGCATATGTCGTATTGTAAATTGTTCATCAAGTATGCAAGTGACAAGTAGATAAGCTAAGAGTCATGAGACTTGTCATATGAAGAGCAATAGTCAAGTATATAAAGAGTCACACTACTATGGCTATATTATGGAGATAATTCTCCATAAACATGTATCACAAGGCTCATGATCATTACTATCCTATGCATTTGTAAAAGAAATAAGTGGAATAAACTTGTATATAATTTGAGCAATTAATATTGTAAGTTATTCTTCATGCCTACTACATGAATTATTCAAGCTATTACATTTATATTTCAACATATTATTGATTGTTATTTGAGTTATTATAAGCCTTGATATACATATTAATTTGCTCATATTATTCTACTCATATCATTATCTTGACCTTATTATATTGTGGCTATTTTATATTTGGATCTTGTGAGATATAACCTATGATATTTTGTGGTAGTATTAAGGCTTAAAAAGCCATCAGTGGTATCAGAGCTACCACCAAAATCTGTCCATATTGATAGAGTTTATTTTAGCCACCATTATTAATTGATTTTATCTAGTTTGATAAAGTTGATTAAGAGTTTTTCCACTTTAGTGAGGCTTAGATTCCATTTCTAAAGGTCATATCATGTAGAAAAGTTAGAGTCTTTTCATGGTTGAAGAATAATCAGTGAAGACTAGGACTCTGCTATATTTTTAGGGTTGTTATCAACCTTTGAAATTGGAGAGTTGAATATTTAGAGACAACGATATCCCTTGACCATTTACAACTCAAAATAAACTTAAATATTTAGGGACAAAGATATCCCTTGACATAGGAAATCAGGGACTGTCAAGTCACATTAACAATATATTAGAAGATTTCAAGATAGTAGTAAAAGTATAAAAAGTGTGAGAACCTTCCTACATCAGATAGAGAAGAGTTTTAGCTTCTAAGTGTAGAGATAAGAAATCAGAGAAAATAAGACTAAGAAGATCAAGTTATAGTGGAAGATATATATATAAATATTATTTCGTTATATATTTGTATTGAAGAAAGATAAAGAAGCACATAGCTTGCTTTATATAACTTCAAACATTTGATTAATTTAAGAGCTACAAGAAGAAATTTTTATGTCATAAAGATATTGACCTTGACAAGAATTTTTTTTTAGGTCATTGACCCTGACAATATAAAGATATTCAACTCATAAAGATATAGACCTTGACAAGATAAAACTATTTAGGTCCTACATACCTTGACATTGAGGAATACAAATATATTCAGATCCTATAGACCTTGACATTGATTCAAGAAAAAGGATAAGATTCATATTATAAAATCCTTGACATTGGCTCAAGAAGCCAAAATTATATAGAAGAAGAACAAAATAGAAGATAAAAATATTGAAGATATAGAAGCATAAATTCAAAGAAGGAAATACAGTTTGTTGTAGAATTAAAGAGGAAGGAACATAAGAGGAAAGGAACATATGAAACAAAGCAATATATATAGATAAATAATGTCAACAATCTTCACTAGGATTGTACATCTATATGAAAATAGTAAGATAAAAAGTAAGATAAAGAATACAATAAAAATATAGCCGAGCCATAGCATTCGAGCAATAACAACAAGATTGTCAAGCCATAGCAGTAGTAATATTTTCAAGCCATAATAGGAATATAGCCAGACCGTAACAATAAGATAGCCAAGACATAGTAGTAGCAAGTGCAGTTACAATGAACTAAAGGCATAGAAAAAGTAACATTCACAAAAAAACAAAGGTATGGTAATATAATAATGAGTATTGTTTTGCAACGGATGAGTATAATAGCAACTTGGTAATAACATTGAGAAAAGTTTAGCTTATTAGTGAGCATAATGATCTAAAGTTGGAAACGTAGGATTCATAAGAATCAAATGACTCAAAGGATTAAAGATCCAAAGTGTAGGTTACAAACGTATCAACACATAAAAAGAAGAACAAGATTCAAGTTCTCCAAAAGAGATGAAGTAATAAACACAAAAGCCAAAGCTTCGAAGATGCAACAATAGTAGCATAGAAGTGGTGCAACATTGGAGTAAGAGCTAATAGTAGCAACAAAGGAACATTGGAGAGAAAAATGAAGAACCAACATCAAAGGAATAGTGGAATAGTGCAATGTAGCTGTGAATCAAATATTGGAAGTCAATGAGGAGTAACGTAAGTCTAAGTTCCACATTAGAAGTAATGTAAGTCTAAGTGCCAAATTAAAAATAAAAAAGGAGTAAAGTAAGGCCAACAATGAATAGTCTAAGCATCAAATTAGAAATCAAAGAGGAGTAATATAAGGCTAGAAGTGAATAGACTTAGTACCAAATACGTGTCCTAAACTACTCACCTAAGAAGGAACTTTATAACATTCGAGAAGGAAGTGAAATGTTTACCAAATGTTTTCTATGCATTCTTACACGTGGTAGAAGTTAATCAATGCCTTGAATGTTTGAAAGGAAGACCACATGAGCGATGAAGTTTACTTGAGTGTTGAAGACCACACGAGTGTTGGAATAGAGGTGCAACCAGAAAAACTACAAGCAGAGACGTGTGTAGGTGAAATACAAGCAAAAGCTATTTTTATAAGGTTGACAACAATTGGTTATTTAAATTTATTTGGAGTTTATTTAAAGGTCAAGTTAGGGGAAATAAGGTTGAATTAAAGTATTTCTGTTTAAAGTGATAAGTTTGGTTAATTTGTTTTTTTAAAGTTTGGTGTGATAAGTTGTTTATTTTATAAGCTTAGAGTAATAAGAAATTTAATTGATTTTTAAAAATTTAATAATGTTTTTAATAAGTTTGGATTGGTAAGGAATTCAACTAGTTTATTTAAATTTTAGACTTTTTAAGTTTTTCAAGATATTTAATTTGATTTTATTTTTGAGAAAATTAAAAATTGAAAATTTTGAATTTTTGGAAATTTAAACATTTGGGAGGTAAAAGGTTTTCAACATCAAAGCATTAGAAAAAATAAAAATTTGCAAAATTCATCTAAACTAGGGAGTCATAAGGTTTACTACTCCATAGGAATTAAATTAGTGAACTTGAATTTTTTTTTCTAAACCTTAGGATTATAAGGTTGTTTACTTCAAAGGAAATAAATTATAATTGTGAATTGCATGTTATGTAAGAAATTATCACAAATGCATTCAATGATAATAATGAACCAAAAAAGTTAAAAATCTATTTTCAAAGAATGATAGATGATCTTGATACAAAGAAGAAAATAAAAAGATCACTAAATACTCTTGAGGACTTAAAATTAGATCTTGTTACTACAAAATCTTATTCTAGTAGTTCATCTATAATAGATTCCATTGTAAAATTTGTAACTACTAAAAATATTGAAGATTATCATCGTTAACAACTTATCTACATGGAAAATAAAGAAAGAGTAGCCTTGGAAGTACATCAATGGTTATCTTGTTTTATCAAGAAAACAAAAGAACTTGAAGCACTAAGAAGGATGAATAAAATAAAGAAAATATATTCAAGGTGCATACATTGTAATAGAATTGGTCATGAAAAAGTTAATTGTTGGAATATTTATCCATGTAAGCATGGTGAATAAAAAACTCATTTGTCAGTATTCTGTTGGTATAAATAAAAGTATTGTAAAATATTTGAAAGAATTTTTATGTTAAAATTAGGCAATATTTTTCAAATACTTATTTTTGAAGCATATTCTAACAATGGATCCAAGTATACAATTTCTAAAATACAGGAAGAGAAAATATTTAGAAAACAAGGAAAAGGAAAATGGATCAAATATGGTCCAAACTTGTCTTTTAAAGAATTTAGATCACATAGTCAATCTAAAGATAAATACAAATGAGAGTATTTTATACATGAATTTGATGACAATGAGAGAGTTCAAAAAGTTGATTATCTTGAAGACACAAAGACTAAAGAACATGAAGTTGAATCCAAACAAACTAAATATGAACTCAAAGTAGAAGTTACGCAAGAAGATAAACCTGATGGATCTCAAGGAGAAGATCATATGCATTGCAAGGTCACTTGAATATTGAAGACAAAGACAAAGACCATTATTGAAGACTAAAGTATTTAATAACCAAATAATATAATACAAGGGGTGTTGGATTATACTACATTATTTGGTACATGCTAATGCACCCCCTTGGTACCTTAATGGGAAATTTTTAAATAATAGATTAGGATTGAGTCATAGTTTAGAGTGTGAATTATATTTCCCATTTTATGTAAGTGTGAATGTGAAAGTGGAAGAGTGGATGAGAAGAAATATAGAATTTTAATTAAAAATCTTATGTACTTTATAATAACAAGAATAGATATTGCATATGTAGTCTCTTTAGTTTCAATATCCATGAGTGAGCCATTAGTATTGATAACCAATTTTGAACACGTCATAAAATCTTCAAAACTTACCAACATATTCATCATCTAGCCAATAAAGCATCTTAACTAAACCAAGAATCTAATTACCAAATATATGGGAATTTAATGCTCCAAAGTAAAAGAGTATTACCCAAGGTGGTAGCACTAGTTGATGCTACTGATATGTTGACAATACTACCAACTTATTAGATTTCATATTTTCCTACCCAACTAGTCCAACAACAATAATTTTGGCATTAATATAGGTATTCTTAGTGTTGCTGACACTCATGATGATAATTCTATTGACTATCATAATACAAAAAATAAAGAAAATAAAGTTAGCTGGAATGTGGCACCTACCCACTAAATTTAGACTTGACAATCCTATTTCATATACCATATCATAGTTCCTTGATTGGTGATTAAATATCCAAAACATTATCCTTTTTATTTCCATATAGCATATTATCCTCCCTTAGATGTTAACCTTCCATGAAGCATCCTTCAATTAGGATGATCCTCTCCATGCAACTTACCACTACTACAGCTTGCCAATTCTAGAGGATTCTCTAACGGGAACCATGGCTTCTATAAAGCCAACCCTACGGGCATACCAATCCACATATCCATATTTTGAGTAGTGAAATAGTTCCTAATTAAAATCCACTCTCCAAGTAACAAACCTATATCTAAATTGGTACTCAATCTTTGCATAATTAAGTGCTACCAACTTGGCTTTCAATATACTACACAAATCTCATCAAGGTTCTCCCAAGGATATATTTGGACACGATTACATGAATGCTATTGGATTTTATACAATAATCTACAACTACATCTCCATGGGCATCTTGGGAGGCTTGTTATGAAAGGCTACATTATTTGCTTCTTACCCCTTTACTTTATCTTTTAATCATAAGTTTTTATCTTTTTTTACTTTTGATGGTCTTGTATCAATCACTTTAATAAATTAGGCATTGAATATTTTATTTAAATCATATAATTTATAATCAAATTAGTCAATAGCATGTCTCTATTTTGATCCCTATACCTTACTAGTTAGGATCTTACATCCTCATTAGTTTATTACATGTATCTAAGTTTCAAAACCTATTCTATTACATCTATAGTTAGAAGCATCACAAAATTATTGTACCAATAGCATAATTATGCTCTAATTATATTACAATAAATACTATAAATATTACAACCAATTCCTTTGCTCATAGATAGAAAAAAATGCCACCTATAGTTGAAATCATTGCCAATGTTATTGTTCAGTTGTAGCACTTTTACTCTCATATAAATACTAGAATTTTTAGATTTTACTTTCAAAATTTCTCTATGAATAGGGTTCTAATTTCATTCAAGGATGTAATAACCCTCCATTAACTTAGGAAACCCCCTCCACATCTGACACCTTTTCATTTTGTATGTTTTCTAGATTTTTATTGAAGGAAGAGGATACAAATGAAAGCACCATTAATTGTTAAAAATATTGGAAACACTTGTGCAATGGATAGCACTACTTCCATAGGGTAGAATATGATCAAATTATTTACTTCTATAATTTTCATTATTTTAGACTTTGTACTTCATTTTATATCATTTGTTCATTATCTATTTATAGTTGCATTCTCTTCTTTTTATTAGTTATTAAGGAAAAAGAAAAGGAATAAAAATGCATTACCAAATTGTCTTAGGGGACTAATCATTCAATATTTATTATAGATTAATTTTGCATCATCATCAAAAATCAATTTGCATGTAGAAATCTTATTGCATTCCTCATTGAACCCTTGATTAAAAGAAAAAACATGTTTATTTTATAATTTGAAGATCAATAGTCATATAGTCATAGGCATGTCTACTATGTGGATAACACATAAACTATATTAAAAATCCCATGGGAATAAATACATTGAACATAGTGTATCCAAACCTTAGTATTTTTGGTTTGCTCATGAAACATTGGATTGTAGACAAGATTGTTAAAACTATAAATATCATGAAGACAAGTGACTAGAAACTATTGGGAAATACCAACTTGCTCCAAAGTCATTATCATCCATCAAAAATATCTGATGATCTCATTGATAGCATGGTCAAATTTTGTAGAATACAAAGATATAGTGGACTACTATATAAATGATAAAAATCCATTCAAGATCCAAAATACAAAATAAATCATATAGTGGAGCACCACTACTCCAAAACCATGACTTAATCTCAAGGTTACCATGTACGGGGGTGCGAGTGTAGCAAGAATTGCGGGTGCAAGTGTGGGTGTAGCCCCTATCAAAAATAGGATTCGTTGGGTGCAGGTACGACTAGTTTTTAATTTATATATATATACATATATATGTATGTATTTTTTATAAAAAAATAAAAAATAAAATAATTATGCACAATGTGAAATAATTAAATAAATGATAAATTATACACATTGTGAAATAAAATAAATCATTCATACACACTACAAAATAATAAATATTTAAATATGGCATCATAAAAGCATATTGATATATGATATTTCATATTCATGTAAACAAATGACAAGATGCCAAGTCATAAAGAGTCAAGAGATAACAATATACTATATAGTAGTGGACATGTACAAAGATAATATCAAATATCTGATATTTGACTCTAATTTGTCATATTCCTCATCATCATCTTCTAGGCCCTCCTCCTGTGGATCTGGTGGTGGTATATCTGAAAAGCCATCACACATACTATCATCTCTGGTGTCATCAGGAACTACATCCCAATGTGCAAAATGCCCCTTTGTATAACTTTTGTCCCTACGAGACATGAGTCAAAGAGTACTATGGACATACATGAGGTTATCTGCCCTACTCACCTCTAATCGACCTCTCCTTGCTGAATGGATAAATCCATATGTACTCCAATTTGTCTCATAAGCTGAGGAACTAGACACCTAAGACAATAAACAATATGCTAGTCGCTGCAACTGTGGTGACCCATGTCCTTGCAATGTCTACCAAAATATGGGGTTCTTCAAACTCCTGTCATATAAGTCCTCAATAGCCTGGAATGTACCCTGTGCACAAAAAAAAGATGCAAACTGCTCTCTAATATCTACTGCCTCTTGTCTAATACCATATATGTCCTTGACTGCTTGTAGAAACCCTGCAGTCACCTCTAGATCCCGATTTGGTGCTCTCTTCCTTGTTTTTTCTACATCATACCACTTTGGGTTAAGAGCATAAGCTGCCATGTGAAGTGGTGAGTTGAGTGCATTCCACCTCCGATGAATGTTGGTGTGTAATTGAGGGTACAAGTTAACATCTTTAACACCAATAATGGATTTTATCTTGTCACACATGGAATCTATACCCTCATATATCTCTCATAGACATTCAAAATATGTATACCCCTTTATTAAATTAAAAACTTTATTATACCTCTCGTATATCGTATATCTCTTGTATATCTATTTTTTTAATAGTATACCCCTTTATTAAATTAAAAACTTTATAATAAATTTAAAATTATAATTTATAATACTTTAAAGTTTAAACTTTTTAAAAAATTAAAATGTTTTCTAATTTTTTTAATAATTTTTTTAGCCCGTATGGGCTAGGTGTGGTCGGGCCCACCTTAAAAATAATAATAATAATAAATTTTTTTTTTTTTCTATTTTAATGCCCAAACTGGGTTGGGTTTGACTGTGTGAACCTTGAGTGACCATAGGGTTCAACTTCGTTGGACCCTGACTGACAAGGTTCGATCAAAGTTGAACCCTGACTAACAGGGTTCAGATAGGGTTCGACCCAGCTATACCTGAACGTGAACCCGCGAACCCGATGTAGGTGCGGGTATGGGTTCACAAACCCAACCAAGTGGGTGCGAGAACCTGGTTACACTGCTTAATATACATCAAAAACATGTTAATATTAGAGGTACTCTAATTAAATAATGAATATCCAACTGGAATGTACCTTTGATGTACTAAAGGATCCATTTGGCTATTTTCCAATGACTCTCATAGATTTCCTACATATACCAAGAATCAAGGTTATGCGTAAGGGGTTCAAAATCCAGGTGAATAGTGTTCAAACACATGTAGAAGGTTCACTATTATTAGGGGCAATATTGGAAATTTAAACTTAAAATGGTCAAATTATTATAAAATTGGGGTGGATCGACCCAAAAGAATTTATACCTAGAATGTTTTGGCTAATGGGCCCTAGTCAAGGGTCCCAAATATTAGCCAATTCCAAATTTTGAAAATCCTAATTTTAGCCAATTTGGTGATAAATAGCCGCTATGCATAACCCTACCAAGAATATTAACTAACAGTAAATATGATATCCAATTGAGTGTCATTAAGGTAGGAAATACCTCCAACAAGTCAATGAGACAAAATAGCATCTGTGGAGTTGATCAATTTACTCACAACTTTCAACTAGAAGTTAAGGGGACTAAATAAGTTTTAAATCTTCCAATTTTGTTAGCTTTTGATGCTAAATACTTAAAGCAAAATAACCACAAGATCTAAAATGATGTTTCTATAAAAATATAAGTCAATGAAAATATTCTAAACATATAAAATTCATAAATAACTTTTGCAACAACTCATAAAAATATCATTAACAAATGCTCACAAAAATAGTATCTTGATAGAATAAATATCTCCAATACACCATACTTCCACACACTGTCTCCCTACATTGTGTCTCACATACACACACATAGACACATATATAATGGAATGCGACTCTTCATATGGAGTACACTTTGCATTCATTCTTCTTAAGACTTTTCACTTTCCTACTCTATGGACTCATGTGCACATGGACTATTATGCACATTTACATTATTAAATACTTTGCACACTCTAATAATACTTGTGCATTTATTACATTGCATAAAGTAAATACTCACACTCTAATATAAGACACTCTACTAATCTAAAGATGTATCCAAGGTGGTGCATTAGCATTTATCAAATAATGTAATGTACGCTAACACCCTCTGTATTACATTATTTGGTTATTGAAGACTTTAGTCTTCAATATGGATCTTCATGTTTCATAAGTCCTTCAACTTGATCAGGTTCATGTTCTTCTTCTTTAATCTGTAGATGACCAAGTAGTCCATAGTATTGTTGTCCTCTCATCTTTCTCATTCTGAATCTTCGATTTGCCCATCGATTTTTATGATAAATAGGTTTTTCAATTCCTACAATCTATTCCTTAGAAAATCCATTAGTGTTGTTTTGAACTACAACAATATCTTGTGAAATCCCAATTGAGTCTAGAGCATATATCATTGTAAATTGATCTTGTAGCTTCTATATCATTTTAATTTATAATGAGACACTTATTGACTCCATTTATATATCTAAACTCAATCATCCTTTTGCTCTCAACAAATTTGGCTATTGAAATAAGATTTGATGTTAATCCAGGAACATAAATTACATCATGTAAAACAATATTTGGAAAATATGTACTAGTTGTTACACACCCATATCCATACACAAGATAGGTTTTGTTAGTGTTATGCATAGTGGCGAATATTCACAAATTGGGTTATTATTAGGATTTCCAAAATTGGAAATTGATGAATATGAGGACCCTCTACGTCGGTCCATTCGCCTAAAATTTTTAGGACCAATTTTTTCTTAGGGTCAATTTGCCACAATATATATCCAAACATAGGCATATTTGTACTCGTTGGAAATATCTTTTCAAACTTCATCTAATGGTGTGTTTTTATGAAGTTATAAGATGATTTAATATGTCAAAATCAGCCCCAAAGATGACCTTACATTTTAGAGCTTAAAATACCCCAAATTTTGGTATGAAGATGTGTGATTTGATTTTCTTAGAATTCTCCATGATTCACCTTGATTTTGATTAGGATTCACCTTTTTTTTACAAGTACATTTTGAGTCCAACCCCTTTTGCATAACCCTGGGTTTTGTTATCTACAATTTTCAACCCAAGATTATTTGTGACTTCAAGGAAATAAAACCATTGTAAATTTCTTTTCATGTGATGACTTGCACTAGAATCAATAAACCAAAGGTTTTTATCATTTTGGCTTCTAGAATTATTTGTGCTTGAAGTATTTTTTAATTTTTTATATAAAATATTGTATGGACTTTGATCTTGGATCCTTTCATAATGTACTTTGTTATGATATGTTCCTCTTGCTAACTTATACATTACTATATACAAAAATAGTTTTATTATTGTATTCCTTGTCTCCCTAGTGTTTGTATGAACAACTTAAAGATAGTTTTTAAAATATCTAAACCTTTGAGGTTAACTATCTTATGTCTCCCTACTTTTGAATGTATTGTTCCACCTTGTTAAACCATTTTCAACATCTAAATTGTAAGTTGAATTTGAGTATATGATCAAATGCTAGCTATTAATTCTTCAAATATTGTAGTATATATTGTATTTCATAATGTGTGGATAATGATCAAACAATAGTTTTGACAAAGTTTTCAATTCTTAAAATATCTAAGTTGAATTCCTTTTATCTCCAAAATTTCAAAAATATAATTTCTCAATTCTAAATTTCACAAACTTATGTTGGTGTTGAATTCCTTATAACTCCCTAATTACAAATTTAGAAAATAGAGGTATTTGAAAATTTAATATTCCTATTTTGATGTAGAAATCCTTATTCCTCCAAGTTAAACTATTTGCAAATATTTCTATGCAACTTGAATTTCAAAATAGAATAAAGTAATTTCAAAACCTTTCAAATTAAATACTTCTTACTTCAAAAATATTCCAAATCATTCAATAGAACTTCTAAGGTTATAATTCATCAATTCATTACCTTATTTCTCCATTCATTCAATTAATCTCAAGTATAATAGATTAATTAACCTTAACCTTAATAATATTATTCCTTATACCTCCTTAATCTTTGCAAAGGGTTAAATCAGTTCAAATATTCTATACCTCCTTGTATATGGCACACTAAATTTGGGTCTTCAAATATTTGACCTCCTTCTACATATTCATTGGCCTCTCTGTCCTCCAATATTGGGTCTTCAAGTATTTGACCTCCTTTTGCATATTTGTTGGCCTCTCTATCCTCCAATATTCTCTCCTTTATTACGTGCTCCACATTCTTCAAGAACTTTGAAATCTCTCACACTAAGCTTGGATCTCATGCATTAATGGTGTGTAAGAAACATTTTCTTCTCCCATGAAGGTGGTTGGCATTCCTTCTGTGATGTGACATGTGGCAAACAATATCTTCACTTCCTCATAATGCTATTACCAAGTGGCGCTCAATGTTTGAACATTATAATTTTGATTCCCTTTTTGCCTTAACACTACATATGATCCTTACAAATTTTGGTGCTCAATTTTGTGTTGATGATGATGGTTCTTTAACTCTTCTCCAATAAATATTCAATCAATGCTCTCATCAACTTCATATGTTAGCATTTTCTCTCCCTTATGGTGGTTACAAACATAAAACTCTCAACCATTTCATGTTTGAATGAATTGACCTCCTTTCATGCTTATTTGAATGTATCGTTTGAATCCTAATGATGTATCCTTGATTCTTAGCACTCAAAATTACATAAATTACAGTTCAAATCCTATAAAAACCTATGATTCCCTCTCCTTTCTTAGTAATTCTTGGATGCTTGCACCTTTGATGTCCAAAAAATATATTTCTAGTTGTCTATATATATGTTGCACTTGTCCTCCTTGGATAGTACTACTAAAGATGTCAATGCTTCACTCTTCCACCTCAAACTAGTGGTACAACTTTGGTGGCTCCTTATTCACTAAAGTGGCTCTTCCTTCAATACAGTGGTGTCTCCACTTGTGCTTGGTGGTTCTACCACTCCTTTGGTGGCTTCTATTCACCAATATTTTTTGCAACTTTTACCTGTACTTTATGGTGTCTTTGGACACTCTAACTCTACCTTGCACTATTCGATCTCTTTATTTTATTCAATAAGACTTATAAAAAATTATGCACTTTCTTGGATTATAAAAGCAAAACATACATACATACATACATATATATCTATATCTATATCTATATATATATATATATATAAATTAATTTTTCCTTCTCCTTATTACTTCCTTTCAACCAATATTTAACTTCACTTTTTGCTATTGTGTTTCACATATTCTAGGATGATAATGATGCCCCCTTCCTTGGATTTGAGATGCTTAGCTTAGACTATCTTTTGGTGGCTATAATAACTCTAATATGGTGCTTTCGAAAAACTTTATAATAAGCTGATTTGAATGCTTGAATAATAAAATTTTATAGCACCAATATCACAAACCTCTTTGACCTCATTTAGAATCTAATATCCTTGGTGATTTTATTCACCTTTTTGCTATATTGAATTTACAAATTTTGCAACTCCACTTCCTTTTACTTTACTGCCCCAAAAACAACTTCTACCTTCTTTGAAGTATGCTATTTGAAATCAGCCTTCTTTATCTTCAACTTCTCCAATTTTTTAGTTCCAAAATGCTACCTTTTTACTATCCAAAATATTTGCAGCTCATAACTAGTTTCCTTCTCAAAATTATGTCCAAATGGAGCTCGTATGTCCTTCCAAATATGATGTTTGGAACTTTTTAATTTATAGCTCTCAATGCTGCCCAAAAATTGTTCATTTCATATCTCTTCTATCTCCTTCCAATGTTGCTCCAATAATTTGATTTCTCCTCCTCTATCTTGTTGTCCAAAAATAGTCTCTAACTCCTCCAATATGCTACCTTAGTTTACTATCAAATTCTCCTTCAATTTCTGCTCAAGGGCACTACAAAATCTACCCAAATTTTCTCCAATTTGTAGCTCTATGTCACCTTCAATTTGCTATCCTATGACTCTTAAACTTCTACCTCTCAACCTTCAAAATCTTAATGGATGTCTTCAAAATTCTCAATTTGGTGGTCTCTTCTATCCTCTTTCTCCTCTTTAGCTCTCGATGAATTCTATCTTTGAATTTGACCTCTTTGTTGGCCTCTTCTTCAATAATCTAAATGTATTGAAGTTTACAAAAAATACTTTATCAAATTTGGAAAAATTCTTGCCAAAAATCTTCTCCTTGAATCAGTTTCACAAATCCTTTTAGGCTTGTTGTTGAATTACAACAATTTTCCTAAATTTGATATGATCACCTTTTTTCAAGAGTTTCTTCTTCTTGCGATCTTCTACCTCAAACTTTCTTCAAATATTCTCCAAAGACCACTTCTTCTAAATAGGGATTCTCTAGCCTTATTATTAATCCTTCCAAATTCACTTGCAACCTCTTTTCTTAGGTTTCTAAATTATTTAATATTCTATCTTCTTTATCAAATCTGCAATGGGGACCTCTTCTCTCTAGTCTCCTCTTTCTTCAATCTTCAATAGAGCTTCTCTGGCCTCTTTCTCTCTTCTTACTTCAATATGCCATGAGGACCTCTTTCTTGGGTCTCCTCAATCTTCAATCTATAGTCTTCAATCTTCAATCTTCAATGGGGACCTCTTTCTTGGGTCTCCTCAATATTCAATCTTAAATCTTCAATGGGGACCTATTTATTGGGTCTCCTCAATATTCAATATTAAATATTAAATGGGGCCTCTTTCTTGGACCTCCTTAATCTACAATGTCTACTCTTTTGTTGCAACTCAAAATTAATCCTTGCATGAGGAAAACACATAGAAGTTTAGGTAACTAAAGGTAAAATTCTTCTCTATATGTTGTAGTAAGCTTCTCAACTTCTAAGAACTATTTTTTTGCAACAAAAAAAAAAAGATAGTAGTAACCAAATACATCCAAATCTCTAGAATTCTGAAATCAATAAACTTCACTAGTTATCCTTCAATCTAGTGGAAAGAAATCTATGTTGAGTCCTAGTCTTCATAAGTTTTTTTACAACCCTATGGAAAGACTCTAGCTAAACTACAACTTTCAAATTCTATAAATGAAGTCTCCCTATCTCCTCTCAATATTCCTTGTGGCTCTAATACCACTATTATCTTTTGATGCTTAATACTTAAAGCAAAATAACCATAAGATCTAAAATTAAGTTACTGTAAGAAATATAAGTCAATGGAAATATTTTAAACATATAAAAATCATAAATGTTTCTGCAATAACTCATAAAAATACTGTTAACAAAAGCTCACAAAAATAGTATCTTGATAGAATAAATATCTCCAATACACTATACTTCCACACACACTCTCTCTACATTGTGTCACACACACATATACACACACAAACACATATATAATGGAATGTGACTCTTCATATGGAGTACTCTTCATATTCACTCTTCTTAAGACTCTTCACTTTCCTACTCTATGGACTCATGTGCACATGGACTATTATGCACATTTACATTATTAAATACTTTAAACATCCTAATAATACTTGTGCATTTATTACATTGCATAAAGTAAATACTCACACTCTAATCTAAGACACTTTCCTAATATAAATATGTACCCAAGGTGGTACATTAGCATGTACAAAATAATATAATATACGCTAACAATTTTGAGCCATTGTTGAAAATTCAAGTTATACTTGGACTAAGAAATGGTGATCCTAGAGGGTGACTATGTAATTTATATCACAATTTTAGTATTTTACAGGTCTACTTGGCCCATATAATGATGCACCTAAATTTGTGATTTGTTTTACTAATATTTTTACATGGTTCCTCTCTAAATCTGACTTTATATATGTTGTCCAATTTTGATTTGATTTGAAGATGTTTAGGTCCGAAAATCACTCATTTTGGGTTTTGTAGGCTTAATAGGCACACCATGAATGCAATAAGGATTCAGATGTAATTTCTATTATGTTTTCAATTATATCTCCCCAAAATCATATATTATGCATGCATTTGATATTTGGAAGCATTTGGAGTTGTTTTAGATAGGTGCATTACATATTTACACTTTCTAGTCTATGAGTGCATGTATTACTTTTGTATATTTCACAATCTGCACTTTTTATTTAATGAATATGGTTTTCTTGTATGTAGGTGAAGGTTTTATAGTGCATGAGGAAGCAGCATAGAATTAGAATATCAAAAAAATAAGCGGCGGTATCGTAGGCCCGCCCACTTCAATTGTGGATATAAGGAAGAACATTGGAAGTGCACTCGAGTTACTAAAAGGATTTGATCCTTGGGCATCATTTTGTAATAAGTGTATCAATATAGAGCCCTCAAGGGGATGTTTATGTAACCATGATTTGATCCATAAAAATAAATAAAGGATAACTCTATTTCATGCATTTATTTTATCTTATCATGCTTGCTTGAATGTTCCTTTTGTAATGCTTATTCGACATTAGCGATAGATGCATCTTGTTTAGCATTTTTAGGTGCACCATTTTTCCCATAATTCAGTGGTGATCATGGTGGTACCCTATCCCAATTGATTTAGTTGAATATTTGATCTTGTTTTTGCTTTGTCTTTGTTGAAGGTACTGGTCGTTCTAGCCTAAAATGGCCTCTGGATTGCCACTTGTATCACCCAGGGATGGTCACACAACCGTCCCACCCTAGGAAAATACTTAAAATGGTAGCCATACCACCCTAGAATTACCACAAAATAGAAGCTTTTCTACTCAACAAGCTAGGAATAACAAGTTTTTAGGTGATCAAGGTAAGTGCCTAAAATTTTAGTTTACTTTTATACAATCAGAATTTGCTTAAATTCTATTTTTCTTGCTTACATTATTTGCTTGAAAGGTAGAAATATAGATTTTCCTTTTTTATAAACGCAAAAAAATAAAAATTGAAAAGAAACTAAGTAACAATGCTCTTGTATGGTTTTCTTGTGTGTAGGCTACCTAATGGGTAGGTCATCATTTAGGGTTTGCATCTTGTAGTTTGCTTTTTACATAGCTTTTTTAAAAGTTAAACGTACATTTTTCTTGCAATTAGTGAAATATCATTGAGTGCTTCATTGCTTACATTTTTTAAACATAAAAAGAATCACACACACCACATTTCACTTAAACGTTAGTGAGTTGGATTTTATCACCAAACACTAATAGAGACCAATGATGGTGGGCTTCATCTCCATCCATTGGCTCAAATTCTATGAACCCTATTTTTGGCCAAGGCCGGCTCCAAGATCCATCATAGTATGTGGGATATAGCACGTATCTCTCTTTGAAGAGGTATATCATAGACTACGAGTGAACTAGGTGAGGACTGGTAGGACATGTGCTCCCTGACTAGGTATGGGCTTCATATCCATACTTAGGTGGATTTACGTGACCAGACTTTCATTGTCGGTTTTCGAGTTGTGAGCATACATGTGAAATCCATTTAAACACAAGAATACCATCCAACAAGAGAAAAACATGCGACATGAGGTCTTCTTTACAAAAAATACATCAAAACACAAAATAGCTTAGGGAGCACACATTAATCCTTAAAAGAGATAAAAACTTGTTTTATTGGGTGTTTCATTTCTTGTGTGTTGCTTTATTAATAATTTGTAAAGAAGATAATCATATAGGGTTTGGTAGAGAGTAGCAATGGTGTGCACCCACATCCAAGCCCACTCAAGGGTAGACACTGCAGAGAGTAGACTAGGAGACACGAGTCATATTTGATTTAGCTCCAAGGACTTGATCATACCTCCTTCACGACCCTCTACTTGCCCAAGTCCCAAAATATCTAGGCAGGAACAACACCTACAAGGGAGCCCTATGAAGTACACCCCTATAGGCTTTAAGCCTAATCTGGGAGAATTTTCCCAATACTTAGATACGTCATATGCATTATTGGATGAAATAAAACTATGCACTGAGGTGCAAGTAGATAGAGCAATACCATGCATCCACGTGACTGCTAGGTCTAAAATGCCCACTTATGGGCTAGAACAAGATTACACACATTGGGCAGGGCCAATTGATCATACTTCACCCTTACACCACCCTAACATGTTACAGTAGGCTAGATACCAAGATGAGTATGATACTCATATCTCAAGATGAGTAAAATCATCCTTTTCCTTCCTCATCAATGAAGGAAGACATGAGGAAATACTTGATTATCCTTAAGAATAGTATATTGCGCAAGCATGATGTGCTTCCATGCCAGTTGAATATAAAGATCACATGCCTAACCCTGAACCTCAGGTAAACATGACTACCCTCGATCAAGAGAAGGTCATGGTTGATATCTTAGATAATATTGAATGAGATAGACCTCAAGGTGATGCTACTAGGGTTTCTAGACCCTGCATAGTGGAGCAGATAAATCAAGCAATCACAAGATCTATGAAACACCAAGCGCAGTTCAAGCAACTTTGATGGGACAAAGAGTGGCTAGACCACTTGCATCAACTAGAGAAAGAAACGATTGAAAACTAGATCAACGAGCTATTCTAAAAAACTTTACATGAGAGGGTTCCTACCCCTAGTACCTATAGATAGAAAGTCCATCAGAGGTAAACCCATTTTCATCCAAGATAGGCCTCCTAGGCCTTACTCAATGTTTCCTCCCCAAAATCCTAGGTCAAATTGGGACTTGCCTCCTAGGCCAAACATGGGACACCTTGTGCATGCAGTCACCCCTCTTTATAGGTAAGCTTAGGATACACTTTATGGGTCTTACATCGAGTATGAGCCAAAATCAAAATGTATTGAAATGCCTTATCGAGGTAGGGTGGATGCCATTCAACCACCCCATAATAGTGCTGATGTTCCTCACCCTCCACTATAGGATTGAAGCAAATAAGAGGAGATCAAATCCTCTAACACATATAGGCCACTGTTAGAGTGCTTAGAGTCGATGGAGAATAAGACCTCTAGGTCTAGGTCTTAGAAGCTCACTTTGCGCCAACTACGCAATCAACCGCTCCATCCTTCGATATCTACCTCTTTCTATCAAGAGTAGTTTAAGATGCCTCATATGACTATATTTAAGGGAGACGAAGATGTGCAGGAGGATGTTACCAAGTTCTTGAGCCAATGCTTTGGCATCTAGGATAATGATACTTTGCTTTTATGGATATTTTTGACTAACCTCTCCATCCTAGCTCTAGAGTGGTACACCCAACTCTTGAAGCATAGAATCCACAATCTAGATCAATTCATAGATGTGTTCCTAGAAAGATTTACCTTCAATATCAAGCGAAAGTTGACACTTGCTAACCTCATAGGGTTGAAATAATATGATGATGAATCAATTGCAAACTATGGTAATAGGTGGTGAGCATTGCTTTCCAAGCTGCCATACTTGCTCTCCATGATGGAGTTGACTCAAATGTTTGCTAAGAGCTACTTAAAGCTAAACATATTGTTGCTGTAACTTCAATAATATCCAACTCTTGCATATGCTCTAGCGTAATCTAGAACAATCGAAGACATCAAGATTCAAGAAGGAGAAATTACGAAGCCTCACAAGAAGGTGTGAAATAATAATGCTAAGAAAAACCTAGTGTAACCTAAACTAACATCAGTTAATCAGGTTGCCATTAGTATTCTAGGGCCTATGCAACTAGCACCGCTTCAAAAGCCCAATTATCAGTCCACACCTAGGAATTATAATAAGGAAAATTAGAATAACCAAGGGAAAAATCAACAATGTTGCCCTAAGTGATAGTTTATGCCTATTTTTGAGTCCATGAAGTCATTGTTTGAGCACCTTTGTGCAACTAAGATAATTAATTTACCTAAGAGTTGATCTATCAATCCAAACACACCTAAGACCAAGGGATACTGCAAAGACTTATACTGTAAGTTTCATAGGTAAAATAGGCATGATGTGTAGATGTGCTATAAGCTCAAACATATGGTCCAAGATATGATCGATAGGAATGAACTTCAGGTTGATAATCCTATAAAACCAAATAATTAACAAATGGGTGTTTTTAAAGACTCATTTCATGCCCATGCAGAGCAGGCCAAGCTGGCATCCTAGGTGAATGATGTTATTTAGGCATACCCTAAGCAAGGGTTTGTCGGCATGATCAACATTATGACAAGGAATAGGAGGTACCCAAGTCCAGTTGCACTACCTACGACTTCAAGTGATGTTCATTCAATGTCATAGTCCTTGATGCCTCTAGTGCCAAACCTCCCACCTCGACCCACGATCATGATCAAGAGCAAGCTCACACAAAGCCTGAAAAATAAAATTTACCCGACTCTCCATCTATGAGCTCATTCAGCAATATCCACCTCATAGAGAAGCTTTAATGGAGATCATCAAGGTGATCGAGAAACAACCCCAAGAGTCTAACTCTAACAATTTTGTGGGGCATGTTCGACAATGTATGAAACTAGTGATCACCTTTCAGGAAGATGAGCTCAAACTAGTTCCAAATGATATGGTGGATCCCACCTTGGACATCATCGCATGTGTAAACGAAACACCCTACAAGATAGTTTTAATAGACACTGGTTTTTCTAGCAACATCATCACTATGATAACTCTTAAACATCTCAAGCTCCCAACATCCCATATTATCACATCTACTTATATGCTTCGAGAATTCAATGACACCATATGCTCAAAATTTGGTATGATAGTCTTATCTATTTAGGTAGTTCCAAATACCATACCAACAATGTGCCACATCTTAGAGGGTGATATGGCATACAATATCTTGCTAGATAGACCTTGGATTAAGGACATGAAGTGTGTATCCTCCATCACTCACCAGTGTCTAAAGTACACCTATGAAGGGCAAGTTCATGTTATCTATGCAGACCTTGAGTTCTTCAAGTACTGCAACATGGTGTAACAAATACTTGATTCAACCTTATTGTTAATCCATCTAGATATCTAACTGAATAAATCCAACCAAGGTTTGAGTCCATCACCATCTCCTTCAATCAATCCATCGCAATTTCATTCCATACCATCCTCATCATTGACACACCCCAATATGCCTCCATCATCAGTGAATATTCTATTAAGGAACACGAGGAAAAGTCCTATTGATGAGTCCCCTCCAACCATATCCACCATCTCCACAAAATATATTCTTAGCCTAGTAGATGAGGAGCCACATTATGAGGCCAACATTGAACTAACTCAAGCCTCACTCCCGTCCTCTCCTTCTTCACAACCATTGGTCATAGTGCACCTAGCTACCACCAGTTTATGAGAATACTTGTTTAGGAACATCATAGCCACCCCTGCTATCGAGTCGGTGCAAGATATGGGTCGACATAATCTTCTCATAGGCACTATTGTACCTCTTGGCCTACCCCCAAATTAGATGAATTTCATTTATTAGGGTCTCAACTATGGCATAGAGCCTTATCAACAACAAGAAGAGGACGAGGAGCCTTTTTTTGAGGATATTAACTACATGTCCAATCCTGAATTTACCATGAGGTATCTTCACCTCTATAAATGGTATGGCTATGGTTTGGGATTGTATGATCAAGGCACTCACACTCCTTACCAACCCCAATACAAAATACCCTATGATAAGTCAATATTGGGGAATAACAAGCCCGTGTCTCTTGAGGTCCTCATCGATAGTTTGTAGCACCTAAGCTTGAACTATAGGGATGAGCTTGTGTGTGATCCTTACACCAGCCCCAATCGAGTCTATTCACTGGGGGACTACTTCCCCGCACCCATAAGAAATCAAGAGATATTTCATGATGTCATCCAATATTACGAGAGATATGAAGGTTCACATACCCTTCCCCATGATAGTGAGGAAGAATATCAAGGGTCCCCTTATGAATGGATGTTTGATGATGAGTTAGACTATGGATTAGCGCCTATCGACTCTTCTAGTTTAGATGGATAATATGCATGGATTGTCCCATTAGATGATGAAACCAAGGGATATCTACGTATGTTCCCATTATTGCATCCTATCTGGTGATAAATTCTGCCTAAAGAAGATCCATCTTACCCGTTTCCATCGTGACCACCTCCGGTCATTCCTCCTCCACCTCAACCACCTCCACAAGTCTTGCGACACCCCGATATCAATAGACACCACCAGCCACCTAGGGGAAATCATCCATCCATAAACATGATTTCCATAGACCTTTTTGCACCCTTACTAGATATGAATAACTCATCAAATCCACTACACCTTAACTTGGGGGCAATTGATTTAGATCAGGGAGATTCTCCCCCATTGCCTTTTGAGTACTGGTCATGTGATGAGATGTTAAAACCATTTCATTTCTCTCTAAGGCCTACTCAATATGCCTTCCAAGCTGAGGTTGAACCTAACATTCCAATGGATGATCTAAACCTAGAAGATGACATTCTTTTTATCCCTACTCTCCATCAGTTGGAGAAGGGGTCGCATATGTCAGTCGAGCCAATGATTGGCAAGGATATCAAATCAGGTCCTAAGAATCCTCAATGTATCAAGTTAGGGGAAGCTTATCCCTCATCGAGAAATATGATTACATAGCTCTTCTTACAAAGAAGGAGGATTTTGCATGGTCCTAGAAAGACATGCCAAGAATGGATCCAAATCTAGTCATGCATAATTTGACACTTGAACCAAAGGCCAATCTAGTTAAGCAAAATCTAAGAAAAATGCATCTGCTATTAGCCTTAATGGTAAAAGACAAGCTACAAAAATTTTTGGATGCCAATTTCATCATATTAGTGGACTATCCACCATGGTTTTCCAACATGGTTCCCGTCAAGAAGCCCGATAGGAGGATTTGCATTTGCATTGACTTTTGAGACCTGAACAAAGCGAGTCCTAAGGATGCGTTTCCTTTTTTGAAAATCAATGCCATATTATATGCTGCAATAGACCATGAAATGTTATCCCTCATGGATGGTTTCTCTAGAATGGTGCTAATGAGAATATTTGAGATAGTAGAAACCACTAGGGGATCTATAAAAGAAGATTTATTGGTCAAAATAATAGGAAGAGGGCCAAAAGAGGTAGTTGGAAGTACCTCATCAAGGATCACATCTCTCTAAATGAGAATATCTCAACTATTGGGTTCATACAAGTAATAAGCTTTAGAAGTATCAAAATACCTCATAAAAATGAATAATGACTATTCGAATCAACCTTCTTCTATATATATTTTAAAATATAGGCTTATGCAATGGATCCAAATATATAGAAATGAAATATATCATACATTTTACCTATAAATATCTCAATAAGTGTCATACTTTGAATGGCTTGAGTCAAATTTTGATTGATGATATACACTACATAAGTCACTACTTCACCCCAAAAAACTAGGCCCTATTTTATTGACATGCAACATACATCTATCCATATGCATAATAATCCTATTTTCACTCAACCAACTCATTTTTTTTTGGGGTATAATAAATAATCCTATTAAAATAAATACCATAAAGAGTCAAAAATTAGCAGAGATATGACTCACATACTGACCTCCTCTATTTATCCTCACACACTTGATCTTCCTATCAAAATAGTTCTCCATAATATCCTTGAAGTCATTGAACTTTCCAAAAGCTTTATCTTTTCTATGAATTATGTACAACTAGACATAACTAGAAAAATCATTAATGAAAGTAAGAAAATACATACTCATAGAAAGATATGATGTCCCTACGAATGGGATTCAAGGGTCATATAGCATAACTAATATCCCCTTTTGAGAAGGACTCTTGATGATGCTTCCCTATGATAAAACCCTTACAAACACCAATAGGAGAAGAGATAGGAGAAAGTCCAGTATCCAACTGATGTTAACTCATGTACCTCAAGGATGCATATCCAAGATTTTTCAATTTTGTGATATCATTACTTATTGACATCTACTGATGCTAGTTTAGCTACAAAGTCTATTTTATTTGAGGAGGAAGGAGATGAATTTGGACGGTCACCAAGTTTATACATCTAGTCAAAGTCATCATATTATATTGAGGTAACTATCTTGAATCCATCATCAATATCCTTAATCACCCATTAATATATCTAAAACTATACCTTTTATTTTTATAATGAATGTGATATATAGAAAAAAAATTATAATCCACCCTAGAAACATAAAGAACTTCATGACATAAATATAAACCAATTTTTACGTCATCACATCTAGTCACCTATAAATAGAAATCATCCCTAGTAATTGCACTCTCTAGAATATTATGTACTATAGTCAAGCAAGATATGGTGATGATCAGTCATGTGTCGACATGTTATTAACTATACATTCCATTATTTTGAAGAGGTGGTTATACAATATATTGAATTGTGAGGTCTCTCCATCATGATCATCCTTACCCTAAGTATATAAAATAACAATATTATCTCCACAAGTTTTGAATTTCTCTTCAAGTTTTTTAATCTACAACTAACAAAACCTTATCTTTTGTGCTTTGTTCATATAAAAATTATAAATAGGCTTCTTGAATTTCTTCTCTATTTAATTCAATGTCTTGTCAATTTTTGTTTCAACCTCTTCCTTTACATGAGCCTATATAATGAGATAATGAATCTTATGCCTCTCTCGCTAAGCTTGATGGTGAAGGTACTTGAGCATATCATCAAGAGGAGGACCAATCTTAGGAAAGTACACTTGTAGGGATGGGAATAAATGTGAAATGCAAATGGACATACTTCATGTATGTTGGGTCAAGAAATAGCCTCGACATTGATTCGTCATCTATCAATGGGCTCGCCTGAAGATAGAGAGCTTCTCCATTTTGTGAGCACAGAGCACTTCTAATTTTACCATCGTCTTCAAGAAACCATTATTGTGTAATTTTCTCATACATTTGTTAAGTTAGAAATAATATCTGCAATAGTCATTGAAGTCGTTGTTATTGCCAAAAAATGGATTTGTGATGGTAAAACTGTTGAGACAGTAAGTTGCACCAGTGTTAGGTTTTGGAAACTAAAATAGCTAAGTTTTGAAGAACACAAGCTTATACTGAGAGGGGGGGTGAACAGTATAAGACCTCTTTTTACTTTTTCCTTTATACTTCAAAATAGTAAAGCAATATACCCAAAGCAATATCAAAGCAATGCACAATATCATCCACAAAGTGACACCAATTTTAACGTGGTTCACCCAAAATGGCTGGGCTACGTCCCCAAAACTTTTCTCTAAAAGTTATGTAAAAGTTCTCTGGGAATCCTTCCTAATTACAATGTTTATGAGCCTCGACCCAAAGGAGATACCTTCCCCCAATAAGAATTTATGAGCCTCTGCTCAAAGGAGATACCTTCCCCTCTGCTCTGGAAATGATCCCTCAGAAGATCAAGCGCCTCTACCTCTTGCCGGCACATGGAACTCCTTTCCACTGAAGACCTCCTATCCTCAATGCTTAGCCTAAGAGACTCTGCCTTCTATGATCACGTCCACAACAGCTCAGCAACCTATACCAAACACAGTCAGTCGGTCTAGTACAAGTCTTCCTTTGTTTGTCATATCTATCCAACTCTTGAACAAATCAATCCTCTACATACAAGCTTTCTCAAAGACTTGCCAAATATGTCCTCAGGTTCTTCTCATAGAACTAGTACACCTCTGTCCTCAAGTTCTCTGATAGAACTAACAAACTCAGCTCACAAGTCCTCTACTAGGACCTGTCCAAAACTGCTCACAAGTCCCCATTGAAACCTGTCCAAAACTACACACAAGTCCCCACTGGAACCTATCCAAAAATTGCTCACAAGTCCCCATCGAAACCTGTCCAAAAAACTTCTCACAAGTCCCCACTGGAACTTGTCCAAAAATGCTCACAAGTCCCCACTGGAACCTATCCAAAAACTGCACACAAGTCCCAATGGAACCTGTCCAAAAACTGCTCACAAGCCCCCACCAAAACCTGTTCAAAAACTGCTCACAATTCCCCACCGAAACCTGTCCAAAAACTGCTCACAAGTCCCCACTGGAACCTGTCCAAAAACTGCTCACAAGTCCCCACTGGAACTTGTCCAAAAACTCAGCAAGCTCACCAATAAAAACTTTCTTAGTAGGAAATCATAAAGTGAATTGTTAGAGACCCAATGTGATTTGTCAAACTCATAGAAGCATAAAGAGAATTGTTAGAGACTCAATATGTTCTATACTCAAATCCTAATCTCAAAACTCAACTCAAATCAACTCAGCTCAATCTCAATTTCAAATCTGAAAACTCAACTCAATATCTGAAATGGATAGGATAGAATATTTTCTTTCAAGAACATGAAACCCCAACAATTGCCAACTATGCAAAGTATCACATAACAATGATACTCATGTTCTTTTCACCATCAATTAGGGTTTCAACAACAATGCTTGTCAAACAAAGTTTAGTCAACCAACACCATTCAACTCAACCTCAACCTTGAAGCATTCAACCAATCATCACAAGAAAAGGAAACAAGTAGAAATCCTTTTCCCTCCAAAGATATTTGAACAAAACAGCCACCAACACAATATCACCAAATGCAAAGAATAACTTGCTCAAATCAACTCAATAGAGTAAGCCCAATATCATGAATCAAGTAAAGCAATAACTTGATCAAACAACCTCTATGGAAACAACTCAACCATCAAACTCAAAACAGCCAACCAAGGGTTCCACCAACTCAATGCAAGTAGCTAGACTCACAAATATAAACCCTAGTGCACAAAGCTTCCACTATCTCAAACCAAAAATTATGCATTCACCAAAAACTCTCCTTAAGGATAAAAATGCATAAGTAGTCTTCAACAAACCAGAAAATAGGATTTACACCTAGCCAAAGGATACCTAGTAGAATACCTTTTCACTCCAACCTTATTTCAGAAAACATACACCAATCATACTCATAAGAAGAATGTGCCCATACCTTATTGGAGTAGAAGATAATTGAACCTTCAAGCTGTCACCACACACAACTCTCAAACTTCCAACCAATTTAGGGTTAGAATAAAAAGAAATGAGCAATAATATAAACATCCTTTATTACAACTTTTAGCTCCACTACTTTAAACACAACCACCATAACATGCCAATAAATCAACAATCATAGACTCACACCTTATACCTCCATATTTAATTTTAGCATAGCAAAGAATAATCTTAAAAATACATCCAAAGGAATATGCCCTTATTTCTCCTAAGATTTTATTCAATGCTAATCACAAAAGCCAAAACTCATAAAATTTAATCACACCTTATAAATTGCTGTCCAATAAACTTTGAATTTCATGGCATAAAGACGTTTTAATAAAAACATGTGTTACTCTAGCAAAGCACCCGCACGAGACTTGAAACGACGACCTCCGCCAATGTAATGCCTAACAGCAGCCTTCGCTGCCACTAGCCCACACGGGCTATGAAGTTCACAAGTGAACTTCCCTCCACTTCACCCTCAAAAAAACTCTCGAAGACTTTTCAACCTCACGTGCTTCTAAGTCTTCCTTCGATCGTAGAGAATACAGAGCACAAACACCACAAATTGCATTCGAGGAATTTTGAATTAATTAGCCTTCCAACCTTAGGAGTTGGAGAATAAATAGTCTCTTCGAAGACACCTTGACGTCGACGGAAATAAAGACCATTTTGAAATTAATCAAAAGTCTTTTCAAAAAGGGTTTAAAAACCCTTAAATAATTTTAATAAATTAAGAATAAAAAAAGGTTTAAAAACCTTTAAGTATTTTTAATAAATTAAAAATAATTTCTCCCTTAATTAATTAAATAAATAATTAATTAAAACCTTGAAGGGTTTTAAATAATAATTAAATAAATAATAAAGAGAACTTCCATTGGTTTTAATAAAAACCATTTAACTTGGTTTTAATAAAAACCCTATCCAACTTGGTTTTAATAAAAACCGGTTTGGTTTTAATGAAAAACCCTTGCTAATGAAAAACATTTGAAGCCAACACATCCTCTTAACATTAATGCCATTTCCTTTTGACATCAATGACAACTCATAGACAAGAAGCTAGGATCTCAAACCCAAAATTGCCAACAATCTCCCCCTTTGTCATTGATGGCAAACCATGCTTCTCAACACATAAACTCAACATAAAAAGCTCCCCCTGTCTTGAGGCTCTCCCCCTTACTCAAATCTCTCCCCCTTTGTCATAAATGGCAAAGGGTCACCTTTGGGGCTCGAGACTAAGAATGAGCCTCTTAGCATAGTCCCTCCCCCACCTCCTGATGAGGTGATTAATTCTTGGGTGGGAGTAAAAATCCCATTAGGCACTGTTCATCATCAGCGTCTATAACTTCCTTGCCGGGACTTCTCTTGAACTCTTTGTCCATATTCCTGTTCCTGTCACTATTCTTGTTCTTGTTCTCATCCCTATTCTTGTCCATGCCTTGATCCTTGGACCTGATCATGCCACTGTTCTTGTTCCTATATTCTAGAATTTCAGCTCTACACTGTCTGATTGTGTGACCTTCATTGTTGCACTTGAAACACTTGATGATGTTGTTTCTCTAAGGTAAACCTAATCTTTGAATCCACCAGTTCTGACCAAACCTATTTTGACCAAACCTGTTCTGGACAAACCTGTTTTGACCAAACCTGTTCTGACCAAACCTGTTCTGGCCAAACCTGTTCTGACCAAACCTATTCCTGTTATTTGCCTTGCAATAAACTACCTTGTGCCCAAATTGTTGACAAGAGTAGCAATACCCTTGAAAGTAACTAGCACTTCTAAAACTATCATTTACCTCCTTCACTTGAGCCATGCAATGTGAAGCCATGTGACCAAACCTGTGACAAGCAAAACATCTGCCTTGAAACTTTCCTTTAATTGACCTCTTAGGTTTTGAAAACTTCTTCTCATTCTGAATTCTATTTTCTATTTCTGTGCATCTATCATTCAAGGACTCCTTTTCTGAAATACTTTCCTCATCAGAACTCTCTTCCTTTTGGAGTCTCTTACTAGACTCTCCAACTTGTTCCTTGTGTGGCTTAACAAAACCAAGGCCTGTTTTATCTGTTGTCTTTATTTGACCTTTGATGAGTGACTTAAAATTTTTGGAGCTATCTTGAAACCTGTAAAGATTATCCTTGTACTCTTTAGTTTCCTCTTTCAAAGAAGCCATTTTCTGTTCTAACTCACTATACTCAAGAACCTTAGACTCTAACTCATCCTTGAGTTCTTGTGTCTTAGCCATAGAGAAGTCAAGACTTTCTATAAGATCATCTCTCTCCATACAACATTCATATAACTTATCCTTGAGTCTAGCATTCTTCTTTCTTTCCTTTTTCAAAGCACTAAGAGCACTAATAAGTTCACCTTCAAGATCTACTTCACCTTCCTCTATATCTTCCTCTATTTGTTTGCTTTTTGAATCATCAAAGCCTTTTTCAGATTTCTTATCACTAGAGGTGCTACCCTTTTCAAAAACCATACATGCATCTTCCTTATAGTTTTCTGAAGAATCCTCATACATACTAGAAACCAAATCATTATTTGTGCAATCATCCTCAAGGTGACCAAAATTTCCACATCTAAGACATTTCATGATAATGAATCTATGTTTCGATTCTTCCTCTTTTTTTGATATGAACAACATCTCATTTTCATTATCACTTGAAGAACTTTCACTATCACTACTAGAACACTTACTTGCTTTGTATAGGTAGAAACTCTTCTTGTGCTTGTGAGAATACCTCTTTCCTTGATTGCTGTGCTCATCTTTGTTTTTCCTGTGATGCTTGTGCTTTTTAGAATCCTTGCTCTTAGAATCCTGTTTATCTTCATCACTTTCATTCTTGGGAATAGTACAGTCAGTAGCATAATGACCAAACTTTCCATAATTGAAACATCTTATATTTTTCATAATTTTGTGCTTTCTAGAGAACTTGCCTTTCTTGTTGTAATATGCCTCTTCATCACTAGAAGACTCATCACTATCTTGAAGCTGTTTACCATTGGAATTCTTGGTAACCTTGAAAGTTGCCTCTTTCTTGACATCAACCTTCACTTGAGTTCTCAACTCAAATGCTGCAAGTATACTATGGAGCTCATCCTTTTTCAACTTATCCAAATCTTTAACTTCCTCAATAGCATAAATATTTTCACTAAATCTATTAGGAAGAGATCTTAAAATCTTATCACAAACATCATTTTCAGCAAGCTCAAGACCTAAGTCTTTCATGGAGTTAACAACCTCATCCATACGAAGCATGTAGTCACTAATATTTTCATCATAATTCATCTTGAGTTTTTCAAACATACCTTTGAAGTGTCTCAACTTGGCCTTTCTGACATTTGTATCACCTGTATGAACCAACTTCAACTGTTTCCATATTTCACTAGCTGTCTTGCAGTGAATCACTTTGGTAAGATCTGCTTTCTATAAGCCTTTCAAGATTGCATTCATTACTTTTGAATTGCTGTGATGTAGGAGCCTTTCTTCTTTAGTATTAGGACCATGTTCAGGAATAGTGTACTCATCTTCAATCACGTCCCAAACCTCATTCCCAAGTGCCATTAGATGAACATTCATCCTTGCACTCCAAAGACCAAAATCTGACCCATCAAGAATAGGTGCTACATTGCCACTTGAATGATCCATTGTGTTCTTTACTAGCTTTTCCTTCAAGTCGTTAAAATTTCCGAAGGCACCCGCTCTGATACCAATTGAAGAACACAAGCTTATATCGAGAGGGGGGTGAACAGTATAAGACCTCTTTTTACTTTTTCCTTTATACTTCAAAATAGTAAAGCAATATACCCAAAGCAATATCAAAGCAATGCACAATATCATCCACAAAGTGACACCAATTTTAACGTGGTTCACCCAGAATGGCTGGGCTATGTCCACAAAACTTTTCTCTAAAAGTTATCTCAAAGTTCTTTGGGAATCCTTCCCAATTACAATGTTTATGAGCCTCAGCCCAAAGGAGATACCTTCCCCCAATCAGAATTTATGAGCCTCTGCTCAAAGGAGATACCTTCCCCTCTGCTCTGGAAATGATCCCTTAGAAGATCAACTGCCTCTACCTCTTGCCAGCATGTGGAACTCCTTTCCACTGAAGACATCTTGTCCTTAATGCTTAGCCTAAGAGACCTCTGCCTTCTATGATCATGTCCATAGTAGCTCAGTAACCTGTACCAAACACAGTCAGTTGGTCTAGTACAAGTCTTCCTCTGTCTGTCAGATCTGTCCAACTCTTGAAAAAATCAATCCTCTACATACAAGCCTTCTCAAAGACTTGCCAAATCTATCCTCAGGTTCTTCTCATAGAACCAATACACCTCTGTCCTCAAGTTCTTTGATAGAACTAACAAACTCAGCTCACAAGTCCTCTGCTAGGACCTGTCCAAAACTGTTCACAAGTCCCCATTGGAACCTGTCCAAAACTACTCACAAGTCCCCACTGGAACATTTCCAAAAACTGCTCACAAGTCCCCATCGAAACCTGTCCAAAAAATTGCTCACAAGTCCCCACTGGAACTTGTCCAAAACTGCTCACAAGTCCCCACTGGAACCTATCCAAAAACTGCTCACAAGTCCCCACTGGAACCTGTCCAAAAATTGCTCACAAGTCCCCACCGAAACCTATCCAAAAACTGCTCACAAGTCCCCACCGAAACCTATCCAAAAACTGCTCACAAGTCCCCATTGGAACCTGTCCAAAAACTCAGCAAGCTCACCAAGAAAAAATTTCTTAGTAGGAAATCACAAAGTGAATTGTTAGAGACCCAATGTGATTTGTCAAACTCATAGAAGAATAAAGAGAATTGTTAGAGACTCAATATGTTCTATACTCAAATCCCAATCTCAAAACTCAACTCAAATCAACTCAGCTCAATCTCAATCTCAAATCTAAAAACTCAACTCAATATCTGAAATGGATAGGATAGAATGTTTTCTTTTAAGAACATGAAACCCCAACAATTGCCAACTATGCAAAGAATCACATAACAATGATACTCATGTTATTTTCACCATCAATTAGGGTTTCAACAACAATGCTCATCAAACAAAGTTTAGTCAACCAACACCATTCAACTCAACATCAACCTTGAATCATTCAACCAATCATCACAAGAAAAGGAAACAAGTAAAAATCCTTTTCCCTCCAAATATATTTGAACAAAATATCCACCAACACAATATCACCAAATGCAAAGAATAACTTGCTCAAATCAACTCAATGGAGTAAGCCCAATATCATGAATCAAGTAAAGCAATAACTTGATCAAACAACCTCTATGGAAGCAACTCAACCATCAAACTCAAAATAGCCAACCAAGGGTTCCACCAACTCAATGCAAGTAGCTAGACTCACAAATATAAACCCTAGTGCACAAAGCTTCCACTATCTCAAACCAGAAATTATGCATTCACCAAAAACTCTCCTTAAGGATAAAAATGCATAAGTAGTCTTCAACAAACCAGAAAATAGGATTTACACCTAGCCAAAGGATACCTAGTAGAATACCTTTTCACTCCAACCTTATTTCAGAAAACATACACCAATCATACTCATAAGAAGAATGTGCCCATACCTTATTGGAGTAGAAGATAATTGAACCTTCAAGCTGTCACCACACACAACTCTCAAACTTCCAACCAATTTAGGGTTAGAATAAAAAGAAATGAGCAATAATATAAACATCCTTTATATAAGGAAGACTGGTTGGAGTGGATGTAGCCCACATTCTGGGTGAACCATTGTACATGCTACATTGTCTCTTATTTATTGTTGTGTGTGTGTTGTTTTTTTGATATTGTTTATTCTGCTACTATTTTGAATCTCTGATATATTGTTGCAAGAATATTAGATTGTTATTTAATCTATAAATCCCAACAATTGGTATCAAAGCTAACTGTTGGGTGTACTTAGAAAACCTAAGAGTTTTCAGTTTGAGTGGGAGCAATGGATGATATATCAAAATTGGGAGTGCAAAAATTCGATGGAAAGAATTACCAGTTTTGGTGAATGTAGATTGAAGACTTGTTGTTGATGAAAGATCTCCATCTACCTCTAGAAGGGGAAAAATCTGCATCACAGATGGATGAGGAGTGGAAGAGTCTTGATAGGAAGGCATTGGCCGTTATCCGGTTGAGTCTCACATCTTCTGTGGCATTCAACATTTTTGAGGAAACAACTATGAAGGGTCTAATGGACACACTGAAAAGGTTATATGAAAATCCCTTGGCATCAAACAAGGTATTCTTAGTGAAGCAACTTTATAATTTGCGTATGTCAGAAGGTGGAGTTGTAGCTAGTCATTTAAATGATTTCAATACGGTTGTCAATAAGTTAGCCTCTATTAAAGTTAAAATAGAGGAAGAGATGAAGGTCATTCTATTCTTGTGTTCATTACCTGATAGTTGGGAGAGCTTGGTAATGGCTATTAGCAATGGTACTATTTCTGGTATTCTTTCTTTTGATGATGTAGTGAGTGCAGTCCTTAGTCATGAAATGTGAAGGAAGAGCATGGGAGAATCATCATTTGGTGTAGCATTGATTGCCAAAGAAAAAAAAGATAATAAGAGTGAGTTCGAGGAACCGTGAAGAGCAAGGTGGATCCAAGTCCAAAGGAAATATGGTGTGTTGGCATTGCGGCAAGAAGGGGCATCTCAAGAAATATTGTTGGTCTAAGAAGGGAGATGGAGGAGAAGCAAACATAGTGGATGAAGAAGAGGATTTGATCCTTTCAATAGTGGGAACTGGGAGACATGTCCAAAAATATGGACATGGCTCAAGATTTATTGTATGATTTTTTAGGATGGAACACATAATATGGTTATAGATTTGGATCATTGTGACACCAAGTCCCTAAGTTGAAAGGTAATTCCACACTTGGGGAGTGTGCTTTCAAAGCTAATGGCAAAACCATATTGTGTGTGTATATGTTATGGGTCATCCATAGTATGTAGATCTTGCTGTGGTGGTAATTTTTGATTCACCATGGTACAAAGTAATTCTAAGGATGTTGTTATTATCACTTATTTGTGGTAGATAGATTGTGTGTTGCTTGTTGATCACAAGATAAAAGTGTGTGGATGACACTAGTCCGATGTGATGGTTCAGAGTATGGATACAACAATCTAGAGGAAGTGACATTCCTTGTTTGGTTGAAGAGTTGTCTTCAACGGATGCAATAATGGTAGAGTTATTATGCTTTAGTCCTAAGCTGCAGGGTTGTTGCAACAATTTTAGTCTCCAAGTGGGAGATTGTTAGGTTTTGGAAACTAAAATAGCTAAGTTTTCGTTCTCTATTTGTAACCAACTGGCACTCTGCATGCATAGGTTCTATTTTTAGTGTGCTTTTTTAGCCAATTGCATTAACTAAGTTTGAGTCAGCATGGATGGGATTGCATGGCGGATCTAGCCATATTGTAACCTCTTTTTCTATAAGTAAGAGAGGGTATTCCATTGATTGATGAGCTACTGTAATGCATTGGTGCATAGTTGAGTTTGAGAGAGGATTTGAGTGAGAAGAAGAGCAAGAAGAGACTAGCGTGTGAGGGTTCCAGACTATATTTTAGAGAGGATTGATTGTAGCATTGTTGCAAGGGAGATCCCTTTGAGGAATAATACAAGGAGGACTGGTTGGAGTGGATGTAGCCCACATTCTGGGTGAACCACTGTACATGTTGCGTTGTCTCTTGTTTATTGTTGTGTGTGTTTTTTTTTGATATTGTTTATTCTGTTGCTATTTTGAATCTTTGATATATTATTGCAAAAATATTAAATTATTATTTAATCTATAAATCCCAACAACCAGGTCTGTCTATTCACTAGTCAGTTAGAGCGATGACCTTGGATGAGGATGAGGAATTGTAAGCCCACTAGTCATTCCCTCCATCGGATGAGAAAAAACATCTGTTCAGAAAGACAGTTCGGTTGAAGAGTTTGGGGACTCCTTTAGCGAAGGCTTTGAAGTAGGCATGGGAACACAAAAGACTTATGTGCTCTAGATTAAAATGGCCCGTGGTAATACAATTTGATCCCTTTGAAATCTATGTTGTTAAAGGAATATGTTCAAATATCCCATGTTCCAAGAACAATACGAACACCATGGAGAGTAACAAGTGATCCATCGGACCAAGTCAATGTTAGCTAGAATTTTACCTTGTCTTTGCAAATTGACGAGAAACATGCAGAACTAAGTTCTAAATGTTAATCAATGTTTGGTCAAAAAAAGCATACTCTGACTATTAACTTGACTTGTGCATTTGGTATAGATGGGACATAATACATTTTGAACCAACCATGGATGAACAGGATACATGATTTGTCTACTTGTAGACACCAAAATAGTACCAATATGATTATGCTACCAAGGCATTGACAAAATTGATGCACAAATCCCTTAGGGCATCCCTTAGAGGTCAAGCAATGGTTCTAACTACTCCAAAAATAATTTTGGAAGGTTCCTAGGCCAATTAGGGACTTTTTGAGGCTCAATTCCTATTCGTCCCACCCCGGTATGAATAGCAGTTTCTATTCGTCCCACCCCAGAGCGAATACAACATTCATCCTAGGGTGGAGCGAATAGCAGGTTTGACTGGCAAAAAGTCAAATCTGGACAAGTGGCCACCAAAAATTACCACTTGCCCTACTCCTCGAGACATGCAGGTTAGAACCCAAGGCATGCCTATGACAGCCCCCATCAATGAGGCCATTTTGGGGAGATTCTCTTCCCCCACCAATGCATGTCGCCTTGATGGACAAATGGCCCCTTTGGCCTTGCATTCCCTTGCATGAATTTTGCACATTTGACATCCTAGGTATATAAATTGGATGGCATTCTCATCCACACAAAGGAGGTCATTTCTAGGAATCACAACAAAGTGCTACCGAGTTATTACCTCACATCTATTGTGTCCTTTTCATCCATAATTTCTCCTTAGTGAGAGAGGTTATCGGGTGGCAAAAGAAGGTGCAATCTGACTCTAAAACTGGAATTTATTGTTTGAATACCTCATCTAATTTGCCTAAAATACTTCTCCCCTAGTTTTTCATCAACCCATATTGGATTGGCATAGAAATTTGGGAGATTTTGGTGGGCATCCTGCCCCGGGCGCCCCCCAATTTGTGACAGTTGAATTCGTCCCACCCCCGGATGAATATAAATATATGAATAATTTTAAGACTATTTTTAATTTTCTATTTTGAATGTCTCTAGGATGATACATTTCAAATTTCACTACATTCTGACTTGTATCGGCCGAGATATTGCCATTTTATGATTTACATGTATACGGGCCCCGCTTTTGCATGCAGGAGAATTTGAGTAGGATATCTAGAATATGATCACATGGGTCTCCTTAGAATGTCATTTTATGATTACTGACAAAATATTGCAGGTTTCTAACATGTCTAGGTAGAGAAATTGCTAGTTTACCTTTTACAGGTTCACAAAGTACGATGGGATCGAACGCAGTGACCAGGCTTCCAAAACTTACAAAATTAGGTGATATCATCCCAAAATCACATATTTCATATCACTATTGAGTTTCATTTTGTTTAGAGCTCATTTGATACCTCTACCTTATGTGCACCTTTTTCAGGCTATGGGGATTGCATGTTTTAGAATCATACATAGATGCTTTTGATCTTATTTTATTTTCCTATGTGTAGATATAGGTGCTAAAATGCAATAGGAGACATCGGAGGACAAGGATTACATTGATGTAAGTGGCGGTGACATTGAGCCCGCCCACCTCGAGTGTGGGCATGCGAAAGAATAGTGGATGTGTACCACGTTCTTTGGGAGATTGATATCTCTTGGCACTATTTTTGTAATAGATTGTATCAAGTGATTCAAGTCCTCAAATGGAGGCATTGTAATTGAATCCCCATTTCACTTTATTGCTTGTCATACATTGTCATTTACTTTGCATGCTTCGTTATTTGCTTTCATAGGACTTAACACGCATTTACAAATTTTGTTGCTTCGGTTGAGGTGCACCGTTATTTCATTGCTATAGTGGTGATCATGGTGGGACCCAGTACCTTTTTATTTAGGTGATTTGTTGACTCAATTTTTACCTTTTTTTGTTGTAGGTTTTAGTCGCTCCAGACCCAGGCGAACTTGGGACTGCTATTCGTGCCGCCCTGGGACGGATTCAAATCCGTCCTTCCCTAGGATGAATGCAGACCTACAATTTGTCCCACCCTGGAGTGAATAGAAAATAATAATTTTTTTGAGTTGGGTTTTAGAACCAGCAGACAATGGCAGAGAAGAGGTAGGATCTGAAACACTTTCTTCCTATTTTGCATTTACATAACTCTGTTTTATGTTCATTTTCACTTTATGTGCTTGAGTAGGAAAGTAGAAAATTGTCGCAACTTCATTCTGAAAAACACAAAATTTATAAAAAATGCATAGAGTATAAAATCATAATTAGGATTGCATCTCCTTTGGCCTGATTGCTTGTCACTCATCCATTGGTGGGTCTTCATTTAGGGTTGCTTTCCTATGCTTAGTGTAGTGGCTTCCATATTTCATATTTCCATATTATGAAAGTAAAATGTTGCCTTTAAGCTTGCATTTAGTAAAAAAAAAATCATTGAATGCTCTCTTATTTACTTTATTTTGGATTAAAAGGAATCACACAGACCACGATCCACCTAAACATTAATGAGTTGGACTTCATCCCCAATCGTTGGTAGAGCGCAAGTGACGGTGGGTTTCATCTCCATCCACTTGGCTCAAATCCCATGAACCCGATCCATATTTCCAAGGTCGGTTCCAAGATCCATCATAGCCTATGGGTTATAGCACGCATCGCTCTTTGGGGAGGTGTATCACAGACTATGGGTGAACTGGGTGAGGAATTGGTAGGACCTATGCTCCCTGGCCGTGTGTGGGCTTCATTACCACACATCATAGGTGGGATAATGCAACCTGGAGTTCATAGCCAGGTTTTTGAGCTATGAGTATACATGTGAAATCCATTTTAACTTGAGAATATCATTCAACAACTATCAAACATGGGACACAAGGTCTCTTTACAACAAACTTGAAACACACTAAAACCAATTTTTAGGATAAACATTTAATATATTAACAAAGATAAACATCTGTTTGATTATGTGTTTCCCTTTTGGTATACTATTTCATAAAATTTGTAAGGAAGATAAACATTAAAACATTTTATAGACATTCTTATGATGGTTTTCACCTGCAGCCAAGCCCAATCAAGGGCGGACACTACGGAGAGTGTACATGGAGATACAAGTCATCTCCATTATAGTCCTCGAGATTTGGTTATACCACCTTGGAGGGCTGACACTCACCCCAGTCCATAGACAACTAGGATAGAGTAGGGTCTCCAAGATACCCCCAGATGGGATACCCCCATGTACCAAGAGCCAACCCAGGGAGATTGCTCCCATTATATGGACACGTCAAACACTCATTTTGATGATGACTGGCTAGTGCGTGAAGAGGCACATAGAGATAGGGAAGTACCATGCATTCACGTGCCTATCAGAGCATAGGCACCCACTCAAGGGCCGGATCCCCCAATGATCATTAGGTGGGGCATGATGACCACATATTACCCTCGCATCGCCTAATTAGGGCTAGAGAGCCCAGATATCAGGATGAGTATGAGGCTCGCCATGCAAGGTGAGCTAATTCAGCCCTACCTTTCCTCATTCATGAGGGAAGATATGAGGAAATCCATGACATTCCTCAAGATAAAGTCACTACGTGGGGGTGTTGCGCCTCCGCACCACCTGAGTATCAGGAGAACCTACCTCGACCAGAGCCGCAGGTCAACACTACCAACCTCAACAGAGGGAAGCATGTTATAGAGGTCTTGAATCACCATGACCAAGAAAGAGATCGATGGGAACCATCTAGGCCACCTAGATCTCAAACAACAGAATAAGTCCAATAGGTGGTTGCCATATACTCAGTACGCCAAGCTCAATTCAAACAACTTTGACATGATAAAGAGCAACTAGACTATCTGCATCAGCTTGAGAAAGAACGTATTCATCATCAAACCAATGAGTTGTTCCAAAATACCCTACATGAGCAAGTTCTGACCCCGAGCACTCATAGGGTAGAGACCTATCGGAGGCAACAACCCCTAGTCGGAGAGAGGTCACCTAGACCTTATAGAGGATTACCTCCTAGACCTCCCTAGTCTGATCAGGATTTGACTCCCAGGACTAATGCGGGGCACCCTCCACGATCAGCCGCATAGGTTTATAGACCAGATCCAGAGATGCCTTACGAGGAGTATGATGGATATGAGCTAGAAGAAGAGCACGTAGAAACACCTTATCAAGGTAGGGGGTTTGTTCCACAACCAACCTGTAACAGGACTCACGTTCCTCACAACCCATTGTAGGAATAGGAAAAAGAGGAGGAGATCAAGTCCTTTGATGCTTACAAGGCACTTCTAGAGTGTCTTGAGTCAGTCAAGAATAGAACCTCTGGGTCCCAAAAGCCTATGTTATGTCAGCTTTGTAGTCACCCTATGCATTCATCGGTTCCTATGCCTCCCTACCCCAAACAATTCAAGATGCCTCAGTTGGCTACATTCAAGGGGGAAGAGGATGTGCAAGAGCATGTTACCCATTTCCTGAGCCAATGTTTTGGTATTCAGGACCATGATGCCTTGCTTCTAAGAACATTCATGACCACCCTCGCAGGCCCCGCCTTCGATTGGTTCACACAGCTCCTAAAGCATAGCATCCACAACTTGGACCATCTCGTGGATGCATTCCTAGAATATTTTGCCTTCAATACCAAGAGGAAGGCAACACTTGCTGACTTGGCTGGTCTCAAGCAGTATGACGATGAGTCAGTTAACAACTATGGAAACAGATGGAGGGCTATGCTTTCAAAAGTGCCCTATCTACTCCCTGCATCGGAGTTAACCCAAAAATTTACTAAGAGCTACTTGAGACCCATCTCCTTGCTTTTACAACTCCAAAAATATGCCACTCTTGAGTATGCCTTAGCGCAAGCTCGGACCATCGAAGAAATCAAGATACAAGATGGTGAGATTGCAAAACCTCGCAAGAAGGAGTGGACCAAGACCACCAAAACCAACATAGCACAACCAAAACCTGCCATGGTCAATCAGGTTGCCATCAGTGTTCCAAGGCCGACACAAACATAACAACCTTAAAAGGTAGAGTATCATGCCACAACCCTTGCAAACTATGAGAAAGAAAACTAGAAACAAGGGCAGAATCAATAGCACCGTCCCAAGCAACAATTTATGCCCATAATAGAATTAATGGATTTCTTGTTTGACCACCTCTACGTGGCTAGTTTGGTCCACCTACCTAAGAGTAGACCTCTGGATCCTAATGCACCAAAGCCCAAAGGCTACTAGGAAGACTTGTATTGCAAGTACCACCAATAGAAGGGTCATGACATCTTTGGATGCTACAAGTTCAAGAACTTGGTGCAGGACCTGATCAACAACAAGTCTCTCATGGTAGATAACCCCGTGGCACCAAAAAACCAATAGATGGAGGTCTTCAAAGATCCCTTGCCAACCCATGGAGGGTAGGCTAAGCCCACAACCCAAGTAAATAAGGTCCATCAGGCCTATCCCAACCAAGGATTTGTGGGCATGGTGAGCATTGTGACACAGAACAAGAAGTACCTAAGTCGAGCCGTAGCCCCTACAGCTTCGAGCAATGTTTCATCAAATTCACAAGCTACACCACCATTAGTACAAGCTCCCTCACCTAGGCCTATGGCCACTATTTGGACCAAACTCGCTCATAGTTTGAGGACAACATCGGCTAGGCTCTCCATCTACAAACTCATCAAACAATCACAGCCTCATAGGGAGGCCCTAATGGGGATTTTGAAAGCCATTGAGTTGTAGCCCTAGGAAGCTAATTATTTCAAAAATTTCATGGGGCATGTATGCCAATACATCGAGCCAGTATTCACATTCAGGGAATATGAGCTAAGGCCAGTCCCCATTGACATAGTGGATCCACCTTTACACATCATCGCATGTGTGAATGGAACCCCATTCAAGAGGGTTTTGATAGACACTGGTTCATCCAGTAATATCATTACTACAATGACACTAGAGCACCTCAAATTTCTTGCAATGCACATCATTGCATCCACATACACCCTTCGAGCATTCAATGATGTTATATGATCAATAGTTGGTATGATTGTCTTACCCATTCAAGTTTGGAAAAATATGATTCTGACATTGTGCCACATAATAGAGGGTGAGATGGCATATAACATCTTGCTAGGCAGACCCTGGATTAAGAACATGAAGTGTGTCCCATCAATCGTGCACCAATGTATGAAGTACATGTACGAAGGGCAGGTTCACATCATTTCTGTAGACCTCAAGCCTTTCAAATATTACAACCTGGTGTAGCAGTTTCCTGAGTCGACCCTACCATCGCCTCATCTGGACTTCCAGTTGAACAAGTCTCATATGGGTCCAATTTTGGCATCACCCCCTCCCATAGAGCAGCCTTCATCATAGTCCATCCCATGTTCATCGTCAGCTCCTTCACAGGCATCGTCATCATCTATGGCCCCGTTGTCGAAGGACACCGAGAAGAGGCTCATCGAAGAGGTTCCCCCAATAGTTTCCACCATCTCCTTTGAAGAAGTGCCTAGCATGATGGAGGAATGAGCGATCGATGAGCCCATCATGGAATGGGCCCAAGAAGCACTCTCATTTCCCCCTTCACCGTGATCATTGATCATAGTTGAGATGGCTAGTATGGGTCTAGGGGAGTACATGATTTGAAATATCATGGCAACACCTATAGTTGAGTCCATGCAAGACATGGGTAGACCTATCCTTTCGAGAGGCACCCTTGTGCCTTTAGGCCTCCCTCCTAATCAGACAAAATTCATGTATAGAGGCCTTGATTATGGCATAGAGCCCTACCAGCAGGAGGAGGAAGATGAGGAGCCTTTTGGGAAGTATATTGATTACTTGTCTAACCTAGACTTCATGCTGAAGTATTTTGACCTATGCAATTGGCAGGGTTTTGGGTTAGGTAGATATGAGCAGGGCATGCGGGTCCCTTTTCAACTGAAATATCAAATGGCATACGATAAGTCAGGATTAGGGTATAACAACCCATTGCCCCTGGATGTCCTCATGGATGGCATCGATCACCTATGCATAGGTCAAAGAGATGAGTTGGCTAGGGACCCCTACGCCAACCCGCACACCATCTACTCATTGGGGGACTATTTCTTGATATCAGATGGGAGCCCTATGATATTTAGTGACATTCTCCTACATTTTGAGAGAGGTGAGAGCTCGCAAGCATGTCCTCACATTTGTGATGAGGGCCCCTCTTATGAGTGGACCTCAGATGATGACTTAGATTATAAGGTAGCATTGTACGACTCATTTGAGTCAGACAATGATCATTCATAGGTCATCCCTATTGATAATGACTAGGAGGAATTCATGCATATGTTCCCCATCGATGACCTCATATAGAAGCAATTCTTGCCTCCTAAAGAGTCATTCCACCCTCAAGAAGTCAGACCGCCTGGTGAGGGCGCCATCCATTTTCTCGAACTACTCGATCCTCACGTGCCAGTGTCACCATAAGACGAGAGTGAAGAAGTCCTCATCCATGATGATGATTATGAGGAGCGAGCATATATGGAACCTCATCTGTCGGATCACCCAATTCCTATGGGTAGAGGTGAGGGACTAATATATGATAGTGATGATGAGGATAAGACAGAGAGGACCTACCTTGATCCTCCTTATTTATGCCATCGTCACCAACCCATCGACATAGATGAGGTGTATCGTCAGCTACGTGTTGGCCCATGCTTAAGCGCAAGACCAGTCAATCTAGATAATATCTATCATGCGGTATTTTTGAACCCACCGACTCACATGGAGCTCCTTGAGCCCAATGATCCCATCCTACAGTCTATTCATAGACAGGATCCAGTGATCCCTATCCCCCCTCCTCCGCACTTGGGGGTAGGTCCTAGGAAGTGATACAGATAATGAGTCCTTTACCCGTGGTCCTGGAGAAAAAAATCATTGCATCAACATGATCTCCATTTATTTGACCACACCACTCCGCAATCCAGTCGATCCTTCCAAGTCATTGCACATTGCCCTAGATGCTATCGACTGGGATCACATTGATTTACCCTCATCACCTTCTGAGTATTGGCCATGTGATGAGATGTTTTATTTCACTCCAAAACTTACTTAGGATATATTTCATGTTGAAGAAGAACCTGACGTTCCCATAGATGATCTTAATTTAGTGGATGACATCCACTTGATCCCTACTCCACATTAGTTGGAGGACAGATCGCATATGTCAATCGAGCCAATGATTGACCGAGACATAGGCTCAGATCCAGATAATCTATAGTTTATCAAGCTAGGGGAAGGCTTATCCCCTAAAGAGCAAGCCATATACATTCATATTCTCATGGAGAGAAAGCAATATTTTGCATGGTCATACAAGGATATGCCAAGACTAGACCCAAATCTGGTCACGCATAATTTAACACTCAACCTGGCAGTCAAACCGATAAAGCAAAAGTTGTAAAAAATACATCCAATAGTAGCCTTGATGGTGAAGGATGAGATACAAAAGCTCTTGGATGCCCAATTCGTTATCCCCATGGACTATCCACCATGGTTGTCCAACATGGTTCCCATAAAGAAGCCTGATGGGAGGATTCACATATGCACAAACTTTCGAGACCTAAATAAAGCGAGTCCTAAGGATGATTTTCCTTTGCCTAGCATCGATGCACTGGTAGATGCAACAGAAAGCCACAAAATGCTTTCCCTCATGGATGTTTTTTGGATATAATCAGATTCGTATCAACCTAGAAGACTAGATCAAGATGGCATTTACGACACCTTGGGGAACGTTTTGTTATAGGGTCATGCCCTTCGGTCTCAAGAACGCTGGTGCCATCTATCAACGAGCCATGATATACATCTTCCATGATTACATGCACAAGATATTGGAAGATTACATGGATGACTTATTGGCTAAGTATTTATTATGTCATGAGCATCCCGATGTCTTACGCAAAGTCCTCGATTACCTCATTGAGCACAATGTTAGGCTTAACCCCAAGAAGTGTGTCTTTGGCGTCACATCTGGAAAACTCTTGGGTTTCATAGTCTCCAAGAGAGGCATCGAGGTGGACCCTAATAAAGTCAAGGCTATCCTAGAAATACCTCCCCCGACCACCATCAAGCAAGTGTGAAGCCTACAAGGCAAAATCATATCTATTAAATGCTTCATAGCGTAGTTGTTGGATAAGTGTCGACCAATGAAAAAAATTCTTGCATAAGGGAGTTGCATTCCACTGGGATGATGAGTGCCAAGAAGCCTTTGATGAGATAAAGCAATACCTGGTTTCACCACTAGTCTTGGCACCTCCTCGACCAGGAGTACCATTCTATTTATACATCTCAGCCATTGATATCACACTGGGGGCCATGCTGGCCTAGAAGAACGAGTTTTTCAAAGAGTAGGCTACTTACTATCTTAGCCACACCCTAGTCAGTTACGAGGTTCGATACGCATATATCAAGAAGTTGTGCTTAGCGATGGTTTTTGCCACTAGAAAGCTACGTCATTATATGCTAGGGCATACCATGCATGTTGTGTCAAAAGAGAATCCATTGCGATACATGATGAGTCATACTTATCATAGTAGTCGCACCGCAAAATGGATCATGTTGTTAACAAAATTTGACCTAGAATTCATTGAACAATAATCTATCAAAGTTTAGTTCATCGTCGATCAGCTCGTAGAGGCTCCTCTTGAGGATGATCAGCCTCTTAGCATGGAGCTACCCGATGATGGGGCTTCCATATCTCAAAATCACCATATCCTGATGAGCCTAAAGCCCAAGCCGATATGACCCTATTCTTAGATGGCTCCAAATGTGAGTGAGGGGGTGGCATAGGAGTCATGTTATTTACACCACAGGGAGATCTGTTACCTCTATTGTTTAAACTTGATTTCCCATGCACAAACAACAACATAGAATATGAAGCCTTGCTCATAGGTCTTCAAACAACCATCACCATGAAAATCAAAAGGCTCAACATTTTTGGTGATTCCTTGCTAATTGTTAACCAGGTCAAAGGGATTTTTCAATGTAGATGTTTAGTGTTGCAAGCTTATAAAGCCCTTGTGGATGTTTTCCTGGTAAATTTTGAGTGGTATGATATCGAGGCACTCCCTCGATCATCGAATCGTTTTGTGGATACAATGGCCTCCTTGGGGTCACTTATCCTGTAGAACCCTTCAGATGATATCACCACCATTCATGTTAAAATGCTATCACAACCTGTGATGAAGCACGAGAGCTCTGAAGCCATGCCAAGCATCCACATGATTCAAATTGAACCATCTCACGATAGGTTATCACAAATTCATGATCGCCTGAATCATGTCGATTGGGGGTCCTTATTCCCCCAAACCCCTTTTAATAGTAGTACCATGCTATTATTATAGGTTCTCCCCCAATCAAATTTTTCTAGGGATGAAATTTTAAAGGGTCAGACCATTCATGCCATCGAAGCTTCTATGTAGTAGGACTGGTATACTCCCATTCGAGACTACCTCAATATTGGTAGCCTCCCACCTAGATTGTCACATGCCACCAAAAGGACACTCAAATAGAAAGCGACAAAGCATGTCTTGTTAGGAGACATTTTGTATCATTGGAGCTACGAGGGAATCCTCCTTCGTTGCTTGGAAAAATATGAAGTTGCTTGGGCCATTGCCCAAGCACAAGATGGTACATACAGTGGCCACTTTAGTGGTATGGCCATCACAAAGCACATCCTTCACATGGGCTATTACTAGCCATATTTAGAGCGATATTGTTGTGCATATGTTAGGAAGTGCATGAAGTGTCAGCATCATGCTAATTTGAGACACGTACCTTCCCAGGCCTTACAACCGATCCAATCGGTTTGGACATTTTCATAATGGGGACTAGATCTAATCGGGAAGATCTCCCCCACATCCTCAGGCCATCACATATTCATCATCATGGCAACCGAGTACTTCACCAAGTGGGTGGAAGCGATTCCCCTTACCTCAATGACTGGACCCCACATAGTGGAGTTCATAACAAATCATATCATTTGTCATTTTGGTATTCCATCCAAAATCATTTTGGGTAACGGGATGTCATTCAAAAATAAGGTTGTATGTGCTTTAATGAATAAGTACAAAATCAAACATAGCTTCTCGACACCGTACTATCCATAAGCAAATGGGCAAGTAGAGGCCTCAAACAAAATGATAGTTGCCATCCTTAAGAAGACAGTCAATGGAAGTCATAAATATTGGCACACACAAATCCCTCTTGCCCTATGGGCTTATCGCACTAGTATTTGGACATCCACTAGGGTGACCCCATTCTCACTAGTGTATGGTGCAGAGGCAGTCATACCTCTAGAGCTAGAAATCCCCTCACTATGCATATCCATGCAAGAATTCATCGATGATGATATTGTGCAGCAGGCTCAACTAGACCAACTTATGCTACTCGATGAATGATGCATCCATGCCCTGGAGCATTTGCATGTTTATCAAGAGTGACTAAAGAGAGCCTACAATATGAAAGTCCATCTTAGGGACTTCCAAGTTGGTGACCTCATCCTAAAAGAGAACCAAAAAAATTCTAACTTGCCATCCCACCTAAGGGATAAGTTCACAACAAACTGGTTAGGTCCTTTTGTCATCACCAGTCAAATAGGACCTGGAACATATCAACTCACCTCTCTTGAAGGATTCGAAGATCCCAAACCCTTGAACATCATCCATTTGAGGTTTTTCCATGCTTAGAGCACCATAGTACCCCAAAATTCTCCAAGGGTGCTTGGTCAACCCAAAAATGCTCCTAGGCGGTCTAGAACCGTCTAGGTCACCCAAAATGCTCCAAGGGTGCCTTACCCTACTTGGTCAACCCAAAAATGCTCCTAGGTAGTCTAGAACTGTCTAGGTCACCCAAAATGCTCCAAGGGTGCCTTAACCCGCTTGGTCAACCCAAAAACACTCCTAGGTGGTCTAGAACCGTCTAGGTCACCCCTAAATGCTCCTAGGTGGTCTAAAACCATCTAGGTCAACCAAAAAGCCCCAACGAAACCCATAAGCCCTTTGGTCACCCCAAATGCCCCAATGGCCCCAAATTAGCCCATTGGTCACATATACATACATATATATCAATCAAAAATCCAAAAACATTATCAAAACATCAAAAATACAAAAATATTGCATTCTCATCAAGCTGCATATCATTGCATTATCGCCTGCATTAGGCATGTCCTTCATCGCACATTGCATTTTTTTAGAGTGGCTCATACATGGCTACCATTAAAATAGTACACTAAGTATAATGCACAATCAATATTGTCAAGGCCATCACTCACCTCATTCCATATTCTACCTATCATTTCCATCTATATTTCCTACATTTCCATAGTCATGTCTATTCCCTTCACTTAGCCATTTGTTTTAGAATGTCAGTAGGGTTTTTGGTCACTCAGCCATATCCAATATCTACTCAGATTTTGTAGAAGGCTAGCGATATTTTTAGGAGGTAGAGTCTTGCTTAGATTGTGCCTCGTATACATCAAATCCCAACACATTTCACACTAATAAATCCAAGTTTTGCACAAAGATAGATGAAATCCATGAAGTGGTCTAGGTTACCTTAAGAAAAAAGGTCATCCTACTCATCCCCCTATGCGAATGGTTCAAGAATGCTGAGATTTGGCAAAAGAACAAGTTCTCCCCTACCCAATTCCCCCCACAACAATAAGTGGTTTTTCCCCTTTTTTTTGTTATCAAAATCCCACATTGTCACATGTTTGCAACAATCTAAATTTGCAAACCCCCACAAAGCAAAAATTCAAAATACAAAAATAAAAAAGTGCACACATCAAAAGGCACAAGAAAAAGTGATCCCCATCACTCAAAATTCAAATCCCTTGCTCAAGAGAAAAAGAAAAAACTCAAAATAAACAGTGATTATTATCACTAAAAAAAGAAAAATAAATAGTGATTCTTATCACTTTATATGAGAGCAAGTATCCGAATAAAATTGAAGGAAGTAGGGAGTCGAACTTGAATCCCTGGAACTCTCAACATTTGGAAAACCATTAGGTGATCCTCATTATGGGTTTGGTGGATAGCCTATCTGTCAATGGTGGTAGCCTCCTGCATGACGATATGTCTGCCATATTAGCTTTTAGGCGTACAAAACCTAAGATGGTGCCATTCATTTGGTGATCCTCAGTACAAGTTTGGTTGAGAGCTTGCTTGGCACTAGCGGTATCCTTATGCGTCTCACAGGAATGAACTCACTAGCACACACAGGGATATTGAGTATCTTGGTCATCCTAGCATATTCATACCTTGTCAAAAAGTCCTACATGGTTAATATCCAACTTTTGAGCAATTGACTAGAATGTTTGAGTCTCGTGAAAACCTCATAGACATCTTATAAACATCATGTCATTCATATCATATCACCACATCCATTTCAATTCCACTATGCACAAATCCATTATATAATCTCATAGAAAAAGTACATATGAATTAATGCATTCTATATTGTCTATGGTGATAGCATAATATGTCATATAGTCTACACATTTTATCATCTAGATCAATAAATCATCCATCTCATCACACATCCATGCATGCACAAAATCAGATCAAATCACATTACAACATATGCATACATGATAGACATCCATCATCATATCATAGATCAATAAACATATTGCACATCATCAATAAATCCATACACCACATTGCATTCATACAAAACAACAATAAGCGAAACACATGATGACAAATAAAAAAATCTCATATATATATATATATATATATATATATGGGGCAAAATAATACATCATAGTTTCCAAAATACCCAAAGGCTACAATGAGGTGGGTCCTCAAATCTCACCCATACCAAAAATAACGCCCTATTTGTATTGGCCACCATGATCACACAGGGTCGGAGTTGCAACTAGTACTACCGCCTATAGTATGCGACTGTTGTGACCTCTCTAATCGACTACAACCTACCCGCCTCCCACAAACCACCTTGATACTTCACCTTGATGAGATAGACCACTTTGTCTCTCTCTATCAGGTCTAGTGAGAGGTGCTACCCTTGCTCAACTCCGACAATCATCCCCCCAGCTGGATCACCTCCCACTTCAGCTTGCTTTTGTAGGTCTGCACCCAAACCTCTCTTGCCTGATATGTCTTTACCACCCACAGTACCTGGTCTTATAGTGACCCCACCTCAGTCTCCAACTCTTGCACTCATGCCCGTAGAGTCGTAATCTCTATTGGGTTGCCCTACCCCTACACCTGTACCCATAGGAGATCCCTCTCCTATCGGACCCTGGCTAGCTTTACCTATAGCTCAATGTATTGATATGTTGGTGCATCCTACTGCTCAAGCACCTCCTGATCCTCCATATCCACATCCTCATCCACAACCTGATCATCCATGATCAGGAGGTCCACCTGCTTGTCCATCTGGTAGGGTGACTCTGCCCGATATTCCTTAGGAAAATCTTGAGGCATATCCTCACCTACCATCACTGCATATTCCCCAAGGGTCTCCTTGCATTGTCACTACTGCATAACCCACCATGTGTCATACTCAGATGTCATCCCGACATCATCCACATCGAGAACCACTATAGCTGGGTCATCCGCCTCATCAGTCTCCACAACAGTGAATCGAGTTAGGGTCCGCTCATCCCCATGGCACCTATAGATCACGGGCACCCCAGGAAACCATTGGCATACACCAAACTACCATGTCACTTGCTCATAGGGGAAGAAATAATTCTCCATACCATGCCATCCTATCAACCATATCCCTTGCCTGCTCCTCCGTAGCCACTCCTTAGCCTCAGGCCATGCTGGGCAATCTTTGTAAGGTCACCAGCTAACATCACCCACCGTCAGCTCAAAAAAAGCCTTGGAATAGTGACCCACGTCACCCGCCCAGTGCCTACTCTGATCCACCTCCTATGCCTTCTACAAATAGGCATAACCAATCTTCAAGTCCTCAAACTCGCCCCAAGTCATCCATGACAGCCCTGATGGCCACTCCAAAACTATGTGCTACCATGCCCATCACTGTAGTAGGTAACTGCACCCTATCCCCTTCCAATTTCAGTAGTGGATCTCATACAACTTGTTGTGGAGATGTGCTAGCAGTGTAGTAACCCACGTCATTACCAATGGTCTCTTCTTAGTGCTTTCCACTAAGGTAAACACTAGCTCCAGCATGTTCCACAGGAACCTCACTCCAGAGGAGTCAGGTAGAAGCATATTGAAGATGAGGATCACGAGTAATGAATGCCTCACCTTCAATACCTCCTCCACAAACTAGTAACCAACCAATATACCACCCCTCAGGTAGTCATACTCCACATCCTCCGCCTGATCACCAAATTAGCAAGTCAGCACTGCACCTCTCAGGTCACGGTGCATCGTCCTGATGGGACGTCCCTCTATCGGAATCCTCAGAATACGATAAACATCATCCTAAGTCATCGTCATATCCCTTGTTGGGAGGTGAAAGGTATTGGTGTAGGGGTCCCATAAGTTAATCAGGGCCATCAAGTAGGCACAGTCACCCATCACAAGCTCCAACCATGTCACTTGCTTAAGCCCCAACTGATCCAACCACTCCTAATTCGCCTCACTCAAGGTAGCCCAGGTGGTATCAAATAAATTTGGCTTACGATCCTATCCCCTCACATAATAAAACATAGCACAAAAAATATTAGTAAGCATTCTTATTCTTCACAAAAATGGCCTTTCTAAAGGCCTCAACAATCAAAACAAAATAAAAACAAAATAACAAAGCAAAAAACACAAAATTCAAAAATAGCACTAAAGCATGATCGAGGAGTCACTACATACGCACATCACACCAGATCCTCTATTGGATGCTTCGGTCTACTGGCTCATGGTGTCCTGGACCAATTTTGATAGTGCTTCACTATGCACAATCGCTCTCCTCCTCCTCACCACTCGAATTGCCAAAAGAAACTTGCAATAATGGACCCCACACCAAAATTTTAGGGGTTTTATAGGCTATTTGGGTTGTGTTCATACTAGGGAGGTACAAGCACATTAATTTATTCTTATCCCACCCTAGGATGAATGCAAAATTTTTATTCCCCCCACCCTGGGATGAATACAACTCCCACCTTTTAAAATAACGCAAAACAACCCCAAAAAGGTTTCAAAACAACATAAAACTGCCTAAACTTGGTCAATTTCATACCCAATCATAAAGGCATAATATACCACTACCGGGGTCATAAAGAGACTTGAATTTACTCTCCAATAAGGCTAGTATAGCTGGACCACTCCACAGGAACAAGGTTTATCTCTCTCTTACTCCAAACAACACAAAAAATGGGTTAAAACCCACCAATAATAGGTCAAACTTGATACGGTTCATTCAAAATCAAGGTACAATTCAAGAGCACCATGGCAGTATGAGAACCACTCCTTTAATCCCTAAGAAAATCATAATGGATGGACCGCTCCATGGGAACCAAGTTGGTGACCGTCTCTCCCCCATGAGACATCTATCGGATCGGTAATATCCTTCCAAAATTGCCATAATCTTCATGAGTACACCTGAAGGCAACCCAAAAAAAGTCATCTAGGTCAAGTGACTCATCGCTTTTCTCACTAAGTCCTTCCCTCATTGACTCATCACTTGAGGGGGTAGTCATAATTATAATCATAATCAACAACTAAACACTCAATCATGCAAATTGCATTCGTCCAACGAATCTTTGACAAAGACAATCACACTCCTACTTGGGGCATCAAACAAGCACAAAAATGATTAAATCAAAATGCTTGGCATCTAGTTAGCATGTGTAATACCGGGGATCACCCGTTTCATGATAGAACAACATCTAAGATAAATTAGACTCCTTAGCTCGTCAAAAGCAAGGATTCAATAACGCATGCTCTTTCCATGATTGGGGCATCCAAAGTTGGTTAGGTTACTGAATAACCATAATAATTGAGTGCTTTGGTCATCTATTTTTTCTTAGCATTGTGCTGCACATAGTGCTTCTAAAAAAGGGGCATATGTAGACACCAAAACAATACCAATTCAATTATGCTACTAAGGCATTGACAAAATTGATACACAAAGACCTTAGGGCAGCCCTCAAAGGTCAAGCAGTGGTTCTAACCACTTCCAAAATAGTTTTGGAAGGTTCCTAGGCCAATTAGGGACTTTTTAAGGCTCAATTCCTATTCGTCCCACCCCGTGATGAATAGCAGTTTCTATTCATCCCACCCCAAAGCGAATACAACATTCATTCTGGGGTGGAATGAATAGCAAATTTGACTGGTAAAAATTCAAATCTGGACAAGTTGCTGCTAGAAATTGCCACTTGCCCTGCTCCTCAAGATATGTAGGTTAGAACCTAGGGCATGCCTATGACAACCCCCATCAATGAGGCCATTTTGGGGAGATTCTCTTCCCCCACCAATGCATGTTGCCCTGATGGACAAATGGCCCCTTTGGCCTTGCATGCCTTTTGTACATTTGACCTCCTAGGTCTATAAATTGGATGGCATTCTCATCCACATAGAGGAGGTCATTGCTAGAAATTTCCACAAAGTGCTACCGAGTTATTACCTCACATCTATTGTATCCTTTTCATCCATAATTTCTCCTTAGTGAGAGACGTTATCTGGTGGCAAAATAAGGTGCAATATGACTCCAAAACCTGAATTTATTGTTCAAATACCTCATCTAATTTGTCTAAAATAATTCTCCCCTAGTTTTGCATCAACCCACATTGGATTGACATAGAAATTTGGAAGATTTTGGTGGGCGTCCTGCCCCCGGGTGCCCCCTAATTTGTGACAGTCAAATTCATCCCACCCCATATGAATAGAAATATATGCATAATTTTAAAAATATTTTTAATTAGATATTTTTAATATATCTCTAGGATGCTACATTTCAAATTTCACTACATTTTGACTTGTATCGGCCGAGATATCACCATTTTATGATTTACATGTATACGGGCCCCACTTTTGCATGCAGGATAATTTGAGTAGGATCTCTAGAATCTGATCACATGGGTCTATTTATAATGTCATTTTATGCTTACTGACAAAATATTGCAAGTTTCTGACATGTCTAGGTAGAGAAATTGTTCGTTTGCCTTTTGTAGGTTCACAAAGTGCGATGGGATCGAATGTAGTGACCAAGCTTCCAAAAATTACAAAATTAGATGATATCATCCTAAAATCACATCTTTAATATCAATAATGAGTTTAATTTTGTTTAGAGCTCATTTGATACCTCTACCTTATGTGCACCTTTTTTAGGCTATGGGGATTGCATGTTTTAGAATCATACATAGATGCTTTCGATCTTATTTTATTTTCCTGTGTGCAGATATAGGTGCTAAAAAAATATAGGAGACATTGGAGGACAAGGATTACATTGACGTAAGCGACGACGACATTGAGCCTGCCCACATTGAGTGTGGGCATGCGGAAGAACAGTGGATGTGTACCACGTTCTTTGGGAGATTGATATCTCTTGGCACTATTTTTGTAATAGATTGTATCAAGTGATTCAAGTCCTCAAAGGGAGGCATTTTAATTGAATTTTATATTATTTGGTAAGGATAACACCCCATTTCACTTTATTGTTTGTCATACATTGTCGTTTACTTTGCATGCTTCGTTATTTGCTTTCATAGGACTTAACACACATTTACAAATTCTGTTGCTTAGGTTGAGGTGCACTGTTCTTCCATTGCTACACTACTAAACTAAGAATTAGTGATACAATATTATATTGTATAAGAATATTGTAGATAGAAATAAACATAGATGAGATATTGCATTATTATGAATAATTTGCATGAGTCACAATAATTTATTAAAGATAGGTACATGGGATATGATATTATGATAGGTTATATGTATGGTTATAATTAAACATAAGCATATCTGGTTATTTTAAAATATAAATATAAGAAGATACAATATATTATATAAAAATAATTGATAGAAAGCATACATAGTCCAAATATGGTTGTATAAAAAATAATGTGATAAGAAAGACTATGAATATGAATATTTTTTTATAATTTGTTTTTTTGGTTGCATAGGAGAGTTGGTCACAATTAATAAACACATGGTTTAAATCACAAGGGCTGCTCCCACCCTATTCCGCTTTGTTGTTGTTGGCCTGAACTGAAAGAGATCACTGGTTGCTCGAGATTAGTATCGTCATCATGGATCTAGCACGCACTCAAAGGATGTTAAAATATAAATATAATTATTTGTTATATTTTATTGTTCATAAAATTTATTCAAAACTAAAATATTAATATAATAAAATAAAATAAAATATAATTGTTTTAAAAATGAATAAAACTTTATATCCATATTTAAATTTAATAATTATTATTTATATAACTTTAAGGTGGAGGTAGTATATTGACTAGTTTTGCTTGAGTGTTTGTCATTTTGAGGTTGGGTTCCAATTCAGAACCCCTCCAGGTCCTCTCACTAGAAGTAAACATTTAAAGAGGTGGGGTAAGGGAAATATTTCCTTGAACAAGAAAATAAAAACTTTATGAAAACTAGAATAAAGTGAAGGATTCCTCTTGGTGTATGGTCAACCATAATTTTCAGTATGTAATTGTTCTGTTAGCTAATTCATAGTGTTTGATCACAATTTTATAAGATAATTTTGTTTAATTGTTAGTTGATTTTTTGGTTTCGGACTACGGTGGTTTTTTTGGTTTTTGGGTTGATGACATTGACCATGTGACTTTTTTTTTATTTTTTGGTTGATGGCATTAACCATGTGATGTGCTTATTTTTATTTTTTAAATATATTTTATTAGTTTATTAGTACTTCTTTAATAATATATTTTTTCATAAATAAAAATAAAATGAGTGGGTATGTCGGTGAAGGCTATGAAACTTCAATTAACAAATTTTAAGGTTTAGGAGTTAGCGTTTTATTCTATGCTCCAATAATAAAAGTTTGGTTAAATAAATAATATTATATAATAAAAACTATTTTATTTTTAATATATAAATATTATTAATTTATATGTGTTTTTATTTAATAATTAATTGCTATTTTATTTATAATTTATTAATTATTAAATATTATTTTTTAATATAAATATAAGAGACAAAGACATTTTTTTTTTGATTTGATTATTGTGAGAAACTCTCTATGAGCAACTTATAGGGCTGAGCAATAGTCTCCTCCCAATCATGACCCCTCCTAAAGTTGAGAGCCCTACTTATCAATAGGGAATTTAACACAAAGCCATCACACACCAACCCCCTCACACACTCGCCCATGCCAATTTAAATCTTAGACCTCCCGAAGAAGAACCAAAGACATGCTACCTTTCTTTTTTAAATAAAAAGACTTTTTATTATTTAAAATAAATCATGTAATTTATATTTCTTGTCCTTCTAGATGAATAGGGCTTTTACCCACCATTTTACATCTTTTATTCTTCAAGGTACATAGGGATTTTAGCCACCATTTTACATATGATTTATAATAATAATCTGATTGTAATAACCAATTGTACTTAGAAGTAAGTCTACTAAATTCTTTTCAATGATTAAATACAGTCGTCAATGCTATTGACATCAAGATATAAAATAGAGAAAAGATCGTCATTAATTTGTTGTATCCACCATCCACAATCTGGGTACTTATACATAGCAGGTTAGATTTTCTGAGTATAATATCTAGTTTGTCTTTGCATCCACAGTCATGTTTTGCTAATGGAGCATAGACATATTCAATTAGTGTAAATCTAGTTTGTAGACTGCCTATCTTCTCTAGCACTCTTTGTAATCTTCAATCCAATTTTGTATTTCTTATGGGGTCCTTCAATTAGTTGATAATAATTTATGAATCTAATTCCACCTGTATCACATTCCACCTAACTTGGGTTACCTCTTGTAGTCCTCAAAGAATACCATAAGCCTTAGTTAAGTTGTGTAGATTCAAAAACCTCATATGTGCCTAGGGGGGTCTATAGGGAATCCCTAATTCCTCGCTTGAGGACCTCTTTCCAAAGGAGGCCCCAAATATTTAGAAATGTTCAACGTGATTAGGCTCTACTTCATGTATAAAATAAGGTGACTATGTGTTTTATATTGATGTAATGCTTGTGCATTGTTTAATGAGTTTAATTCAATAAACACCTAAGGTTTTGGATAAATAATCTAACTCTTTATTGAACCTTGACAAAAAAATTATTCAAAGCTAAAGTAAAGATAATCTAAAATGCATGCTAAGCATAAACACACAAAATGCAAGAATATAAGAGCTAGCCTAGTAAGTTTTTTTCTTTAAATGATATATATGGTAAATAAGTTTTTCTTATAATGGCAAAAAAATAATATGCAACAAGCAAGTTAGACTAGAATGCAAACTATATGATTTTCAATTTTTACCTAAATGTGTTTTGAAGAAAAAGAATCTATGCTCAGGTTCCTTTATTTTCCAAATTAAATGTTGCTGAAAACAATCAATTTATAAAAAATAGAGGTTTGCAAACTAAAAATAATGAAATTACATCAAGTTGGGAGGTGCCAAGTCACAAAATTACCTGAATGAGTGCCAGATCAAATTTTCCATAGTATGTCAAATTCACCATTGGCATTCTTGCAATAGGGTGGTATATTTCAAAATTGTAAAACTAAACCAAAAAATGAGGGTTTTCAGATTTGGGGATCTATTTGAATGCAGATAGGTGATAGGATATCTTCTCACGATTAGACCTCTGTTAAAATAATTTTGAGTATGATTTGAGTTTTTTTTTGGAATGGATGCAGTTTCTATCAAATTCGTCATAGAGTGGAAATTTTGTTGGTGGCATTTTTGATAGGGTGTGGTGTTTTTTCTTTATGTAATTCTAGAGAGTCAAATTCGCCAATGGATATAAGTAGTGGTAGTTTTAACCTATGAAAGAGGTTTTCTAAGTTTTGGATCAAAATTTGAAGTTACTTGGGTCAATTTTACATGAAATTAAGAGAAGATGAAGGGATAGATTCTTAAGGCATATATACTGTGATTTTATAGAATCTTCAGAGGATGATCTATAAATTTTATAAAATTTATAGAGGGATGAAAAGGATGATGCAACATAGTTTTTAACTATTGTTATAGGTTGAAACTATGACAAAGACCTCAATGCTTTCTCATATAAGATAAGGAGCAAAGAGGACTTACAAATGGAGAGGAAATGAAAAATAAATGTAACTAGTTTTCAATGCTAATACAAAATGGGAAGCATAAAATAGAGAACTTATTTAGAGTGAATGGAAGATAAGAAACATGTAAACATGAGATGAAATGAAAGAGATAAGCATAACTTGTAAGTGAGATAAAATAAGCCTAAAACTAATATACATTGAGAATAATCCTACAAATGAAGATGATTTATATGAGATGAAGATAAATGCCTACAATATGAGATATATTAGTGATCAAAATGCATTGATTAAGAGAGGAAATGATGTTAATTTGCTATAATGAAAGAAAAATTGCTTATAAAATAGAATGAACTCGCTATAAATGAAGAAATGTAAATAAATATGAAGATGTTGCAAAAGTAGTGTTATAAAGTGCTTAAATGGATAAGAGAAAAGGATTAGTAATGCCAAAGAGAAACCAAGTTAGCAAGGCCAAAATAAGAGGGAGAATGCTAAAATGAAGGTAAGAAAAATTCTAATAAGATATACAATCCTAGCACATGATCCTTCTCAATATAAGATTATCATTTTTCTCTAATGCCCCCTTTGCCTTGCTTGAATTGCCCTAAAATTCTTGAAGAAGATGCTCTAAATGAGAGAATGAGATGATGCTAATGAGAGATAGAGAGAGTATGAAGTTTTTGGAAAAATATAACTATATTGAGTTGCTTATTGAATACTTTACCTAAGGGCTACATCTATATATATTTTGAGGAGGTATTGAGAGGGAAAATTGGATGTGAGATTCTCTTAGGGTTTTAGACCAATTTAAATTTGCATGTTTGGTTTGTTGTTAGAACATGTGAGGTAAAAGGAGGTAGTAGGACAAGGAAATTTGAGTGCCTTTAGCTCATGCTGAAAGATTTTGGTTGTTTTGCAAATTTGCTATTATCTGTCAAAATCACCAGTGGAATTTTGTACATGAAGTTATGATTTTTAACATTGATCACTTTGATTGGTCAAGGGGTTGAAAAATAAATTTTTGCAAAAATACCACTAAGTTGCAAATTTGCCATTGACATTTTTGTCAATGAGAGGAATTTTTATTAGGGGTTGAGGATGGTGTCCAAATTGTTGGGCTTGACTTGATTAACTATCTATTGATGTTTGGTATGTTGTTTAATATATTTTGCTTTGATAGTGTGTCAAAATTGGGTGTCTACAAGTTATTTTAGAGGATTCCCAAGGTCTATGCAAAGATGAAGATAGGACGACCATCTAAAAATCTCTCTACACCCCCTATGCTAACTCTAATATTTCCTCTCGATTCCTCATTTATATTAATTTTATCATTACCATATGAAAGGGCTTACCAATGATCATCACTTTGTACCTAAAATTTATTTTTCTGAGTAATTTGTTCCTACCATCATTTGAGGTAATTCTTATCTTACAAAATATGTTCCTAACCTTAGTTTTTATTTGGAGGAGATATCATGATATAATTTATTGTTTTCCTAAGATTAGCTAGGGTCCTTGACCATATGTAATGAGCATCTTGAAGAGAGTGTTTTAAAATCCTACTATTTCTATTTATCCATAGATTCCATAATAGAAGTGTTGAACCAAACCATACAATATCCTTCACAGATCTATCCATACCATCCACTAGGGACATGTATATTAGATCTACTCAAAGGAGGTAAAATTATAGGATCTGATACCAAGGAACATAGTTATCATATTCCATGGAATGGAACAAGTCTTTCATAATATCTTATTCCCCTCAACATATTTCATATCTGTATGGACCACAAAAATATATATCTTCATCAGTTGATCACAAATGATGATCCTCTTATGGAGTAGAAACCATATGAAAAATCTCACTTTAGGACAAATCAATTGTTATCATAACTAGGAAAAAATATCACAGAGAGGATCAATAGTTACGTAACATAAATAAGAGTATCTTAATCCCACTGTATAATCCTGCATGGATTTGGTGCCCTACCTAAGCGAGTACTCTACTCGAGACCATGAAAGTGATCTCATTTTGAGGATCTTATGAATGTCTTCTCTTTGTGCCTCCAAAGCTACCATATGCTACTTTGTGGTTGGAATTCACTTTCTTCCCAATTTAGCATTACTTACATTATTACTGTAATATTAAGACACTTTAGCTAGTCATATCTATGTAATTGTTCCATGAGTGGCTTCCACTCCATAAATTGTTGAGTCAGTGGAGGGTGTCCATTCCATGAATCAATCCAAAAGTTGGCTTGTTATCCATTATTAATAATACAAAATAGTTATTTCTTTATCATATATTCTCTTCTTCTTAGCATCATAAGGATCAGGAAACCTTTTTTGGGTAGTTAGTATCTAATAAATTATGTTGGCATCATGTTTTCAAAATAATTGGATCTCAAATTTTGGGTCCAAAGTGCATTAGAAGAATTGAGTAGCCTCTAATATAATTTGGCTGCCAATGCTTTATTATTTTAAATAGATGATTTAAATCCCAACTATCCTTTTTTGAGGAGGTATAATTGATCCCATTTTACACTTCCTCTCTATTTTTTCTCCACTCTATAGGAATATCTCATTTATTTTCTCTAAATATCTTTAAAAAATAAGGTATATCCAGGATCAATGAGACATATATAGGATAGATTGAAGTATCAATTTCACCAAGGTGATTTTGACTCCCAAAGAAAACCATCTATTAGTCCAATTATCTAATTTTATTTTTATTTGATCTATCAACCATAACCACTCCTTCTTTTGCCTTTTGGTTTTGAGTAGGACTCTTAAATGGGTAATTGGAAGAGAGGCTCTTATAAAACCTAGGACATCCAAAATCATGGTTTCCTAATATTATAAGCAATGGAAAAAGATAATATTTCATTTCTCTTATATTAATCAATTGACTTATGGTTGTGAAGAAAATATTAAAAATATTTTTAAGCCTAGAAGCCTCTCTTACAAATACATATCCCGACAACATGGAGTTATCTACAAATTGTATATGGGATATGGGCATTGCTACAAACACTATTGTTTACCCTACAAAGATCTATTTGCTCTACCCTTGAAAATAATTCATCCTAAAAATTTCACTAGTATAATAAACACGTAAGGTGAGAGAGGGTCACCCTATCTAATACTTTTAGAAATTGTAAACAAAGGGTGTGGGATCCCATTGTTCTTTCATGATGGACTGGATTCTTGACGAGGTTCAGAACACCCTGATTGTCGCAAAACAAGCGTATTGGAGATTTTGATGGATGGCCCATACTTGTTAGAATGTGACGTAACCATATCACTTCGCACATAGCTTCACGTGTGGCACGATATTCTACCTCTGTTGATGAAATAGCAACCACCTGTTGCTTCTTGCTGTGCCAAGAGACAGGACCGGATCCCAGATGAAAAATGTATCCAAAAGTTGACTTGCGATCATCAAATGATACGGCATAGTCGGAGTCCGTGTATCCTTGCAAGAAGAATTTTTTGTTCCTCTTGTATTCTAGGCCATATTCCATAGTACCACAGACATAGTGAAGGACACGTTTTGCTGCTTTCTAATGAGTGGTCTTAGGCTTCTGCATGAACCTTGAAAGATAGTTGACAGCAAATACGAGATCTGGCCTAGTATTGGTCAGATATATGAGACTCCCAATCAAGCTGTCGATAGAGAGTACCATCTACCTGAGGTGAGTCATCATATCGCGATAACTAAAGTCCATTCTCCATTGGAGTTGCCATTGGCTTGCGATCAGTCATGCGATATTTTTCCAGCAATGTCTTGGCATATTTTTTACGAGACACTTTGATGGAGTGCTCCTTCTGGCTGAATTCCAGACCAAGACAGTAATGGAGAAGTCCGAGATCTGTCATCTCAAAAGATTTACACAAGTTTCTTTTAACAGTAGAGATCATAGTTTCTGAACTCTCTGTAATGAGCAGATCATCCACATAGAGTACAAGCAACACTATCTCAGAACCCTATTTCTTGAAATAAAGGTTTGCATCTGACGGACATCTCTTAAATCCATGCTGCATAAGGTGATTGTCCATTTTTATATACCAAGCTTGAGGAGCTTGTTTCAGACCATACAAGGATTTGACCAATTTGCAAACCTTCTGCTTTTGGCTTTCCACTTCAAATCCTTCGAGTTGAGTCATATAGACTTCTTCTTGGAGATCACCATTTAGAAAGGCACTTTTGACATCCATCCGGTGAAATTTCCACCCATATTGTGCTTGCCATAGCACACATAACCCGAATTGTGGTCATCCGACCAGTAGGTGCAAAAGTTTCCTCGTAGTCAATGCCTTCTTTTTGAGCATAGCCCTTTGCAACAAGACGGGCCTTATGCTTATCAATTGTTCCATCTGCCTTGTACTTGACTTTATATAACCATTTGCAGCCAATAGGTTTCTTTCCATGCGGAAGATCAACAAGATTCCAAGTTTTATTTTTCATCAGAGACTCATACTCTGTATCCATAGCGGCCTTCCACTGAGGCTCACTAAGAGCATCTTGCACTGATGCAGGTTCAAGACTATCTATGGTAGACATGAATGCCCTGTCATCATCAATATCCATATCCTCAACTTTTGTACTTGGAGTCATAGAAAGTTTCTTAAAATATTGACAAAGATCATCAAGCTCACCAGTTTCTCTGGCTTCTCTTTCCTTTTGATCCATACTACGTGTACGAGGTCTATCCAAATTCAAATTGGGAGGAGTGGATAAATTTGCGTCTCTGATTGTATTTGTACACCATTTAGGATTCTTCTTCGGTGGAGTTGAAGAAGATGTAGGACCTCCTATCTATGTTGACGAAGGAATCTTCTCTTCCTTAGTTTCCATAATATCTTGGTGTACTTTAGATGTGCTCTGTGATGTGAAAGCTTCATCAAAGACAACATCTTTGTTGATATGAATTTTCTTGGTCAAAGGATCTATCAACCGATATCCTTTAGAGTGCTCAGAATAACCAAGAAAAATACATCTCAGTGTTTTCTCATCTAGCTTCTTCCTTTTTTCTTTCGGTATGTGCATGAAAGTGTGACATCCGAAAATACGTAGATGAGATATGGAGGGTTTTCAACCACTCCATGCTTCCTATGGAGTCATTCCTTTTAGGGCCTTTTTGGGTGCCCTATTCAATAGATACACTGCAGTGGTGACAACTTCTGCCCAATATTTTTGCCCAAGAGTAGCTCCTGTGAGCATACAATGAACCATTTCCATTATAGAACGGTTCCTTCTCTCAGCAACTCCATTTTGCTGAGGAGTATAGGCAGTTGTTAACTGTATCTTGATTCCATGCTTATCTAGGAATGCAAAAAATTCATTAGAGGTAAACTCTCCCCCTTGATATGAGCAGAGGGTTTTAATAGAAGCCCCTGACTCCTTCTCAACGGATTTCTTGAACTGCTGGAAGAATGCGAAAGCTTCAGATTTTAGTTGGAGAAAGAAAACCCACATATTTTGTGAGTAGTCATCTACAAATAACTGAAAGTACCTCTTCCCTCCACAACTGTTGGGTGTGAAAGGACCGCACAGATCGGTGTGAATTAACTCCAGAGGTTTTCGTGCTCTTGTAGAGTTCTTCTCAAATGGTACTCTATGCTGCTTTCCTGCCAAGCAGTCAGAGCACACTAGAAATGTGGCAAAAAGGGAAGGAAGACCCTTTACCATCTCATACTTATTGAGCTCAAGTAAGTAGCCAGAACTAAGATGCCCATATCTCTTGTGCCATAGGGAAGTTGCCTCCTTGGTAGAGACAGTCATGGCAACATGTGGAGTAGAGATAGCATCTAGTGCAAATAAGCCATGCTTATATGAAGCTGTTGCAATCTACTTACCCTTCCTGGTAATGGTACAACACTTATTTCCATTCTCAACACGAAAGTTGACAACCATATTTCTTTCCAAGATTTGTGTCACTGACAACAAATTGTTTGCCAATCCTGGAACATAGAGGACTTTGTCAATCTGACACTTGCCATTAGGAAGAGTGACTGAAACTGTACCCTCTCCTTGAACCCTGTAGGTTTTATCATCAGCAATGGTGACAGGTTTGCCCTCCTTGGCCACAAATGATTCAAACCATAATCTGTCGCCAGTCATATGTTTGCTAGCTCCAGAATCGTCATACCAAATAGGATCCCTCTGTGTGGAATCTATGGTAGTCATGAGCACCTTGTGTTCCCATTCAGAATCTGAGTCAGATTCTTCAATAGCAACATTCACCTGGGGTTGCTTGTTTTTATTTTGTGGTTTGTTTTTGCCTTTCCACTAGTTCTTATGCCAACACCTGTTGGTGTCATGGTTGTATTTCTCACAGATCTTGCACCACCTCTTCTTCTGTTGAGGTTGTTTGCCTTTTCCTTTCGTATCTTGTTGAGAATTTCCTCCTTTCTGAAAGTTGCCTCCTTTTTTCCCATTACCTTTCTTCCTAGAACCCTGTCTGTTGGTGTATAGGGCTGTATTGGAAGAATCATCCTTGTGAAGTTGGCGTGCCTCCTGTTGTTGAAGCAGATTGACCAACTCGATGTAGGTAATTTGTCGTTGAGACACCTGGATGGAGGTTATCAACATATCAAATGAAGAAGGTAAAGCTCTCATCATAAGTGAAATGATAAGCTTTTCATCCACAGTATCTCCCAAAGAACTCAATTTCTCTTTCAACTCAGACACTCTGCACAGAAAGAGTTCAACTGTTTCACCCTGCCTCAAACTTAGGTTATGAAGTTGTTGTTGAAGATGAAGAATGGTGGAATCATTCTTTCCCTCATATATGGTTTGAAGGGCATCCCATGCCTCTTCACCACTTACTTTGTCAGCTATATGAGGTTGCACTTCATCTGAAACAACAAACAAAATGAGCACCTTTGCTCGACTGTCTTTCTTGTCAAAAGCTATCTGATCTGTTGAAGGACCTGTGGATCCTGCTATTGGTGAAGGCCTAGTTGCTACTCCAGTAACAATATCCCACAAATCTTCCATTTGGAGAATAGCCTTCATCTTATGTTTCCATGGTGTATAATTTGGACCTTTCAATAACTGATGAGGATCAGTCATCAATTTTGCAACAACGGCCATAGTGAAGGTTCCTTATATCACCAATTGGTCCCCCTTTCGATATACCTTTTGCTAGGCCAATATACCATACAAAATACCCACCCTTACATGAGGGAAACTATAGGTATTTAGAAAGATCAACAAAAATCACCCGCCCTTACGTGAGGGAGACTATAGGTGAGTTTTAGAGATCATACGATACGTGGAACATAAGCGATACTGAAATGGAATCGCCTTGTTGATGGCACCTACCATAGAAGATTCTTCTCATGCGTGGGGCGTAACTTCCCCTAAACACTATGAAGAATACTTCGTCAGGATTTATGCCTAAACACAAGTGCGATAAGGGTAGTGGATGGAGTAAAAAAATGTAAAAATGGCGTACTTATTCCTCCCCAATGATTTATAGAGAACAAGCTCAGACGTCGTTGTAGCAGCTATATTAGGTGGCAGATACAATAGCCAAATCACGACAGCTTTACCTATAAGTGCTGGCTAGAGGTATCACAAATACCGAATGCTGCAGTGCAATAAAATTGCACGAATGGGTTTTATATTCCGGGGACTTAGGGAGTGTTTTGATTTTAATTTTTAATGTTATAGTGCAAAAATGAAATATGCAACATACAAAAAAAAAATTGCCCACAAGAATAACCCACAAGGTGTCAATCACAGCCGAAAATGCACCTTTTACAATGCCAAATTGCTATTTTTTGAAAAATTACTCACTATCCCCCTTTGATTTTTTTGAAAAAAATATCCCCCCTTAAAAGGCGTTCTTTAACAAAGCATTTTAATAATTATTATAAATTTAAAATTAAAATAAATAATTTTAATTTATATAGTTTTTAAACTTATAAAAAAAAATTAAAATTAAAATTTTAATTTATAAAGTTAAAAAACTATTAAAAAAAAATTAAAATTAAAAATTTTAATTAAAAAATAATAATTAAAAAATAAATTTGAAAAAAAAAATTATACCTTGAGAGGTGTCGGCGAGATTTGAACCCCCGACCTGTAGGCTCCCTGAGCCTTACCGCACGACTCACGACCACGTGAGCCAGCGGGCTGATCCGAGAGGATCAGTCAACCTCCTCCCTTTTCAACCTCGGCCTGCTCCTCCTCCGTAGCAACCTCCTCTACAACTCGCGGCTGCTGTCGCAGACTTAAAAAATGCAGTCCCCGTTCGTGTTCTGACAGGCTCCGCTGCTGCGTTCAACGTCTGCTCCCAGCGTTCCCCCTGTTCTTCCGCCTTCGGTTTTTTTTTTTTTTTTTTGTTTTTAAAAAAATCTCTTCTCTTCGGGAAAAAAAATTCCGGAAGGGGGAAGTCGCGCGTAGCGCGCGATAAAAAAATGGGGGGGGGTTTATACCCCGCGCCACGATAGGTTGGGCGGGAATTTTAAATTCCCAGCATCGACCGAGGGGAGGGGGCACCGGGGAATTCTAAATTCCCTGCGCGTCGATCGACCGACAGGGGGGAGGGGGGGGGCGCCCGGAAATTCCCCGCGCGTCGGCCTGGGGGGGTGGGCGTCCCTATGCAGACGAGACGTCTGCGTCCCCTGTGCAGACAATAATCCGCACATGTGTTGCACGCGGGGCGTGGGGGGGTGGGGGGGAATTTTAAATTCCCTCCCGCTCCTTTGTCACGACGTCACCGCGTGGGGCATCTGCGATCGCTGACGTCCTACCGCGCGGGGCGTCTGTGACAACCTGCGCATGCGGGGGCCTCCTCGTGGGACGTGGCAGCGCTCGGTGCGCTGCTTCCTGTGGCTGTCACTACGACGTCAGTGACGCGTGCTGCCCGGCCTCCGCCTCTGTGTTTTCGACGCGCTCATTGCCTCACGCAGAACAAATCACGCCCGCAAGAAAACAGTAATCACCTCGCCCAAGAAAATTTTTGTGGCTCTGATGCCATGTCAAAAAATGAAAGTAAAGTTTATTATTCAGCTGCAGGTATAAATAATTGTTACATAGGCCGGGAATAGAACACCGGCGGAACAACTTAAACAGAATTGTTACTCAGTTGTAACAGCAGTCCTAAAGTGAAATACAGCCAAAGTAGTACGCTAACAGTATAGTACGCTAACAATAAGCACCAAGTAGGATACTAAAGAAATGCAACCTCTAATCCACTCTATCTAGATTTGTGAAAAATGAAACTAATCCAATATCTAAATAAGAAAGTTCCAATATACTCTATCATATGTCTTGGATAGGTCCAATAAAACAAATGTGGATATTTAGCTTTGTGCTTGCATAGAATGTAAAGCCTCTTGAGTAAAGTCTATATCATTTACAATTTGTCTTTGTCAGAGTAATCGACCAAATGTATTAATCAAGCAATTATTAAATAGCTACATTAGGTGCTAGGATTAGTCCATGGAAACCGGATCTAATCAACTGGAATACCCCAATTACTATAGGATGTTTGAACAGAATGAACAACCCTATAACAATAATGTAATAAATAGACATATCCTAACATCCCCCCTTATTACATTATTTGGGTAATAATATAACTACTAGCTACACTATCATCCCCCTGATTTCATCATTCAACAATACAAAGAGAGCTGTGAAACAATTCAAATTTGATACGTGCAAGTGCCTTAGTGAAAATGTTTGCAACTTGACCATTTGTGGGATTGTACTAAAGCTGAATCCGGTGCCTTGGAACTTTGTCTTGAATGAAGTGACATTGTGTGTCAATGTGCTTGGCTCTTTCATGATGTATAGGATTCTTGACAAGGTTCAAAACACCCTGGTTGTCAAAAAATAAGTGAATTGGAGATTTGGATGGAAGACCCATACTTTTCAAAATGCGACACAACCATATCACTTCGCACACAGCTTCATGTGTGACATGATATTATGTCTCTGTAGGTGAGATAGCAACCACCTATTTCTTCTTGTTGTGCCATGAGACAGGACCATATCCAAGATGAAAAATATATCTTGAAGTTGAATTGTAATCATCAAACGACCCAACATAGTTGGAGTCCATGTATCCGTGCAAGAAGAATTTACCATTCCTATTGTATTCTAGGCCATATTCCATATTACCATGGACATAGTGAAGAACACATTTTTTTGCTTTCTAGTGAGTAGTCTTAGGTTCCTACATGAACCTCGAAAGATAGTTAACAACAAACATGATATCTGGCCTAGTGTTTGTCAGATATATGAGACTTCCAATCAACTATCAATAGAGAGTACCATCTACCTGAGGTGAATCATCATATCATGATAACTGAAGCCCTGATTCCATTGGAGTTGCCATTGGCTTGCAATCAGTCATGCAATATTTTTCTAATAATGTCTTGGCATATTTTTTCTGAGACACCTTGATGTAGTGCTCCTTCTAGATTACTTCCAAACCAAGACAATAATGGAGAAGTCTAAGATCTGTCATCTCAAAATATTTACACAAGTCACTTTTGACATCAGAGATCATAGTTTTTGAACTCCTTGTAATGCAAATCATCAACATAAAGTACAAGGAACACTATCTCATAACCTTTTTTCTTGAAATAGAGGTTTGCATCTGATGGAAATCTCTTAAATCCATGTTGCAGAAGGTAATTATCCATTTTTATATACCAAGCTCGAGGAGCTTGTTTCAAACCATACAAGGATTTGACCAACTTGTAAACTTTTTGCTCTTGGCCTTCCACTTCAAATCCTTCAGGTTGAGTCATGTAGACTTCCTCTTTGAGATCACCATTTAGAAAAGCACTCTTGACATCCATTTGGTGAACTTTCCACCCATATTGTGCAGCCATAGCACAAAGAACTCGAATGGTGGTCATTTGAGCAATAGGTGTAAAAGTTTCCTCATAGTCAATGCCTTCCTTTTGATCATAGACCTTTGCAACAAGACAGGCCTTATGCTTATCAATTGTCCCATATGCCTTATACTTGACTTTGTACACCCATTTGCAGCCTATGGTATTCTTTCCATATGGCAGATTGACAAGCTTCCAAGTTTTTTTTTTCATCAGAGACTAATACTCAGCATCCATAGCAGCCTTCCATTGTGGCTCACTAAGGGCATCTTGCACCGAAATAGGTTCATGTTCATTCATTGAAGACATAAACACCCTGTCTTCATCTATATCCATATCCTCTATTGGTCTCTCTATATCAACAGAAAGTTCCTCAAAATATTGACAAATATCATCAACCCCAGTAGTCTCTACTGTTTCTCTCTCCTGTTGAGCCATGTTGCGAGTACGAGGCCTATTCAAAGTTAAATCAGGTCGAGTAGATAGCTTGGAGTCTCTGATTGTACTTGTATACCATTTTGGATTCTTATTCTATTATTTTGAAGAAGATGTAGAAGAACATCCAATATTTGATGATGAAGGAGACTTCTCAACTTTAGATTCCATAAGATCTAGGTATACATATGATGTGCTTTGCGATGTGAAAACCTCATCAAAAACAACATCTCGACTGATATGAATCTTCTTGGTCAAGGGATCAATCAAATTATAACCCTTAGAGTGTTCATCATAGCCAAGAAGAATACACTTCAATGTCTTCTCATCTAGCTTCTTCCTTTTCTCTTTTGGTATGTGCATGAAATATTTACACCCAAAAATGCGTAGATGAGAAATGGAGGGTTTCCTACCACTCCATGCTTCCTATGGAGTCATTCCTTGTAGGGCCTTTGTGAGTGACATATTCAAAAATTATACTGTTGTGGTGACAACTTCTACCCAATATTGTTGCCCAAGACTAGCTCCTGTGAGCATGCAACGAACCATTTCCATGATGGAATGATTCCTCCTTTCAGCAACTCCATTTTGTTGAGGAGTTTAAGCAATAGTTAAATTTCTTGTGATCCCATGTGCAGCCAAGAATGCAAAAAATTATTTAGAGGTAAACTCCCCCCCTCAATCTGAGCGGAGAGTATTTATAGAAGCCCTTGACTCCTTCTCAACAGATTTATTGAATTTTTGAAAGAAACCAAATACCTTAGATTTTAGAGTAAGAAAGAACACCCACATTTTTCATGAGCAATCATCTACAAATAACTAAAAATACCTCTTCCCCCCACAACTGATGGGTTTGAAAGGACTGCACAGATCGGTGTGAATAAACTCCAAAGGTTTCTTTGCTCTTGTAGACCTTTTATCAAAAGGTACTCTATGCTGCTTTCCTGCCAAACAGTCAGAGCATACTGGCAATGTGGTAGAAAGGGAAGGAAGACATTTTACCATCTCATACTTACTTAGCTCAATTAAGTAACCAAAACTAAGATGCCCATATCTCTTGTGCCATAGGGAAGTTGCCTCCTTTGTAGAGACTGTCATGGCAACATGTGGAGTAGAGATAGCATCTAAGGCAAATAAGCCATGCTTAAATGAAGTGGTTGCAATCTTCTTACCCCTCCTGGTAATAGAACAACACTTCTTGCCTCCCTCAACACTAAAGTTCACAACCATATCTTTATCCAAAATTTGTGTGACAGACAACAAATTGTTCGCCAATATTAGAACATAGAGGACTTTTTCAATCTGACACTTGCCATCAAAAAGAGTAACTAAAATAGTACCCTTCTCCCTGAACCTTGTAGGTTTTATCATCAGCAATAGTGACAGGTTTGCCCTCTTTGGCCTCAAAGGACTCAAACCACAATTTGTCGCCAGTCATGTGCTTACTAGCACCAGAATCAACATACCATACAAGATCTGTTTGCTTGGAGGTTGTGGTAGTCATGAGCACCTTGTGTGCCCACTCAGAATCTGAGTCAGATTCTTCAACAACAAAATTCACCTTGGGTTGCTTGTTATTTTTGGGTGGTTTGTTCTGGCCTTTCTGTTTAGGTTGTTTATTCTTATGCCAACATTTGTTTGTATCATGACCCTCTTTGTCACAGATCTTGCAATATATTTTTGGTTGTTGAGGTTGTTTCCATTTTGAATCCTTTTGAGAACCACCTCCTTTTGAAAAATTACCCTTCTTCTTGTTTGGACCCTTTCTGTTGGTGTAGAGGGTAGTGTTAGAAGAATAATCTCACTATAGTTGGTGTGCATCCTCTTCTTGAAGCATATTAACCAACTCTACAAAAGTAACTTTTCGTTGTGACACCTGAAGGGAAGTGATCAACACCCTATAAGAATCAGGTAAAGCTCTCAATACAATTGAGGTAAGGAGCTTGTCATCAACTGGTTCTCCCAAAGAATTCAACTTTACCTTCAATTCGGACAATCGCAAAGAAAAAGTTTAAGCTGTCTCCCCGGCTTCATGCTTAGGCTGTGTAATTGAGATTGAAGAAATAGAATAGTGGAATCATTCTTTCCCTCATATATAGTATTAAGGGCATCCCATGCCTCTTTACTATGTTCACAGTCAGCAATATGAGGTTGAACTTCATCAGACATAGCAAGCAAAATGAGCACTTTGGCTTTGTTGTCTTTCTTGTCAAAGTCTTTCCGAACAACAGATGGAGCTGTAGCACCAGCAGCATATGAAGGTCTTATTGTTGCTCTAGATACAATATCCCATAAGTCATCCATTGCTAGGATTACCTTCATCTTGTTTTTCCATGGTGTGTAATTAGGACCTTTCAACAATTGATGAGAATCAGTCCTTAATTTTGTAGACATGGTGAAGGTTCCTTATAACACCAATTGGTCCCATTTTGATATACCTTTTGCTAGGCCGTTATACCATACAAAATACTTGCCCTTACGTGAGGGAGACTATAGGTATTTAGAAAGATCTAAAAAAAATCACCCGCCCTTACATGAGGGAAACTATAGGTAATTTTTAGAGATCATACGATACGTGGTACTTAAGCAGTACTGAAAGGGAATAGTATTTTTGATGGCACCTACCATAGAAAGTCTACAATCCTCATGCGTGGGGTGTAACTTCCCCTAAACACTTTGTATTTTAGAACTTTTGTTAGGATTTATGCCTAAACACAAGAACTATTAGGGTAATGGATGGAGTAAAAAAATGTAAGAAAATGGTAAACTTATCTCTCCCTGATGATTTATAGAGAACAAGCTTAGACATAGTTTTTGGCAGCTATATTAGGTGGCAGATACATTAGCACAATCATGACAGCTTTACCTATAAGTGCTGGCCAGAGGTATCACAAATACCGAAAACTGTAGTGCAATAAATTGCACGGATGGGTTTTATTTATTCTGGGGACTTAGGGAATGATTTTTATTTTTAACTTTAATGAAGTAGCGCATAAAGGAATGAAAATGCTATACATCAGAAAAGTGCCCACAAAAATAAACCCGTAGGTATCGGGCACTGTCGAAAATGCACCTTTACAAAAATGCCTAATTGCTTTTTCAAATGCTGAAAAAAAAACTACTCACTTTCACTTTTCCCCTTTTGTAATTGGTGCTCTTTTGAAAAAACAAATACCCCCTTTTGAAATGTTTATTGCAAAAAAAAAATAATTTTAATCATATTACATAAATAAGAAAATAATATTTTTTTTTAAAATAAAAATCAAATGTAAAAAAAATGATTTTAATTAAAAATATATATTAACTTATTAATGAAAAAGATTAAAAAAATTAAAGAAATAAAAAAAACAAAAAAATTATTCCTTTCGGAGAGGGGGAGGGGTCGGGTTTGATCCCCTGACCTGTCGCTTAGGAGCGACGTCTCCTACCAACCGGGCTAGGTGCCTTGGCAGAGACTTAAGAGCAAGTCCCTCTACTTCTAAAGGGACGTCTTTGCCTTGGGGGGCGTGACTCATCTCAACGATGCATCACTATAGAAATACATAGGGAGGGCATAGGGATGATTGTACTCACTGGTTATATTCTTCGACACGGAGTAGATGAAGGACAATGCAGATCTACGATTGGGGGATCTACAGCAGGAGTTTCAGCTCATGGCCTCCACTTTCATCAATAATAATCGAGGACAGCCATCAAGACGTAGGGTTTTCTTCTGTGACATGGAATTCAAGGAGTCATAGGTTAGCTTTAGCATGTTGGGCATGAATTCATTGCCACACACCTGTCATGTAGGGCCCGACAACGTGAAGCTGGAGGAGCTAGTCTTGGAAGGCAAAGTGGCCATCTTCATGTGCTCTTACAACCAAGTAAACGAAGTTCCAACATGCGCAGACAAAATTCTACTCGGTAACACCATCAGAGGCCAATGGAATTTGAACGGGTATATTGTCGCCAACCATGACTCCGTAGAAGTTTTATATAATGGAAAACACTATGCATCCACTCCTGAAGATGCAGTTGCTGACGTTACAAATGCTGGATTGAATTTGGACTGTGGACAATTCCTTGGCCAGCACACGGAAGCAGCTGTGAAAGCAGGCAAAGTGAACGAGTCTCAAATTGATCAAGCTCTAATACCATGTCATAGTAATTGACCAAATGTATTAATCAAGTAATTATTAAATAGCTATAATAGCAGCTGTGAAAGCAGGCAAAGTGAACGATTCTCAAATTGATCGAGCTCTAATACCATGTCATAGTAATTGACCAAATGTATTAATCAAGTAATTATTAAATAGCTATAATAGGTTCCAGGATTAGTTCATGGAAACCAGATCTAATCAACTGGAATACCCCAATTACTATAGGAAGTTTGAACATAACGAACAACCCTGTAACAATAATGTAATAAATAGACATATGCTAACAGTCTTCCTCTCACAAAACCTCCCTAGTCTAGAGAATGTATCTTCTAGAGGAGAGGTTTCAATATGTCTGTTAATGTTTTTTTAATAATTTTAAGAGCTACATTACTTAATGCTATTGGTATAAAACCAACAATCTATTCTGCATATTGAGATGTAGGGATGAGCACTATGTATGATTTATTAATTTTCTTGAGCATAGTTTTTTTCTTGTTTTCTCTACCACCTCAAGTATATCCTCCTCTAGTAAATCCTAAAATTCTTGAAAGAATTCAATGGGGAATCCATTTGATCTAAGGTTTTTTCATTTTTTTTTTTTAAATTTTGCATCACTTCCTGTAGTTTCTTAATAGTAATAATACTTGTGAAGACTAAATTATCTTCTTTTGTGATAAGAAAAGGAATTTCTTGTAGGACTTCTTGTTGAGCTCTTGGATCTAAAGAAGCTACCAAGAAAAGTTTTGTAATGTAATAAACAATTATAGTATTCATACCATTTCATGAATACATTGATTCACCGATATCTACTTTTAAGGATGATGTGAAATTATAGACCTTTTTTGATAAAAGATATTTATGGGAAAAATTTGTATTCTTGTTCCCTTCTTGTAGCCATTGGATCCTAAATTTTTGCTTCCACAAAACTCTCATTTCTCCCATTCCTCAAAATTAGTGGAAAATTTTCTTTGTATCTTGCTTAAACTCTTTGAGATACCCATAGTGCAAATTTATTTATTCACCTGTTCGAGTTGAAGATCCAAGCCCACCTTTTTTCTCTACATCCTCGAACTCCTACCAATTTCATGCTTTGATTTTTCTTTTTAAATATTGTAGTATCTTTGCAAAACAATACATTTTACTACCAAATTTTGGCTTACCTTCCATCCACCATTTTTGGACTAGAGGTCTGAAAGTGTTATCCTAAAGCCACATAAACTAGAATAAAAATGGAGTGTAGTTGCAACTAGGTTTCAAAAGGTCCATCAAGATGGATCAATACTCTAAACCATCATTGTTGAGAGTTTATCCTTTTGGGGTGGTTCTATGTGAGAGGAGCTTGTTTTAGATCATGAATCTACTTAATATATCTAATATACATGTTGATCCTTACCTCCTATTTGACCAATTCATCATACCATTTTTGGTTTGACATCAATTAAATGGTGGTGGCTCATATGTTCAAGCATTAGGTTTGATCCAACATCTAGTATTCTAATCCCTCTCACTTTATCTTTCAAGGAAATACTATTTTTTAAGTCTCCTATATTGTAAAGAATTGGATAACAAGGTGGCATATATGGTTTCATTTCTTTCTTTTTACCTCTACAAATATGGTTGCATAAATAATAATACACAAAAGACTCTAATATAATTACCTTCCTTGACCTAAAAGAGAAAGAACTCCCCAAATTCCTATGACTAAGTGAACTACAAACTCCCTTGGATCCCATAGATAAGAGAGGTCTCCCGAAGCACCTTGGAAACTAAGAAAATCCACTTTCTCTACAGGCCATATTTTCTTTGCCAACATCTCTATTTATTTCATTAACACTTTAGTATCTTAGAGGAAGACTAAATGTGGCTTGTTTACTTGAATCATCCTTTTCATTGTGATTGGAGGGGCTTCCTTTAAGCCCTTTAACATTCCATAAAATTATTATCATTAAGAAAGGGAATTGAAGAGATTCATAAGGGAAATGATCTTACCTTCAACAGTCAAGTTTTACCCTTCCCTGGTAATGTAGTGATGGTTTGATTTCCACCCTACCTTTTGATTAGTATCTAGTTCCATTATTTTGCTATTTTCTTATCTTATTCAAGATAAATCTTGTATGGAATCCAACCCTAGTGTGTGCAAATAAACCACCAAAGCATTTTTGGGAGGAACCAAAGATTCCATGCCCTCCTCTAGGTCCTGTTGACTTCCTTCATTTGATTGAATTTTATTTTTCACTTTTTATCTCTTATATTTTTTGATAGTCTTTGGATGGTTGGCTGGTTTTTGCTTGCTTAATAATCTATTCTTCTGCCATGGTTAGGATGGATTTTATTATTTTATTTTGATTTGAACCACTTGTTATTTATAGAATTTTGTGTGTCCACTATTTTTATCTCCATTGAGTTATCCTCTTCATAAACCATGTCTTCTCCAATAGTTGAACCTAGGTATATTAGATGAGAGGTTAAAGTCATACTACTATGGTATCCTATAGGGACATGGAAAGCGATTTGATCTATACCATAGATTTTTGGATTTATATGATGGTTTAGAAATCTTATGGATAATTACAATACTTTATTGGTAATATTAGAAAGGCATGGGTACTAAGGAGAAGACCTAAAAACCATAGATCTATAGATATTGTATATAATAAAATCAAGCAAGCATGCATTAAAGAAAATATGGGGAGATCTACTAGTTCAATCACCTAGTAGACTGTGAGTTAAAATGACCCTAACTAGGATCATCAATGTATCCTTAATAAATCTCCCTAACATGATATGTAGTAAACAAAGCAAGCTAATTCAATTATAATATTAGTTATTTGTATATGCAATGTATGGAAAGTGACATGAAGATTATGAAGATAATAGGTGGATAGAAACTATCAACATCCTTGGAAGTGTGAAATGACATAATCACCCTTATATTTTTTGCCTTTAGATGTATGCATAGGAAGGAGTATATGAGGGTCTAATATTGCCATGTCATCCTTTGAGAATACCAAGAGGTATTCATTATAAGAGAAGTTAAAAAAGGGATAGATCCACTAACATGATAGTATCATTATGGTTTACTGTAATCATGATTTTAGGAAGATGTGTGATAAGGTTGGTAGAGGAAAAAATATTAAGGAGAAAATTTATACTAACATCTTTATGAACTAGGGAGGAATGTAGATGAATTTATGACTAATACATGGGGTATCTATAAGACGTTGTAGGTCCACCAAGGATGGGTTGAAAATTCCTACACTCTTCATGGGTCTATGAGTATGCAAGGGTATATGAGTGGTGAAGGATTTATTTAGAGGAATTACTATCTTATATTCCTAGTGTATATGTAGTGTGTGAAATGATCCATCCTATTTACATTCATACTAGCATCCTAACAATTCATCCCAAGGAGTAATAGAAGAAATGAGAAAATGAATGATATTTAACAAATACATAATATCTTGTGAGAATATGCTTAGGATATTTAGAATCTAGAAGGATAAGTGAGACTGTGTCCTCCCGGTAATTGAAAGGTGTATAAAATTTTTATAATTCAGGCCAAATATTGAAATGACAAAGAATAAAATCCCCCTATTCCTAAAATTATGTGAGGGTTATGAAGGTTATATAGGAATAAGGTTAGGTAATGAAACAATATACAAGTGCAAGAATGCATCAAACAATCTAATGGATAAATTGGGGGAAACTGCTAACATCAATGATCTAGTGTAAGTGCAATGCATGTAAGCTAACCTGACTAGCATCACCATTGCATCTTGGTAGATCCATTGACTCTAAATATAGTAAGTAATCCATGCAAGTGCAATCAATAAAATATGATAGTGAATAAACATGCAATAATGAGAATAATAAATTTTGTAAATGAAATAAATAGTCATGTTTATCAGGCAACATGTAAGGATGTACAAGCAAGTGATGCAAATTTCTGCATAATATATTTTAATATGTATGTTTTTCATAGTGTATTTAGGTTCTTTTCCATCAAGAGTAGCTAGATGACAGTATTCCAGGACAAATTTTGTAGTTATGACAAATGAGCCCAACCATTTGAGCTCAAATTTAAGTTTAAGTTTGGTTTAGGCATTGTTATTCTTCTAATTTTCTTTGAGGATAAAGGCTTTTATTTAAAAAGAGTGAGTGTACACCTTCTTAATGTAGACACATTTGAGTCAATTTTTATAGGTGCATAGGTGCTCCAAGATATTACTATGATTTTCACCAAACAACTCTAACTAACTAAGGTAGGCTATGTGATATTCATAACCAACAGAGCAGTCTTGTAACAAGATGCATAAGGAGGGGACTTCTAGTTCAAATGGGAATACAACTTCGACTCCATAGATCAAAATATATGGATTTGTATTAGTGGGTGTCTAAATTTGGTATGGTAAGCCCATAAAGTTATATAAAGCTAGAGGTGCCAGCCATAGCTAGTTTTTACTCACAAACTTCTTGAGATTCATAATCAAAATCTTGTTGGATGTGTTACTTTGACCATTACCTTTAGGATAATATGGGGTTGATCATTTATGCTATATATTATATTTAACACAAATATTCTACACATTTTTATTTTAAAAAGGGGCGTCATTGTCATAAATATTTTTATAAAAGTTTTATAATGTTAATGGATTTGATTGACGAATAAACTTGGATACTTGATTGAGGATAGAGGTATAGATTCTATCCATTGGATAAAATATTTAGTAGTAATATTGATGAATTTGTGTCCATAAAATGTTGTAGGATTGATATTTCCAATGATGTCAAGGCCCCATATGGAAAAAGGAAAATGAGAGGTCATAGTTTGGAAATCTTGAGAAGAGGCATGAATAAGGTTATTATGATGTCGACATTTATCACAATGCTAGATATAGTCATAAGAGTATTTTTCATGGAAGGACAATAATATCCTAATTGTAGGATATTTTCAATCATGCCATTCACACTAAAATGAACACTATAGAATATCTAATGGGCCTCTTGAATGACTACTTTAGCTTCATTAGTGGTAAAGAATTGAAGGAGCATGCTATCAAAAGAGAAATACAAAATATCACCTAGTATGAAAAATTAAAAATATTGGTGTGACAATTATTTTTACCCATTATGAGCCAAGACATCTCATATGGTACCATATTTAAGGAAACTGAAATGTCCTTATACCAAGGGTTGGAAGGAAAATAATATAGTGAACACTTCCAAGGGTGACTAGCTAGAATTGAGGGTTCTTGGTTCCTTGAGTTTGTGAATGACAATTATTGTTGGATCATTATCTAATTATAAAGGGATGAGGGATGTTGTTATAGCCATGGCATCAACATGGCAATTATTGGACCATGGAATGACCTCAACAATTATCTTATCAAACTATATTTTCAATGATGTCTTTATAGGGTTTAAGTTTCTTATCCTTGGTGTGTAGACAACATTTACTTGGTTAACCACAAGCTAGGAATCTCCAAAAACAATGAGGATCTTAACATTCAGGGCTAAATTAGAATAAAGTCCCAATATAAGGGATTCATATTCAATAGTGTTGTTCAAGAGAGGGATTAGTTGCTTTTAAGATATAACTAAAATGACTCTTGCCCCTACTCCTTTGATACAACAAGCACCATAAAAATGTAAGGTCCAAGAATAATTAGGGTCAACTTCTATGATAAATATATATTCATATAGAAAGTCTACAATAATAGGATGGGTTACTTCTATAGGGTTAATGGCCAATTGATCAGCAATAACCTAACCTTTAAGAGATTTTTGGATGATGAATTCTAGGTCAAATTCACTAAGGGTGGCAACCCATTTAGTAGTTTTCCCTAAAATGTGAGGTTTGAACAATAAATTATGTATATGATCAACCCTCATGATGATAAAGGTCTTATGGCTAAGTATTGAATATCAAAATTTTGGGATATAAAAACCACAATAAGACACAACTTCTCTAGAGCTGTATAATGGGTTTCATAGCTTACTAAGGTTTTGCTAATATAGTAGATTATCCTTTTCTTATGTTGATCATCATATTGGGCTAACATGGAACCTAAGGTATGGATGGTATGGGATTTGAGGTAGGATTTCAAAGCATTGAAAGTCACTTGACATTCATCATCCCATGGGAATTCTAGGGAATAAAACTCCTAATTGCTTAGAGTTTATCTTATCAATAAGTTTTGTAGGGGATTCATATCAATAATAGCAAATATCTTATCAAAGTATACTTAAATTCCATGATGAGATACAATAAATCCTAATAGCTTACTCGATATTACCAAAAAACACACTCAAAAGGTTTAAGGTAGACTTTATAATTATATAGTCACTTGAAGATGCATATTAGGTCTTGGATATGATATTTTTAATAGATGAATTGACCAAGAATATTATCAACATAATCCCCCATGATGTTATGCATCATATCATGAAAGATATATGTCATAGATATTTGATAGGTAACACTATAATTTTCAATCCAAATGGCATGACTTGATAGAAAAAGGTACCCCATGGAAATATGAATGTAATCTTAGATTGGTCTTCAGGAAAGATTTTAATTTTATTATATTTCAAGAAGCCATCCATCAAGGATAACATACTACATCCAATAGTAAAGTTGACAATCATGTTAATATTGGTTAAAGGGAAATCATATTTAGGGAATACCTTATTAATGTCCCAAAAATCGATACATATTTTAACTATACCCTCTTTCTTGGTGACAATAAAAATATTACATATTTAATTAGAGTAATCTGACTCTAATAAATCCAACATCAAGAAGATTTTGGAGTTTTTATTTAAAAATCAAGGTGACCTTAAGGTGAATCTTTTGAATATTTTATTTAAAAGGTTTGATGTTAGGTCAAACTAAAAGGTGGTGGACAACCAAGGAGGAATCTAATCCTAGAATTTTTCATAGGACCAAGCAAATACATCATGAAATTTGATCAAAAGCTTGGTATATTCTTCTTGTTCAATTAAGGTTAGAATATTATCTAACTTAAGAATTTAAGAAGCATAGTGTATCCAAATATTAACATCAATTGTCTCTTCAATGACGATGTCTGATTCATTGTCAAATTTAGGAAGGGGTGGTTAGACCTCTAGGTTTTCAAGGACAACTCAAGGGATGTGTTGTGGCTGATCCACAACACACCCCAAAATTGGGGACCCACCTTTTTGCATGTTTTCAAAGAAGATCTCAGTGACCCAGATGCTAAAAATCAAGAAAAAGGGGCAAAATTGCACAAGGATAAAAAGTGTCACGATATCGCGACATGTCACGCCATCGCTGCTAAAAAATGAAAAGTGTCACGATTTTGCGACGTGTTGCGCGGTCGCTCCTAGAAAATGAAAAGTGTCGCGATATCGCGACATGTCGCGCCATCGCTGCCAAAAAATGAAAAGTGTCACGATTTCGTGACGTGTTGTGCCATCGTTGTCGAAAAATGAAAAGTGTCACAATTTCATGACGTGTTGCGCAGTCACTGGCAGAAAATGAAAGTGTCACGATTTCGCGATGTCTTGCACGGTTGCGGCCGAAAATGAAAAAGTGTCACGATTTTGCAACGTGTTGCGCGGTCGCTGGAAAAAAATGAAAAGTGTCACGATTTTGCGACGTGTTGCGCGGTCGCTGGCAGAAATGAAAAGTGTCACGATTTTGCGACGTGTTGCTCCGTCGCGGCCTAGAGAGGAGAGAGAAAGACGAAGCAGAAAGGCATAGCGAAATCGTGACATGTCACAAAATCATGGGTCAAACCAGTCAAACAGGGCAAAGCAGAAAAAATGTCGCGATATCACGATAGGAAGCAGCAAATGGGGCACGAAGCAGAAAAGCATAGCGAAATCGTGACGTGTCACAAAATCACAATCAACGCAGTCAGTGGCAGTAGGTGGACAGAACCATCGTGAAATCATGACGTGTTTGATTTTTGCGGCATGCAAATGGGGCACTAAGCAAAAAAACATCGCGATATCGCAACAACATGCAGCAAAGGTTCCCGAAGTGGAAAAACGTCACGATTTCACAACAGGTTGCAGTGAAGGTGCCCGAAGTGGAAAAACATCGCGATTTCACGACAGGTTGCAGCGAAGGTGCCCGAAGTGGAAAAACGTTGCGATTTCATGATAGGTTGCAGCAAAGGTTTATGGAGCAAAAAGGCATCGCGATTTCATGACAGGTTGCAGCGAAGGTTCCCGAAGTGGAAAGGCATCGCGATTTCACGACAGGTTGCAGCGAAGGTGCCCGAAGTGGAAAAACGTCGTGATTTCATGACAGGTTGCAGCGAAGGTGTACGGAGCAAAAGGGCGTCATGATTTCGTGACAGGTTGCAGCAAAGGTGCCCGAAGTGGAAAGGTGTCACGATTTCACGACAGGTTGCAGCGAAGGTGTACAGAGCGAAAAAGCGTTGCAATTTCATGACAGGTTGCAGCGAAGGTGTACAGAACGAAAAAATGTCACGATATCGCGACATGTCGCCATTTCCCTGTGCATGAAGGCAAGAAATGCTGTTGGCAGGAAAACGTCACGATATTGTGACATGTCGCATTTTCATGGCCAGGAAGGCGTACAAAGTTGCATGCATAAAAAATGTTGCGATATCGCGACATGTCACGTTTTCGCAATGAAAGCGAAGGAACAAAGTTGCATGGTATTTTTTGTCACGATTTTCATGGGGCCGTTACAGAAGATGTAGAAAAGTTTAGAACACATGGCATATATGTATAAGGGTTACAAAAACGTTACATTCATAGAATATTATCAAACGTTTCAGCATTAAGCATAAATTCAAAAGCAATTCGAAAGGTGGGAATATGAAACGAAGCAATAAGGAAGGTGAAACGAAGCGATCTGGAAGATGAAACAAAGCATCATAGGGAAAAAATAGAGAGCATTGCTAGAAATTATAAAAGCACAAGCACAGATTGACACAGGGTCGAAAACCGCTGCGGGCAGAGTTGTAGTGCCTAAGGCGAGATGCCATTCTGGGTCTGCTTGGGGCTGTTTTCCTTCCTTTTTTTGGTTTTGATACAACCAGATGTTCTAATGTTGTAACATGATTTATATTTAATACAGGAGTGTTCAAAAATTTACATTTTGTTGGCAAGAAAGAAGGAGTTATTTTCTGCATGCATGTTTTAATGTTTATATTTCCCCTTTTCAGATTTCTAGGCTTATAGGTGAAGTTGAATGCAAGTTCTCTTGGTTGCTTCATGCGAATGTCTAAAACTGAAGGATCACAATAAAACCCCAGAGACCAACACTTAACTTATTTCGATTGTGCATGTTTTGCAGGTTCAGTAGGTTAGGTTGCATGCATGGAAACCTCACATCTTCGGTTTTTCCAGGACGGGATAGCATCAGACTGAATGCAATTTTAATTTATTTTTCTTTTGCATTTTATTTTCTTTTTGCTGCACTTTATTTCCAGAAGCTCCAACTTTAATTTTTCAAGCTTTAAAATAAAATAAAAAAATTAAAAAACTTCAAAATCCCTAAATAATTCCTTCATGTTATGGCATTTCATTAAATGTTATTTTGAAGTTACAGCATGGTCATATAAAAATCAAATCATATTTGCTTTATCAGGGTTCAATGAACAATCACTAAACTTTCACAGTAAAATAAACCACAGTGCCCCTTGTTTTCAGTTACTTGCAACCACTTAGATGTTCCAAGCATTTTAATTAAATATCTTTATTTGAGATTATTAATACACAGATGCAGAATGCTAACATAACAGGAACCTTTGAGAAGTTACATGTTTAATTTCTTTGCAAGCAGAGGATTTAGAACCCAAATCCTATTAGAGAGTGTGTTTTCACAATCGGGTGAAAATACCACTCAACAGGATGGTTGGTCACCCTCCTTTGGTTGAGAGGGTTCAATTTTAGCTATGTGGAAAAAGCTCCATCAAAGTAAAAGGTATCTCAAAATAGACCATCACAGGGAAAATCATATAGAAGGTTCCTACTTTCATAGTCCACCTTAACAACTATCAATTCAGGATGTAATAAGGTTATAATTCTCACACTAGAAAAATGCATGGATGGAAAGAAGGAAGGTTCTTCATTGTTCTCATCCCAATTTAATCCATTGTTGGAGGTGATATCTTCATTGCTAAAGGTTTCATTATTGTTAGTAGATGAAAAGGAAATGGGTAGGAGTTGATTCTTGTTAAGGATGTACCCTATACCACAATGACTAAGCCAAAATTTAACGTCTACAGGCTCTTTGATTCCTTTCTCATGGGACCTAAGGCATTTCCCTTGATATCCCATGTTCATGAGCATTTTCTTAGAAAGGGGATATGAAGTAAATAAATAACAAGTAGCAAATGATATTTCAATTGTATAAGTATTAGTACCATAAATTTGCTCTTCATTGGTAGTGCTAACATAAATAAAGGTGCAAAATCCTACTTACACAATGTTTCCTTTATTAGAGGGTAAACCTAAAGTTTGAGGGGAAGGTAGCAGTTTGGATAGATATACAAGAGTCTTGGTAATAAGATGGATTAGATTAATGACCCTAGATTGGTAACTTATATTTGTTGGGTTATTAATATGAATTTTATATTGATTGGGTTGATCGTTTATTATTAAAGAACATAATGAATTATTTAATTGGATAGAATAAAAGGTAGTATCTAATGGAGCTAGAGTAAGGAAAGGAAAAAGATTAACCTTAGAGAGGTTAGCCTCAATCATTGTATAATAAGCGAAGGGTTGGATATCAATTGGGATGTGGATGAGTTTGCATTGATATTCATATTTGAGATATTGACGAAAGGTAGAGGGGACAACCTTCATCACACAAATCCAAGGTCATCCCAAGATAAGATTATAAATGATTTCATAGGGTATGACATAAAATATGGTATTAATAATACAAGATCCAACTTTAAAGGGTATTATTATAGTTCCACTCATTTCACATGCCCCATTATCAAAGGCTCTTATGACAAGATCAAATTTTTGAAGGCCTTGTTCATTTAAATCAAATATATAGACGAACTAAAGACTACAAATATTTAGGTATGATTAATTATCAAAAAAGAGTTTTTTAATGAATAGATCATTGAGGTGAAATTTAACATAGAGATGTTCCCCATGCATGGATGGGCAAGGAAGATCATACTCAAAAGGAAATTGTGGTATGGTTTATCCCAATAGATCCAACTACATTAGAAAGGTTATTGGGATGGTCTCAAGGTACAATTTGCTCATGTAGAAGTTTAAGTGAGTCTTCTATATAGGTTAAATAGGTTTACAGAAGTTCAAGAAGAGAAATTTTGGCCAAGGTACCTATGAGTTTTTTAAGATAAAAAACACCCTTAGATTGGTTTGTGATTTAAAGATAAGGGGAGATCCTTTGCAGGAAGGGACCTTTTTGGCATGAAGGACCAAAGGTATTTGAGAAGATTGGTCAAAATATTGATTTTTTTATTACCATTTGGTGATATAGATAGAATAATAAATCATGCCCACCATATTCTAATGTGGAGGTAGGTGTAGAGGGGGAAAACTATGCATTGTTGACAATTTTGTCACATTCCACCAAAGGGTAGAAAAATCCAAATTTTGTATAATATTTCTTTGTTAAGAGTTTTGCTTTTGTTTGTAAGTTATAGCAATTTTGACTTTCCCATCGTCCCCTTGTGGATAAAATGGAAAGGAAAGAGCTTCACTGCCAAATGGACCAAGAAGAATTGCTTCGCCGAAGGGAAAGGAGGAGAATGTGAAAATAACTTCGGGCCCAAGGCGCTTCAAATCACCACTTCAGGCGAAAACTTTGCGAAGTGATGTGGCCGAAGAAAATACAAAGAAAATGCTTCGCACTCGAAGCATTTCCAGCATGCACTTCGGGCAAAAGTTGTTCGAGGCGGCATTCAAATGACTTTGCCGAAGAAGAAAAAGCAACCCAAATCAGCTAAGGCAGGGAAACTTCTTCGGGCCCAAAGTATTTCTAACAACCACTTCAGCCAATTCTCACCTGAAGCAATATGAACCGAGAAAGAAGAAAATGTTTTGGAAGCATAAAATTTTTTTGGCCAAAACTCCCTCGAGCCACCGTCTTAAAAGAATATTGGCCTGAAACATTTCCCAAGTCCACCAGCGAAGCAGTTTCACCAACAAAGCAACATGAGCTCGGCTTCGGTGCTCAACACCCCCAAAGTAGTTTTGCGAAGCGGAGATCAGCGAGGCATTTCCCAGGCATGCTTCCCAAGTTGGGCATTTTCCCGAGGTGATCAGAGAGACTCATAAATGCATATTTTCTTGCCCGATAAGCCCGCTCCTCATTTTTGGCAATTAGAAGCGAAGTATTAGTCCATGAAGGAGAGTTTGGCAAGCATGGCCACTGCTTGAACAATGCACCCATGATCCAAGGACACTCAGGTGGCTCATTTAATGTGACTTTACCCGGTTGACTTGGTCACCATTACCAGTTTTGGTAGCCGATTTGAGAGATCATTCGTAGCAGCTACAAGGAGCCATCTTCTCGGAGCTCGAGGGTGTACTTCGTAGATTTTGTGATAATGACTCAGAGGGTCGGGTCCTCTATAAAAACCCAATCTTTGTAATGTAAAAGGGGGGGAACTTTCTGCTAGAAATCCGTTGTAACTTGATATCCTACGTTTACTACTAAAGACCTTTGTGCTCCATTTCTCTCTTTTATGCTGCATTCTGTGCTTAATTCTTTTGTCTTTTCTCATTTGCATGCTGAGACTCTGAATCTTGAATCCGATGTGCGATCAAGGACTAAACCCCTAAAATTCACCCTGAAGGATACATAGGAGAGGAAAAATGCCCTGTTGCTTTCTTTTATGCTGCCTGGTGGATCGAGGTTTCTATTAGTCCCTTGTATTAATCACTGTTACTATGAACCCTAAATTCTAGTGAGAGAGAAAGGAGAACCCTACAAACCCATCCAGAGGATACATAGGAAGGTCGATATTGTGTTTCTTTCATTTTATTCTTGGTATTCATTACTGCTATTCAAGTTGTCTGTCAGTAATCGTGCTTCCTATTCTCTCCCACCTTGAATCATCAATCTCTAACCCTTATCCTTTTTATTTCTTTCTCTAACCCTTACCCCTTTTTATTTATTTCTCTAACCCGAACTCCTTTTATCTCTTTCCTACACTCTTATCTCAAACCCCCGAAAGTAGATTAGTATAGGAGCCGGCCTTTCTCCGGAGATCGTCATGAGGGGCATCTCTTCCTCTCGGCCTTTCAATGTTGGTCGCAGGTCGAGGGCACACACACTTTACCAAAAGTCTTTTCCTGTGTGGATTTAATGACAAAAATTTTTGGCACACCTGGTGGGACTAACGTCCCATATTTTCACAAATCTCAAGCTCGTATTTATCGGGGCCAATATTTCTAACAAGTTCCTGGTGAGATCCGGTCAGTCTCATCCCCTGAGTGGTAGTGAGAATCGATGCTGTCATTACCAAAAGACTCCTAGAATCTCATGACTCTGTTTTACCTAAAAATCTCTAAGTTGTAGAGACCAGTGCCTAACCCAGTACCTTCATGCCAAAAATGTCCCCTATTTTAAGAAATCCTAAGTTTGGTGGATCTCTGGCTTATATTTATCTAGAAAAATCACTTGGCAACTCTGTTGAGCTGAAGATCCAGATATCTTGATCGTAGGCGCCCCTTTTTTTTAAAGTTGAAAGAAGATATCCCAGAGGAATCAAGGTTCAGTGAGCAGCCTTGACTTCATAGGCGAAGAAAGAATGTTCACCTGGCGACTCCGACTCAGCAGCGACAATCATGATCTCTATAGACCGTTGCTATAATGGCAGGGATAAGTTTTCCTAGCTGGGATGATTTAGGCCCCTTGAACCTTCAAAGCTACCACAAAATTCCTAAAATCACCTTGAAGGCATTGACAACATATGATGGTACCACGGGAATGGCCCGAGAGCACCTTGAAGCTGTCGCTACTTTAGCATTCCTCTATGACATAATCCATGAAGATGTCATGGTCAGAATTTTGGTCCTGTCTCTGGAAGGAAGGGCATTGCAGTGGTACAGACTTCTTGGGCCTAAGAGCATCTGCTCATGGGATGACTTGGTGGAAGCACTATTTGAAACATTTGATGGCTCTCAGGATCCCTTCCAACTTTTGACACACCTCTCCACCATCAAGAGAGCATATTTGGAGAGCATCATGGACTTCAATGTTCAATTCTACAGAACTTGGAAGAGAGTTCCAAGGGAGATCCAACCGACGCCCGCCCAAGCCCACCTCTACTATGTTCGGGCTTTTCACTGGACATAGGCCTCCTCTTGCTACGATCTGGTGAACAAAGATTCCCTTAGATATTCGAGGAAGCAGTACGTGCAGAATAGTTTCTATCGAGAAAGTGGCAGTCGGGAGAAGCCCCATCACTTTCTCTGATAGTTGTTGCTCCTATCTATCCAATGCAGTATTCTTCATGGCAGACTCCTCATACTGAGCAGAATCCTGAGATGCAGTCATGTGGAGCTCGAGAGGCAGATCCCATCCAAGTCCAACCATGGCAATTTGCGAGCTTTGCCCCGACGATGAACAATCCGGTTGCTTGTGATATCCATCAGAGGACTGGCCAAGAAGAGGAGCAGGCTCAAGTGGTAGAGCCTGAAAATGAAGAGGGCCCATTTTTGCACTCTTTTTGTATCCCTGAGCATAGCACACAAGTGTTCAGCCAGAATCCATCAAGCATACCTCATTAAGAGGCTAAACCTAAAGATATCATAGAAGATTGCTCGTTGTCGGAAGAGCCCTGTTATAGCATCAAGGAGATGGAAGAACCTGTACCTAGCCCACAGTTACAAGACTCTTTGATATTTCGGTTCCAGCCATCACTACAACCAGTACCTCAAGAAGGTCCTTGCATGGTGAACTTCTTTGCCACATCCTGCATCAGCAGCGTGGGTACTGGCAGGAGCGACAAACTACTACATTGCTTTTTGTTCAAAGCATGGAGAACTTCGGGAAGAGGCCAACCGAATTTCAAAGAACAACTAAAGTTTAATCTGATCTGGTCTGGACACTGCAGATTCACTGGATAGGCACCTGAAGCTGAGCTGGTGGTGGTGGTATGTCTGTCATGCTGCAATTTTTTTGTGTAAATACTGTAAAATAGCTCGGCTAGTAAATAAGTGTCGAGGGCACTAAGTGTTGCTTAGGAGCTTAGGCACAAAACAAAACAAAAAAAAATGTCATCTATGGATAGTCAGGGAATGACTCTGTTGCCTAATGAAGGAAGGGTCTGGAGGTAACTCTAGCCCAATGGATGAAAGTTGAGGGTTCTACCATCGAGACAAGCTCGTTGCCCTGCGAGCCACCAAGAATGTTGACAATTTTGTCACATTCCACCAAGGGGCAAAAAAATCCAAATTTTGTATAATATTTCTTTGTTAAGAGTTTTACTTTTGTTTGTAAGTTATAGCAATTTTGACTTTCCCATCGCCCCCTTGTGGATAAAATGGAAAGGAAAGAGCTTCGCTGCCAAATGGACCAAGAAGAACTGCTTCGCCGAAGGGAAAGGAGGAGAATGTGAAAAGAACTTCGGGCCCGAGGCACTTCAAATCACCACTTCGGGCGAAAACTTTGCGAAGTGATGTGGCCAAAGAAAATACAAAGAAAACGCTTCGCACCTGAAGCATTTCTAGCATGCACTTCGGGAAAAAGTTGTCCGAGGCAGCATTCAAACGACTTCGTCGAAGAAGAAAAAGCAACCCAAATCAGCTAAGGCAGGGAAACTTCTTTGGGCCTAAAGTATTTCTAATAACCACTTCAGCCAATTCTCACCCAAAGAAATATGAACCGAGAAAGAAGAAAATGTTTCGAAGGCGTAAAATTATTTTGGCCAAAACTTCCCCGAGCCGCCGTCTTAAAAGAAGATCGGCTCGAAACATTTCCCAAGTCCACCAGCGAAGCAGTTTCGCCAATAAAGTAGCAAGAGCTCAGCTTCAGTGCTCAACACCCCTGAAGTATTTTTGCGAAGCGAAGATCAGCGAGGCATTTCCCAGGCATGCTTCCCAAGTTGGGCATTTTCCCGAGGTGATCAGAGAGACTCATAAATGAATATTTTCTTGCCCAATAAGCCCGCTACTCATTTTTGGCAATTGGAAGCGAAGTATCAGTCCATGAAGGAGAGCCTGGAAAGCATGGTCGTCGCTCGAACAATGCACCCATGATCCAAGGACACTCAAGTGGCTCATTTAATGCGACTTTCCCCGGTTGACTCGGTCACCATTACCAATTTTGGTAGCCTATTTGAGAGATCATTCGTAGCAGCCGTGAGGAGTCGTCTTCTCGGAGCTCGAGGGTGTACTCCGCCAATTTTGTGATAATGACTCAGAGGGTCGGGTCCTCTATAAAAACCCAGGCTTTGTAATGTAAAAGGGGGGGAAATTTTTGCTAGAAAGCTATTGTAACTTGATGTCCTGCGTTTAATACTAAAGATCTTTGTGCTCCATTTCTCTCTTTTATGCTGCCTTCTATGCTTAATTCTTTTGTCTTTTCTCGTTTGCATGTTGAGAATCTGAATCCTAAATTTGGTGTGCGATCGGGGACTGAACCCCTAAAATTTGCCTTGAAGGATACATAGGAGAGTAAAAATGCCCTGTTGCTTTCTTTTATGTTGCCTGGTGGATCGAGGTTTCTGTTATTCGCTTGTATTAATCGTTGTTACTCTGAACCCTAAATTCCAGCGAGAGAGAAAGGAGAACCCTGCGAACCCATCCAAAGGATACATAGGAAGGTCGATATTGCGTTTCTTTCATTTTATTCTTGGTATTCTTTGCTGCTATTCAAGTTGTCTATCAGTAATCGTGCTTCCTATTCTCTCCTACCTTAAATCATCAATCTCTAACCCTTATCATTTTTATTTCTTTCTCTAACCCTTACCCCTTTTTATTTCTTTCTCTAACCCGAACTCCTTTTATCTCTTTCCTGCACTCTTATCTCAAACCCCTGAAAGTAGATTAGTATAGGAGCCATCCTTTCTCTGGAGTTCGACACGAGGGGCATCTCTTCCTCTTGGCCTTTCAATGTTGGTCACAGGTCGAGGGCGCACACACTTTATCGAAAGTCCTTTCCTGTGTGGATTTGATGACCTACATGCACCATGTACGATTCTTGGCTAGATTCGTTGGGAGTCGAGGTGACCACGATGACAACTATATTCTCTACACTCATGGACATAAATAAAATGGTTCACCAAGAATGGTTTTAAAAATTGCTCTAAGTATGGGGTGGAATTATTTAATGTGTCAATTAAGCAATCACCTATGTTTGGCCTTTCTATGCTAAACTATGAAAATGAAAGAACAATGCAAAACACACAAGATGCATGAAAATAATGTCTAACCCTAGTATGATTCTTTGATTCAATGTTATCTAGTCCTAGGTTGCAAGAAATGAAATCTTTTTCTTTGAGCAAGGGACCAAGGGAATGCAAAAAAAAGACTAAACCATAGATGCAAAACTATATGCCTTTTTTTATTAAATACCTAGAAAGCAATCAAATGTTTTTTCTTTTTTATTTATAACCTAGGTTGTGAACATAAAAGATAAAAGAAAACAAATTAAAAACTTTACCAAGGGCACTTATCTAATCTAGTGTTTGATCTGAGCTTTTTCTTGCATCTAAAATATTCCACAACTTCAAATATATAAAATGGCTTCACAAAAACTCTAGAAAATATGGTCAACATTTGGGAGCCTACTTAGGTTGCTATAAGAATGAGCTTGAAGGTGCAATAGTCAAGCCCCCTAGGTCCTTTTAGTTGATCGTTTGTAATAAAAATGATCTTTGACCTTTGGAACAAAAATAATAGAATATGAAAACATGGGAACAAAAAATGGAATACAAAAATGAAAACAAAGCTTGAACAAGAATGTAATTTTGAAAAATAGGGTTTGGGAACAAATAATTACCCCAAAGCTAATCTAATATAGAATGCAAGCAAAACAGAATAATAACAATCATAAAATAATGTAAACAAAGATGAAGCAAATGAATAGGGCACACAAAATGAAACCCTAGGGTTTGGGGGTGAATAGTCACCCTAAAGCCTAATTGGACCGAATCTATACTCTATAGGATATCGAGTGAGAATTTGGTGACAACACCAAAACGGACATAGAATTCTTGATAGGAAAAATAGATCTTTTAACGAATCTATGCTCTATAGAATATGATGCACAAATTTGCACAAGAGGGTTTAAAACCCTAAAACAGAGACCAAATGCAAAAAAATAAAAGTAGGATGAATAAGCAAACTAATAAATGCAAAGAACAACCTAGTGATCTCGTAGAATAAGCGAGAGCAAAGGTGGAAGACCTCTCCTTTAAGAAGAAAAATTATTATCAAGGCTTTATCCACTTGTTAAACCATAAGGAACACACTAACAACAAAATACCAAAGCACCAAAAGCACCAAAATATTGCACAAGATCACTATCTAGATAACTTAAGAACTATTTGGATAGTTGAGAGTCACTTGGGGAAAAAAGAGGATCCAATCCCTTTATTTATAAAGGGTTTAGAGGGCTAAAATGCAGAAAAAATGAAACTTAACCTTGGTTAGGCTGAAGCACCAAAAGGGTCAACTTAAAATTTAGGTTTTTGAAGAAAATTTCTAAATTTACCGAATCCATACCCCATAAATTACTAGGCACATATTCGGTCAAGGTCAAGAATAACAATGACAAATACAAGAAATAGAGGCCAAACTTGCTTCTAGCAAGTTTGAGAACCTTTCAAAGGAACCCAAGGAAAAATGACTCATCTAGGTGGGTCAATTTTCTATCTACATTTTTCCCCCTCTTTGATGCATTTATGGCCTAATAAATGCGTCAAAGAAATATGTAGACACATATGAGCAAAAAGGATGACAAAAACAAGAAGAAAAAAAGGGGTGGTTGGTTTAGAAGAAAGGGGTGGTGTATAAATAGTATCATTCTATATACTTTGAATATTTGGCATGCAAATGAGGCATTAGGGATATTAATGAATTTTAGGCTAAGGGTGCCCCCTCGAGTTTCGGAAGGAATGCAAAATTCCTAAGGAAACTTGAAACAATGAACACAGAAGAAAAGGGGACGATAAATAACAACAAAGAAAAGATGCCAAAAGGAAGAAAGAGGAGAGAAAAGGATAAAAATGAAATAGTAGGGTTTACTTGCATCTTTAAGGTCTTATGTTTTATTACTTTTTTGTTTTTTGAGCATGATAATCACGAATAGAATGAATGCAATACAAAAATTATCCTAACTAAAATACATGAGTGAATTTAACTAAATGAAATGTCATATAATATATAAGCTAAAAATGAATGTAAAGCAAAATGCATGGATGAGTAGATGGAAAAAGGAAAGAAAAGGAAATAAATAAGAGAGAAGAAGGAAACAAACAACGAAATAAGAAATAAATATGAAAGAAGAATAAAGCAAAAGCTCCAAAAGGTAAAAAAGAAAAGAAATAGAGTGGAACCCTATGAGGATATATGATCATAGATATGGACAAGTGGAGTGGTACTTGCTACAGGTGAAGTGCTTGCTAAGATTATAAAAGAGAAAAATATATACCCACTAGGATTTATGCTCGCAAATGGTCAAATTGAGGTTGGCCCTCGCTCGTGACCATGAAGCTATCCTATATGGGGTGCTAAAATGATGTGACTGATTTGCCAAAATGAGTACTACCTGATGGGAGTGTGGTGTGTGCAAAATATGAGTGAACAAAGTGAAGCATAACCTATGTGTGCATGTGTTGGAAAACAAAAATAATAAATATACGAAGAAGAAAAACAATGTGTGTGTCCTAAAAATCTTGAGAAGTAAGATATGTGCATAAGATAGTGGTCGTATGAACATCATAAATGATATTCATGTAATATCTATCCTATCTCATGAGGATCCCTTGATAATCAAAATATAAAGAAATAAGAAAGTGTGAATAAAGCAAGGTTCATAGATAGAAGAAAAGGATGTGTATCCTTGTCTTGACGAAACAAAGAAAGAAAACATGCAAAGGGTGAGGAGAAATAGAATAACTATATTCCTTGACTTGGAGAGAATTTTGATGATCATTTATACTTTTAAGGTCAATAAATATATAATGACATGAGAGAATACAATGATACAAATGCATGGAGATGAACCCTAGGTTGGGGATTCACTATGCATCAGAGCCCTAGTGTGAGTGCAGTGAATGTGAGATATGATCTAATTATGTGTCATCACTTGCCATTGTTGTAAAATACCCAAAAATCTATATGATCGGGCAGTCGTGCAACTATGAACAAGTAGCAATGGAATTGTTTGATAAGAAAAATGCAAGGTGGAACAAAATTTCAGGCAAAACATGCAAAATATGACAAATAGTCATGCAATATGACAAGCAAAACAAAAATACAGTATGAAAACTAATCTAATTGCAACATGAAAATGCATATTGTCAAGTTATGCATAGTATATTTTTAAATGCATTATTTTCATGGGTTATTTAAGTTATTTACCACATAAAAAAGCTAAAAAATAGACCCTTGAACCAAAAGTTGTTGTTATGAAAAAGGGGCCTAACCAATTGGTCTAAAAATTTCCTATAAGATCTAATTGAGCATTGGTGTTCTTTTGGTTTTCCTTGAGGACAAGGTCCTCAAACTCAAAAGAATAATTGCAAACTCTCTTGAAATAAGTGAAGTAGGGAAAAAAGGTGCACCAAATTATGTAAAAAAATATGCGTATCTACCCCATATCGCTCATGATCATAAAAAAGGAAGCATGCATGTGAAAAGGAAAGAATACCAAACAAAAGGAAATGAATCAAAGCAAGTCTCTTCTCATTAATTTGTTGGATCAGATCTAGGTTGCACAGCAGTCCCATTTAGGGCTCAAAATTTGATAAAATTGTTACAATATTGGGTTCCCAAAGACCAAGTATTTCACGGAATCCAGGTGCACATCCAATGTTTCTCCGCGTACCCACAATCGAGGTGGGCGATCCAATGCCACTGCTACTTGTATCTAGATTCTATTATGTATGATATTGATTCCCAAAGCCTTTTGAGGACCTGCACCTGCACATAAGGAAGCAAAAATGGGTCAAATAGCAAGGGTGTATGGTGAAAACATGCAATCCCCACAGGGGCAAAATGGCATATAAATTAAAAGTGCATCAAATGATATCCAAATGACTTGATAGTTTTCAAAGATGTTAAAGAGGATTTTTTGGAAGGGTATCACCCAAAACAGACCAGAAATTGCATCCGTAAACCCCTTGATTTAGCGTCGCCCGCCTACAATATGCAAAAATGAAGACAAAAAATATCGAACCTGCAATTATCCAAAACTCATGTAATTTTGTCAATATGCATAAATTTACAATTCAAGACAACCCATATTATCATATTTTAAAATTGGAGCCCGGATCCACCTGCATCAAACTGGGGTGCCTGGATGGGCCCTACGAGCTTGCAAAAACTTAAAAATAGCATAAATCCTTCATTTTAACTCCAAATGACCTGAAATTTGAACTGTAGGATAATGGAATAATGTAGAAAATATATAATTAAAAAATGTAAAGAAATTTCTTAATAATTTACCCTTGTACTTGGGGGGGCGATGGTGACTACAACTATTTGGGGGGCACCCTAGGAGGGGATACCCGCCAAATCCAGGAAGTTTTTGTTACCAAACCACTAGAAGATGTTCTTAAAAAACCTAAGGTGTGTTTTCATCGAATGTGGTGAATAAATTCACCCGGATGGAAAAGTTACGCTCGTATTACCTTCTTGAAGTCACCCGGTAACCTCCTTGGCAAAAGGGAGATTACGAGGGCAAAAAGGTGTAATAAGGTGAGGGGAAATATCGGCAGCACTCCATTGCATATCCTAGAACTCCTCTCTATATGTGTGTGTCTAAATTTTGTGTGGAAATTGCATCCACTTTATAGCCCAAAGGGGCTCAAGTGCAAAAAGGCATGCAAGGGCATGCATGGCAAGAGGCACCATTTGTCAAAAAGGAGGCATGCATTGGATGGGGAAGATAATATCCATTCTTGGCCTCCATAATGATGTGTGTCATGGGGATTCAATGTCCTCTTCATCGCATGCTCTATTTTGTGGGTTAGATGGCAGTTTTTGGGCACCATTTGGCCCAGATTTGACTTTTTATGGGTCAAACTTGCTCAGCGTCCCACCCTAGGATGAGGGCTCACCACCGTCCCAGGGTGGGATGGTGGGAATCTTCCACCATCCCAGGGTGGTACGATGGTGAAATTTGGGCCAAAAATGTCCAAAACTAGGTCAATAGCCTCCAAAAACCTTTCGAAGTGGCTAGAGTCACTGTGAGCCTCCTGAGGGCTGCCAAAGGAGCTGAATGATGTCAATTTGATCATGTTTATTGATGCCTAATTAGATTGATCATATTTAAGTGTCTACAAATACCCCTTTTTGGGATATGCTATGTGCAGCATAGTGCTGAGCAAAAATAGATGACTAAAATGTTGAATGATTAAGGTTACTCGATAACCTAACCAACTTTAGATGCCCCAATAATGGAAAGGGCATGTGTTCTTGAATCCTTGCTTCTGACTCGGTAAAGACATTGGTATTGGTTTCTCTTCAGCTTCCAGGTATGCTCAAGGGACTTATAACCCTAGGTGTTTAGATAAAACCAAGTATTTTAGTAACTTTTAAGGTTACCAACACGCAGGTTCATATGCACTGTTATGTGCTTAATTGAGATATTTGCTTGTTTTCTACCCCAAGTTGGGGCATGATTGTCTTTGTCAAATATTCGTTCAACCAACACAACTTGCATGATTGAGTGTTTAATTGTTGATTTTTTATTATGAATTTATTAGGTATGACTACCCCCTCAAGTGATGAGTCGATGAGGGAATGACCAGTGAGAAAAGCGATGAGTCACTTGACCCAGATGACATTTGTTAAGGTTGCCTTCAGCTGTTCTCATTGAAAATGGCACAATTTTGAAATGATTTGGATGATGCTATGGATATTTCATGGAAGAAAAGAGTTGAAAACCTCCTTCCTATAGGGCGGTCTAGCCATAATGGCCTTCTTGGGGAGTGAAGTAGTAACTTGTCCATTAATCCATGAGAAGTTTGCATTCCATCTTGACCCTGAATGAATTCCATCATATTTGGCTTGTTTTAATGGGTGTTGAACCCTTTTTATTGGCGTTTGTGTTGTTTTTGATGTTTTTGATTAATATATATGTATATGCATTTGACCCATGGGATTATTGGATGCCATTAGGGCATTTTGAGTAACCAAAGGGTTGATGGATACCTTTGGGTATTTTTAGGATTGACCAAAGGGTTTAGGGATAGCTTTGGGGCTTTTTGGGTTGACCAAAGGGTTTATGGATACCTTTGGGGCTTTTTGGGTTGACCAAAGGGTTTATGGATACCTTTGGGGCTTTTTGGGGTGACCAAAGGGTTTATGGATACCTTTGGGGATTTTTGGGATTGACCAAAGGGTTTATGGATACCTTTGGGGCTTTTTGGGGTGACCAAAGGGTTTATGGATACCTTTGGGGATTTTTGGGCTGACCAAAGGGTTTATGGATACCTTTGGGGCTTTTTGGGGTGACCAAAGGGTTGATGGATACCTTTGGGGATTTTTGAAATTGATTGTTTAATTTTTTGATCGATTATTAGGGGAGGTATGGTACCAATAATGCCCCAGTTGATTCTTGAAAATATTTGTGTGATGTGCAATTGTGCGATTGTGGACCATTAGGTGCATTAGGTATTATGATGCATTAATGGATGCATGTGTTGTGCTATGATGTCATTTGATGACATGCAATATTTTTATTTGATCTATGATATGACGATGGATGTCTATCATGTATGCATATGTTTTAATGTGATTTGATTTGATTTTGTACATGTATGGATGTATGATGAGGTGGATGACTATATGCCGTATTATGCTAGTACCATAGACGATATAGAATACATCAATTCATGTGTAACGTTGTCTTGAGACTATATAATGGATTTTTTAATAATGTAATTAAAATGAATGTGGTGAAGTGATATGATGTTTAGAAGATGTTCATGAGGTTTCCATGAAACTCAAACACTCTAGTAAATTGATAAAAAATTGTATACTAACTGTGCAAGAATTTTTAACAAGGTATGAATATGTTAGGATGACCAAGATACTCAATATCCCTGTGTGTGCAAGTGAGTTCATTCCATAAAGATACCGCCATTGAAAAGTAGGCTATCCATCAAACTTGTAATGAGGATCATTCTATGAATGCCACAATCCAAAGTTCTATACTCAGTTGGATTAGACCACTAGGTAGTATAGGTGACCAAAAGCTAGCTCGTCCACATGCAAACATTGGTCTATACACATGCAAAGCTAATGTGATAGACATATCATCATGCGTTTAGGATACCACCATTGACAAGTAGGCTATCCACCAAACCTGTAATGAGGATCACCTAAATGGTTTTTCAAATGCTGAGAATTCCAGGGATTCAAGCTCATGTGTATTTTGGTTATTCAATTGATTAGGATTACTTGCTCTCATATATAGTGATGAAAATAATTGTTTATTTATCTCTTTTTAGTGACTATAATCACTGTTTATTTTGAGTTTTTTCTTTTTTCTCTTGAGCAAGGGGTTTGAGTAGTGGTGATAACCACTGTTATTTTTTATGTTGCTTTTTGAGGATTTTGATTTCAAAGTTGAACTTGTGGGATTTTTGGCTTGTGGATGGCATTGATCCTTTAGGCCTTGGGGATGACTACCCATCCTTCTCAGGGGTGTGTAGTACAAATCCTTACGACTTTAGGGATTAAATGTGTTTGGAAATTTTGATGGGAAGCTTTTGGGATTTTGCTTTGGAATGGTGTTGATCTTTTAGGCCTTGGGGATGACTACCCATCCTTTGCAGGGACATGTAGTACGAATCCTTATGAATTTAGGGATCAAGGGTGTTTCAAAATTTTGATAGTGGTAAAAACCACTGTTTATTTTGGGGAATTGGGTGGGGAAGAGCTTGTCATGTTGCCAATTCTCAACATTCTTGAACCATTTGCATAGGGGGATGAATAGGATAAACTTTTCGCTCAAGGTACCCTCGACCACTTTGTGGGTTTCATATTTCCTTTAATAAACTTGGATTTATTAGTGTGAAATGTGTTGGGATTTGATGTATACGAGGCACGATCTCAGCAAGACTCTACCTCCTAAAAATATCACTAGACTTCTACAATATCTGAGAAGAAACTAGATATGGCTAAGTGATCGAAAACCTTAATGACATTCTAAAAACAAATGACTAAGTGGAGGGAATGGACACGACCATGGAAATGTATGAAATGTATATGGAAATGATAAGTAACTATGGAATTAGTTGATTGATAACCTTGACACCATTGATTGTGCATTATACTTAGTGTACCATTTTAATGCTAGACATGTATGAGCCACTCTAAAAATACAAAGTGCCAATGATAATTATGCCAAATGCAAATGATAATGCAATGGTATGCAAATTGATGGGAACACAATATTTTTTTGAAATTTTGATGATGTTTTGTTTTCTTTTTGAAATTTTGATTGATATATATGTATGAAAGTGCAATGCGATGCAATGTTTTTGTATTTTTATGTTTTGATGATGTATTTGAATTTTTGATTGATATGTATATACATGTGACCAATGGGCTTATTTGGGGGCCATTGGGGCATTAAGGTTTGACCTAGATGATCGTAGGTAGCCTAGGAGCATTTTTACTTGACCTAGACGATGAAAATCCGCTAGGAGCCTTTTCGGTGACCTAGGCATTTAACGGTACTTAGAAAGTGTCTATGACTACCTAGGGGTATTTTGTTGTGACCAAAGGGCTTAGGGATTCCTTTGGGGCTTTTAGGGTTGAACTAAATGATCGTAGATAGTCTAAGAGCGTTTTTACTTGACCTAGATGGTGAAAATCGGCTAGGAGCCTTTTGGGTGACCTAAGCATCCAACAACACTTAAAAAGTGTCTACGATTGACTAGGGGCATTTGGTTGTGACCAAAGGGCTTATGGATGCCTTTGGGGCTTTTAGGGTTGACCTAGATTATCGTAGATAGTCCAAAAGTGTTTTTACTTGACCTATATGGTGAGAACCCACTAGGAGCCTTTTGGGTGACCTAGACATGCAACAACACTTAAAAAGTGTCTATGATTGCCTAGAGGCATTTGGATCTAACCAAAGGGCTTATGGATGCCTTTGGGGCTTTTAGGGTTGACCTAGATGATCACAGACAGTCCAGGAGCAATTTTACTTGACTTAGATGGTGAGAACCCACTAGGAGCCTTTTGAGTGACCTAGACGTGCATCGACACTTAAAACATGTCTACGAATGCCTAGGGGTATTTGGCTATGACCAAAGGGCTTATGGATGCCTTTGGGGATTTTAGGGTTGACCTAGACAATCATAGATAGTCTAGGAGCATTTTTACATGACCTAGATGGTGAGAATCTGCTAGGAGCCTTTTGGGTGACCTAGACGTGCGATGGCACTTAAAAAGTGTCTATGACTGCCTAGGGGTATTTGGCTATGATCTATGAGCCTAGGAGGCCTTTGTGGGGCACTGCTACCTAGATGGTGAGAACCCATTAGAAGCCTTTTGGGGTGACCTAGATGGTTCTATACCGCCTAGGATCATTTTAGGTTGACCAAGCAATATGTAGATACCCTTGGAGCCTTTAGGGGTGACCTAGATGGTTCTAGACTGCCTAGGAGACTTCTAGGTTCACCAAGCGATATGTAGATACCCTTGGAGCCTTTTGGGATGACCTAGATGGTTCTAGACCGCCTAGGAACATTTTAGGTTGACCAATCGGTATGTAGGCACCCTTGGAGCATTTTGTAACTTTAATTATTTTATCCTTTTAGGAGGAAGGTGTAATACCTTGTGTACCCCCAGTATGCAAGATATTTTTGTGTTTTAATATTTTGCAATGTTTTTGGATTTTATTGCTTTTTGATTTGTTTGAAATTTTAATGTTTTAAATTGTTTTTGAAATTTTGATTATTTTGTGAGGGGAAGGCATGATACCTTAGGCACCCCCAGTGTGTGTGCTACCCAATAAAAGTGAGGGAGGTGTGATACCTTTAGAGTTCTTACTATGATTAATTGGTTATGATGTGGATAGTGGGGAAGGTGTGACCCCTTGGATACCCCCAGTATGTACTTGTGATTGATGCAATGTTATTGGCTTGGCTAGGAGGAGCAATAGGAATTGACTCCCCATTTTTTGGCAAGGCATTCTAGGTAATGCCAATGTCTCTATGGGGTGAAAGGATTGATCCACTCATGGATAAAGCTCCATCATCAATAATATCTTGGATCTTGTGTCTAAACATATGACAATTGCTAATGGCATACCCTCTCATCCGATGATAGAGGCAATAATGATCCTCCTTATATTGTTTAGGTTTGGGCCCATTTGGATTGAACGGCCATATGTATGGCAATACGATTGCCTGTGTATCTTGCATATTGTGGAATATGGTTGACATAGGATCAGATAATGGATTCTAGGTACGACGTTGATGCATTAAACAAGGTAAACTCAACTGACTCATTTTATGAGGTGATGAGGTTGTATGTGTCTCAGTCACGTATTTAGGTTGCTCTTCTTGACTACCATCTATAGGTAACAGATGTTGCACTATGTCAATTTGTTGGTTGTTTATTTGAAGATCATTCTTGTCAAAAATATCCTGTACCAAGTTTTTGAATTTAAAGCACCTATGCACATCATGCCCCTTCTGCATATGGTATTTGCAGTATAGGTCTTTGTGATATTCGTAGGGCTTAGGTGCATAGGGATCGACAAGTTGACTCTCAGGTAAAGTAATTACCTTTGCCGCATAGATTCACTCAAATAGAGAGTCCCTTGACTCATTAATGGGAATAAATTATCACTTAGGGTGACGTTGTTGGTTTAGCCCTTGATTTGTTTGAGACTTAACATTGGACTATGTAGGAGTGGGTTGGTCCTGACAATCAAGGGGTTGAGGTTTTGGATGAATCAACTGTAACTCAATGTTTGTGAGTTGATCTATGATTTTTTGTAAATCATTCTGTTGGTGACTCACTTGTAACTCCACATCAGCTAGCCTATCCAAGATATGTTGTGGTACTAGCAAGGGTGATGACTGGATGACTATTGAAGAACCTGGATGGTAACTAATAGTTGGTGGAGATGAACTAGGTGTGGGAGATGGGAGATAGTTGATCAAGGGTGGATAATATGTCCCTAATGTTTGAGCATATGTGGATGCTTCATGATGATTGGAGCTAGTGATTATATCCACAGGTTCTTGATCTTGATTTGGCTCATGCTCATGTTCCAAATCAGAGTTTTCAACTATGGTAGTTGGGTTACCCCCACTTTGGTCTAGAGGGTACATCAGCTCTTGATCTTGTGGAGATGTTGAGTGAGATGGAGTAGGTGTGACCGAATCCATGAATGGTATCTCCCGTGGTGTGGATGGGATATTGGGTGGAGTCACAAGTTGCATAGATGGATTCAAAGGACTTTGGTTCTCTGTCATCACATTGATCATTCCCACAAACTCATGAGAAGATGCATTTGCATTTGAACAAGTTATGGCTGCCTCATCAACTTGTCTAAGATGATCTACTTGGACTCCATGTTCGGAGGGTGGATCAGGAATGCTATCAATGGGTGGAAAATTGGTAGGGGGACTACCTATATTTTTGATCGACTCGATGATAGGTGTGAATGCAACATTGGGTACTATGCACTCATCGAGTTCTAGGTAGGTCAATTGAATTGTGTCCTCAACTATGGTGGGTGAATATGGTATGATATGATTTGATTCATCCGTATCAACAGGGGGTTCTTCCTCCTTTTTGGTAGGAGTGATAATATCTTCTATAGGTGTATTTATGACAGCTATGGGAGCTTCTATAGTTGGCTCTTCTGATCCTTCCTTGCTTGAAAATATAGAGGATGGTACTAGCGGTGGTGGTGAAGTTAACTTCACGACTAACGATGTGGTTGCATGTGGACTTTGGATAAAGTTGTTGGGTTTAATATCCAAATTCTTGGTTGACACTATAGGCCTTTGTGGATGATCTACCTACTTATAATACTTGAAGGATTCTGGGTCAACATGGACCACATGGACCTTACCTTCATCAATGTATTTAATGCGTTGATGCACTATAGATAGAACACATTCCATATATCTTATCCATGGCCTTCCAAGCAATATGATATATTGTATCGCACCCTCCAAGATGTAGAAAATGTAGGCACAGTCTTTTGTCCAACTTCAACAAGTAGGATTATTATGCCCATAGTGGAGGATAAAGCATCATTGAATGCTTGTAATGTGAACTTGGAAGGTGCAATATGCGAAGATGGAAGGTTGAGATGCTTTACTGAAGTTGTGGTAATAATGTTTATCGAGGAACCTGTGTCAACCAATACTTTCTTATAGGGGACCCTATTGATAATCGTGATGATATGCAAAGCAGGATCTGGTGAATTGGTAGGTACAAGTTTAACCTCATGATTTTGAAAGGATATAGCAGGCTTCTGGTACATTTGTATGTATTCCATAAAGTCGGTGAAAGCATCAGAGTCATGATGTTGTACCTTCATGGAATACAAGACCCTCATGAAAGGTTCCCAATATTTGGAGGACTATAGTAGAAGCTCGCTCATGGTCACTTTGGCTGATGGTGCATGCAAACTTTGCATAGGCCTACTCTTGGTTACTAACACTTGTTGGATGGGAGTTCTAGGTGGTGAAGACCTCGAAGTAGAGGGAGTGTAGACCTCCCTGCTAGGCCCTTTGGAATGTTGATTATATCTGGTTTGTGATTGGAATCGGTGTTGGATAACTGAATAATCCACTTGATCATGTGGATAACCCATTGATGTTCTCTTGGTAGAGGTACTTTGGTGGTCGGGTCTTCTATGTGAGGAGTGGACCTCACGATGACTTTCAGGATGTTGTGCAAGGATGATGAGATCCTCAAGAGAATAGTGAAGGTGACTACTATCAGGGCTCCATGCAGGAGTGAGGAAATCCTCATACCTATAACGATGGTGCTTAGGGCCTCTCCTAAATTTTTCTACTTCACTATCTCGTGATCGAGCTAGGCCATGCATAGTTGTCATAATGTGTTAACTAGGCAAACCTTGAAGGAAACCCACACTAAAGAAACTTTTGACTTCCAAAAAAGGCTATAAGTGTTATATCTCAAAAAAATCAGTGCGATGAGCTGATCATAATGGTCTAGGTCTCCAAAAATTGATTTTTGGCTAAAAAAAATTGTATTTTTGGAATATTTGTCTAACCGGGGCCCGTGGGGAAATGCCCACTTTTAGGAATTTTGGGAAATTTTTGAACCATGAAGAGTTAGGACTCAAAATTTCTAGGAGAGGTGCCCTAGGGGCTAACTAAGGCAAAAAAACAAATTTGGCACTTTTCGGAGTTGTCTAACCCACTTTATGACTGTTTTAGTGCAGTTTTTCGCTATTTTCGGGGTAAAAAATAGAGTAAAAATAAAACCAAAATAACTTTTTCGTTATAGCTTCGTTTTGCACGATTATTGAAACATTGGATGTAGAATAAAAAAGTATATTTTTTTGTGAAACCCTATTTTTTGAAAAATTTAGGTTAGGGTTTTGTCCTAGATAACAATGAAACACACAAAGCAGACAATATGATTATCTTTTTACTGATTAAATGTGTGTCATAAAATGGTTTTAGTGTGTTTAGATTTGTTGTTTTTATTTTCTCTATTGTTGTGGAATTAGAATGAGGGAACTCAACCAAAGTGGTGACTAGGGACACTAGTGCCAAACATGATTTCTCAAAAGGGTACACTACTTAAATGCTAGTGGGGGGTTCGCCTAGCTCTTCCACTCTAAAACAATGTTTCCAACAGTGGGAGGCAGTTTGAACATTAGTGACCTATTCCATATTGAGAGAGTGCCCTATTCTATCTAAGAAATATATGGGTAAGCTGGTGGAAGGAGGTGAAATCCAACGTCACCGGTCTGAATTGGAGGTTGGTGATGAAATCCAACCTTACCAATGTTATAGTGGAGCGTGCAAATGTGTGTGGTCCCTTTTAATCCAAAGAAAGTAAGCAAAGAAGCATTCAATGATAATTCACTAAATGCATGCAATAGGTGTATTTTAATTTCAAAAATCTAGGATAAAAAGAACCTACAAATGTCACTTATAGGTGCAAGCCCTAAATGCTAACCTACCCATTGGGTAAGCCACAAGCAATCAAGCCACAAAGATGCATTGCTAATTCAAATTTATTTTGAATTTTATTCTTTCTTTTGATATGTGATGTTATAAGAAAATAAAAAATGTAACTTTTAACCTTTCTATGCAAGAAAATTAAACAAGAAAACTGATTTTTGACGGTCTCTAAAAATGTAGCAGAAAAACAGAGGTTTTAGGCACTTACTTTGTCCATTTTGAGCTCTCCAAATTTTGAATTTTTGGGTAGAAATCTCTATGTTCACCACTGCTATAGGGTGGGACAATTAGAAGCCTCACCACCATATCAGGGTGTTCCAGATAAAGGCTCTGCCACCATTCCAGGGTGGGGAGGGGAGCACCTACAACACAAAAAGGGCAAAAATTACAAAATTGAGGTCAGATTTTCACCCAAATCATAAGGGACAAGGGTCCCACAATGATCGCAACTGAATTATGGAAAAAAAGTGCACCAAATTATGTAAAAAAATATGTGTATATACTCCATCTCACTCGTGAGCATCAAAAAGGAAGCATGCATGTAAAAAGGAAATAATACCAAACAAAAGGAAATGAATCAAAGCAAGTCTCTTCCAATTAATTTGTTGGATCAGATCAAAGGTTACAAAGTAGTCCCCTTGAGGGCTCAAAATTTTATACAATTTTTACAATATTGGGTGCCCAAAGACCAAGTCTTTAACGAAATCCGGGTGCACATCCAATGTTTCTCCGCGTACCCACAATCGAGGTGGGCGATAAAATGCTGCCACTACTTGTATATAGGTTCTCTAATGTATTATATTGCTTCACAAAGCCTTATGACTACCTTCACCTACACACAATGAATAAAAAATGGGTCAAATAGCAAGGGTGTATGGTGAAAACATGTAATCCCCATAGGGGCAAAATGGCATATGAATTAAAAGTGAATACAATTATATCCAAATGACTTGAAAATTTTCAGAGATGTTAAATAGGATTTTTTGGGAGGATATCACCAAAAAAATATTAGAAATTGCATCCGTAGACCTCTCGATTTAGCACTGCCCGCCTACAACCTACAAAAAGGAAGACAACAAAATATCAAACCTGCACTTATTAAAAACTCATGAAATTTGTTAAGTATGCATAAATTGACATTTAAAGACAACCCATATGATAATATTTTAAAATTGGATCCTGGATCCACTTGCATCAAACTAGGGTGCCCGGATGGGCCCTACGAACCTGCGAAAACTTAAAAATAGCATAACTCCTTCATTTTAAATCCAAATGACCTAAAATTTGAACTGTATCATAATGAAATAATTTAGAAAATAAATAATTAAAAATAGTAAATAAATTTATTAATAATTTACCCTTGTCCCGGGGGGCGATGGTGACTGCAACTATTTTGGGGGCACCCTAGGAGGGGATATCCACCAAATCCAGCCAATTTTTGTTACAAAACCACTATCATATGTTGCTAAACAAGATAAGGTGTGTTTTCATCAAATTTTGTGAATAAATTCACCTAGATGGAAAAGTTATGATCGGATTACCTTCTTGAATTCACCTGGTAACCTCCTTGGCAAAAGGGAGATTACGAGGGCAAAAATGTGCAATAATGTGAGGGGGAATATTGTAAGCACTCTATTGCATATACTAGAACTCCTCTATATATGTGTGTGTCTAAATTTTGTGTGGAAATTGCATCCACTTTATAGCCCAAAGGGGCTCAAGTGCAAAAAGGCATGCAAGGGCATGCATGGTAGGAGGCACCATTTGTCAAAAAGGAGGCATGCATTGGATGGGGAAGATAATATCTATTATTGGCCTCCATAATTACGTGTGTCATGAGGATTCAGTGTCCTCTACCTCACATGCTCTATTTGGCGGGTTAAATGGCAATTTATGGCCTCCATTTGGCCCAGATTTGACTTTTTATGGGTCAAACTTGCTCAGCGTCCCACCCTAGGATGAGGGCTCACCATCGTCTCAGGGTGGGATGGTGGGAATTTTCCATCGTCCCAGGGTGGAAGGTGGTGAAATTTGGGCCAAAACTACCTAAAATTGGGTCAGTAGCCTCCAAAAAGCCTTCCAGAGTGGCTAGAGCCATTGTGAGCCTCCTAAGGGCTGTCAAAGGAGCTGAATGATGTCAATTTGATCATGTTTATTGATGCCTAATTGGATTGACCATATTTTAGTGTTTATAATAAGATCACTTGAGCCTACTCTGATAGGTTCATAAATTATCTAAGGAATGAATGCACTTTCATCTAGTAGCTCCAATTGATTTAAACAACCTAACCGATACTCATCATTGATCGAGGTATCTTTCAACAAGATGTGCAATGAAGGAAATTCTAACTCGAATAGAAAAACAACCTCAATACCATAGACCATGATGTATGGAGAAACACATGTAGGAGTTTGCACACTAGTGTGATAATTGCACAAAGCCAAATAAAGTTGGATATGCTATTCACAATTGGTCTTCCTAACCAACTTATTGAGAACCTTGATCAAAGACTTTGATGCTTTGGATTGTCCATTACCCTCAAGGTAATACAAATTTAACCACTTGTGCTGAATCTTGTACTTAGCACAAATTTTATGGACATCCTTGTTCTTGAAAGGAGTTTCATTATAAAAAATAATCATCGAAGGAATCCCAAACATACAAAGGATATAGTTAAATATGAACTTGAAAACTTGATCTCCAATCACTGTGGCCAAGAGAATGGCTTTGACCCATTTAGTGAAATACTCTATCATTGTTATGATAAAATTGTGACCATCAAATGACATTAGGTTAATATTCCCTATAATATCCAATCCCCACATGGAAAATGGCCAAGGAGAAGAAATAACCTAAAGGTGTTGAGAAGGACAATGAACAAGGTTGTCATGGTGTTGACTTTTATTGAACATGATCACATGCATATTCCTCCATGAAAGGCCAATAATACCCCATATAAAGGAGATTTTTGACAATGGCATTACTACTGAAATGGCCTCCACATGAACCTTCATGAGCCTCACTAAGATCTAGTCAAGCTTCATTGAAGTTAAGGCATTGCTCTTTTTTTATCATCATGTTGAGCCAACAAGACTTCCAAAGTGTGAGTTGTGGCTGCTATGTAAAGCATCAAATGCTTATCCAATAGAGGTAAAACTAAGATAGACAAGGAAGTGAGATAATTTTTGAGCTCATCAAAATATTGTTGGCATTTAGAATTCCACTGGAACACAACATCCTCCTTAAAATGCTTAATAAAGAGATGATACTTATTATATAATTGGGCTATGAACTAATGAATAGCTTGAAGTCTACCTTGCAAGCTAAATAATTCAGTTAGGGTGTGAGGATGAGGTATGTCAGTGATAACTGCTATCTTAGTGAGGTCCACTTCAATACCTCACCTAGAAACAATGAAACCTAACAACTTGCCAGATGTGACTCCAAACACATACTTGGAGTGCTTAAGATGAACTCTGAACTGCTTAAGCCATTCAAAATTTTACCTTAGATCATGAACATGATCCTGCCAATGTATGGAATGATCCAAAATATTATCCACATAGTCCTATAAAATATCATTCATTATATCATGAAAAATATAATTCATAGCCCTCTAATATATGGCACCAACATTTTTCAAGCTGAAAGGCATGACTTTATAGTAGAAGGTACCCCATTGTGATGAAAGTTGTCTTGGTTTGGTCCTTAGGAGAAATCATGATCTAGTTATATCTTGAGCAACCATACATGAGTGAGAGCATACCATATTTTGCAGTGAAATCAATGATAATATCTATGTTGGGTAGAGGAAAATCATCCTTGGGATATGCTAATTTAATGTCCTAAAAGTTAATACATAATTTTATTGTTCTTATATTTTTAGCCATCGAAACAATGTTGGAGATCCAATTAGAATAGTCGATTTATTTTATAAAACTGACATCAAAAAGTTGTTGGAGCTCCTCCTTGACTAAAAGGATGATCTTAGGATGCATCTTTCTATGTTTTTGCTTAACAGGCTTAGCACTAGGCTTCACTACCAAGTGATGTATAACAAGGTAGGGGTCAAGCTATGACATGTTGGCATATGACCAAGCAAAAATATCATGAAATTATTTCAACAAATCGATCAACTACTCCTACTCATCCATGGACAAGGCTTTACCTAGCTTAAGAATTCTAGGGATCCCTTTAGAACTTATGTTAAAATCTATGGTCTCCTCAATGAGAATAGAAGACTCATCCCCAAGATGAGGTAGGGTAGGAATCACTCCTAGTTGCTCAAGGTCCTTGGGAGACAGAAGCAAAGTCCTTTTGAGAACTAGAAGACTCAACTTATGCAATACAAGGGACTAACACACCAAAGTGTTAGCTTTTGATGAGATGGTAGTACACGGAATACAACCATAAGATGCAAGATAACTAATATGAGATAACTATAAACTAATGGCACAATAATATGCAATAAAATAATGAGATGAACATCTGCAAATAAATCATAAATATACCATTAATGAAAGTTATTAAAATAGTACAATGTTATATAATGGAGGACATGAACAATCTATGAAAGGACTACATTGTACCAAACTACTATACACTCTCTATACTTACTACTACATATTTTGCTCTATTAAAACACTCACTATGAGGTGTTTATATAGGAATATATATTCCTTGCCCCTTAATCTACCTATGTATTTGATGTACAAGTGGACTTCTTGTACATTTACAACTTGCACATTTGACGCTTGTGCATTTATTACAATACTTGAAGTAACTAACTAACTTTACTCTAAAGTAAATTCCTACTCTAGTTATGTACCAAAGGTGGTACATTTACATGATCCAAATGATGTAATATACTCTAACACCCCCTGTATTACATTATTTGGGTATTGAAGACTTTAGTTTTCAATATGGATCTTCATATTTAGAACAATCTTCAACTTGATCAGGCCCTTCTTCTTTAGGTTGTAGATGACCAAGTAAATCATAGTGTAGTTGTCCTCTTATCCTTTTAATTTTGAACCTTCTATCTCTTCCTCTACTTCTATGATATATAGGTTCTTCATTATCTCCAATATATTCCTCAGGAAATGCATTAGTATTGTTTTGAAACATAACAATAGATTGTAAAGTTTTGGTAGAATCTAGAGCATATATATTTCTATGGATTGATCTAGTAGCTTCAATCTTATTTTGATGTATAATAAGATACATTTTAGTTCCATTTATGTATCTTAAGTCAATATTCCTTTTACTTTCTACTAACTTGGATATTGAAATGAGATTATATGTTAATGCATGAACATACATCACATTATGTAGCAGAAAGTTTAGAAAAAATTTACTAGGCAACACACACCCATATCCATGTATATGCTAGTTATTACCATTTATAATTCTCAACTTGTAGCTGTTAGTGACCTCAAGAAAATCAAACCAATGTAGATTTCTTGTCATGTGGTGGCTTACCCCTAAATCAATATACCAAATGTCCTTTTTATTTTGACCTGTGAAATTATTTGAACTTGAAGTGATTTTGCATAGTTGATATGGTATATTTAATGGATTCTGATCTTAAGTCCTTTTTTAGTGTGTATTATGATGAAATATATCTCTTGCTACATTATCCATTGTAGTGTATGATAGGATTCTTTTAATACTTTAGAATTCCCTTATTTAGAGTATTTAAACTAACTTGATAAAGTATTTTCAAAGATTTAGGTTTTTTATAATATTTATATATCCCTAGTGATTAGAGTAAGCTATAAGCTTAATAAAGTTATTAGTAAGTAATAGTTCACCTTTTGGGTTGATTTTGTAACATTTTGTAAATAACAATAATCAAGTCATATTTCACATTATCTCTCCTAATGAACTACACACTTTAATTTGAAGTTATATGGTTGAATTTATTTTGTCCCTTTAGTATGAGTATGAGACAAATGTAAGTATATAATTCCAACTCCTTTAAGTAAATAATGAACTTCATTTTATATCTCCTTAATATAAAAATATTTCTAAATTCCAATTATCTATGTTTGATGTAGTATATCTTATAACTCTCTAATTTTGGAATATGAGAAATTAATAATATTTGCAATATGATTTCTTAAATGTCTAAAGTAGAAACCCTTATTTATCCTACTTAATTATTTGTAACTATAATGTTCCTTGAATTAAACCTTAAGATTATGCACTTTTGATTTGATTGCTTTATCCAAGGTTATAACTATTCCAATAATTTTAACCTTAGAAACATATGTTTCCTTGTACCTCCCATTTAAACTTTAATGAAAGCAAGTAGTAAGTGCAAATATACCTTTGAACTCATGCTGATTGGTATTGAATTTGAGAATTTATTGTGGGCGCTAGTATTTTTGTGTTGGTTTATAACAGACTTGGTGGACATCCTGACAGTCTTAAATACACCTTTAACTCCTTGACTTCAGGATCTGAATACACTCTTCCTTAATGCTCGCTACATATTATCTTTTGTTCATTGTGCGCTTCTTGTATGGCGGCTATATGTAAGCTTCTTCTTCCTGAAGCAAGCACCAAGTGGTGGTATGCGTTACTTAAGTCTCTTCCTTGAGATTTGCTGGACCTTGTGGAGCATTTAAACCATGTGGCATTGGATTAGCTTCTCCTTATTGAGTGTTGAAATTCTTTGAATGTTAGGATAGTGATGAAATACGTTACATGAATGAGCGCATTTCTTGAGCATTAGAGATAAGAGGGTGATGATGCCCTTTATGCCAAGTCGTACAATATTCCTTCCTCTTTCAAGATAAATGTATATATCTCCTTTACATGCACATTCTCTCCAAAATACCAAAAATTATCCTTAATATATTCTCATTTCCGCTTCATTCCAACCATTTGCAAGCTTGCTTTGCTTATTTTACAACAAATGATTTCCTCCTTGCAAGTTGTTCTATTTGAGGATGATGGTTGGCTTCAACTATAAGGTACCAAGGGTTATGGAGTGGAGATTCTATGAATATCCAATGGTAGAATGTGGTGTTTTTGCTCAGCTTTTGGTATTGCACCTTTTTTTTCTCATTTACTATACCACTTGTTATTCATTGCCCTTGCCTTTATCTTTACATAGGTACTTGTATGGAAGGTTTATGAAATCATAAGAGCTGGATAATGTGCTAAAAATAGCATCCTAAAATTATACTTAGGTGCCCTAGGTTGTCTCACCTTCTCTACCTAGAGTTTGCATCTTCTATCTTCAATAATTCAACAAATTGTGGATGTAGAATTCTTGTTGCCTTAGTGTCTTGAGACATGTTGAGTGGTGTTTTAACCCGATTGTGAAAACACACTCTCCTGTAGGATCCGAGTCCTAAATCCTCTTCTTGCAAAGAAAAACGATTTCTCCAAGGTTCTTATTATGCTAATTATTGATTATCAAGGATGTTGTTTAAAATGAAATGCTAAGAACACCTTAGGGTTTGCAAGTGGATGTTAACAAGGGGCACTGTGGTTTATTAATTTTGAACTTTCAATGGACTCAAAATGAATAAAATCTGTTTAAACCTTAAATTCTGATGGATTTTCAGTGATTTATTCAAACACAGTAATTAAACTGCTGAAAATAAAATATGGGTTTGAAAAGCAAAGACAAAAGTAAACAAAAGTAACAATAAAAATAGATTACAGTCAGAAAGCTGTCATTAATCTGATGAAACCGAAGATACTGAGGCTTTCTACATGCAACCTAACCTAATGAACCTGCACATCCACACAATCCAAATAGGCCAGATGCGAGTCTCGAGGGTTTCTGTGGTAATTCCAGAAAACAGGCATTCGCATGAAGCAACCAAGAGATCTTGCATTAACTTCACCTAAAAACCTAAGAAATCTGGAAGGGAAATATAAACATTAAATCATGCATGCAAAAGTTACTCCTTCTTTCTCATCCAATAAGATGCCAACTCTCTGTATTTGTATTTAAATGATATCTCGATTACATTCAAAAATGTTCCAGGTGCAAAAGAAAATCCCGGAACAAAAAGAAGGAAATTGCCCAAGTACGGGCCCAAAATAGCACAAAGCTTTCGTCTCTGCAACTCCGTATTCGGCAATTTCCAACCCCTTCTTCGATTTGCAATTCTGGCTTTATAGCATTGTTATGGCTCTTCGATTTCCTCCGTCGCTTCATTTCCTCTTCCTGTGGGCGACCCTTCAAATTCCTGCCTTTCCTTGCCTTGATTCACGCTCAAATTTGGAAACGCTCCGAAATTCATCTCTGCATGTAACGCCTCTGCAAGTTTGACACCTGCGTGCCACGTGTCCTGCCTTTTCTGCGCCTGCTGTAACGCTTTTCTGCAAAAAACCCGACAAAGCTGCAAGTCCGCCTGTTCACCTTCCCGGCCGCGAAATCGCGACATGTCGCGATATCGCGACGTCTTTCTCATCCGTACGCATCCGACAGCTCCTCGTAGCGATATCGCTACCGTTTTGGCCTCCGAGCTTCCTTTTCATGAAATGGTAGCGATATCGCTACCACTTTTGACTTTGAGCTCCTTCGTGGAATTTGTAGCGATATCGCTACCATTTTGAACTTTGAGTCTTCTTTCGTAAGAGGTAGCGAAATCGCTACCATTTCTCTCTCGGACCTCCTGGGCAACTTTACGTCGCGACATCGCGACCATTATCATCCTCTTGCCCTCTTTCGACAAACCGTCGTGATATCGCTACCGCTTCTCTGCTTCGAGCCTGATTTTCATTTCCGTCATGATTTCGCGACATCTTCCTTGTACCGTACAACTTTGCCAAAATGCGTCGCGAAATCGTGACACCTTTCATCATCCGTACGTCTTGGCAAAACCTGTCGCGATATCGCGACGTTTTTCCCCCTCGGACCTTCATGCAGCTTTCTGTCGCGATATCGCTACCGCTTTTCTTTCCGTACGCTTCCCCGAAACACGTCGTGAAATCGTGACCATTTTTCTGTTCCGTACAGTTTGTCAAAACACGTCGCGAAATCGTGACCCTTTTCTCCGTCCGTACACCTTTGCTGCAATCGGTCACGAAATCGCGACGTCTTTCCTGTCGCGATATCGCGACGTTTTTCCGCTTCCGTACACCTTTCCAAAACACGTCGCGAAATCGTGACACTTTTCATCACCCGTACGCTTTGGCAAAACACGTCGCGAAATCGCGACCATTCTCATCCTTTTCCAACGGCGTGTCGCGATTTCGCGACATCATTTATTTTCTTCCCAACAGCATGTCGCGATTTCGCGACACCTTTTCTTTTCTCCTCAGTGACATGTCGCGATTTCGCGACATCCTTTTCCTCCTGGTCACCGACACGTCGCGATTTCGCGACACTTTTTTCCTCCTGGTCACCGACACGTCGCGATTTCGCGACAGTTTTTCTGTTTTGTTGCCGTTGACCGCGCTGACCGCGATTTTCCGACATGTCACGATTTCGCGACAATTTTCCGGTTTCGGTCGCGATTTCGCGACATGTCGCGATTTCGCTACCTGTCGCGATTTCGCGACCTCTTTCTACACTTGTGCATTTTCTCTCTTTCTTCAATTCTGGCATCTGGGTCACTGAGATCCTTCCCTGTAAGCCTGCAAAAAGGTGGGTCCCCAATTTTGGGGTGTGTTGTGGATCAACCACAACAAATGGCGACTCTACTGTCAAATGCTCTTGAGCATTTTAGTAAGAACCCAACCTGAAACATATCACAAACTCGTAAATACATGTTAGCACATAAGCAAAATAACAAATGCCCAAAGATCAGAAGTACATGAATCATCAGAATCATCAAGTATTAGCTCAGTGTGTGCAATGTGTTTTCATTCCCTATCGTTTGAAATTGATCAACATTCCATTATCAGTTTTGCATGAATGCATATATGGGATGGTGAATGATTTGTGTACCCTAATGAATGTGCAAGGAGATTTGCTTCCATAAAGAGCATGGTACTTCTTCTAATACTATGTACAAGCATTCAAGATTGCCAAACCCTCTTAGGATCCACTAGTTCATTTCCTTATTGTATCCCAAAGTTGGTTATGAGTCCCTACTATCTAAAACCCATGTGCAAGTGAATGTGAAATCAGAACTTTGGGGAATCAGACTCCCACCCAACCGAGATGAGAGTTTAACCTTATCCTTACTATTCTGATTTAGAGTTCATTACCTCACTTTAAGCAAAATAATTAAACCATTTATGGAAGAAATGGTCATGCTAGTCTAACCCTCTAGACAATCAGTGGTCTTGCTTTTTTAGGCAAGACATGATGCCATGCATGGGCATATCTAACCCCACAATCCAAAACTTATCTCCATTTCTTTGGACCTTGGGGATGACTACCCATCCCTTGCAGAGGACAAGTAGTACGATCCTTACAATCCAAAATAAAGATGAGATGGGAAAAATTTATTTATTTATTTATTTCTTGGACCTTGGGGATGACTACCCATCCTGGTTAGGGACAAGTAGTACGATCCTTACAATCCAAACCTTAGATATAAATCATTAATTCTATTGCTTAAACCTTGGGGATGACTACCCATCCTTTGCAGAGGACAAATAGTACGATCCTTACAATCCAAGACTTACTATGAAATGAGACATAAGAGCTTTGGGGAATCGGATTCTCAACCAACCAAGATGAGAATTTATGCCCTATCCTTACTACTCCATGTGGGTCAAATCAAAGCTTTGGGGAATTGGATCCTCAACCTAAGTTTGATGAGGATTTAACCCTATCCTTACTACTCTGATTTTAAGCTTTAAGCTCTATGGAAGTGGTCAAAACCACTGTTTTAAGGATCATGTTGCATAATAGGATAGACATGAAAACCACTTTCGCTCAACCTTTTCTTCCAAGCTAGGTTTTGATCATTTTGCTCAAGATCCTTTTTAATTTATGAGACGTGCTTGGTTCTAGATATCTCAAGACTCAGTTTCCAACCTTAGGAGCTACTTACATATATGTTATAACACAACCCTAAGAGGATTTGACATACTTTCATGGCTTGTACATAAGATGCATATGTAACTAAAATGAAATGTATGTGAGGTGAGATGGAATATGAATGCTTTATCTATGCAAATGAAATGATATGTCATGCAAAACTGATTCTTTCATGTATCACAAAGTCAAACAATATAACTTAAAAAAAGTTTTATGCTACTTGTGGAGCTTTTACAAGACAATTCCAATATTTCATATTCTCCTAATCCTAAGCATAAGTTGGCATCTCACTTTTTTTTTATTTTTTTATTTTTTATTTTTTTAAAAGCAAAACATGACAATTGAAATCAAATTCAGAATCAAAATCCTAACTAGGTTAGCACTCCTAAATAAAAACCAAAATCTGAAAATCTCCACCAAAATCAGGATATCAAAATCTAGCAAACAAAATCCTAGCTAAACTAGCAATCATAAATAAAACACAGTTTGAAAATCCCCTTGTTAAAGCCAAAAGAATAAAATGAAAACTTCCACAATCTAAGGGCTAAAATAATGTTTTAGAATCTGCCCATTAACCGGCAGCATGAAATCTTTCCCTTCTAAGGTTTTTAGCCTGAAGGTGTTCTTCCCAAGGATCTCTGAAATCTGATATGGGCCCAACCAAAGACAATCAAACTTTTGATGATTCCCTTTTTCCTCATGTCTTTTGTCCCATAGTAACACCAAATCTGAAATTCTGAATGATTTAACTTTGGCCCTTCTATCAAACCATCTCTTGATGACTTCCTGGTGTTTGTTCATGTGATTCATGGCTTCTTCTCTTTTTTCATCCAGGTGCAATAACCGGCTCAATCTAGCTTCAACTTGATCATCTCGTCCCCATGTACTCTTGTATGAAATGTAAGGTCTCGCAGCCTCCAAATTTGTCTGGAAATATCGGGTCTTGCCCATAGACCAAATGATAAGGAGTATTCCCTATAGCTTCTTTCACTCGGTCCTATCTGCCCACAGGGCAAACTTTAATTGACTATGCCAGTCCCGAGGATTCTTTTCCAGCAACTTCTTAATAGTATTCAACAAATTCTTATTTGAAGATTCGGCCAACCCATTTCCTTGAGGATAGTAATTGGATGCAAACTTTAAGCTCACTTTATTATCATATGCCCACTCTGCAAATTGTGTGGAAATGAAAGCTTTACCATTGTCACCGACAATAGAATCGGGCATTCCATATCTTGTGATAATTTGATCCTCAAGGAATTTAATCACAACGTCCGTGGTGGCATGTTTAGTGGGAATCGCTTCGTCCACCTTGTACAGTAGTCTCGTAGCTGTCAAAATAAATTTGTGAGAGTCAGAAGAATTTGGGTTAATAACCCCGATAAAATCCAGTCCCCACTGTGCAAACGGTCTCATTTCGACTACAGGCTGCAACGGCATGGCTGCATTTCTTTCTCTATTTGCAGCCACTTGACAGATGTGACAAGATCGCACATGAGCATGTGCATCTTTGAATATATGAGGCCAGTAATATCCTGCTCGCAGGATTTGGTGTGCTGTAGCATTGGCTGCACCATGACCAGTTCCATGCTTGCCATGAAATTCTTGCAACACCCTGGCGGCTTCGTCTTTGCTCAAGCATCTCAGGTAGATACCTTCATGATTTTTCCTGTAAAGCACACCAGACTTTATCAGATAGTTAACAGATTTAAGCCTTAAAGCTCTCCTCTGTGTTGAATTCAAATTAGAAGGGCACTTACCAGTCAATAAAAATTGCACAATATCAACATACCAGTCCTCCTTAGCCATGTATTCTGTATTTGAGCATTGACCTGTTATTTGCGGATCATTTTCTGCGATCGCCTTCGCCAGTCCCTGTCCTCGAACTAGTTTCATTGGTTGGATTTCGAGATCAAATTCTTGGATGGTTGCAATCCACTTTCCTCTCTTTTCACCTAGTTCATTCTGTAAAAACATGGTCTTGACAGCAGAATCGGGCACAATGGCAATAATTCTGCTGTGTACGATGTAATGCCTAAATTTTTTCACAGTTTTAAAAAGTGCGTACATTTGCTTATCAAGGATTGAATACCTTAATTGGGCATCTTTTAGGGGGGCACTTAAAAATGCAATGGGCTTTTCGGCATTATCTTCGCCTTTTTGGGTTAATACACTCGCCAAGGAGTGCTCCGATGCAAAAGCATAAATGTAAAAAGGCTTGGAATAGTCTGGGCTTATCAAGACCGGGGCTTTGGAAATGGCGTCTTTGATATTCTGGAAAGCCACTCTACTTTCCTCGTTCCATCTTACGTCCACATCTTTCTTGAGCATCTGGTTTAGAGGTTTAGCTATCTCAGCAAAGCTAGAAATGAACTTCCTCACAAAATTGACTTGCCCAAAGAAAGACCTCAATTCTTTTTTACTGCTCGGGAGAGGTAGGTCTTGGATAGCTTGTATCCTTTCTCGGGTCGATGGATATGCCCTCTTTTGAAATGATGTGACCCAACAATTTCCCTTTCGTCACTCCAAAAATGCATTTCTTGGGATTTAATGAAATTCCATGTTCCCTGCATCTTTGAAGCACCTTCTTTAAGTCTTTAACATGATCCTCTCTCTTCTTCGAGAAAACTGGGATATCATCCACATACACGATGATGCATTTGCCTATTAGTCCTTTGAATGCGTAATCCATGGCGCGTTGAAAAGTTGCACCAGCGTTTAACAGTCCGAACGACATTCTCTTATATGCAAATGTCCCCCACTTGGTAGTGAAGGCTGTTTTCATCCTGTCATCCGGATGTATAAGAACTTGGTTGTACCCAGAATATCCATCGAGAAAGGACATCATTTCTGATCCATTTACCATTTGCAAGATTTCATCGATTGATGGCAATGGATAATTATCTTTCTGGGAGGCTTTATTAAGATTTCGAAAATCTATGCACAACCTAATCTCTCCACTCTTTTTCTCATCGGAACGAGGTTAGCCACCCAGGTTGAGTGCCTAACGGGAAAAATGATTTTCGCCTCCAACAATATTTTAACCTCCTTTTCGATCAAAGGCTCCAATAGCGGGTTAACAACTCGCTGTCTTTGCCTAAAAGGCTTGGAGTCTGGCTTCAAAGGGATGGTATGCGTGATAATGTTCTGGTTGTAAGTCTTCAGCTCATTGTAGTTCCAAGCAATACAATCTATGTAATGCTTCAAAGCCTGTATTATATTGCTCCTTTCTTCCTCTCGTACATGCCTTTGCTATGTACACCTCCTTTGGATTGTCCGCACTCCCAGATTAATTGAATCGCATGCATCTTTGGGGAGCGGGACTCTTTTTCTTTTCTTGTTCTTGCATTCCATGTCGAACATCTTTTCTAATGAAACCACGTCTTTAGGAATTTTGTTGGATTGATACGCAGTTTCACTTTCTTTCGTTTCATCCTGCCACCTTTGTTCCTCATCGATCACCTGATTTTCAAAAATACCCGAGTTTGTGACAAACTTGAAGATGTGCCTGTCACACTCAAAAACCTGGAAATTCTTCACATTATCAGGTATTGATGGACAAGGAACCAGCTCAATGGAAAACTTTTTACATCTTTTTATATCCACCGGGTTTAACATGCCCGCGGCGACTGCAAGAGAGTCTGCTATTCGATTCCCTCTCCTAGAAATAAGGGCTATGTTGAATGCATCAAACTCCTCCATGAGGTCCATAACCCTAGTCCTATAAAGGCTCAGTCTTTTGTCGCGGCATGTATACTGTCCTTTGATTTGCTTGACAACCAACTCGGAATCTCCCAAAACCTTCAAGCATTTAACATGTTTGCTCAATGCTAGACGTAAACCGTAGATCAATGCTTCGTATTCTGCCACATTGTTTGTGCAAGGAAATTGCAGTCCGTAGGCAGCCAATAATGGTTTACCTCCTGGACCAGTGAGCTCGACTCCAGCTCCTGCTCCCTGTCTAGATTTTGATCCATCAAACTTGAGCAACCACGTGTGATCCTTTTCCTCAGAAGAACCACCATGACACACTTCTTCTTTAAGTTCATCAACAACTTTCTCAACATCAAGAGCATAGACCCCTAGGTCTGGCTCAGAAAATTGAACCTCATTCGGCTTGTTAAAATCCGTTATAATCTCCTTAAGCCTCGGTTCGTTTTCCACTCTGATTTGGTTAGCAATGCCCTTCCATGGCAGCCACATATGCGAGCAGTCTGTTGCAAAATAGCCATTCAGCGTTTTCATCCAATCTCTCGCAAGTAACATTCCATACCTACTCGGGATGTTAACCACCAAAATGTCTACAACCTGCTGGACCCTGGGTTCAGAATTTAATTGAATCTTGACATCATATAAGGTCCCTACTACATTTACCTCTGAACGGTCCAATTGCAAGACCGTGCATTTGGATGAAACCGGTTGTAGACCAAGCATTTGACATATCTCCGTAGGCATGAGGTTGCTCGTGGCTCCTGTGTCTACCAAACAGTTATGCAAGTTCTTACCCGCAATTCTCAGAGTTAATAAGAATGGCGGGACATCCCTTCTCTCCTTTCGCAAAATCAGATGGGATTCAGCTCTTTTTTCCTTCCACATCGGATCAGGTGAGTTCAAAGCTCTTATCAATGCCTCCTTTTGACCAGGCAATTTAGCTGCGTCCAGGAATGAAAGGCTAGATTTGGACTTCTTCATATCCTCCACTACGTCATAATTTGGTTTTTCGAATTTGACTGTCTTCTGGACGTCATTAGACATTTCTCTTCTGAGTGGAGGGGGAGGGTTGTTACTTGCCTTTGTATCTGGAGGAAGAATAGAACTGTTTGGAGGTGTTGATGAGGTTTTAGGGGCTTTAGACTTACTCCTCAAATGGTACCCATGAGTCCCCTTTCTAAAATCTCGAAAAGCTTGCACCTCCTGTTCCAAAACTTCGTCTTCTTCCTCCTCGCTCTCACCCTCTTGGTGATATACTGTTTCCATCACCATAATATTTTCATCTTGCCGATACGATGGATCCTCATTTGATACCAGTTCCAAATCATCAACTTGTGCCTGAAGACAATGAGTGTATCTAGCAATCTCAGGACAATTCCTCTCATTGTGTTCTTTTGTGTTATGTAACCTGCACCCTCTTTCCCATGCCAAATCTGAAAGATTCAAAAGAGAATTGGATTGGCTAGGGCCTGTAGAAGCATCTAATTGATTAGCAATGGGAGCAGGAACTCCCCCATTGTTTGGCTTAGTGTTCCAGTGCCTCCCTCTATTGTTAAAATTCTGACTTGGGTGAGGGGCACGGGACTCATGCTTCTGCTGTTGAACCCTGTCATTACTTAGTTTATGCACTAGTTTCTTGAGCTCTTCGACTTTCGAAAAGACATCCTTCGGTGGAACCACATTGTTGTTAACCCCCATTGGATTTGCATAATTGATGGGGTCTTGATTCCACATTTGGGTGGGGTTCTCGAGGAATTGGATTCCCATATGGATTGATACCTTGAATTGGGATTGGATTCGGAACAGGAACTATGGCTTGAGGATTGACTTGACTAGTTTCCTGCGTAGTTGATTGACTGTTCTGCAAAAATGCAGGAACAGGTGGAATGGTTGTGATTGGTTGGATTGGAATGGGTGCATATGCGGGTGTCGGTGGATACGGATCGCCGATATGGGAAGGCGTTCATACTTGGCATTTGTGGTGCCATGAGTTGATTTGCCTGGGGAACTTGACCATATGGAGCACACTGTCCCAACATAGGCATCTGGGTAAACCCGTAGCCTTGCGGTGTCAACTGCTGCTCAATAGTCATGGCTTCATTATAGGCCAAAGCTAGCGTGGTGACCTGAGGATTACGCCTTGCAAACATGGCTGTCATGGGGTCCAATGCCCCAAAATATATCTCGCAAAGCTACCGCAGGATCGATGGCAAAATGTCTAATTGCTCTGTTATAGTTCTTTTGGAATCTCTCGATTAAACATTCGGATTGGTTCCCCTTGGCCCCGTTTGCATGTAATAAACCGATTGTAAATAGTTGCGGGATCTAAGGGCGACCTAAATTGATTGACAAATGCATTTTCCATTTGTGTCCAAGAGGTGATTGAACCAGTTGGCAAGCATATATACCATTCATATGCTATTGGATCCAAGCTCATGGGGAATAGTCTGCGGGCTACATCTTCATGCTGAACTTGCAGCCTAATTAAAACATCTCTATAGGCTTGGATATGTTCTTCTACTGTTCTTAGGCCATCTGGCTTGTATTTAGGCAAAAATATTTCAATGTTCTTGGGGATTTCATGGATATCCCCAGCAATATTCAAAGGAGTATTGTTAGCTCCATACCAAGGAGCAGCTGGAGCTTGAGCCATTTGACTCGGAATTGATGTAGACAGACCTACAATAGCGGAAGAAATGTTACAAACTATAGGCACACTAGGGGCAATGGATACTACCGGCGTAGGTCCACTCGACGTTCCCCGGAGAAAACAGGCCTTTTGCTACTCGGAGTGCTTACGACTTGCTTGACTTTACCCTTGGGAGTACCAAGAAGGTCGTGAAAAATGGTTTCTCCGGTTGTTTGAGACCTGGTCGCAATACGGCGTGGTGGGTCCAGCTCGCCTGAGGAAACCCTCGGCTAGTTCGAAGAAAACCTGCAACAAACACAAAAAAAGTGTTGCAGTTTAGCCGTAAATAATTTCAGAATTAAATCAAAAACAAAATACTCAGATATAAAAATTGAAATAGATAAACCGATTCGGCCCTCCTTCTAGCGCCAATCTGTTGAGTGGTGTTTTAACCCGATTGTGAAAACACACTCTCCTGTAGGATCCGAGTCCTAAATCCTCTCGCTTGCAAAGAAAAATGATTTCTCCAAGGTTCTTATTATGCTAATTATTGATTATCAAGGATGTTGTTTAAAATGAAATGCTAAGAACACCTTAGGGTTTGCAAGTGGATGTTAACAAGGGGCACTATGGTTTATTAATTTTGAACTTTCAATGGACTCAAAATGAATAAAATCTGTTTAAACCTTAAATTTCGATGGATTTTCGATGATTTATTCAAACACAATGAATTAAACTGCTGAAAATAAAATATGGGTTTGAAAAGCAAAGACAAAAGTAAACAAAAGTAACAATAAAAATAGATTACAATCGAAAGTTGTCATTAATCCGATGAAACCGAAGATACCGAGGCTTTCTACATGCAACCTAACCTAATGAACCCGCACATCCACACAATCCAAATAGGCCAAGTGCGAGTCTCGAGGGTTTTCGTGGTAATTCCAGAAAATAGGCATTCGCATGAAGCAACCAAGAGATCTTGCATTAACTTCACCTAAAAACCTAAGAAATCTGGAAGGGAAATATAAACATTAAATCATGCATGCAAAAGTTACTCCTTCTTTCTCATCCAATAAGATGCCAACTCTCTGTATTTGTATTTAAATGATATCTCGATTACATTCAAAAATGTTCCAGGTGTAAAAGAAAATCCCAGAACAAAAAGAAGGAAATTGCCCAAGTACGGGCCCATAATAGCACAAAGCTTTCGTCTCTGCAACTCCGTATTCGGCAATTTCCAACCCCTTCTTCGATTTGCAATTCTGGCTTTATAGCATTGTTATGGCTCTTCGATTTCCTCCGTCGCTTCATTTCCTCTTCCTGTGGGCGACCCTTCAAATTCCTGCCTTTCCTTGCCTTGATTCACGCTCAAATTTGGAAACGCTCCGAAATTCATCTCTGCATGTAACGCCTCTGCAAGTTTGACACCCGCACGCCACGTGTCCTACCTTTTCTGTGCCTGCTGTAACGCTTTTCTGCGAAAGAACCCGACAAAACTGCAAGTCCGCCCGTTCACCTTCCCGACCGCGAAATCGCGACATGTCACGATATCGCGACATGTCGCGATATCGCTACGTCTTTCTCATCCGTACGCGTCCAACGACTTTTCGTAGCGATATCGCTACCGTTTTGCCTCGAGCCTTCCTTTTCATGGTAGCGATATCGCTACCACTTTGCTTTGAGCCCTTCGGAATTGTAGCGATATCGCTACCATTTTGAACTTTGAGTCTTCTTTCCGTAAGGCGTAGCGAAATCGCTACCATTTTCTCTCGGACCTCCTGGGCAACTTTACGTCGCGACATCGCGACCATTATCATCCTCTTGCCCTCTTTCGACAAACCGTCGCGATATCGCTACCGCTTCTCTACTTCGAGCCTGATTTTCATTTCCGTCGTGATTTCGCGACATCTTCCTTGTACCGTACAACTTTGCCAAAATGCGTCACGAAATCGCGACACCTTTCATCATCCGTACGTTGGCAAAACCTGTGAATCGCGACGTTTTTCCCTCTCTTTCCTTTTTTCCGTCGTCGGCATTTTTCTTTTTTTTTTTTTCGCTTCCGAAAACACGTCACGAAATCGCGACCATTTTTTTGTTCCGTACAGTTTGTCAAAACACGTCGCGAAATCGCGACCATTTTTCCGTCCGTACACCTTTGCTGCAATCGGTCGCGAAATCGCGACGTCTTTCCTCTTCGAGTCCTTTAGCTGTTTCCTGTCGCGATATCGCGACGTTTTTCCGCTTCCGTACACCTTTCCAAAACACGTCGCGAAATCGCGACACTTTTCATCACCCGTACGCTTCGGCAAAACACGTCGCGAAATCGCGACCATTCTCATCCTTTTCCAACGGCGTGTCGCGATTTCGCGACATCATTTATTTTCTTCCCAACAGCATGTCGCGATTTCGCGACACCTTTTCTTTTCTCCTCAGCGACATGTCGCGATTTCGCGACACCTTTTCATCCTCGGTCACCGACACGTCGCGATTTCGCGACACTTTTTCCTCCTGGTCACCGACACGTCGCGATTTCGTGACGCTTTTTCTGTTTTGTTGCCGTTGACCGCGCTGACCGCGATTTTTCGACATGTCACGATTTCGCGACAATTTTCCGGTTTCGGTCGCGATTTCGCGACATGTCGCGATTTCGCTACCTGTCGCGATTTCGCGACCCCTTTCTACACTTGTGCATTTTCTCTCTTTCTTCAATTCTGGCATCTGGGTCACTGAGATCCTTCCCTGTAAGCCTGCAAAAAGGTGGGTCCCCAATTTTGGGGTGTGTTGTGGATCAACCACAACAAGACATTATATATATTTTCCTCTTTGGAATGGATATGGTACATCAATGTAACATAAATAAGATACTTTATTTTGCACCAAATTTTTGAGAGTTCCTTGTCTCTTTTTTATGCTACTCTTCTCCTTTGATATGGCAGTTCCTCATTGTATAGCTTGAGTACAAATGAAGATAGATTTCTGAAGCTTTTTAATTGCTTCTTAGATATGGTGATTGTTTGCTCTAATCCTTGATAGCAATGTATTGTTGCCTTTCTTCTTGGATAACACTAACATTTGACTTGGATAATTTTAGTGCCAATGAATCCAAACTCTTAACTATGCAACTAATTTTAACTTTACACTAATTTTCACTTTAACTAAAAATCCTTAGTGAAGTTTGAATAACTAATATAGTGCAAAAATAAATTTTCCTTATTACTTCTATTGATGAACCCACAAATAACTTAAAATCTATAACTTAAAGTATTTAGTGCACCTTAATTTTTTTTTTAAGAACAACTAGTGTAGTGCAATATTGATCTCACCTTATTACTCCTTCAAATGAACCTTAAATCGTGCACTAGTAATTGCTCCTAAATGCATTATAATATCTGTAACTTAATGTAGTCTTCTTTGTTGTAACTGGATAATAGGAAGATGATTTAAATTTCTATCAAAATATATCTAACTCCTATTTTAATATGTATGTATAAACATTAAAAGATACTTTCTTTTGCACTCCCTTTCAACTTTATTTTGCACTCCCTTTGAAGACTATAATATGCAACCTTCTCTTTGCAACTTTTAAACTCTAATAAGGTGCTTAATGAAACTAAATAATGAACTGAATATAAGTGTTCATAAAATGAACCCTTTGCACTTAATTTGCTTACCTTAATGATATCTATAGATGAAGGATTTATAGATGATTAGATTCATCTTATTGCTACCTTTAACAGGATGAACTTGCAACTCTACTTGGTTGTCCAAAAAAACTCTCTAACTCACATTTTTTTTGTAGCTCCAAAACCCCTCTAACTTGTTGCTCTTAAACTGTAGTAGGTGATTTGATCAACCTTCAGGATGGACTATGTAACTTCTAAATCTGGTAATGCTATCGTGATTGCTGCCTCTTTCATATTCAATATCTTCATTGAAATGTTGTCCTTGAAACTCAAACATTTTCTAGGTAGTTCTTTCAAATCATAGCTGAGTTTTTCTTCAAGAACTCTTTAGTATTTTTTTTTTAGATTTATCAAACCCCTATATTTGAATGAGCCTTCTAGTATTTAAAGGTAATCTTCAAATCTCCTGGATTTGGTAGTAATGTTAGGCTCCTTTATCCTTCAGTCTCCTTATCAAATGTTGAATTCAATATAGGTATTATTATTAAGAATCTAAAATTCTTGAGGTATTCACCCATCTCCTCTAAAATTTGACAAAATTTTACCAAATTCTTCTCCCTTGGGTTTGTTGTCAAATGGCAACAATTGTCCCAGGTTCTTCCTTTGGTGGTATATTTATTTGATGAGTTCTCCTAGGAAATCCTTTAATGGAATTATTTGAATTTGTAATAAGGCTCTCCAAGCCTTCTCCATATTTCTCCTTAAGACCTCACCAAGGTATTCAATGTTGCAACTTCTTTGGTCTTCCAAATGAGATATTTCATTCAACCTTCTACTGTGGAAGTGTTGGTAATGAGATATTCTTTGTAGATTTCTAAAATTTATTGTTGCTAGAATCTGGAACAAGATATTTTTTGGTACTTTACTTTTACAATATACAATATTTAATGGAGATCACCAACCTCCAATCTTCCAAAACTAGAAGTTTTGTAACTGGACCTTCTAAGAGTCTCTTCAACTTCTTTAGGTTGATTTCTTCAAACTGTTGTCTACAATATTTAATGGAGATCACCAACCTCTAATATTATTTTGGATTCTTCTCTAGAATATTTTGAATTAGTATTAATACATCTATGGCCTTTTCTTCTTCTACACTTTACATGTCTACATTCTCTAGTAATGGGACATTTTATCAAGTATTTGAAATATTCAGTCTTCTACTTGTTGCTACAAGTGCTAGAATGATTCTAATGAAGATATTTTTCCTAACTCTATGTAAGAAGCTTTCAAAATTTCTCTGAATATCCTTTTGCTACAAAAAGATGTTAAAAACTAGAATGGAAGAATCTCTTAAATCTAGAGATGATGAATCTTCACTAGTTGATTTTGTCAATCTAGTGGAATTTATGTTGAGTCCTAGTCTTCACAAGTTTTTTTGCAACCTTGTGGAAATACTCTAGCCAAATGCAATCTCATAAATTTTATAAATGATATTTTTGAATTTCTCTTAATCTCACATGTGGCTCTCCATATTTTTTGACTGATCTACCATGGAAATCTTACTATATTCTAACTGATCTACCATGTGCTCTAATACCACTGCTATATTTTGATAAGACTGTAGTATAGAAAATACAACCATAAGATGCAATATAACTAATATGATATAACTATAAACCAATGGCACAATAATATGCAATAAAATAATAAGTTGAACATATGCAAATAACTCAAAAATATACCATTAATGAAAGTAATGAAAATAGTACAATGGTATATAATGGAGGACACGGACACTCCATGAAAGGATATGAAAGTACTACATTATACCAAACTACCACACACTCTCTATACTTACTACTACATATGTTGCTCTATAAAAACACTCACTATGAGGCCTTTATATAGGAAAATAGATTCCTTACCCCTTACTCTACCTATCTACCTAATGTACAAGTGGAATCCTTGTACATTTACAACTTGCACATTTGATACTTGTGCATTTATTATAATACTTGAAGTAACTAACTAAATTTACTCTAAAGTAAACTCCTACTCTAGTTGCGTACCCAAGGTGGTACATTTACATGACCTAAATAATGTAATATAATCTAACACAAAGAAGAAGCCATTTCAAAGGACATCCTCATAAGCCATGCCACAAAGAGTGTTTCATTCAACATACTCCTCTAGGATTACAACTAACTCAAGGTGCACCAAAGTTACCGCACTACAAAAAAGAGAGGAAGAAGGAGGTCCCTCATCCTTGTCACTCCACTATCAGCCTTGATGAGATAGATTCACAAAAGGCTCTTGAAGAAAATGATTGACTTGATCCTATGATGAAACATTGATTAATAGTTCCTCACTCACTTTTAGATTTTCATATTGCTTAGTCATGTGAGATGAAGAAATTGATGGACATAAGTGAAGATCATATGAAGGTTTATCAACCAGTGAGAAATATTGAAATGGGTGAGAATTTCCAAGAATGCTGATAAATTTATTGTTAAATTTCAACTTCAGACAGTGGTGAAAAGTATAAGGGGTAACCCTCATCACTTGAATCCAATGGCATCCGAGAAGAATATTAAAATATGTAGGACAATACACCACATAGAACAAGGTATCTAAGATCTTAGATCCAACCCTAATGGGGAGATATATAATATTGTAAGCCTCTTAGAACTCATTGTTGAAATATTTGATGATGATAACATATTTAGTTCAATCTTCCTCTTTTAAACATTTTTTTTGGAAAAATTGATACGTGCATAAATTGAGGGAGGAACCATTATCAATCAAAATTTATTTGATAAATGTTTCCCCAATAAATGTAGTGATGTAGAGGGAAGAATCCCATTGCAAGTCTGAGGAAGGAATATTGTCATCCAAAAATGTGATATGATGTACCCCAAAATAACTTACAACATCAACCATAACACTAGGAGAAATATCTTTAGGAACATATTGTTGTCTTAGGAGCTTCAACAAGGCTTTCCTATGAATAGGAGAATTTTACAAAATATCTAAGAGATATATCTTAGCCAGGGTACTAGTTAATTTTTGTTGAATATCAAAGGAGACTTTAGGTTGTAGCTTCAACACTAATGGTGGGTTTTCTATTCTCATGCTTCTTTTTTGGGTATTCTTCAAAACTAATGTGGGTTTTGAAGGTGGGTTGGATGAATAACTCATATCCTATTGATAATGTTGAGTCGATTGAATATATTATTATTACCTTGTAGTTAGTGCTATCATTCCAACCATATTATCATAGAGAGGTGGCACATTATGATATATTACTTGATTGGATACTTGCTGACCATGCTTAGGTAGGAGATATTTGAATATTCCCATATATTTATTAGTTATGGGTGCTTGTTGAGTATGAGGTTGATTTTTTTTTGAGGATTGGGTCGAGAGCCTTCTATAACAAGGTATACTTCATCAATTAGGTCCTAAACCATGTGTTTCAACCTCTTAGATCCATATATCATGTGCCCCTTCACTCTATGATATTCATAATATTAACTATGCTTATACCAAATATTCGTGGCATATGGTTTCATTAACGGAGGTAACTCAATCATAATAGCTTCCAAAATCTACTTTAGAACCACATTCATAGGCATATTGAGTCTTGTGAACTTTCTAGGTGGGGGTTTTTAGGGCTGGATAAGCACCATATTTTATAGGGTGTTAACAACACTTAACAATCTTATTATCCATTAACCCATCACCTACTACATACTTATTATTATATTGTACTTTTTTTATCTTGTCTTCCTTTATATTTAGTTGACCTCCTCGGATAAGAGCTTGCTCTATATTTCATTGCTAGATCTATTACTTGATAAAAATATGTGATAGTTGTTGTTTCAAATTCATAAGATATTTTCTCTTATAAATTTCCAATAAATATCTCAAGCATGTCTTGAGGAGGTAAGTTATATCTCAAGCATCCAACTAAACTCCTCCAATGAGACAATGTTTTGAAAAACGTTCATATTTTTTTTAACATATAGACATCTTTCATAGTCACATTATTTTCAACATAAGCATCAAATTTTTGAATAAATAGTTCAGTTGTCTCTTTAAAATTTCTAAAAGAATGATTGGGTAGTTAATAATAAAACTCTAATGCCATACCATCAAGGCTCTTAGGGAATGTCTTTAGTAACAACATGCCATTATATATGATATCATGACATGTCCTAAACATTATTAAAATGTTCAATTATATATTTTGTTCCCTTATAGGTAGACAAAACCGATATTAAAAAATGCTTAGGATAGGGCCTAGAGGTAATGATAGGGTATAAGGGTTGATTTCACAAATCTCTATTGTTATAGGTGAAACTAGGAGGTTGAATCATGTCCACTATTGAAACTAATTATTTCACCACATTTGTTAAACTTTGCATTTCAAAATTGTTGTTGTGCAATACCCCTAGCTTCCCTCGAGGAGGGGTATAAGTAGGTTGTTGAAAGTAAACTTAGCCAATGTTGGAGGTATTGATACTGTTATGGAATAGGTTATGATATGTGGTATCTTGTAGTGGAGGATAACTGAATTTTGGTGGAATAGAAGCATGAATATCAATATTAGCAAGAATAAGAAGGAAACTCAACATCATATTGATATGCACTACTAGTTAGGAGGACTTGCAGAACCCTTCTAATGTTGATGGTCATAGTAGTAGCATATGTTGGTTTAGGACAATTATTAACATGATGTGAAGATTCAAACAACCGATTTCTATGAACATCTTGAGGAGAAATGATTTTATGATGAGATGTCCTAGCTTCCTTGAGTTAGGCTTCCTCATCCATAGCCTTATTCAAGGCATCTCTATGATACTTGTAGAAATTTTAGATATGATAAAATGATTTAAAGATAAGGTTACCATTGGACCCCTTAGTAGGATCAAGGTCATTACCAACTTATTTATTTTCTTCCTCTTCTAGGTTATGATCTCTCTATCAATATGATCATTTTCTTAAAAAAATTCATCAGACTCTAAAAGCCTCTGCTTACTCCTAAGGTTGGAAGCCATTAGGAGAAGGAGAAAGGATAGAAGAGAAAACCAAGGAAAGACATATAAGAAGATTATTAAGATGTTTTTAAATATTTTTATATCTAAGCAAATAAAATTAGTGGTCTTATTTAAAATTTTCAAGAAAAAAATAAAGGAAGAGGCTTTCTATCTTGGCCACTAAGATGTGTGTTCATGTTGGGTTCACCAAATATGTATATGAGGAAAACTACACATCGCGTACGATTCTCAATTGGATCCATTAGGAGTTGAGGTGGTCACAGTGGTAGTTATATTATCTATACTTTGAGACACAAAGGAATGGGTTCACCAATAATAGTTTTAGGACTCACTCGAAGTCTAGGATAGAAATGTTTAATGTGTCAATTAAGCTATCACCTATGTTTGGTCTTTCTATGTTAAACTATGGAATTTAAAGAATAATGCAAAACACACAAGATGCATGAAAATAATTTATAATCCTAGTATTATTCTTTGATTCAATGATCTCTAATCCTAGGTTGCAATAAATGAAATCCTTTTTCTTTAATAAAGGGACCAAGGGAATGCAAAAACAAGACTAAACCCTATATGAAAAACTATGTGTTTTTATTTTAAATGCCTAGAAAGCAATCAAATGTTTATTCCTTTTTATTTATAACCAAATTGTGAATAGAAAAGATAAAATCAAACAACCTAAAAACTTTACCAAGGGCACTTATCTGATCTGGTGTTTGATTTGAGATTTCTCTTGCATGCAAAAATTCCACAACTTCAAATCTACAAAATAACTTCACAAAAACTCTAGAAAATATGGTCAATATTTGTGGGTTGCTTAGGTTGCTATAATACTGAGCTTGGAGGCACAACAATCAAGCCCCCTAGGTCCTGTTAGTTGATCGATCATAATAAAAATGAGCTTTGATCTTTGGAAAAAACATAATAGAATATAACAACATGAAACAATAAATGAAATACAAACAGAATGGATACAAATATTGAACAAGAATGCAATTTGAAAACTAGGGTTTAGAAACAAATAATTGTCCCCAAGCTAATATAATATGGAATGCAAGTGAAATAGAATTATAGTAGTAAAAAAGAACACAAATAGAGATGAAACAAAATGCATAGGGTATGCAAAATTAAACCCTAGGATTTTGGGCTGAATAGTCACCCCAAAGCCTAACTAGACTGAATATGTGCCCTATAGGATACCAAGCATGAATTCAGTGACAATGCAAAAATTGACACAAAATGCTCAATGAGCAAAAACAAATATTTCATTGAATCTATTCCCTATAGCAGATGAGGCATGAATTTACACAAGAGGGTTTAAAAACCTAAAACAAAGATCAAAATGCAACAAAAAGTGAACTAGGATGAATAAACGAACTAATAAATGCAAAGAAATAACCTGGTGATCTTGTGGAAGAAGCAAGAGCAAAGGTGGAAGACCTCTTCTCATTTAAGAAGATAAATTATCATCAAGTATTTCCCCACTTGTTAGACCACAAGGAGCACCCTAATAGTAGAATACCAAAGTACTAAGAGTACCAGAAGATTGCATAAGATCACTAGCTATATCACTTAAGAACTATTAGGATAACTGAGAGTCACTTGGGGGGAAAAAGAGGATCCAATCCCTTTATTTATAAATTGTCTAGAGGGCTAAAATGTAGGGAAAATGAAACTTAACCTTGGTTTGGCTGATGCCCCAAAAGGGTTAGCTTAAAATTTAGGTTTTTGAATAAAAACCCTAAATTTGTCAAATTCGCACCATGTACATTACTGGGCATAAATTTTGTCAAGGTCAAGAAAAGCAAGGCAAAATACAAGAAAATGGGCTAAACTTGCTCCTAGCAAGTTTGATAACCTTTCAAAGCAACCCAAGAAAAAATGACTTATCTAGGTGGGTCAATATCTATGTCTATAAGGGGATATTGTTACATGAAATATTATTTGTTGCATTTTGATTGTGATTAGACAATGGGTTTTGAAAAATATCTATATCTTGGTTAGAATAATTTTAAGGTTTAGATACAATGCTGACAACATGACCACCATCTATCAAATCTTGGATAAGGCACTTAAGAAGCTTGAACATATTAGTAGTGTGATCATCAACTTGATCGTAATCACAATATTCATTTGTATTATACCAATCTAGAGTGGTATCTATGGGTCTAATGGGTGGAATCTCAATCATATTAGCATTAAGGAGTTGTTTAAGGATAGAGGAAATAGGTTGATCTAACCTAGTGAAGTTCCTCCTAGGATTTCGTATTTATTTAAAATTGACTTTTGAAAGGTACCTACAATATTCACATTATTGATTTGGCAAGAGTTAGTGACACCATAATCAAGCACATGTTTATTCTTATATTGGGACTTAAGAGGATTTTTCTTTTTCTTTCTTTAGTTTTAATTCCCTTCTCTTAAAGAGAGTGGATTCCACATGTCTAACCAACTCAACTATTTTCTCAAAATATGAGATAATGGTTATTTCCAATTCATATGATAGTTGATCATGTATATTATGAATGAAGATCTCCAAGAGGTCTTTTGGATGGGGAGTAAATTGAAAATTTCCCACTATATTTTTCCATCTCACTAAGAATTCAAAGAAGCTTTCATCCTTGGCTTGATTGAGTTGGTATAAATCACCAAGGGTGACTTTATCTTCAACATAGGCAAAACAATATTGTACAAATATTTCAGATATCTCCTTAAAATTTTTAAGGGAATGATGTGGTAGTTGGTAATGTAGTGACCCCAGGATGCATGCACCAGATCTACTCTACTTGCAATATTATACCCAAAATGAAATGAAATGAAAGACCATGAAAATCATATAACACGGAAGTAACAAAGATAGATATTTTTATTTGTATTGAAACCTAGTTACATTTTGGTCCCTCTTAGGGATACCCATTTCGATACAATGAATTACAAATGAGTAAGATGTCCCCCTTGCAAAGGGGTGGTGCACTTTTAAAGGCTTCTCGGTTCCACACATGGAAATGTATGAGGGCTTACAAATGCTTCTTCTCCAGGTATGTTTCCTAGAGGGATCATTTTGCTCTCGTATGTTGTAGATTTGTCCAATGAACCTGTGGCCCTATAAGCAATGAAACAACAACACACACTTAGATGTTTGAGAGTGCCTCCCTGAATGAGGTTGTTAGTAACCCTAATGATAAATAGAAATATGCTCAATGAATGAAACTAGTGCTTATGATTACAAGTAAATGATGCAAGTCTATGCTAATGATATGAAAACATAGAATATAAGAAGCTAATAAAAAAACCCTAGACTAGGCATGCGAGCTATTGTCCAAGATAGTGGCCGCTAGAATAAAACATGTTCTCTTGCTCCAAGGTTATGGATTTTAAGCTTGTTACCGATGTTGAAATGGTGGTTGTTTTGTCCAATGAGTTGAATACCTTATAGATGGTAAATCCTTAGTCAGCTAGCACTTTGTCACTCCTCAAGGGTGCTCAGATCTGCTCTCCAACCTGACAAGGCTTCACTGTGTATGCTCTCCAAGAAAAGCTCTCTCAAAGAAGATTGCTACAATATGATGAAGGTCTCAAAATTGATGATTATGGATCCTTTGGTGCTCTCAAGCTTGTCCCTTTTAATGTGTGTGAAACCCTAGGTCTATGTTCAAAACCCTATGATTGAATCCCTCATGCATAGTAAATGTTAGCATGAGAAGATTTTGTCTTTTATATGTTTAAATACTAGTTAACTGAAGTCTAAATTCAGACTCAAGTCTCCCATGTGAACTAGTCATGAAGGGGAATGCAAAGTTGCTCCCACTCATTTTTATTGCATGCAGACTACCACTTTTTCCCATGATTGGGTCTATTTGTTCGCAAAATGCTTTTTATGGCTTAGTCGTTGTCATCTGTAGTGACTAAGATTTGGCTGCTATCATCTGCAACAGCTAAGGTCTGGCTGTTGTAGCCTATAGTGGCCAAGATTTTGCTGCTCTAGCCTACAACGGCTAAGCTTAGATGGGCTAAAACTATGATTTTGAGTGGTTAGGACCACTACTTGCTCTTGGAAAGGTCCAAAATTGGTCATATGGTCTTTAGATGTGCTCATATGAGTGGTTTCCTAAACATGACATGTTTTAGGTGTCTACAGATGCCCCTTTTTATGATGCGTTGTGTGGAAAACACAACGCTGAGCAAAAACATAGACTGCTATGTTTGTGGGGTGATTTGACCAAAGGGTTTGTGATTCCTTTGGGGCATTTGTTAAGTTGACCAAAGGGCTTGCATCCTTTGGGGCATTTTTTAAGTTGACCAAAGGACTTGCATCCTTTGGGGCATTTTTTAAATTGACCTAAAGGCTTATGTCCTTTGGGGTATTTTTTAAGTTGACCAAAGGGCTTATGTCCTTTGGGGCATTTGTTAAGTTGACCAAAGGGCTTATGTCCTTTGGGGCATTTGTTAAGTTGACCAAAGGGCTTACGTCCTTTGGGGCATTTGTTAAGTTGACCAAAGGGCTTACGTCCTTTGGGGAATTTGTTAAGTTGACCAAAGGGCTTACGTCCTTTGGGGCATTTGTTAAGTTGACCAAAGGGCTTATGTCCTTTCGGGTATTTTTTAAGTTGACCAAAGGGATTACATCCTTTGGGGAATTTGTTAATTTGACCAAAGGGCTTGCGTCCATAGGGGCATTTTTTAAGTTGACCAAAGGGCTTGTGTCCTTTGGGGCATTTGTTAAGTTAACCAAAGGTCTTGCATCCTTTGGAGAATTTTTTAAGTTGACCAAATGGCTTACATCCTTTGGGAAATTTTTTAAGTTGACCAAATGGCTTACGTCCTTTGGGAAATTTGTTAAGTTGGCCAAAGGGCTTATGTCCTTTGGGGCATTTTTTAAGTTGACCAAAGGATTTACGTCCTTTGGGGCATTTGTTAAGTTGACCAAAGGGCTTACGTTCTTTGGGGCATTTGTTAAGTTGACCAAAGGGCTTACGTCCTTTGGGGCATTTGTTAAGTTGAAAAAATGGCTTACGTCCTTTGGGGCTTTTTTTAAGTTGACCAAAGGGCTTACGTCCTTGGGGATTTTTGTTTTTGACCAAAGGGATTGTGCTCCTTTGGGCCTTTTGGAATTGATTGCTTAATTGTTTGATTTCTAACTAAGGGAGCTATGATACCAATATTTCCCCAGTCGATGCTTGAATTTTTTTTTTTTTTAATTTTATGTTATGGATGCAATGATGAATGCAATGCCTAGTTAATGATTTGATTATGCTATATGTATGCAGTGTACGGGTGACATGTGCTAGCTAGATGATAGATGTGTTATGAGTTGATTTGATTATGGATTTATGATTATATGCATAGGTGTATGCAATGATGTGATATTAGATGTAGATGGACCTATATGCTTTAATCACTTAAAACATAAGGAATGCATATGATATGATTTTAACAATCTATTGGATGATACCACAGAAAGTATAACAATCATGGATTTTTAATAATCATTCTAATCATAAGAACTAATTATTTAGGCATTCATAAATGAAATGTAATGGCATGGAATGTATGTAATTTCTTGATAAAGCTTATGTGATTTAAAAGATTCAAAATAGTCAGTGGCCATGTAAACATCATTTCTAACATTTATTTGGTGTCTCACCTATTTTTTTAATACCCCTTAATTCACAAAATATCATAAAGAGAATTGATGATGTGATTGATGATATGATTTGTTGCTATGTAGGAATTTATGAGGCTTTTCCTAAGACTCAAACACTCTAGTTACCCTATCAACAGTTGTGTACTGACCATACAGGACTTTTGAAAGTGAGGCTTTCACCATGTACCTAGATATTCATTATACCTGTGTGTGCAAATGAATGTATATTTTGAGATAGAACTCAAGCATTTCCTCCAATGTCAGGCGGGATTCTTTCAGCCCATTACTAAGATCAAGTATCCTCAAGTGTTCATCTTATCCTTATGTTGGACTTAGTTGGGCTATACCACTAGGCAATATTGAGTTACCTAAAGCTAGCTCATCCACATTCAAACATTGGTCTATACAAATTCCATAAGCTATTATGATAGACATATCGTCATGCATAAGGATGTCTCCTTCCAGTTTTGTGCAATGCTGAGAATTCCAGGGATTAAAGCTCCATTCCCTTATTTTCTTCATTTTATTTGGGACACTTGCTCATGTTTAGTGATGAAAATCACTATTTATTTTGATTGATGATTTTTCTTTTAGAGCAAGGAATTCTTGTAGTGATGATAATCACTGTTTATTTTAATTTGTCCTTTTGATACTTTGAACTATAACTTTGGATGTTGATGTATGAATTTTGATTATTTTGAATTTTGTTGTCTCTGGGATTTTTGCTTGTTTTGATTTAAGAAAGGGATTTAATTGGGTAGGGTGAAGCTTGTCCTTTTTGTAGTGACCCCAGGAATGTACACACCAGTCCCTTTTCTAAACCCTACTTGCAATGTTATTTAAATACCAAATATAAAATGGAAAGACAAGAGGAAAGAGCATATAACACGAAATAACAAAATACAGATCTCTTTATTTATATTGAAGCTCGGTTACATGTCGGTCCCTCTCAGGGATATCCATTTTGATACTATAAATTACAAATAGGCAAGGAGTTTCCCTTTTGCGAAGAGGTGGTGCGCTTATAAAAGCTTCCCAGTTCCACACACGAAAATGTATGAGGGCTTATAGATGCCTCTTTCTCTAGGTCTGGTTCCTAGAGGGATCCCTTTTTGCTCTCGTATATTGCAATCTTCGTCCGATGTACCTATGGCCCTGCAAGAAATGAAACGACAATGCACATTTAGGTGTCCGAGATTGCCTCCCCATATGAGGTTGTTAGTAATCAAACAGTATGGAAATATGATAAAGCTATGCCATAATATCATGTAAATTTATGCTAAAGATGTGAAAAATAAAGAAACAGAATAAAAGAAGCTATGTCTATCTAAGCTAAGTCTACGGGCCACTATCCAAGACAACGGCCGCTAAAGTAAAACTTACCCTCTTTACCCCAAAGTTATGGGTCAAATACTATAATCTGATGTTGAAATAGTAGGTGTTATGCTATTCAATTTGTCAAATCTCTGTCGTACAAGTGATCTCAAAGAGAACTCTCCGAGTCTCGAAAGCTCTCCTCAAAAGAATGTCTCCATCCTTTGATGTGATAAAATATCCCCCTTAAGTGCTCTTAGGATTGCACCTTTTATATTGTGAAACCCTAGGTCTATGTCCAAGCCCTAGGAATGAATTTATCATGCGTAGTGTGAGTTAGCATGAGAAGCTTTTTTTCTTTTGTTTACGTTTGGAGGCCAGTTAACTGAAATATAACTGCCAACTTGAGTCTCCTATGTGAACTGGTCATTAGCATGAGAAGCTTTTGTCCTTTGTTTATGTTTGGAGGTCAGTTAACTTAAGTTTAAATGCAAACTCAAACCTCCCATGTGAACTAGTCGTGAAAAGGTATGCAAAGTCACTCCTGCTCACCTTTATTGCATGCAGACTGCCACTTCCAACTGATATTGGGCCTATTTGTCAATAAAATGCTTCTTATGGCTTAGCCACTATCATCTGCAATGGCTAAGATCTGGTCACTGTCGTCTACAATGGCTAAGGTCTGGCCACTCTAGGCTTGAGCAGCTAGGAACTAGCCGCTCTTGGCTTGAGCGGCTAGAATTGGATGGCTTGAAAAGGCCCCAAATGAGTGATGAGAACCACTGTTTATGCTTGGAAAGTCTAATATTATGTCTTATGATCTTATGAGTGTGTCTATGTAAGTAGCTCCCCTAAGCATGAAATGATTTAGGTGTCTACAGATGCCCCTTTTTGTGATGCACTATGTGGAAAACACAACGCTAAGCAAAAACATAGACTGATCTGTTTGTAGGGTGTATGGTGATCAATGGTCTGATCAACACCGGATGGCCCAATCATGCAATATGGTGCACATCCCTTGAATCATTGCCTCAAAATTTAGAGGACTTAGCTCAGTGGCTTTTGCATGTTAAATTGCACTCATTAATCAAACTCAATCGGGTAGCTTCAACTGCTACAACAATTTCGATCGATAAGAGAGCTACAATTGAAGATGTCATGTCTACTTACGTTCCTAGCAAACAAGGGAAATTTGTGATTGTTGTATGCAATGATTCATAGGATGAACACAATTTTGTTATGATCGAGTGATATTTTGTTGATTTTGATTATGATTATGTTGAAATTTTGAACTACCTCTTCACACAATGAGTTGGTGAAGAAATGACAATGAATGAAGCGACAAGTCGCTTGACCAATATGACTAATCTGGTTCTTTTCTAGCATTTGTTGCTTTTAATGGGCAATCCCACATCCAAGTGTGATTCCAATTGCTTATGATAATCATCCATCCCTATCCCGAGGAGCGGTCTGGCTATCAATAGCCTTCTTAGAAAGTTAGGATGAGTGATTTTTTTTATGCCTAGATTGTATCAGTTTGACTTAATATTTTTGATGTCATAGGGGAATTAGAATGAACCCTTCGCACCCATGGAGCAGTCCAACCATCTTGATCTTCTTCAAGTTTGAAGGGTGACATATCATAATTCCAAAATGAGTTGTTTTGCCCCAAGTGGCCTTATGGTTATCTACTCATCTCACCGAAATACATGAAGTGCAAATCGCTACAATCATTGAGTGGATAGAGTAGGTAACTGGATACGAGACCTACTTGAGATTGTGATTTTATGTATTTTTTTTTGTTATTTTGAACATTTTGATGATCCTAAACCATCAAAGTGTGTTTATTTATTGTTTTTGTGGGATCCCTCAGGGAGAAAATCCCTTATTTTTCTTTGTGGATCTGGTTGCTGTCAGGTCTAGCAGCCTATGAGTTCCTGCTTGTGGCCACTGTCACCTTGGGCGGCCAAGGTGTAATTAAGGAAATATAATATATTTTTTCTAGGGTTTGCCCTGTCATTTTCACTGTTGAAGATTCATTTTCAGAGCTCTGGTGCGACGACAATAGTTGTGACTTTAAAAATTGTTGGTGCTAAGGATATGGCTACATAGGACGAGACATCAACTACTAGAGGAGACAAAGCTTCTCGGGTATTTCTCTCTTCAAAACCCTATCTCTCTTTTATTTGTCTAAGTAAAAATGAACCTCACTAAGTAATGAGCAAAATGAACCTCCCTAAACCTTCTAGCAATGAATAAACTTCGATATTAGGCTTAGGTTCCCTTTTTCTATGGTGGGATAGTCCCAAATTTTGCTTTCTATCAGTGGCTTCAACCTAGGGTTTTTCAAATTTTTTTAGTTATTTACCTACTGTTGCCATTTTGGGCATTTTGAACTTAGCTTAGTTTTGATGCTTTGGTGGGAAATTTGCTTTACATTCTATTTGTTTTCCCTCCCTCTATTATTTTTTTTTTGAATTATTTTTTTAGTTTACAATTTTGTTTTTTATTTTATGGCCAAGGGTTCATGGGTTTGCTATGCCGCCCCTTGGTCGCTGTCGCTCAAAGCGGCCGAATCTGAGCTGCTATCGCTTAGAGTAGCCAAGCTTGAATCCCAACGATCAAAAATTTGACCGTTGGGCCTTGGCCACTGCTGCCTCCAACGGCCAAGTTTTGGCCACTGTAGGTGACAACGGCTAAAGCTTGAGTCTTGTTTTTTTGTTTTTTTTGCGTATTTTGTTGAATTTTTTATGACTTTTTGAATTTTGCTTTCTTTGATTAGGTGCAATTTATTATTCTTTTGATTATATTTAGAGTAACTCATACTATTTTGCACCATTTTCATTTTTATTGTGAATTATGCCTTAGATGCACTATGGTTATGTTTTGTATTTCTTCTGCCTTGCTTAGATCCTCACTGCTCAGGCCCGGGATCTGAAGATCCTACTTGACCTGCTTCTTGGATTTGATAACACTGACTGGGAGTGGCTTAAGGCCCGTGGGCTATAGTACATCATCAGGCTACCCCATATTATGGCTGACCGGGCTTATATTATGACCTTAGCCCACCGTTGGGACCTGCGGACCAACACCTTCCACATTCCACCCAGCAATATGACTATCATGTCGAAGGACATTTACAGGATATTTTGGATCCCATTCGATGGGGTGCCCATTGTTTCGTTGGCCACTAATGATCAGGTGGTCGTCTATGCTTGGGTATTTGGAGCACGCTCTACATAGGCCCTCCGGGATACTGGGTCTAGGGGAGTATCTATCAAAGCTTGGTATGATGCTCATGTTTTCACAGCGAGGCATGTCGTGTTGCTGATGGTGATCCACAATGTTCTTATCATGGACTACTCAGGTTAGAGCTTCCATTGGAACCTCCTAGCGATGGTGCAGGACCTACTGGATAGTGAGGAGCCTATCATCTATGCATGGGGTAGATCATTATTGGATCAGTGCTATGATGAGTTGTACCACATCTGTAGGTGTGGACATGTCAGCATTACCTCCAGCTTGCTCCTATAGGTTTGTGGATGGGAGCACATTATAATAGATCATCCTAAGGGGCTCCTAGTCATGATCACAGCGGTCGACGCTCAGACATAGTCCTATGTTGCCAGATGGGCTCGAGAGCACGAGGAGTGTAAGAGCCACACTTTTGTAGGGGAGTTGGCCCACTATACTAATGCTTTCACCAAACTATTGGCCGAAGATGTTGTGTGGTGGCATTACTATGACTGTACTACTTGGGATGATCCAGTTAGTTTTACTACCAGGACACAGCACGAGCGATGGCTCGTTGGTCATAAATTCAAAAGTATTTCTTCTACTCTCAGGTTCTTCTTTAGTATGTATTGTAGCAGGATGTACCCTTGATATCGTTCTTGTACAAGCACCTCATAGCAGAGAAGGAAATACCTCCATGACATATCATAGAGCTTTCATATGAGGAGGACACCCCAACTATAGACCCTATAGTTATTGGGGAAGTTATTGAGGCCTACTCTCAATGGTGGGATGATCGAATGTGGCATGGCATTGGCAGCCTAAGGCATGAGGATGATGGTGGGGATGATGGCGAAGATTTGGTAGGATGTAGGGTTCGAGCTAGGACCAAGATATGGGGCCAACTAGTAAAGCAGGTGGTAGTAGAGGATCCTGATGTTCCTAAGGAGGAGGAGTTAGAGCCCGAGGAGAGAGACTCTCCTCTAAGAGCACAGTTGCATGAGGTCGAGGCTGAGCTTCAAACCACTAATATCCAGGTACAACGTCGAGATGCTACCATTGAGAAACTCTCAGTATAGATACAGGCTCTATAGGCTACTATTGGGGGTGGTGATGCCAAGATGCAGTTTTTTGTTCCTCCTTCTACACAACAGGAGGTTCCAGCGACAGGTTTAGGGGTAGATTTGGGACATATCCAGGATCTGTTGGATGAGCATGAGGAGAAGATCTAGGGACTTGTGGATCATGTTACCCTTCTTCAGATGTAGCTTAGGAGGCATGGGATTGTCCCTAAGGATCTAGAAGGTGTGGGTGGTTCGTAGGTTAGTGGGCGCTCCACCTCGAGGCAGTATTTCACCTGTCCTAGCCAGCGGCCCCGAACTCGGACAGAGAGACCTACAAGATCACATCACTCGACTCGTGATACCGCCACAATGGGAGGTAGCACTAGAGGAGGTGATGCAGGGGGCTCAAGCCCGGTACTTGACTGATGCTCTACTTGGTCCTTGATTTATTTTTGAGGTCGACTGACCTAGATGACTATAGCCCACAGGAATTTTTGTATATCCATTGGACTTGACACACATACTTTTATGATAGATTTGCTTTTTATGACTCATTATGTGTATCGTTTATTGCTTTATGTTTTTGTTATTATTTTATTTTATGATATGATGCGATGATGGTATTATGATGATTTGATGAATATGCTAGATGATAGATGATATTTGAAGATGCTTAGATGGATGTGTAGATGCTTATATGTTTTGATGATATGATGCGATGTATTTTGTTGATGAATGATGAATTTATGATTTGGTATGCAAATGGATATTGCCTATATGTTTTATGATGTGGTTTATGGATGATTAATGACTTGTTTTTGTGGATGCAAATGTTATTGTTAAATGCATTTTAATTTTTTCTTTAATTATATGCATCTAACTTATGTGATGGAATGGTATAAATGAACCTGTATGCTCTAATCACTTAAAACATATGGAATGCATATACCATTGAAAATCTTAATGGGTGATACCACAGAAAGTAAAAAAATAATCATGAATTTAAATAATCACTCCTATCATAAGAATTGATTAAGTATTCATATATAAGATGTAATGGTGTGTAATGTATTTTCTTAATAAGTTTCTGTAAATTAAAAGATATAAACTAGTCAATGGTCATCTATATACTATTTCTAATATATATGCGATATCCGTCCTACTATGTTGATACCGCCTAATTTATAGGATCTTATAAAGAATATGATGGTGTGAATGATGTTACGATTTGTTGCTATGTAAGAATTTTTAGGTCTTTCAAAGATTCAATCACTCTAGTTCCCCTATCAACGGCTATCTACTTACCACTTAGACTTTTGAAAAGTAAGGCTTTTACCATAGACCTGGTTTTTCATGATATCTGTGTGTGCATGTGAATATATATTTTGAGATAGAACTCAAGCATTTCCTCCGATGTCAGGCAGGATTCTTTCAGCCCATTGCTAAGATTAGGGATCCTCAGGTGTTCATCTCATCCTTATGTTGGACTAAGTTGGACTATACCACTATGCAATATTGGGTTACCTAAGCTAGCTCATCCACATTCAAACATTGGTCTACACAAATGCATGAAGAAGTTCTGGTAGACATATCATCATGCGTAAGGGATTTCTCCTTCCAATTTTGTACAATGTTGAGAATTCCAAGGATTCAAGCTTTATTCTCTTCTTTTTGGCTTTGGATTTTTGTTCATATGTAGTGATGAAAATCACTGTTTATTTTGATTTGATTTTTTCTTTGAGCGGGGATTTTTTTGTAGTGATGATAATCATTGTTTATTTTTCTCATACGCAGTGATGAAAATCACTATTCATTTTTGATTGATTTTTTTGAGCTTGATTTTTTTTTTGGATTTTGATTTGTGTATCAGATTTTTGATTTGAAATCTAGATTGTATGCTTGGCCTTTTGAATATGTAATTTGCTCTGGGATTTTTTATTATTTTGATTTAAGCAAGGGATTTTGATAGGGTAAAGCTTGTCCTTTTTCCAATTCTCAGCACCTTTAAACCGGTTGCACAAGGGGATAAGCAAGGAAGATCATTTTAGCCTAAGGTAACCTAGACCACTTTGTAGCTTTCATCTTTTCCTTGTACTAGCTAGGATTTTAGTGTTTCAATTAGTGATGGGATCTTATATATCCAAGGCTTTATCACAGCTAGGCCTTACCTTCTACTAATCAAAGTTGTTTTCCTCAAAAGTTGATAAGATTACTAGGTATGGTTGACTAATCAAAAGGCCTTATTTTATTATGCATAGCAACAAATAATGGTTGTGTTGAAAAACATAATTACACACATGTTGATGGAGGTATGGATATGAATGACTTGTGCAACAAACTATGGTATCACTTTTAAGGCTCTCATGACATATACAATTGTAATGTATGTGAAAATGTAATGCAATGATGTGGATGCAAAATGTGAAGTGCAATTGTTTTTGTATTTTTGATTTTATGTTGTTTTTGTATTTTTTGATTAATTTGCCCAAAGGGATTATTATACCTTTGGGGCTTTTGGTATTGATTATGACCAAGCAGTTTGAATACCCTTGGGGCTTTTGAATTGATGTTTGACCAAGTGGTATGAATTACCCTTGGAGCCTTTGATTGATTGGATTTTACCAAGCTGTTTGAAATACCCTTGGAGCCTTTGAATTGATTTTTGACCAAGCGGCTTGAATGCCCTTGGAGCGTTTTGAATTGATTTTGACCAAGTGGTATGAATTATCCTTGGAGCATTTTGAATTGATGTTTGACCAAGCGGTATGAATTACCCTTGGAGCCTTTGATTTGATTTTGACCAAGCAGTATGAATTACCCTTGGAGCCTTTGATTTGATTTTGACCAAGTGGTATGAATTACCCTTGGAGCCTTTGATTTGTATTTTTGGAATTTTATGTTTTTATGATTTGTTTGTGTTTTTGACATATTTGAATGTTTTTGTGTTTTATGACATATTTGAATGTTTTTGTGTTTTATGACATATTTGAATGTTTTTGTGTTTTATGTGTAAAATGCCTTTAAGTGAATGATATTGAGAGGTTTAGGCTCTTCAACACCATCTAATGATATAAGGTGATATGCTCCAGGTCCAACTCTCATTGAAATCATATATGGACCTATCCAATTTGTTGCAAACTTATCTCGCAGATGCGTCGAAAGATTTGAATTTTGTTGGTTTTCTTTGAGCACTAGATCTCCAGCCTTAAATTCACTTAGGTGGACTTTACTATTGTAAGCTCGTGCAAGTCGATCTTGGTAAACACGAAGATGCTCTAAAGCATTGACTCAACGTTCATTAAAAAGCATCAACTGATCAATGCGGCCTTGCTGCACATCTTCATCATCTATGAAGTCCTTTAATGCTATGCGTAGAGTCAAGATTTCCAACTCTAGAGGCATGATGGCTTTAGTGCCATATACTAGTGAAAATAGTGTTGCCCTAGTGGGCGTTCGTATACTAGTCTTGTATGTCCATAGTGCAAGAGGCAATTGTATGTGCCAATCCTTGTGATTTTCTTGCAGTATCTTCCTTAAAATGAATATTATTATTTTTTTTGAGGCTTCTGCTTTCCCGTTTGCTTGTGGATAATAAGGCATTAAAAAACTGTGCTGAATATGGTATTTGTTCATTAAAGCACACATATTTTTGTTCTTGAAATATTGCCCATTATCCGATATTATCTTAGAAGGGACCCCAAAATGACTTATGATATTGATGTTAAGGGGAGTTGTGGAGTATTCTATGGCCATTATGATGAATGTGTGTCGGCATGAGGATGGGGGTGAGATTTTCCCAATCAAGTCTAGTCCCCATTGTGAGAATGGCCATGTTTTCGAGATGGGCTACAAAGCTTACGATGGTAAGTGCGTTAGGTTTGCATGATGCTGGCACTTATTGCATTTCTTGACATACTCACAACAGTCCTTTTCCATGGTGGGTCAATAGTAAACCATTCTCAAGATGTGCTTAACGATGGCCATGCCACTGAAATGGCCTCCACATGTTTCGTTGTGAGCTTGCAAAACTACCCAAGATGTTTCTTGGGGCTCAAGATAATAGAGCAATACTCCATCATATCCTCGTATGTAGAGGATTTCTCCTAGCAAAATGTATCTTGTTGCTCTCTGCTTGAACGTTCACCTTTCAGTATGCGACAAACCTTGAGGTATTATTCCAAGATTTAGAAAGTCCCATAGTTGGGAAAGCCAATCCTGATAGGCCACAACTTCTATAGAATAGACAACTTGCTCTTCTTGCATTTTCGAGGTAGTAAGCATGGATTGAGGAACAAATCTATGGTATATGGTTGTACCACACTCTATAGGTCCTTGGGAGATCAAAGACCCCCAAGGTGCTATTTTCAAGAAATCTTTGGCTGTGAAGGGCCAATCCTGATTTGGTTCGATGTTGATCATGTTGACTAATTCTTGATTGTCAAAAGCCTCATGATGTATTGCTAAGTGCGAAAGAACTTTCACATGGACGGTTGTAAAATCAATAGACAAATTATGAGGGATTAAGGATCCCAAAGAGGCCAGGTGTCTGCAAATCTATTCGAAGTACGAGGGATTACCTCGATGATGTACCATTCCAGCCATGCTAAGTAGGTGTCAACAAGTTCCTTGTAAGTCTTCAGGAGTGGGCATCTGCATTGGAATAGTCCTTTGACCTAGTTTACTATGAGCAAGGTGTTACATACCCAAACAAGTGAATATAGCGTCGGCTATATTCTCCAAGCATATTATTATCACTACTTATAGGATAGTTCCATGTTTTAGAAGGTATCTAATTTTTCATCACATTTATAATATTCTGCAATTCATGTTGCCTTAATGGCGGGATCTACCCTCCTAGTGGCGATATTCATTTTATCCTCTAAACTAATAGTCTACGTATACTTCATATAATTGAAATCTTCATTTTTATTTGTTAATATCAGTTTATTAAAAGAGTGAGAGCAAATCTCGCTTCAAGTGGTATCATTTGTCCAAGCACCAAGAAAATCAGGAGTTACTATCATTTTATCCAGCTACCTACAGGGAACGTACCAGCAATTACAGAGGTAGACCATCAGGTACAGTCGCATGACACTTAGGTTCTTTCATTGAATGTAACATAGGGCTAGCTCTTAGCAACCTCAGGCAGAGACCGGTTGATGATTACAAAGCATTGCCCACCATCTATGGTATTTCAACCATCTTCCCACAAGTGTACCCATAGTCATCTGCACAACGAACACTAAAACTCACCCAATAAACAGAGCAACGTGAAAATCATACTTCGCAAAGGGTGTTGGATAATCAAATCTTTACGATTATTTTGCAGAGCAGTCCTTGTAGCATTTATGTGATTATTCGATTGAACGACACCACCCAGTTAGCAGATACGCAACTTTGGGACATAAGCGTTTTAGGCGCTACTGAGCTACCATGATGTTGTAACAACAATGGGATCTCCACTCCAACGATCGCGTACCGGTCTAGAAATAACAGGTGTCTAAAAAGCATCCAAACACACCGAAACCATCATTAGAAAATCACCTAGATACGAAGCAAACGCAACTTGCTACGGATACAAATCTCCTAGCCAATCAGAATGCAAGAAAAACATCGCGTATCAATTATAAACTAAGGTACTAAGAGCAAATACATTTTTTTTATTATTGTTTGTCCGGGGCAATTATCCCACATTCACTGAGTGGGGGGTTGTCGAGCGTTTATAAGTTAGTGGGCGCATGTTGTAAGTTGTGACTTAAGTCACACATGGGCTACCTTTCCCCGCTTGCATGCGTTAATTCTCCTCCTAGTCTATCAATTAAGGTCCTACATGTTGTTTCTATGTTGGGTTCTTCCGGTCGTGTTGAGCTCCTGTCCAGCTGTCCTTCGTCATTCTTCTTCCTAGTCTCATCCTCCCTCGATGAGAGGTCGCTATTCTTCATTTTACGACTACGTCCTAGACATACAATCAACTCAAAGCGTACCTAAGTTTACAAATCTATGCCAAACACTGCATCACAGTTGGAGCGACTGTATAGGCAGTACAAACTTAAAAAAATAAAAATAAGGAATGCATGTGTGATAAGTGGGTGAAAGGTCCTAACGGCCATCTTTCGAGCACCAACACCAGCAATTCCTCGAATATTAATTCTCCTAGGAGACCTTCTTGAAAACAAGGTACCAACTCTTCTCCTTTACAAATCAATAGCTTTGATCCTAACCATCCACTGATTAACTCCATGGATGCTAATCCTCCCCAACTCACGACAACATCACACAAGGAGAATCAAGAAACTCTACCATTACCACTCATGAAGCTCTTTGACACTTACTAGAGGGTATGGCCCAACTTAATATCAATATATCTAAATTGTTGGACACACAAAATCAACCTAATCCCCCAATTCCCACTCCTTCCCATAGAATTGGGAGTCATGAAGAACAAGAGAGAGAAGTGGGTTATAACCATTCTAGGGGAAGTTATAACCCTAATTTCCAAAATCACTCTCATGAACAAAGGAATGAGGAACATAATGACCAGGAAGAAAATTGGGAGCAGCCAAGAGGCAATCTGGATAATTATAGGAATCACTTTCATCAACAGAGATATAACCAAGATCAGGATAGGGATATGGGTTATCACCAACCGAGAGGCCCTAATAATTTTCCATGCATTGATATGCCCACTTTTGAAGGTCATGATCCTTGTGGTTGGATAGCAAATATGGAAGACATTTTGGACTTATACCAAATTAGGGATTCTGAGAAAGTCCCTTTTGCTACATCAAAATTAGGCACTGAGGCCTACCAATGGTTCGTATGGCTTAAACACAAGAAATGAACTACTGTTTACTGGGATGATTTCACTACCTATTTTTTAGAAAGATTTGATGAGGGAGCTACATCATCATACACAGTAATACTGTTATCTCTTAAAAAAGAAGGATCGGTTAGTGAGTTCATCTTAGAATTCACCAGTTTACTATCGTATGCATTACACCTCAGTCCAGACACAGTGGTAGGAGATTTTCGCAATGGATTGAAAGAAAATATTAAGGTTGAGGTGGACATTCAAAATCCAACCTCGATGAATGATTGCTTGAGAATAGCCAAGCTAGCTGAGAGGAGAGTTCAAATGTTTACACGGCATGAAACTTATAGTCGTCCTTTGTATCGTAACAACTCCTTTCACAGAAATGATCAACCATCAAGATACTTTTGCTATAAATGTCGCAATAACCATCCCAAGGAACAAGCATGTGCACAAAAACAAAACTTTCATATCGAATGCGATCAATATGAAGGAGAAGAGGAAGAAGCATACCACCAAGAAGAACCTATGCAAGAAGAACTATCGAATGTTTCTAGAAGAGAAGGAAGAGGATACAATGGCTATTTCCATACATGCCCTCATGGGGTTAACAGACCACCATACAATAAAGGTACCGATATTTCTTCGCCAGAAAAAGGTGAATGTGCTAATTGATTCAGTAGCACCCATAATTTTATCGACATCAAAATAGCAAAAGCTTTGAACTTATTCATTAACTCTTCCAACAAAGACAAATTCCAGGTTCTAGTAGCCAACGGGGTGAACGCTCAATGTGTTGGGAGAACATCTCAAGTTTCCCTTAAAATGGGAACTTATACATGGTTTGGATATCTCTTCGTAATGAATTTAGGGAACTCTGATGTCATTTTGGGAGTCAAATGGTTGGAAAAACTAGACACGATTAGCTTCAATTTCAAAAAATTATTTATAGAATGGAAGGAAAATGGACGGGTCATTCGCTTCATATTTGCTAACGATGGTGGGATTGAGACTATTTGGAGTACCAAGATCAATGCTTCATATTCTGTATTGTTGTTTGTGCACGGGAAGTCTAGTTTGAATGATAAGGGCAATGGAGTGTCATGCGGTGTTATAAAGACAATCCCTACTTCACCTCCTTGTTCATACTTTGAACCATCGAAGAATAATGACATGTTTATTTCTTTCTTAGGTTCTTCGAGTTCTAGTGGATCTGATAATGCAAAGACCGCATCATCAGGAAATTCTATGGTGAGAGGCTTGTTATCCTGAAGAGGTGCCTCTAATAATTGATCTACTATGACTTGTCCCTTGATGGACTTTTGGCTTACGAACTCTAGATCAAATTTTTTTAATAGCATGATCCACTTTGTGGTACATGTATTGTGATGTCTTGCTCATCATGTACTGAAAAAGATTTTGTTTTGATATGACGTACGCCATATGGCTCAACATGTAGTGTCGTAAATTTTGAGTTCCAAAGACCATTGCTAAACACAACTTTTTGACATACACATATCCTAGCTCATAAATCACCAAGGTGCAAAAAATGTAATATATGACTTGCTCTTTTTCTTGTGCATTCTTTTGGGTTAACATGGTGCCCAATGCGAAATTAGTAGTCGATATATAGTAAAAATGGTATGTCTAGCCTTGGTGGAGCCAATACTGGCGGCGTTGCCAGATAATTTTTGATCTCTGCAAAGGCTTGATGGCATTCTTCATCCCAATGAAAGAGGACTTCCTTGCGTAGCAACTGATTCATAAGTCTACATTTGTCTATTAATTGCATGATGAATCTTTTTATGGATGTTATCTTGCCTTGTAGGCTCCTCAACTCCCTAATGTTGGTAGGGGCAGCCATTTCCAGTATAGCCTTTACCTTTGTAGGATCTACTTCGATGCCTCTCTTGTATACGATGAATTCCAAAAGCTTTCCAGAAGTTATGCCAAATACGCATTTCTTAAGATTCAATTGGACATTGTGTTCTATGAGGTGATCAAAGAATTGTCTAAGGACTTCGATATGCTCTTGCCACAACATTAGGTGCGTGTAAATGTGGGGCAAAGCGAACTATTAACTAGGGGTCAACATCTCATTATTTCACTTTATTTCTCTGTGTAGACAAGACCTTCGACGTAACATCAACAAAAGACTACTAGTTTTTCATTTTTATTTTATAAAATGTTACTTACCCATACGCGATTAGAATATTTTTCATTAAAAGTATTATTCAAACTAATATTATTTAGTTTACTGGAGGAATCAATGTTATTTAGTTGATGAGAGGAAATATTAAAGGGTCTTTCATAAATTTTTATTAATCCCATGTTTAATCGTGCTACTGTTAATATCATTCCCTTGATTAATTTTTCATTTGTCTGTCCTTAGCCTTGATTTATACTTCCACTCAATAATTTAAATATTTATTCAACTAATATTATATATATAACCTTTTTCTTTTGATATGGATGAATTCCCACCATCGATGAAGTGCATGTATGTGTTTCTCAGTTTTCTCGCTTTTCTCGAAATTGTCAACTTTCGTGAGCATTAGTATTTCATAGTTGGGGTCTGTCAATGCATTTGAAGTCTCAATCCTATAATATTGTTGGGGTCGGTTTTCTTATCTTATTTTATTTAATAAATTTAAAATTTATAAAAAAACTTTTTATGTGCATTCGACGTAGAGATGCAAAGTCTGACCCACCATCAACTTGCCAACGATTCAAAATTTTCTTTGATTTTCTCGTATATTTTGGCCGTAAGAGCAAAGGTCTTCAACCAAAGCTTTTATTGTACATTTACCCACCTTGACATGACCTGTGATAGTTATCTACCAATGGTTGCACATGGACGACGACTTTTTCACCTCAGACTTTCGCAGTTCTTGCTGCAATGAACCTTCATCAATGAAAAACATTGACGATATACTGAAAAAGAGGGTTATCCACTTGTTTACTGCGAGAAGTAGTTTATTAGTGGGATTAGGTTATTTAAGAGGAATTTCTTCTCTGCTTGAGTGATAATAAGGGGTCCAAGAGCCTTTAGAATTCTATTTAATCATAATTGTAATTTATTGCAATTAATAGTTTTTATAAGTAGTGGAATATCTTTTGAATTTTGATTGTATATTGTGTTTTTTATTACATAGAAGAGTTGGGTTACAATTACTATTTTTTTAGTAAATGGTTAACACAAGGTTTAAACCATAGGGATGGCTTCCAACAAACCTATATGTCTCGTTCTTGTTGACTCGACGTGTGCTCGAGGTTCGTATTATCGTCGTCGGTCTAGCGTGCACTCAGAGGATTTGGGGAAGATTATTACTTTTGCAAAGGGTTGGTTTCTCTCGAGGGTTTGAACCTAGGTATCTTCTTGGTAAGTGCTCAGCCACACCTGCACTTACAAATCTACTTAACCTTTTGGGATCAAACCTTTTGTTAAGGAAAATTGTAGTATCTTCGAAATGAGCGATCTTCGAAATGAGAATTGCATTGTCTTCGAAATGAAACCACTTATCTTCGGAATGAAAATAGAATGTGCTTTTTGAATTATTGACCAAATTTTGAAGTCAGAAAATGGGAAATAAAGGTTGGAAAAGGTAAGGGAAAATATATCCCATATGATTTTGCCGTCCTTGCCATCCAAAGCCACCATTTATGGAAAATATCAACTTTGATCCTCTTCTAGGATTAACACAGAAATAACTGCAGCATAATAGGAAGTTGTTTGCAAGATAGAAATGAAATATTATGAAGTGGAGAAATATGTGTGAGATATTTCTAGACTTCTCCCACGTACTCCCACCATTGAAGATGCTTTCTAAGGGCCAATGACTACTTCTGCAACACAAACTATCTAGATTTACATTTATTTCAGATCCAAAATTATTGGCAAATGACTGTAAAATAGCACATAGGCTTATTTGAGCATGGGATATATTGTAAATATTTATATAAATAACACAGCTCCCTCCTTGGTTGAGCCGATTAGAAATTAGAATAGATGAGAGTTTTCAGTAGCAACAATTAGGACTGTACAGTAATTTTTTGTAACAGTTTTCAACATGTTTTGTCATCAATAAAAGTGCAGTATTTTATCATTTTATGTTTTGAGTGTTAATTAGTTAAGAAGTGCTTTTCACCTCCTTCTAGATCAGGAAGTATGGGCCCACTTTCAGATCTAGAATGAGGGATTTTATGGCAGGTTTTAATATGTAATTTTGCTGCAGCAGAATTAATAGATTGCTTGCCAGATTTTATTTTTTTGTTTTTATTTTGTGTTGTGTGATTTATGTTTCCTATTATGTTTGTGTACAAAATTTGTGTGTATGTCAGCTAACAAATTATATTAAGCATTTTTTCTTTGCTTTCCATGTTTTCCCTACTTTCTATTTTAGCAACTTTCCATTTTTCAGCATATTTCATTTTGCTGTCAATTCCTGTAGCAGAAGCTTGACAACCTTCTGTGGCAGGGCATTGGCAAGTGTTTTTAGAATAAGTTTTATTTACAAGCATCATTTCAATTCTATAAGAGTAATTAGATTTCAATTTTGTAAAAGTAGATTAGATTTTAATTTAGCAATTTCAATTCATGTAATTGTAGTTAGATTTCAATTATTGCAACTTAGATTTAGTTTTCAATTCCTGTAATTTATTTCAGTTTCCATTCTTTAGACTAGGTTTAGTGTGACACCAAAAGGCTAAACCAAAATTTGCTTCACCAATAAATGCTTGAAATCTGAATGCTTGAATTGTACTCTGCCCTAGCCTTCTATCGTAGACAGCCTTGGACACCACCCCGGATTGATAAATCATTGAGATTAAATGATGAGACTTAACGACACTCATCATTTTGGCATCGTTGCCAAGGAACATGGTGTTGTTAGAGGGTAAAAGTAGTCAAATAATTATTAATGTGCTAAGTTATGAAGTTCAGTGTTAAATTTGAATGTAATAGTTGGTATAAATAATAATTATTGATAGCTGCATTTCAATCCATTTAGAAAACAAGCAACCACCACCTTCAGCCCAACCTGGACAGGCAACCCCTGTCTATGTAAACTGAATCTATTAAAAAAAAAATCACAAAAAATTTTGCACAATAAAAATAGGAGTTTACAACTTAATGATGATCCTAGAGTTTTCCATTATTACTTAAAGATTGTTAGGATTTTATCGCGCTAAACCACAACCTAGCAATTCTTAGCCTACATAGACAATAGTTGATCTCATTAGAGGTGATCCTACCTGACAAGTAGTTGATCTGCTAAAGTTATACACTTCTTGTCTTATTGTGCAAACCAAAAATATTTTTTTAAGCCCAACCTATGATCAGTCTGAATAATACAATATAGGCAACCCCTGTCTATGTAGCTGAATCTGGTATAAAAAAAAACCTATAGGAAATGTTATTGATTGCAGCAACATCTAACTGTGCTCAAACAAGAACTTACCTGATCTTGAAGAGATAAAAATCAATGGAGATATACAGAAAACCTTTAGTCCAAACACACAAAAATTAGCCTTGGATAAAGGAGAAAAACTAGAAAAACTACACATAGAAAATTTACTTTCATTTTATAAAGGGGTAAATTATGTCCTAAGAATGAAACAAATTGAAGTGCAGCCAAGAAAATTCTTGCACATTATTAAGCTGGCTGACTTATAAACAAAAAGCAAAATTGTTGCTATTTTGAAACAATATTTCAATCCCTTTACATAGAATTACAGGGTATATCAAGATTTTATCTTGATGTAAGCACTTAACGTCTTTTGGGATTTGGCATTTAATTGTTTCAAGAATAGATTGACAAGATTTTGCAGACTAGGAGGCATGTACAACACTTGATTGAAGAAGTTTTTAGATATGGAGTAGTGCTTATTTCTCCCATTAGTAATTCATGGAGGATGTTAGTGGTGAATGGACATTTCCTTCGAGTATACCATGCACCATTAACTAAGGAGGAGTTCTTGAAGGATATTCTGTTGGATGTACACATAATGGAAGAGAATTTCTCTTCAATATCAGATTCAGAGTGATGATAAAAAGTTTGACAAAAATAGAAAAAATATATATACAAGAAAAGAAAAAAAAAAAAAGAAGAATAGTCTTGTTTGTGAACTTCCTTCTTGGGTACAAGCAAGACAAGAAAAATTGAAAAAAAAAAAAAGAAAAAAGAGAGAAAGAAAGAAAAAAATTGCAGCAAAGGCATGTCCCACAAAATGGGGATACATGAGGACAAGCATCAATTTCAGCAAGAAAGAGGAACAATGGAGCCAATACTTCATTTCCAGCAATAAGGAAGCAATGATGATGTAAGAAGATTCTTACTGCTCATCTAGTAAGGAAGGTTGCATCAATGTTGCAGGTTTCAACAAAAAGACATGGTGTTTTCATACAACAATTGACATGTTCTTACAGAATAAGGATTAGTCTTATCCAAATAAGAGAGAGAGATGTTCTCTCTAATTGAAGCACTTGAAAAAAAAAAAAAGGACAAAAGTTGGTTGAAAACCAGAAATGGTAGCCTCTTCTGATGAAAAAATGAAAAAAAAAAGAGATGAAAAAAAAATGAAAAATAAAAAGAAAAAAAAAAATTGAAAAAAATGATGAAAAAAAAAATATAAAAAAATGAATAATTTAGTAGTGAAAACCTTCCTAGAGGCGCTATTGAGTTGGCTTGCATGAAAACCGATTTTTCGGCATGCATTGCCTTGTTGATCTACCCATCATTGTTCCACCATTGTACAAATCTCACACTGCACATGTGTTATGTTTGTTTATGTTTTCAGATAATATGCTAACAATCATCAAAAGCATCTTGTAAGGTGCATGACCAATTTTCAAGACAATAAGGTATGTGTTTCTTGCATATAATTCATAGTAAAAATTTAGCATTTAGTGTATGATAGTCGAGTATTTGGCATAAACTATTCATACAATAGTGACAAGTTGAAAAAGGAACATGTTCAAGATGTCAAGAAACACCCCCTTATGCCATTAATTGCATAGAAATTCCAAAACTGTGCAAAAACCTGATTTTGGGATAGACATGGTAGCAATTCTATTTCAATTTATAGGGCAAATTTTAGAAGAACTACAAGTTTATATCTCACAATTGTCTGATAAATTGAAGGAGGATAATAAAAAAAATGCACCTAAAGGTTGTATTTTAGTACTACTGGAATAAAACAATGACCTACAAAACAAAGAATAACATCTAAACAAAAGGATGAAGAAGGGATTTTTGATGTTATGGAAGGCTTATACACTCTAGATATGGACCCACAATAGAATATGTAGCTAACTTTTGCATAGGAGGTCATTTCTGCATTTTTTGAAGATCTTCAGAATAAGAAATGCAGTATCTTTGGAATGAGCAGGATATCTTCGAAATGAGCAAAAACTGTACTAGAATTGCTGAAAATGCTATAGAATAGCAAAAAGAGTAGGGTACAATATTGAGGTTTATAAGGCTCTACCACAAGTAAGTACATCCCTCAAGCATTTCAAATAATAAAAAAAAAATTCAATTTTGTTCAAAAGGTGCAAACAACAAAAATAAGCATTCAGGCTAAAATGTTGTTAAGAACAGAAAATTCCATCAGTAGTAGTGCATTTTCCAAATACGGTTCCACAATAAGACTATTGCAAGATGAATCATATGTTATCAAGCCTTTAAGAGGTACCTTGTAGCACTAAAACTTGTAGAAAAATAGAAAAAGAGTCATACATGTGCTTAATTGCAAAATACTTGATATAGTGTAGCAAGGAGGAATTTCTCAGTTAGCAGGTAGCAAAGGATGTTGTTCACAAGAATAAAACTTGCATATTACTATGGCCTACTAAGATGCATGAGGGCATGCATCAATTCAAGTTGGGGGGGATGATGAGGCCCAAGAATGCCTCATTATTTCACAATGTTTGACTCATTATTGCATAATGTTTGACTACCATATGATAAGTTAATTGCCAAATAGTTGACTAGAATATACTATTTGTTAAGTGTTTGCATGATTTTATGTTAGGAATACTATATCTCTGTTTTTGACTATTTTTAGCATTTTATGATTGATTTTGCGTGATTAAGTAGCAAGTAAGAACATGCATTTCAATTAACCAAACGTGGTATGCTGATATCCATTAAATTCTCAATGGTTTTTGAATGTTTTCCTACCCTTCAACTTGTTTCAAATCCACATTTAAGCCAAAAGTTTAGGACTATCATAAATCTAAAAATCTAAGAAAAATAACCATATAAAAATCAGCAAGCTGTCACTTTATAGGAACACCTTGAATTTGTCAAGCAAAGCATGAGGATATGGATGAAATGAGTTTAGAAGGACTACAGAAGACATCTGACCTATTTAGAAGTATTCCCACATGATCTAAATAGGCAGCAACAGGGTATAACAGAGTAGAGACAATTGTGGAGAACTGTTGCACTATTTCAGCATGGTTACTTGGTGAATGAAGTGCATAAATTCAGTAGCAAATTGATGTACTCCTTCATGTTGATACTTGAATAATTTTTCCATGTTCTAATTTGTTTGAATTTGCAAAAAATGCCAATATTTTACAACTGTGCAGCAGAACTAGAAAATGCAGTAATTTACCATGTAAATTCTAGCAAGCTACAAATAAACAGCAATGCATTGAATTCGCATATAAAAAGAGATGAAGACCATTGGAATCTGATCCTAAGAAATAACCCACCTGAGAGATGCAGAAGAAATCACTTGAAAATCACACATTTTTTCATTTCGAAGTATCTTTGGAATGAACAGATATCTTCGGAATGAGAAAACATAGTGTCTTCGGAATGAGCAGATCTTCGGAATGAGGATGCATTATCTTCGGAATGAGAGGATCTTTGGAATGAGAATTCCAGTATCTTAAGAATTATAATTGCAGTATCTTCAAAATGAGAATTGCAGTATCTTTGGAATGAGCGATCTTTAGAATGAGAATTGCATTGTCTTCGGAATGAAGCCACTTATCTTCGGAATGAAAACAAAATGTGCTTTTTGACTTATTGACCGATTTTTGATGTTGGAAAAATGGAAATAAAGGTTGGAAAAGGTAAGGGAAAATATCTCCCATATGATTTTGTCGTCCTTGCCATCCAAAGCCACCATTTATGGAAAATATCAACTTTGATCCTCTTCTAGGATTAACACAGAAATAACTGCAAGACATAATAGGAAGTTGTTTGCAAGATAGAAATGGAATATTATGAAGTGGATAAATATGTGTGAGATATTTCTAGACTCGTCCTACGTACTCCCACCACTGAAGATGCTTTCTAATGGCCAATGACTACTGCTGCAACACAAACTATCCAGATTTGATTTTATTTCAGATCCAAAATTATTGGCAAATGACTGTAAAATAGCACATAGGCTGATTTGAGCATGGGATATATTGTAAATATTTATATAAATAACATAGCTCTCTCCTTTGTTGAGCCGCTTAGGAATTAGAATAGAGAAGAGTTTTCGATAGCAAGCAATTAAGACTCGTACAGTAATTTTCTCGTAATGAGTTTTCAACATGTTTTGTCATCAATAAAAGTGCAGTATTTTATCATTTTATGTTCTGAGTGTTAATTAGTTAAGGAGTGCTTTTCACCTCCTTCTAGATCAGGAAGTATGGGCCCACTTTTAGATCTAGAAGGAGGGATTTTATGGCAGGTTTTAATCTATAATTTTGCTACAATAGAATTAATAGATTGCTTGCCAAATTTCATTTTCTTGTTTTTATTTTGTGTTGTGTGATTTATGTTTCCTATTATGTTTGTGTACAACATTTGTGTGTATGTCAGCTGAAAAATTATATTAAGCATTTTTCCTTTGCTTTCCATGTTTTCCCTACTTTCTATTTTAGCAACTTTCTATTTTTCAGCATATTTCATTTTGCTTTCAATTCTTGTAGCAGAAACTTGATGACCTTCTATGGTAGGGCATTGACAGGTGTTTTTAGAATAAGTTTTATTTACAAGCATCATTTCAATTCTGCAAGAGTAATTAGATTTCAGTTCTACAAAAGTAGATTAGATTTCAATTCATGCAATTGTAGTTAGATTTAAATTCTTGCAACTTAGATTTAGTTTTCAATTCCTGTAATTTATTTCAGTTTTCATTCTTCAGACTAGGTTTAGTGTGACACCAAAAGGCTAAACCAAAATCAGCTTCACCAATAAATTCTTAAAATTTGAATGCCTGAATTATACTCTGCCCTAGCCTTCTATCGTAGACAGCCTTGGACACCACCCTAGATTGATAAATCATTGAGATTAAATGATGAGACTCAACGACACTCATCAGTGCAGGCCACCAAGCTTGAACCCTAGGCCTCTTTTAGAGGATTTGGGGAACTTGTCATTGAGGTACCTATTTTATTATTAGGATTCATTGTTGGTTGGGCAAGTAGTTTTGGTTGATGTTTTCGAAGATGGAGTGTGAAATAATTTTGTGTAGATAAGCAATATTGTTGGGATGAGGTAGTTGGTGATACTACCATTACGATGAAGAAAACACATAAGCTATAAGTTTTGCAATGGTTTGTGGTGGCATTTTCATTGATGCCAAGGGCTTTATTGATTCATCTGTTAGCCAGAGCATCAGTTGGGTAGGTAAAACAAAAATAAATGGACAAATTATTAACTTAATAAAAGTTTCAACACACTAACATTTATTCTCATTATTTACATATTTATACAAATAGAAGAGGCGGTGGGAGTGGAGGGATAAGTAGAATGAGGAAGAAGACACGGGAATATTGGAGGAAGTGAGGCAGAGCAATAAGAGAGTTGGAGAAGCGTGGAGGGATAAGAGGATAGGGTGGAGGTGTAAGAATGAGGAAAAAAGAAAGTGGAGGAATAAGGTGACGAATTTAGATAAGATTTTTAAAACAAATTTGTCGACATGATGTCGATAAAGGTCACATGTTCACACTAGGCCTAGAAATATCTAGGTATTTTTGGGCCTAAACCCTCTTCACACTTTCAACATTCTCCCCCTTAAAGTTGAGATAACTGACTACATAGTCTCTCAAATTTATAAATTGAGCTTCAGCCATTCCTTTGGTGAAGATGTCTGCAACATTTTCCAAAGTGCGGCAAAATTTAAGCTCAATAATATCATTTTCCACCATATCTCGGATGAAGTGGTACTTCATATCAAAATGCTTCGTTCTGCTATGGTGGATCAAATTGTATGCCAACTGAATGACACTGATGTTGTCATAGTAGATTCTGGTCAGACCACTTTGCTGCTCTCCAATCTCTTCTAACACTTTTCTTACCCATAGGGATTGAGTACTAGCATAGGTGATGGCTATATACTTAGCTTCTATAGAAGACAAAGCTGCCATAGTTTGCTTTTTGGAACTCCATGTTATTAGTCTTGATCCCAGACTAAAACAGTTTCCTGAAGTTGATTTTTTGTCATCAATATTGCTGCCCCAATCACTATCACTAAACCTACAAGCGTGATAGTGTTACATTTATTGTACTGGATTCCAAAATCCAACATACCCTTCACATATCTGAGAATTTTCTTAGCTGCCTGTAAATGTAACTCAGATGGGCAAGCCATAAATAGAGAAACAAGAGAAACAACATACTGAATATTAGGTCTGGTATTGGCGAGAAACATCAAACTTCTAGCCATGCTCCTAAAAGTGGTCATGTCAACTTTAAGTGCTCCATCATCTTTGCATAATTGGATCCCATGTCCATCTGGATTTGCAACTGGTTTGCAATGCTCCATAGCAAACTTCTTGATCATGTCCTGAGCATATTTATGTTGACAAATGAAAATCCATGTATCTGACTGATGAATTTCCAATGTAAGGAAGTAATGCATTAAGCCGAGATCCTTCATCTCAAACTGCTTCATCATGGAGCGCTTGAACTCCATATTCACTTTTCTATTACTACACATGAATATGAGATCATCCACATACAAGCAAACTATGAGGATGTCATTATCTTGCTTCAAATAGTAAAGGGTGGGTTCATTTCTACTTCTAGTGAACCAAAAATCTTTGAAGTACCCATCAATGCGTGAGTACCAAGCTCGTGGTGCCTATTTGAGGCCATATAGTGCCTTTTTCAGTCTGTAAATAAGGTGTTCCTTACCTTTTTCTTGAAATCCTTGAGGTTGCTCAACATACACTTCCTCTGTCAAGTACCCATTGAGAAAGGTACTTTTCACATCCATGTGTTGGACTTTCCATCCCTTGTGTGGAGCTAAAGCAAGAACTGTTATGATGGTCTCCTGTTTGGCTACAGGAGAAAATGTCTCCTCATAATCAATACCATACTTTTGTGTAAATCCTTTTGCAACCAATCTTGCTTTGTGCCTTTCAATGCTTCCATCAGCATTGAATTTGGTCTTGAAGACCCATTTACATCCAACACATTTTTTTCCTTTAGGAAGCTCTACCAACTCCCAAGTATCGTTGTTTTTTATAGAGGTTATCTCCTCTTTCATGGCTTCTTGCCATATCTTTTGAGTACAAGCCTTATCATAACTAGAAGGTTCAAGTTGTGCACTAGTTAACAAGGCATATTTAACTACATCTCCCCGAGGTTCTTGAGAGTCATCATCTCCATACAAAGGCATATTTTCAAGTCTTTGTAAAACATAACTCATCTCACTAGCTTGACTTCTAGTATACCTTCTTTGAAAATTTTTATCCAACATCTGATAAGATGGATGATTCTGGAGAGTTCTATTACCTCTCGATGAAAAATCAATATCCATTGGTGGGGAACTGACTGATCTTTGTGGAGGACTTAGTGATGATGATGATGAATTGGAAGTCAAATGTCTACTTGGGCTTGGAGGAGAAGGAAGAGTATTCTTGCCTTTCTTTGGTACTATCTGTTGCACCTATGTAGAACCTACATCATGAGATTCAATATTGCTATAAATTTGGGGATTTCCTCTTTCTCCCCCTTCATCAAAAATCACATCCCTGGAAAGTATTATTTTTTGAGTCCTAGGATTGTAGAGTCTATAAGCTTTTGTGTTCTCACAGTACCCTACAAAAATGCATTCTTGACTCTTAGGATCGAGCTTCTTTCTCTGTTCATTAGGAATGTGTGAGTAATCCAGTGAACCAAACACTCTGAAATGCTTGACATTTAGTTTTTGACCATACCATGCTTGGAAAGGAGTTTTCCCTTTCAAACTTGAAGTAGGGCTCCTATTCAAAATATACACACTGGTATTGGCTACATCTACCCAATACATATTGCTCAAATGCTTCATCTGAAGCATAGATATTGCCATCTCTACAATGGTGTGATTTTTCCTTTCAGCCACACCATTATGTTATGGAGTATAGGAAGTAGTGAACTGCCTCTTTATTCCATGTTTTTTACAAAAAATCAAAAATTCATTAGAGGAGTATTCTCCTCCTTTATATGATCTGAGACACTTAACAAAATATCCACTCTCATTTTTAACTCTTGCTTTAAAATCTACGAAGCAATCAAATGCTTCATCTTTATGATACAAGAAATATATCCAGCACATTCTTGAAAAATCATCAATGAAAAGAAGAAAGAAAGAGTTGTTACCAATTCTCTCGGTCTGCATCGGACCACAGATGTATGAGTGCACTAGCTGGAGTGGATAACTGGCCCGCCATGCTTGTCCATGAGGAAATTTGGTTCTAGCATGCTTGTCCAAGGCACAACCTCATAGACTTCCTTATTGTCGTGAACTTTATAAAGTCCGGTCACCATCGCTTGAGAAGTTAACATCTTCAAACCGATAAAATTCAAATGATCGTATCTCAAGTGCCACATCACTCTTCGATTTGTAATAACAACATTTACTAACTGATCTCCTCCTGGCTGGAAAAAATTTAAAGGAAATAACCTGTTCCTTGTCATTGGAACTTGAGTAATGACTCTATCACTATTACTCTTATAAAAAATGGTATATTTACCCTCATCAAACAGTAATTTATAGTTCTTCTCTAAAATTTGACCAACACTTAAAATATTGTGTTGAAGATGAGGTGTGTAATAGATATCACTTACTTGTTTCATGCCCTCTTTTGTTGGAACCTCCATGGCTCCAATACCTTCAACTGTCAATGACTTGTTTTCTCCCAATTTGATGCTGGATTTGTAGGAAGAATCTAGAGTAGCAAAGAGTTCTTCTTTACCACTCATATGATTTGAACACCCATTGTCCAAGATCCAGGTATCATTCAAGTTTTGATTTGACTTGCCATATGAGAGAAAGAGATTTGAGGTCCCTTCCTCTTCTCCAAAATTGCCATACTGACTGCTCTAACTGCTGCTCCCTTGAGATGATTTTATCCAGCAGTCACGAGCAAAGTGATCAAGTTTGTGATAATTGTAACAAGCTTGTTTGGACTTGTCACTTCCTTTTCCTCGTCCTGGATGCTTCCCTCTATTCTAACCTCCACTTCTGTTTGAAGATCCTCCTCCGTTAGGAGTTCCACCTCATGAACTATTCCTACCTCTACCTCTGTGTTGACCCCTGCCTTATCCTTTTCCTTCTTGTGAAGTGAATGCTTTGTCATTGCCTCCATGGCTAATGGAAGGAGATTCCTACAATATCTCTTCATGTGAAATAAGAGAACCAATTAATGCATCAAAGGAAAATGTAGTAAAATATTTTGACTCTTCAATAATAATTGCTACATGATTCCATTTAGGAAGAAGTGTTCGCAACACTTTCTTAACCAAAAAATTTGGTTTAATCTCTTCACCTAGAGTGACCATTTTATCTACTATGGATTTGACTCGCATGTAGTAGTCTCCTACTTTCTCATTCTCTTGCATTCTGAGATTTTCAAAATATCTTTTCAGAGTTTGAATCCTGACCTGCTTCACTTGATCACTCCCTTGAAAACTTTCCTTTAAAAAATTCCAAGCATCTTGAGCTGTTACACAAGATGCTATTCTAGGAAAGATGCTTTTATCTAGGGCTGCTTGCAAATGATACAAGATAGAGGAATTATTTTTCTGTTCTTCTTTCCTAGCTTTTCTATCAGCAGTACTTAAAGCAGTCCAGTCAATAGGAGAGAGTTATGTGTAACCTTCTTCAACTACATCCCACAAACCTTACCTATAAATAAGTTTTTCATCTTTATTGACCAGTATTCATAATCACTACCATTGAATTCTGGAATTGGAAGATTTGAATTTGAAGCCATTTCTACTACTTGAAAGCAAACTTTGATTTGACTAGAAACATGAAGTATAAAGCAATTACAAGTTCAAATCAAATCTAGATTTATTAACTATCTCACTGATTTCTTCTTCTTCTTGTGGATTTTCTAGTACTGGAGGTCCAAAATTGTTTGCAATGGAATCCTCGTCGTCATTGATGACAACTATTTCAGGAGCTGTTGCTGGTTTGACTTGTGCTGTCTCAACCTCTGCTGGATCAGGCTCTAGAGAGCCTGGGGTATAAATTTCACTAGATTGTTGCTTCGGCTCAACTGGAGAATAGCTATCACTGGCTTGATCTACATGTGTAGCTTCAGTTGTATCAGAATCCTCCACTTGTTGTATGAATATATTATCTTCTGAGTCAGCCTCATATCTAGAATTGGGCTTCCTCTGGTGAGCTATCACTGAATTCTATAGTTGACTGAATACTGTTTGGATTCTGTTTCGTCGGACCCTCTCATTAAAAGATTCAACAGATTCTCTCCGCAGTAGAGAGAACAAAGCATGGTAACATCCGGTAGATCTGATCATATATTCATTATCACAACAGATAAACTGAGTTATAACATCAATTTTCAAGGTGCCTGAAACAAAATTTATCTCCAAAAAAATATCTTTCCAATTCCACTTAAAAAATTTTTCAATTTTTTTTTTTATAGTCTTAATTTTTTTTTTAATAATGTTCTTTATATACTTAATTATTTTTTAGATAACCTATATATTTAAAAATAATTAAAAATATAAAATTGAACAATTATTAAATTAATTAGAAAGCCTTTTTAAAAAAAATGAGAAAAAACTATTTAAATGAAACTTAAAAAAAAAACCTTTTAAGCAATTCGAACCCTCGACCGCTTCGTTCCAAGTAAGATACTTGGACCACTACACCATGCGGCCACCTTTGGGATTAATAGGCATGCGCTTCACCTTCACCCTTGTAGCATGACATGACAAAAAAAATAAAAAACAAAAGTTTATAGACTTGCTCTGGGGGTTTCGAACTTGGGTTCTCCTTGCTGCTCGCGAGGAGCCTTTATCGTCACACCACGACACCTGTCGAGTATATAAGAAGACATAATTCTTCTTATACTGTCAGCGAGTGTTGAAAATTAAAAATAAAATAAAATAGGATTACCCCACATGCACCGGGATGGGAATTTTTAAAGGTTTTTATATGCGTTCGCCCGCAAATACCATCGATTGCCTTCAGGTAATAAAACCATCCAACCTTTTACCAATGAAGGACTAACTGATACTTGCCACATGGCATTCACGCCACTCACCATGCCATGTCATTGCCTACCTCATCGCCATGTCAATGTGCCATGTCCACGTCTGCCTCATCGCCACGTCAATGCTGCCAGCTCATCTCCTCGAGCTGCATTCCAAGTATGCACCTGCCACCTGATGCCTCGAACCACATGCCCAACTCTGATTGGCTACCACATAGCACCTCGAATCACGTACCCAACTCAAACTATGTTAGCTTTTCTTGTTTTGCATGCTTCCCCACATGCATCTCGGTTCATGTGTTGTCATGTCAAACTCCTAGCTCAAACTATGTTCCATCCATCAACGTCCACACCAATGCAGCTCACTACACCCGCCTCAATATCCGTGTCCTTGGATCTACTTCAAAGACTGTTGCCTCGAGATCCATGCCTCGTGCCTCGAAGTCTACACCCGCATTGGCTCTAATACCAGTGTTAGTCAGAGGATCAGTTGGGCAGGTAAAACAAAAATAAATGGAAAAATTATTAACTTAAGAAAAGTTTTAACACACTAACACTTATTCTCATTATTTACATATTTATACGAATAGAAGAGGCGGAGGGAGTGGAGGGATAAGTAGAATGAGGAAGAAGAGGCAAGAATATTGGAGGAAGCGAGGTGGAGCGATAAGGGAGTTGGAGAGGCATGGAGGGATAAGAGGATAGGGTAGAGGTGTAAGAATGAGGAGCAAAGAAAGCGGAGGAATAAGGTGACAAATTTAGATAAGATTTTTAAAACAAATTTACTGACATGATGCAGACAAAGGTCACATGTTCACATTGGGCCTAGAAATATCTAGGTATTTCTGGGCCTAAACCCTCTTCACACTTTCAACATCATCCAAGGGTTCTAATTGTGAGGGGGTGATAATTTCCATACTTGTAGAGACCAAGCATTTGAAAAATTAAAATTAGAAAAAGGTTGGTCTCTAGGATTCATACCATGGACGTTTACTTGAGGTTGTGATAAATTATTCGATTGAAATAATAGATCTTCTTTGCTCCTTAGGATCCAATATGATAGACAACTTTTATTCTTGATAACATGGGAAAAAAGCTTAACTTTGTCCAAGTGATTTTCATGTTCGACATGCTTCTTTATACACTTTAAACAAAAAAAAATGATAAAGCCATCTCTACTCTTCTTATTTCCTTTTGGCCTAAAATGTATCTAGTTGAGAAGCCAAAGAGGAAAGGATATCCATATTTAGCTCTTCATGCAGGTTCATAATTTCAATTGTATTGATGATCCCTAAAGTCTTTGATGTTGGAGTATTGTTGACATTCACTCCTTTGCCTTTCCTCATGGTGGACCTTGAATAACTATGAAAAAAGGTATGGAAAGAGAATAAGGACCATGTGTAGTTGTCTCTCTTAGGATGCAATAAGTAGAACAAAATTGATATGCAATTTAATAAAGGGATTACTTAGCATAGTGTTTGAGGTAAAAGGGCACCAAATAAAAACTTACAAGGGCACCAAATAAAAACTTACATAAGAAACATGAAATGATTTTTATTTTTGATTGAAGTTATATAATCCTTTGTTACTTCATTGCTTATTAATATAGCACTTGTAATATATGTCATCAAGTAGTTATAATGACTAAGATATCTACATCAATAGTTGACTAGCATCCAATACATGTTATACTTGTCAATACAATAGAATCTAGACTATGGATATTTTTTTCCAATACATAAAGAGAAAAACACTATAAACACCCTAATTGTATGTTGTGGGAGGGAAGTTCCCAGTTGTGCCACTCGTTGTACTTCACATTACTTCAAAAAAAATTACTATAAAATTAAATAAAAATAATTATTACTCATAGATATTAACATATTTTATTGCGAGAAGAAGAAAATCTCTTTATATTATATAATATGTATCATTACATTTAAATATTTTATATCTTGAAATGTTTTTTTGGATACCTAGGTGAGTTGCTTACATCCATAAAAATTTTAGTCACTGCCAAGTGTAGGGGTCAAACCATAGGGGCTGCTCCCAACAAGCCTATACCACCTTGTTGTTGGTGACCCAGGGTGAGGGGGACCACTGGTCATTTAGGATTCATATCATCGTTGTCGGTTTAGTGCACACTCAAAGGATTCAAATCAGACTACTACCTTTGCAACATGCATGCCCCCTAGGTTTGAACCTAGGTCTCTTCTTGATAAGTGCCTGACCATATAGACAATTACCAATCCCCCTTGGGGACTTGAATTGTTAACATGACATTTAAGAAAATAAAAAAATAAAATATGATGTAACATTTTAATTTTTAAAAATGTATTTCCAATACTTTAATAGCAATGAAACAAAACATTAAAAACAATAACATATTTTTTAGGCCTCTCTTAATGTTTACTTCTTGTTATTAGTAAAATAATATTTAATATAATTTTTAATACCTAAGTTTTATTTGTAAAAAGAGGTTAAGGTAATGGAAAAAATGAGTTAAATGTCCACAAGACCATAGACCATGTGGGAAAATCCTTATGGAGGATGGTGTTTACCAAGTACATGGTTATTCAACTACTCTAAGTCAAAGCATTTTATGCAACCCTATTTTCCACATGATTTTAACCATGAACCTTTTATTTAAAGTTCCAAAGTTTTCACTGTAAAACTCATTTAAATTATTTAGTATAATTTTTAATATATAAAATATAGTTGTAAAAAAATAAATATCTTTCTCTTATATTAAAAAATAATAGTTAATAATTAATAAAAATTAATATAAAAGTTCTTTAAGTTTCTCCGACGTATCAACATTGTAGGTAAGGGGACAATGTTCTTCAAACCCAGGTCATTTTGCCAATGTTCATAGTAGGGCTAACTCTTCTTCTATATCTTCCAATAGGCACCATTGCGTTTACACTCTCTATAGTGTGGTTGGAGTCATGTTCGCTCAAATCATCATGGTACTGGTTGGAGCCCTGACCCATCTCCTCGACCGGTTACTTCTCCTTCTGCACATTCTGCTCCATTATCTCCTTTAGTTGTAATCCATTCTACTCCCTCTGGTTGGATGAACACTATTTTTCCTAATAAATCTTGGTCTATCAATCTGCCTGTAGATAATCCTCATGCTTTGGGCTCTGTTGATTCTCCTCCTCCTTTGGGAGTAGCTCCATGTGATTAGTTATGTTGTTTGTTGGCCCTTTTAAAGTCTGGTTTTGTATTTGTATTTTGGTTTCTTTGGTTGTTTTTTATTTTGATGGTGTAGGTGGCCTTAGCACCGAGTTGTGATCTCTCCAACTCCTTTATTATTATAATATATTTTATTTATTTAATATAATTATTGATTCCAATTATATATATATTTATATTTATAAATAAAATAATAATATTTTTTAAGCAAAAAACCCCTTGAGGGGCCGCCTTGGTCTGAGAGACCATGACCAGGGAGTTCTACACCGTCAAAGTCACCCGGGAGTTGCGCTTAGCCCTACTCGCACCAACATTATCAATTGGATTTTGGGTACCCAATTCAACTTTTTGGTAGGGTGGATATTCAAACCTAGGACCTCCTTTGGAGGATTGTCCTCTCCTCTCCAACTCACCTACAACACCTGGGTAAATAAAATAATAATTAATTATTAAATAAAATCAAATATAAAATAATAATTGATCAGTTAGGTAGCCGAAGAGATTTCTGGTTGCTATGGACTTGAAGAGAAGATTGTTGCCCCAGGAGGGCCCAATGGGGACACCTCCAGATCCTCTTTTAAACAGACATAGTTCTTTTGCAAATTTTTTAAAGGATAAATCTCCAACACAGACTGAAGAAGCATAAAAATTACATTAACAAATGTTCTTTACAACTGCTGGAAATAGATCAACATCTCAATGAGTTAATGGAAGCTTGCCACAATAATAATCAAGTCCAAATATTATCATTGGGAAAGAATGCTAGAAGAAACAATTTTATATAGAGCCAATCAAGATTTGATCTATAAATTCATGAGTATTCGCCCTACCCTTATTTTTTTTTCATTCTTGGGTCCGACAAAACTGGGAGCATATTGGTGAGTATTCTTTGTGGTTTATTAGCAATATATATTTAATTGTTAGTTTTTCTTCACTTGCCGATAGAAATAGGGCTTTCGAATCAGAAAAGAGGAATCATGGTCTAGTAGGATTATTTGTTTAGCCCTGGAGAGTGGGATTTGATCCTCGAATTGAACCCATTGTTGTCCTGGTTTGGATTCGTTTGTATGCACTTCCAATGGAGTTTTGGAATGAACATGTATTGGAAATGATCGATAATTCCCTTGGAAGACATTTGGGTGTTTCCAAAGACACAATGGAAGGAAACACAACCATTTATGCAATATTATGCATAGAAATGTATCTTAGCCAACCTTTTTCGATAGAGGTTGAACTCGAACTTGCAGGATTATCTTATATTGAACAACTAGATTATGAGGCATTGCCCTTCAGGTGTAGAGTTTACCACAAATATGGGAATTTGGCCTGATCTTGCCCAAATAATATGAACATAAAAATGGAGGCTCCTCTAGGAATGTCAAATCTTCCTAAGGAGGGTAAGTCAAAAATCAATAAAGAAACAACCAATATTTTTTAGGGTAAAGAAGCATGGGGAGATGGTTTTGAATAGTCCAAAAGAAAGATAAGGTAAAAGAAAAAAGATGGTAAAGAGCAAACCCAACTCAAGCCCTCCAATAGGTATGAGATCTGTAAGACACTAATGGACCAAGAAGAAGAATAATTCATGGAAGGAGTGGATGGGAATAATGAAAACAATAACAACCATGTTCAAGCCCCTCTTTCACCTCCTCCCATCCTAGAGCAAGTAATTGAGTGCAGCGAGTTACCACAATCAAAGAGTGCAATGACATTAATAGGGCATAACCAAGAGCAACCAATAACATCTGGATGTCATCATGGGTATAGCAGAAAAGAACAGAGAAAGACCAACTCTAGGGATAACTCAGGTGGAAAAGAGATAAAAAAATATCAGCTCTTAAGGAGTGGGTAGAAAATCAAATAAGGAATTGATAGCAGTTCAAGGAGACAAACTGATCACTAAAGGATCAGTGAGGCCAATAGATTTTTACTGCTCTCAAGGTAAACAATGATTATACAATAATGGAATGTTAGGGGTTTAAACAGTAGAACCCATCAATATGTTGTTCAAATACTGTTAGAAAAATGTAAAACAAACTTTTTGCTTATCCAGTAGACAAAAATGTCATTGGATCTTATGTGTAAAACAGTAAATAGACTTTGGAGGGGTGCTGGTCATATGGAAGTGGTTACCCAAGGGGCCACAGAGGGGATAGTTACTTTTTGGAACTCTTTTGAATGAACTGCAATAGAACATATAGCTTTGCAATATCAAATAATCTCAAGACAACGATATTTGAAAGTGGTGGTGCACACTAGTGAATCCGGTTTACAAAGATGTAGTGAGGGATGAATAGTGGAACACAAGATGGTCCCTTTTGATTCTCCCTATTCCTATTGATCTACTGTATCGTTTGCATGTAGTAGCACATAATGACGGATCCAGATTGTAAAGATGCAACAAAGTGAAGATGATAGTAGCAATGGTGGTCTTTTGTGGCTTTCTCTATTTCCTATTGATCTACCTAGTGCTCTGATACCACTTTTAGCTTTTGAATTTTTAAACTAAAATCAAATGTTGCGACAAGTATGAAAATAAGCATGGAATATCATAACTATGATAATGAATAAATAATATGCATGAAAATATGAAATAAAACTTGCTACAATGCTTGAGAAATGCTCATATAAGAAAGCTCGAAAAATACAATGATATGCAAATGGAAGAAACTATTTCTCCATTTTGCAAATGATAGTCTACATTGAGACTACTACTTATATAATATAAGCACTCCAAAATTTCTCTCTCAAATCACTCATAATGAAGCTTTTATATAGAAATATAGATTCTTTGCCCCTTGTTCAACTTAAAACTCATGTACATGTGGACCACATGCATATTTACATCATTACACATTCTAACACTTGTACATTTATTAAATTGCTCTAATAAACTATTTATTTCTAATATAAACCTAACCTAAATATATATATGTAAAATGAAACATTAATAAAAACCAAATAATATGATTTATTCAAAAAAAAATCATTCAGCCAATGTTTAAATTTATCCAAAGTCTGATATTCCATTAGCAATATGTGAACACTCAAGAATGGATGACTTTCATCATTGCAAGGGTCCCATGCGCTTATTCAAGACTTAGAATTGAAAATGGTGTGCACATTTGAATAGTGCAAATTTGTGGGGACTGACGCCATTGAAGTCGTTGTCACCATTTGGAATCTTTGGCCTCAACTTTTAAAAGGGGGAATGCCTGTGTGTTCAACTACTGTTCAACCACTTTTAAAAGGTGGGACGTGTTCTGTAAGTTCATGGAGAGGTGGGGCGAAGTGAACTATTAACTAGGGGCCAACATCTCATTATTTCAACATCTAATTATTTCACTTTCTTTCCGTGTAGACAAGACGTTCGACATAACATCGACAAAAGACCACGAGTTTTTTATTTTTATTTTTTAAGAGGTTACATACCCATACGCGGATTCGATTAGAATATTTTTCATTCAAAAGTATTATTCAAACTAATATTATTTAGTTTACTGGAGGAATCAATGTTATTTAGTTGATGAGAGGAAAGAGCAATGTTCTTTCATAAATTTTTATTAATCCCATGTTTAATCGTGCTACTGTTAATATCATTCCCTTGATTAATTTTTCATTTGTCCATCCTTAGCCTTGATTTATACTTCCACTCAAAAATTTAAATATTTATTCACCTAATATTATATATATAACCTTTTTCTTTTTAGATGGATGAATGCCCACCATCGATGAAGTGCATGTATGTGTTTCTCAGTTTTCCCGCTTTTCTCGAAATTGTCAACTTTCGTGAGCATTAGTATTTCATAGTTGGGGTCTGTCAATGCCTTTGAAGTCTCAATCCTATAATATTGTTGGGGTCGGTTTTATTATCTTATTTTATTTAATAAATTTAAAATGTATAAAAAAACTTTTTATGCGCCTTCGACGTAGAGATGCAAAGTCCGACCCACCATCAACTTGCCAACGATTCAAAATTTTCTTTGATTTTCTCGTATATTTTGGCCATAAGAGCAAAGGTCTTCCACCAAAGCTTTTCTTGTATATTTACCCGCCTTGACATGACCTGTGATAGTTATCTACCAATGGTTGCACGTGGACGATGACTTTTTCACCTCAGACTTTTGCAGTTCTTGCTGCAGTGAACCTTTATCAACGAAAAACATTGATGATATACTGAAAAATAGGATTATCCACTTGTTTACTACGAGAAGTAGTTTATTGGTGGGATTAGGTTCTTTAAGAGGAATTTCTTCTCTTCTTGAGTGATAATAAGGGGTCCAAGAGCCTTTAGACTTCTACTTAATCATAATTGTAATTTATTGCAATTAATAGTTTTTATAAGTAGTGGAATATCTTATTGAATTTTGATTGTATATTGTGTTTTTTTATTACATAGAAGAGTTGGGTTATAATTACTATTTTTTAGTAAATGGTTAACACAAGGTTTAAACCATAGGGATGGCTTCCAACAAACCTATATGTCTCGTTCTTGTTGACTCGACATGTGCTCGAGGTTCGTATTATCGTTGTCGGTCTAGCGTGCACTCAGAGGATTTGGAGCAAATTACTACTTTTGCGGGTTGGTTTCTCTCGAGGGTTTGAACCTAGGTCTCTTATTGGTAAGTGCTCAACCACACCTGCACTTACAAATCTACTTAGCCTTTGGGTATCAAACCTTTTGTTAAGGAAAATAATTCCTCGTATCCCCCTGGGGCTACGACTTTTCGTTCCATAGAGCCTGTCCCATCCGGGTGAACCCCTTAGGCTAGTCGAGTTTTTTTTGTATCTGGTGCAGGCCACCAATATTGAACCCTAGACCTCTTTTAAAGGATTTGAGGAACTTGCCGTTGAGGTACCTATTTTATTATTGGGATTCATTGTTGCTTGGACAAGTAGTTTTGGTTGATGTTTTCGAAGATGGAGTGTGAAATAATTTCATGTAGATAAGCAATATTGTTGGGTTGATGTGGGTGGTGATACTACCATTATGGTGAAGAAAACACATCAGCTATAAGTTTTGCAATGGTTTGTGGGGGCATTGTCATTGATTCCAAGGGCTTTGTTGATTAATATGTTAGTCAAAGCATCAGTTGGGCAGGTAAAAAAAAAATAAATGGACAAATTATTAACTTAAGAAAAGTTTTAACACACTAACACTTATTCTCATTATTTACATATTTATACAAATAGAAGAGGCGGTGGGAGTGGAGGGATAAGTAGAATGAGGAAGAAGACGCAGGAATATTGGAGGAAGTGAGGCGGAGTGATAAGAGAGTTGGAGAAGCATGGAGGGATAAGAGGATAGGGTAGAGGTGTAAGAATGAGGAGCAAAGAAAGCGGAGGAATAAGGTGACAAATTTAGATAAGATTTTTAAAACAAATTTGCCGACATGATGCCAACAAAGGTCACATGTTCACACTAGGCCTAGAAATATCTAGGTATTTTTGGGCCTAAACCCTCTTCACACTTTCAACATTCTCCCCCTTAAAGTTGAGAGAACTGACTACACAGTCTCTCAGATTTATAAATTGAGCTTTAGCCATTCCTTTGGTGAAGATGTCTGCAACATTTTCCAAAGTGTGGTAAAATTTAAGCTCAAAAATATCATTTTCCACCATATCTCGGATGAAGTGGTACTTCATATCAAAATGCTTCGTTCTGCTATGGTGGATCGAATTGTATGCCAATTGAATGACACTGATGTTGTCATAGTAGATTCTGGTCGAACCACTTTGTTGCTCTCCAATCTCTTCTAATGCTTTTCTTACCCATAGGGCTTGAGGACTAGCATAGGTGACAATTATATACTCAGCTTCTATAGAAGACAAAGCTACCACAGTTTGCTTTTTGGAAATTTATGTTATTAGTCCTGATCCCAGACTAAAACAGTTTCGTGAAGTTGATTTTTTGTCATCAATATTGCTGCCCCAATCACTATCACTGAAGCCTACAAGCGTGATAGTGTTAAATTTATGGTACTAGATTCCAAAATCCAATGTACTCTTCACATATCTGAGAATTTTCTTAGCTGCCTACAAATGTAACTCAGATGGGCTAGCCATAAATCGAGAAACAAGAGAAACAACATACTGAATATCAGGTCTGGTATTGGCGAGAAAAATCAAACTTCAAACCATGCTCCTGGAAGTGGTCACGTCAACTTTAGGTGCTCCATCATCTTTGCATAATTGGATCCCATGTCCAACTAGAGTTGCAACTGGTTTGCAATTCTCCATAGCAAACTTCTTGATCATGTCCTGAGCATATTTATGTTGACATATGAAGATCCTCGTATCTGACTGATGAATTTCCAATGCAAGAAAGTAATGCATTAAGCCGAGGTCCTTCATCTCAAACTGCTTCATCATGGAGCGCTTGAACTCCATATTCACTTTTCTATTACTACCCATGAATATGAGATCATCCACATACAAGCAAACTATGAGGATGTCATTATCTTGCTTTAGGTAGTAAAGGGTGTGTTCATTTCTACTTCTAGTGAAACCAAAATCTTTGAAGTACCCTTCAATGCATGAGTACCAAGCTTGTGGTGCCTATTTGAGGCCATAGAGTGCATTTTTCAGTCTGTAAATAAGGTGCTCCTTACCTTGTTCTTGAAATCCTTGAGGTTGCTCAATATACACTTCCTCTGTCAAGTACCCATTGAGAAAGGCACTTTTCACATCCATGTGTTGGACTTTCCATCCCTTGTGTGGAGCTAAAGCAAGAACTGTTCTGATGGTCTCCTGTATGGCTATAGGAGCAAATGTCTCCTCATAACCAATACCATACTTTTGTGTAAATCCTTTTGCAACCAATCTTGCTTTATGCCTTTCAATGCTTCCATCAGCATTGAATTTGGTCTTGAAGACCCATTTACATCCAACACACTTTTTTCCTTTAGGAAGCTCTACCAGCTCCCAATTATCGTTGTTTTTTATAGAGGTTATCTCCTCTTTCATGGCTTCTTGCCATATCTTCTGAGTACAAGCCTTATCATAACTAGAAGGTTCAAGTTGTGCACTAGTTAACAAGGCATAGTTAACTACATCTCCCCGAGGTTCTTGGGAGTCATCATCTCCATACAAAGGCATATTTTCAAGTCTTTGTAAAACATAACTCATCTCACTAGCTTGACTTCTAGTATACATTCTTTGAAAATTTTTATCCAACATATGATAAGATGGATGATGTTGGAGAGTTATCTTACCTCTCGATGGAGAATCAATATCCATTGGTGAGGAACTGACTGATCTTTGTGGAGAAGGACTTGGTGATGATGATGATGAATTGGAAGTCGAATGTCTACTTGGGCTTGGAGGAGGAGGAGGAGTATTCTTGCATTTCTTTGGTACTGTCTGCTACACCTGTGTAGAACCTGCATCATGAGATTCAATATTGCTATAAATATGGAGATTTCCCCATTCTCCCCCTTCATCAAAAATCACATCCCTGGAAAGTATTATTTTTTGAGTCCTAGGATTGTAGAGTCTATAAGATTTTGTGTTCTCATAGTACCCTACAAAAATTCATGCTTGACTCTTAGGATCGAACTTCTTTCTCTGTTCATCAGGAATGTGTCAGTAATCTAGTGAACCAAACACTCTAAAATGCTTGACATTTAATTTTTGACCATACCATGCTTGGTAAGGAGTTTTCCCTTTCAAGCTTGAAGTAGGGCTCCTATTCAAAATATACACACTGGTCTTGGCTGCATCTTCCCAATACATATTGCTCAAATGCTTCATCTGAAGCATAGATCTTGCCATCTCTACAATGTTGTGATTTTTCCTTTCAGCCACACCATTCTGTTGTGGAGTATAGGCAGTAGTGAACTGCCTCTTTATTCCATGTTTTTTACAAAAATTCAAAAGTTCATTAGAGGAGTATTCTCCTCCTTTATCTGATTTGAGACACTTAACAAAATATCCACTCTCATTTTCAACTCTTGCTTTAAAATCTATGAAGAAATCAAATGCTTCATATTTATGCTTCAAGAAATATATCCAGCACATTCTTGAAAAATCATCAATGAAAAGAAGAAAATAAGAGTTGTTACCAATGCTCTTGGTCTGCATCGGACCACAGATGTACGAGTGCACTATCTGGAGTGGATAACTGGCCCGCCATTCTTGTCCATGAGGAAATTTGATTCTAGCATGCTTGCCCAAGGCACAACCTTCATAGACTTCCTTATTGTCCTAAAATTTAGGAAGTTCGGTTACCATCGCTTGAGAAGTTAACATATTTAAACTGGCTGAATTCAAATGTCCGTATCTCAAGTGCCACATCACTATTCGATTTGTAATAGCAAAATTTACTAACTGATCTCCTCCTGGCTAGCCAAACTTTAAAGGAAATAACCTATTCCTTGTCATTGGCACTTGAGTAATGACTCTATCACTATTACTCTTATCAAAAATGGTACATTTACCCTCATCAAACAGTAATTTATAGTTATTCTCTAACATTTGGCTAACACTTAAAATATTATGTTGAAGATGAGGTGTGTAATAGATATCACTTACTTGTTTCATTCCCTCTTTTTTTGGAACCTCCATGGATCCAATGCCTTCAACTGCCAATGACTTGTCGTCTCCCAATTTGATGCTGGATTTGTAGGAAGAATGCAGAGTAGCAAAGAGTTCTTCTTTACCACTCATATGATTTGAACACCCAGTGTCCAATATCCAAGTATCATTTAGGTTTTGATTTCACTTGCCATATGAGGGAAAGAGATTTGAGGTCCCTTCCTCTTCTCCAAAATTGTCATACTGACTGCTCTAACTACTGCTCCCTTGAGATGATTTCGTCCAATAGTTACGAGCAAAGTGACCAAGTTTGCCACAATTGTAACAAGCTTGTTTGGACTTGTCACTTCCTTTTCCTTGTCTTGGATGCTTCCCTCTATTCTACTATCTACCTCTATTCTGACCTCCACTTTTGTTTGAAGATCCTCCTCTATTAGGAGTTCCACTTTGTGAACTATTCCTACCTCTACCTTTGTGTTGACCCCTGCCTTGTCATTTTCCTTCTTGTGAAGTGAAGGCTTTGTCATCGCATCCATGGCTAGTGGAAGGAGATTCCTGCAATCTCTCTTCACGTGAAAGAAGAGAACCAATTAATGCATCAAAGGAAAGTGTAGTCAAATATTTTGAATCTTCAATAATAATTGCTACATGATTCCATTTAGGAAGAAGTGTTCACAACACTTTCTTTACCAAAAAATCTGGTTTAATATTTTCACCTAGAGTGACCATTTTATCTACTATGGATTTGAATCGCACACAATAGTCTCCTACTTTCTCATTCTCTTGCATTCTAAGATTTTCAAAATATCTTTTTAGAGTTTGAAGCCTGACCTGCTTCACTTGATCACTCCCTTGAAAACTTTCCTTTAAAACATTCCAAGCATCTTGAGCTGTTACACAAGATGCTATTCTAGGAAAGATGCTTTTATCTAGGGCTGCTTGCAAATGATATAGGGCAGAGGAATTATTTTTCTATGCTTCTTTCCTAGATTTTCTATCAGCAGAACTTAAAGCAGTCCAGTCAGTAGGAGAGGGTTCTCTGTAACCTTCTTCAACTACATCCCACAAACCTTTACCTATCAATAAGGTTTTTATCTTTATTAACCAGTATTCACAATCACTACCATTGAATTCTAGAATTGGAAGATTTGAATTTGAATCCATTTCTACTACTTGAAAGCAAACTTTGATTTGACTAGAAATAGGAAGTATAAAGCAATTACAAGTTCAAATCAAATCTAGATTTCTTAACTCTCTCACTGATTTCTTCTTCTTCTTGTGGATTGTCTAGTATTAGAGGTCCAAAATTGTCTGCAATGGAATCCTCGTCGTCATTGATGACAACTGTTTCAGGAGCTGTTGTTGGTTCGACCTGTGCTGGCTCAACCTCTGCTGGCTCAGGCTCTAGAGAGCATAGGGTATAAATTTCACTGGATTTTTGCTTCAACTCAACTGGAGAGTAGCTATCATTGGCTTGATCTACATGTGTAGCTTCAATTATATCAGACTCCTCCACTTGTTGTCCAAATATATTATCTTCTGATTCAGCCTCGTATACAGAATCAGGCTTCCTCTGGTGAGCTATCACCAAATTCTATAGTTGACTGAATACAGTTTGGATTCTGTTTCAGAGGACCCTCTCATCAAAAGATTCAGCAGATTCTCTCCATAGTAGAGAGAAAAAATCATGGTAACATTTGGTAGATCTGATCATATACTCATTATCACAATATATGAACTGAGTTATAACATCAATTTTCAAGGTGCCCAAAACAAACTTTATCTCCGGAAAAATATCTTTCCAATTCCACTTAAAAAGTTTTTCAATTTTTTTTTTATAAAGTCTTTTAAAAAAATTTAATAATGTTATTTATATACTTAATTATTTTTTAAATAACCTATATATTTAAAAATAATTAACAATATAAAATTGAACAATTATTAAATTAATAAGAAAGCCTTTTTAAAAAAATTGAGAAAAAACCATTTAAATGAAACTTAAAAAAAAAACCTTTTAAGCGATTCGAACCCTCGACCACTTCGTTCCAAGTAAGATACTTGGACCACTATACCATGCATCCACCTTTGGGATTAATAGGCATGCACTTCATCTTCACCCTTGCAGCATGGCGTGACAAAAAAGATAATAAAAAAAAAGTTTATAGACTTGCTCTGGGGGTTTCGAACCTGGGTTCTCCTTGCTGCTCACGAGGAGCCTTTACCGTCACACCACAGCGCCTGTCGAGTATAGAAGTAGACCTCATTATTCTTATACTATCAGCAAGCATCGAACATTAAAAAAAAAAAAAATAGGATTATCCCACATGCACCGAGATGGGAATTTTTAAAGGTTTTTATATGTGTTCGCCCGCATATACCATCAATTGCCTTCAGGCAATCAAACCATCCAATCTTTTTCCAATGAAGGACCAACTGATACTTGCCACATGGCATTCATGCCACTCACCATGCCACATCACTGCCTGCCTCACCACCATGTCAGCACGTCATGTCCACGTCTGCCTCGTCGCCACGTTAATGCTGCCAGCTCATCTCCTCGAGCTACGTTCCAAGTCTGCACCTACCACCTGGCACCTCGAACCACATGCCCAACTTCAATTGGCTGCCACCTGGAACCTCGAACCACGTACCCAACTTGAACTGCATCAACTTTGTCCAAGTGATTTTCATGTTTGACATGCTTCTTTATACACTTTAGACAAAAAAAAATGATAAAGCCATCTCTACTCTTCTTATTTCCTTTTGGCCTAAAATGTATCTAGTTGAGAAGCCAAAGAGGAAAGGATATCCATATTTAGCTCTTCATGTTGGTTCATAATTTCAATTGTATTGATGATCCCTAAAGTCTTTGATGTTGGAGTATTGTTGACATTCACTCCTTTGCCTTTCCTCATGGTGGATCTTGAATAACTATGAAAAAGGTATGAAAAGAGAGTAAGGATCATGTGTAGGTGTCTCTCTTAGGATGCAATAAGTAGAACAAAATTGATATGCAATCTAATAAAGGGATTAATTAGCAAAGTGTTTGAGGTAAAAGGGCACCAAATAAAAACTTACATAAGAAACATGAAATAATTTTTCTTTTTGATTGAAGTTATATAATCCTTTGTTACTTCATTGCTTATTATTATAGCACTTGTAAAATATGTCATCAAGTAGTTATAATGACTAAGATATCTACATCAATAGTTGACTAGCATCCAATACCTGTCATACTAGTCAATACAATAAAACCTAGACTATGGATAATTTTTTCCAATACATGAAGAGAAAAACACTATAAAAACCCTAATTGTATGTCGTGGGAGGGAAGTTCCCAGTTGTACCACTCATTGTACTTCGCCTTCAAAAAAACAAATTACTATAAAATTAAAGGAAAATAATTATTACTCATAGGTATTACCATATTTTATTGCGAGAAGAAGAAATTCACTTTGCATTATATAATATGTATCATTACATTTAAATATTATATATCTTGAAATATTTTCATTTTTGGATACATAGGCGAGTTGGTTACATCCACAAGATTTTTAGTCACTGCCAAGTGCAGGGTTCAAACCACAGGGGTTGCTCTCAACAAGCCTATACCACCTTGTTGTTGATGACCTAGGGTGAGGGGGACCATTGGTAGTATAGGATTCATACTATGGTCGTCGGTCTAGTGCGCACTCAAAGGATTAAAATTAGACTACTACCTTTGCAATAGGTATGCCCCCTAGGTTGTAACCTAGGTCTCTTATTGATAAGTGCATGACCAAATAGATAATTGCAAATCCACCTAGCCTTTGGGGACTTGAATTGTTAACATGACATTTAAGAGAAGATGAAAAAATAAAACATGATGTAACATTTTAATTTAAAAATATATTTCCAATATTTTGATCCCAATGAAACAAAACATTAAAAACAATAACAATATTGTTTGTATTTTTTAGGTCTATCTTAATCTTTACTTCTTGTTATTAGTAAAAAAATATTTAGTATAATTTTTAATATCCAAGTTTTATTTGTAAAAAGAGGTAAAGTTAATGGAAAAAATGAGTTAAATGTCCACAAGACCATAGACCATATGGAACAATCTTCATGGAGGATGTTGTTTACCAAGTACATGGTTATTCAACCACTCTAAGCCAAAGCATTTTATATAACCCTATTTCCCACATGATTTTAACCATGAACCTTTTATTTAAAGTTCCAAATTTCTCATGTTGAGTGAATATTTTTCCCTATAACAAAATGATCACCACAACTAGAGTATCAAACAGGAAACTCTCTCTTGCAAAGAAATTAAGTAGCATTATTCATTTCTCCAAGGTTCTTATGAACAAACATTCATGTGCATATAATCAATCAAGACTAGAGCAAATAAATGAATGTATGCCAAAATAACTTAAACCATGCAAGTAACAGTTAACAAGGGGCCTTTAATGATTCGAACAAGTACTTTGCAACCATAATCCATTAAATCAACCAAATGCGAAGATAGATTCTTTTAATGCTCTTGAGATTAAAGTGATCTACCCGAAACCCAGTTAGTAACCTCTTTTATCTTCAGCTTAAAATGATTCCACTATCCCTATGTTAGCATTTGGTGTTAGTAAAGTTAGCAATGTTAGTAAAAATTAGTGAGTTAGAAAGTTAGAATTCATTCACTTGATCTTGCTTAATGTGCCTTTGGAATTAGTAGCCCTTCAAAACCCATATTTTATCTAAAAATTAGATGAAGGCTTGGAGATGCAAGAGTGAAAATCTAAATTAAAGAAGTGGATCTAGAAGTGGCTTTCTCTTATCCGCTATTAATCCCTGGTTTTCTTTGGGAAACACTAGATCTGTAAACAAACCTTCCAATTTTTGGTGTGAGTAGATCACTTTCTCAAGCGCAGATGCAGAGCATACTTTTGGCAGATTTATTTACCTTCTTTATAACTTAGATTATTCATGGCAGTAAATGAATTATTTATGAACATAAATTCTGGAAATGACCAGAATAGAATGAAAACAAAAGCAAATTTTTTTGGAATGGACCAGAATAAAAAAAGTAGACTTTAATTGTAAGACTAATCTAGATATCAGGAAACTAACACATAAACACTATTTACAAAGGTTAGTTGGAAACAAAAACAACAAAACAAGACATTAATTTGGTTAGCAATCTCCTCCCTGCAAAACCCCAAGTTATGAGACGAAATTCTAAAACAACCTGACCTAACAGACCTGCAACATAAACACAATCAAATTAGATCAGATGCAAGACTCTAAGGAAACAAATAATTGCATCATTCTATCATTCACCTATCGTAACCCGCTTTATGGCATAAACGAATAGATACTAGAAACAATAATGCAAAGGAAAGATTTATAGAAATAGCAGCAGTCTTAGTTTTCAGTCTCCTTTTGATTTTACACACAAAAGTTGCTCTTGCCAAAAAAATCTCCTTTATTCCGAAAGATAGTCTTTTTTCTACAATTTCCAGCCCCTTTGCATGCCTTTTTTTTCGCTTTTAAAATTTTTGGTGTGACTCTCTGTTTCCATTGTGTGGCCCTTCGTTTCACTTCCCAAAGCCTTTCGTTTCGCCTTCCCATGCCTCTTCATTGTTTTGGATCTTTGTTTGGGCCTCAAAACTTTTTTCTTTCCAACTCTTGGTCTTCATCTGTTTTCATATTTGAACATGTGTCCACCCTGTACATTGGCTAATGTGTATAGTGTTTTGTGACAATCTGCTACGCAGTTGTGTTGATTTATCACAAGTAAACCTTCATCACTGACTGTAACCATTTGCATGGAATGTTACACCATAAACCTTACACCTTGGTGCCACATGTTCAGTGCTGCCACTGTAGACTTTGTCCGCCTGTCAACCAATGGTGACGTTCGGTATATCCATCGCTCGATGATTTCACTCTATAACGGCCCCTATAACCACCGTACTGACTTTCGTTCACTGTCACACTTTTTATTTCAGCTACCTGCCTGCCCTTTCTGAGTCGTGAAAAAGCAACATGTCACGAAATTGTGACATTTCTGTCTTCAGCTTGGTTCTTTTTCTTGCATTGCGAAAATACGACATGTCACGAAATCACAACACTTCTACCCCTTTGTCCTCTTTTATTGCTTTTGGCCACGAAAATGTAACATGTCGCGATGTCGCGACACTTTTTCCTTCTTGCTCTTTCTCCTTGCTTTGGACCGCGAAAATGCAACATGTCGCGATATCACGACACTTTTACCTCTTTGTCCTCTTTTGTTGCTTTTGGCCACGAAAATGCAACATGTCGCGATATCGCGACACTTTTTCTTTCTTACTCTTTCTCTTCTCTTTTGGTCGCGAAAATGCAACATGTCGTGATATCGTGACACTTTTTCCTTCTTGCTCTTTCTCTTCTCTTTTGGTCGCAAAAATGCAACATGTCGCGATATCGCGACACTTTTTTCTTCTTGCTCTTTCTCTTCTCTTTTGGTCGCGAAAATGCAACATGTCGCGATATCGTGACACTTTTTCTTTCTTACTCTTTCTCTTCTCTTTTGGTCGCAAAAATGCAACATGTTGCGATATCGTGACACTTTTTCCTTCTTACTCTTTCTCCTTTCTTTGGCCACGAAAATGCAACATGTTGCGATATCGCGACAATTTTTCTTTCTTACTCTTTCTCTTCTCTTTTGGTCGCGAAAATGCAATATGTCGCGATATCGCGAAACTTTTTCCTTCTTGCTCTTTCTCCTTGCTTTGGCCACGAAAATGCAACATGTCGCGATATTGCGACACTTTTTCGTTCTCGTTCTTTCTCCTTTCTTTGGCCACGAAAATGCAACATGTCATGATATCACGACACTTTTTCCTTCTCGCTCTTTCTCCTTGCTTTGGCCACGAAAATGCAACATTTCACGATATCGCGACACTTTTTCTTTCTTGCTCCCTCTTGTTGCTCTCAATTGCGAAAATGCAACATGTCGCGATATCGCGACACTTTTTCTTCTTTGCGGTATTTTGCTTTTCCTTTGATCTTTAGCATATGGGCCACTTCGGTCTTCTGACAAAACTATGCAAAAAGGTGGGTCCCCAATTTTTGGGTATGTTGTGGAGCAGCCACAACATCTCACTGTAAAACTCATTTAAATTATTTGGTATAATTTTTAATATATAAAATTTAGTTGTAAAAAAAAAAATATATCTTTATCTCTTATATTAAAAAAATAATAGTTAATAATTAATAAAAATTAATATAAAAGGCCTTTAAGTTTATTTGACATAATGGTATTGTAGGTAAGGGGACGATGTTCTTCAACCTTGGGCTATTTTTCTAGTGTACGGCTAACTCTTCTTCTAGATCTCCCAGTAGGCATCGTTGCATTTACACTCTCCGTAGTGTGGTTGGAGTCTTGTGCATCACTTGATTGATCATGGTATAGGTTGGAGCCCTAGCCCATCTCCTCAAACGGTTACTTCTCCTGCTCATTTTGCTCTATTACCGCCTTCAACTTTAATCAATTCTACTCCCTCTAGTTTGATGAACACTATTATTCCTAATAAATCTTGGTCTATTGATCCGCCTATAGAAAATCCTCATGGTTTAGGATCTTTTGGGCTCTGTTGATCCTCCTCCTTCTTTGGAAGTGGCTCTATGTGCTTAGTTATGTTGTTTGTTGGCCCTTTTAAATGTCGGTTTTATATTTGTATTTTGGTTTCTTTGACTATTTTTTATTTTGATGGTGCAGGTGGCCTTAGCACTAAGTTGTGATCTCTCCAACCCCTTTATTATTATAATATATTTTATTATTTTAAGATAATTATTTTATTTATATAATATATATATATATATATATATATATATATATATATATATATATATAATTATAAATAAAATAATAATAATTATTAAATAAAATCAAATATGTGCTCATATCCAGGCCCTAAACTTGGTTGACATCAAGCCAGATAATGGGATCTTTAATTGGCACAATAGAAGGTGTGGGGAAGCTTCCATCTCAGAGAGACTGGATAGGTTTTTGATATCCAGATATTGGATGGGTAATAATAAAGGTGCTAGTTCTATGATTTTGGAGGGTAGGGGATATGATCATTGGCCTATCAAACTCTCTGCTTTGGAGTTAGGGCTAAAAAACAATCTCTTCTTTAAGTTTCAACTTATGTGGCTTCATGATCCTAAGATTCATGATTTCATGCGAGGCTGGTGGACCACTGGCAAACCTCCTCATGGCACCGCTATGTATTCCTTTATGAAGTGACTACAATTTGTAAAACATAAATTGAAGCGATGGAATAGATTAAATTTTGGGAAGCTTTCCTTGGCTAAGCTGGCAACTCTTAGGAGGATGGAAGAAGCTTCAAGGAAGATTAGAGATCAGGGATTCAGGAAGGAGCTTCTTGTTGAGGAATCTGAGGCTGGGAAAGACCTTGCTAAATGGGAACTGAGGGAAGAAATTTTCTAGAAACAAAAAGCTCGAGTAGATTGGCTTCAGGAAGGGGATAGGAACACAACCTTCTTTTATAACTTAGTTAAGGACCACCGTAATGGTAACCTGATTACCTCTATTGTGAATTATCGAGGTGCCCTGCTCTCTTCTTTCAGGAATATTTTAGAAGAGACTAAGAGGTATTTTTCCTCTCTCTTCAAGGAGGACTCCCTATCAGATGATGAGAATGAAAACCTTATTCTAAATTGTATTCCAACGATTGTTTCTAGAGAGATGAATGAGCACTTGATGGGTCCAATTTTCGTTGAGGATTTGGAAAATGTTGTATTCAAGATGAAAAAAGGAAAAGCCCCAGGTCCATATGGATTCCCGATTGATTTTTATCAGGATTTTTGGTATTTAATCAAATTTTATCTATTGGAGGTGGTCCTTGAGTCCCAAAAGAACAAAAATATGCTAAGGGCCCTAAATGCTACCTTTGTGGTGCTTATACCCAAAAAAGAGGGAGCAAATTCCTTGGATATGTTTAGGCCTATTGCTTTTTGCAATGTTGTGTATAAGATCATCACAAAAATTATTGCTGAGAGGCTAAAGATATGGTTGAGAAAAATCATCTCTGAGGAGCAAGGAGGGTTTGTTGTTGGCCGACAAATATTGAATGGGGTTGTTATTGCTATAGAAGCTATTCACTCGATGGAAACTTCTAAGGAGAAAACTATGTTCATTAATTTGGACATGGAAAAAGCCTATGATCGGGTTAGATGATCCTTTCTTCAGAAAGTTCTTGCTGCTTTTGGATTTGAGGAGGAATGGATTAGATGGGTGATGAGCTATGTTTCTTCTTCCTCATTCTCTGTTCTTGTTAATAATGAGCCATCAGAGCTATTTGAGACCTCAAGTGGATTGAGACAAGGAGATCCGTTATCTCCTTATTTGTTTATTATGGCAAAAGGGTTGGGAAGATTGCTCAAGTCTCAATTCATACAGGTTCTCATTCAGGGGTGGAAGTGGGATAGTAGTTTGCCACCTCTTTCCCACCTTCAATTTGTTGATGATACTGCTTTGTTGGGGGTTGCCACTATTAGGGAAGCTGGCAATATTAGACAATCTCTTGACATATATCTTGGTGTTTTTGGACAGTTGATTAATGAGGACAAGTCTTCTATTTTATTCTTCAATACCCCTCCTCTTATTCAAACCAGGATTGCTCGCATTCTAAGATTCCAAGTTGGGACTTCCCCCTTAATTTATCTTGGTATTCCAATTTCATCTCACCCTCTATCTAGATATTCTTGGTAGTCTATGCTTGATAAGTTTAGAAGGAAGATGAATCATCGGACTTTCATATGGCTATCCACTGCAGGTAGAGTGTTGCTTTTAAAATCGGTTGTTCAAAATTTACCCATTTATAGATGTTTTGTACAAATAGCTCCCTCTCACTTCATCAAGGACATGGATGCTTTGTCAAGATAGTTTTTATGGTCTAGAAAAAATGATCAATCTAAATGTATTTTGGTTAGGTGGGCTTCTATATGTAGGCCGGTGCAAGAGGGAGGCCTTGGGTTATGACAAACAACTCTTTTTGGGCAGGCTTTGGCTACAAAATTTTATTGGAGATGGTGTACCTCTCAAGATTAGATTTGGGCTAAAATATTATCTTGTAAATACTTGAGAGGTATTTTTGAGGCTGAAATCCCTAGAGTCAGCTTGGTTGGGAAAGGTTCAGTTATCTGGGACACTCTGAAAAGAGGAGCTTATTTAATCAAGCATAATTTTTTTTGGATTTGCAATCAGGGATCAAATGCTCTTTTTTGGGAGGATTCTTGGGATGGCCACCCTCCTATCTTGAATCAATATCATAGGTTACGTTCCATAAGTATTTTTTTCTTGGAAGCAGGTTGTTCTCATGTGGAGGACATTAAAAAAATCTAGTCTTTTGGAAATATGGAGATGTACAGGTGGAAAGATCCACAAGAATGGCCCCAGTTGGGACTGGCCAAGGAAAAATAGGTGCTTGCTATTATTCTTACGGGGAGGCCTTGTTCTTCATTGAGGGGTAAATATATTCTATCTTGGAACCCTGATCCTAAGGGAACCTACTCGGTAGCCTATGGTTATCAGGTTCTTGATATGCAAAAGTATGGGAGTCTTCCTGTCACTTGGTGAAAAAAGGTGTGGAACAAATTTGTCTGGCCAAAGTGTAATTTCTTTCTCTGGTTGGTAGCTCATAATAAATGCCTCACTTGGGATAATATGAGGAAGAGGGGATTTTGGGGTCCCTCTTTATGTGTCCTTTGCAGTAAGAATGAGGATGAATATTCTCATTTATTTTTCCAATGCTCCTTTTCTAGAGACATTTGTCACCATTGGTGGAGCACCTGGAACCATCCATGTTTTCATGTGTTGTCCCTGGTGGAGTTTTGGAGTAGTCTGGGCAGACCTCTAGCCAAGGCCCCCTTCCTTCGGGTGGCTTGGAATTTGGGCCCTTATTACATCATCTGGTAAATTTGGCTCGAACAAAACTAGTGCATATTTCAGGGCAGTTATTTGGCTGTTCAACAGATCTAGCAAAGGATCCTATATATGGTTCAGGAAACCATCCATAGCAAATGTGATGTGGACCCTCTTTTGGATTCTAGAGAGGAGAAGGTACAACAAGCCCTTAGTATTTTTGGGATGGTGTGAACTCTTCTAGCCCTAGTAGGGTTCCTCAACTCAACAATAAGGTTAGGAGAGATGGTAGGTGGAGGCCACCCCCTAGAGGAGTTTTAAAAATTAATACTGATGGATCGTCTAGGGGTAATCCTGGACATGCTGGCATTGGCGGTGTTGGGAGAGATTCTACTAGTGGTGTCAGTTTTTTCTTTTCCATTTATAAAGGTGTTCACTCCAACAATTTTATGGAATCTCTTACAATTCTTGAGGGCTTACAGAGGGGGTTTTATCTTGGTTGGTGTAGGATTATCTATGAGTTTGAATCTCAAATTGTGGTTAATATTTTAAATAGTATAAGGGTGGAGGAAGTTAATTGGCAGTTGGCCTCTATAGCTATTCAGATTCTCATAATGAGTGAAGAGTTTGAATTTATATCCTTTGTGCACATTCCAAGGTAATGGAATGTGGTTGCTGATTACCTGGCCAAAAGGGCTTCTGAGCTGCTGGATCCTTGGAGTGTCGATAATTGGAAGAGTCTCTCATATGGGGACTCTCAACGCTTGTGGGAGTTGATCCACAAGGATGTACAAACTTAATGTGGTTTATTCTTGTTGTCTTTTTTGGGTGTCATTCTAGTCTAGTGGTTTTATCCTGTTTGGCTATTTATTTGAGTCCTGGTTGGAAGCTCAGTTGTACTCTATAATCCAAATTTTTTATCAATAAATTTTTACCCCTTTATTTAAAAAACAAAAAAATCAAATTTAAAATAATAATTGATCAATTGGGTAGTCTAAGATATTTCTGGTTGCTATGGAATTGAAGACAAGATTGTTGCTCCAAGAGGGTCAAATGGGGACACCTCTGGATCCTCTTTAGAGAGACATAGTTATTTTGAAGATTTTTTAAAGGATAAATCTCCAACACAAATTGAAGAAGCATAAACAACTGCATGTAAATCTTAATGTTTACTTCTTATCATTAGTAAAATAATATTTAGTATAATTTTTAATACCTCAATTTTATTTGTAAAAATATGTAAATGTAATGAAAAAATGAGTTAAGTGTCCATGAGACTAGAGACCATAGACCATATGGGACAATCCTCATGGAGGATGTTGTTTACCAAGTACATGATTATTCAACCACTCTAAGCCAAAGTATTTTATACAACCCTATTTCCCACATGATTTTAATCGCGAACATTTGATTTAAAGTTCCAAATTTTTCACTGTAAAACTCATTTAAATTATTTGGTATAATTTTTAATATATAAAATTTAGTTGTAAAAAAATAACATATATTTATCTCTTATATTAAAAAAATAATAGTTAATAATTACTAAAAATTAATATAAAAGGTTTTTAAGTTTCTCCTACGTATCGACATTTTAGGTAAGGAGGCAACATTCTTCAAACTCAGGCCATTTTTCTAGTGTTCACAATAGGGCTAACTCTTCTTCCAGATCTCCCAACAGGCATCGTTGTGTTTACACTCTCTGCAGTGTGGTTGGAGTCTTGTGCATCGCTCAATTGATCATGGTACTGGTTGGAGCCCTAGCCCATCTCATCGATTGGGTAATTTTCCTTGTGATTGTTCTGCTCCATTACCACATTCAGCTTTAATCAATTCTACTCCCTCTGGTTTGATAAATACTATTGTTCCTAATAACTCTTGGTCTGTCGATCCACCCGTAGACAATCATCATGGTTTGGGCTCTTTTAGGCTCTGTTGATCCTCCTCCTTCAGGAGTAGCTCCATGTGCTTAGTTATGTTGTTTGTTGGCCCTTTTAAAGGTTGGTTTTGTATTTGTATTTTAGTTTCTTTGATAGTTTTTGATTTTGATGGTGCAGGTGGCCTTAGCATTGAGTTGTGATCTCTCCAACTCCTTTTTTATTATAATATATTTTATTTATTTGATATAATTATTGAGTCCAATTTTATTTATATAATTATAAATAAAATAATAATTAATTATTAAATTAAATCAAATATAAAATAATAATTGATCAGTTGGATAGTCGAAGAGATTTCTGGTTGTTGTGGACTTGAAGATAAGATTGTTGTCCGAGGAGGGCCCAATGGGGACACCTTCGGATCCTCTTTTAGAGAGACATAGTTATTTTGCAGATTTGTTAAAGGATAAATCTCCAATAGAGACTAAAGAAGCATAAAAAAATACATTAAAATACTCTTTACAACTACTTGAAATAGATCAACATATCAATGAGTTAATGGATGCTTGCCACAGTTAGAATCAAGGCCAAAGATTGTCATTGAGCAAAGGATGGTCGAAGATATTTTTTTATATAGAGCCAATCATAATTTGATCTGTAAATTCATGGGTATTCGCCCTACCCTAAATTTTTTGCATTCCTGGGTTTGGAAAAACTAGGAGCCTCTTGGTGAGTATTCTTTGTGGTTTATTAGCAATGGATATTTTATTGTTATTTTTTCTTCACTTGCCGATAGAAATAGGGATTTTGAATCAGAAAAGAGGAATCATGGTCCAATAGGATTATTTGTTCAACCCTGGAGAGTGGGAATTAATCCTCGAATTGGACCTACTGTTGTCCCAGTTTGGATCCATTTGTATGCACTTCCAATGGAGTGTTGGAGTGAGCAGATATTGGAAATTATCGAAAATTCCCCTGGAAGACATTTGGGTGTTTTTGAAGACACGATGGAAGGAAACATATCTATTTATGCAATATTATGCGTGGAAATGGATATTAGATAGCATTTTCCAGCATAGGTTAAACTCAAACTTGTAGGATTATCTTGGATTCAACAAATGGATTATGAGGCATTGACCTTCAGGTGTAAATTTTACCATAAATATGGGCATTTGGCTTGATCCTACCCAAATAATATGAACATAAAAATGGAGCCTCCTTTGAGAACGTCAAATATTCCTAATGAGGGTAAGTCAACAATAAATAAAAAAACAAACAACATTTCTCAGGTTAAATAAGTACATAGAGATGATTTTGAATAACCCAAAAGAAGGAGAAGGCAAAAGAAAAAATATGGTAAAGAGCAAACCCAACTCAAGCCCTCCAATAGGTATGAGATATTTAAGACACTAATGGACCAAGAAGAAGAACAATTCATGGAAGGAGTGGATGGGAATAATGAAAACAATAACAACCATGTTCAAGCCCCTCTTTCACCTCCTCCCATCCTAGAGCAAGTAATTGAGTGCAGCGAGTTACCACAATCAAAGAGTGCAATGGCATTAATAGGGCATAACCAAGAGCAACTGATAACATCTGGATGTCATCATGGGTATAGCAGAAAAGAACAAAGAAAGGCCAACTCTAGGGATAACTCAGGTGGAAAAGAGATAAAAAAATATCAGCTCTTAAGGAGTGGGTAGAAAATCAAATAAGGAATTGATAGCAGTTCAAGGAGAAAAACTAATCACTAGAGGATCGATGAGGCCAATAGATTTTTACTGCTCTCAAGGTAACCAATAATTATACAATCATGGAATTTTAGGGGTTTAAATAGTAGAACCCATCAATCTACTATTCGAAGACTCTTAGAAAAATGTAAAATAGATTTTTTGCCTATCCAGGAGATAAAAATATTGTTGGATCTTGTGTAAAATAATAAATAGAATTTGGAGGGGTGTTGGTCATATGGAATGGTTGTCCAAGGGGCCTCAGGGGGTATAGTTAATTTTAGGAACTCTCTTAAATGGAATGCAATAGAACATATAGCTTGTAGGGGTGTCCTCACATCACATTTTATGAACAATGTGACAGTTGAACAAGTTTTAATCACAATTTTTAATGGGCTCAAAACCTAGATGGTTAGATGCATTAATGGAAATCCATGCATGATATGAGAGTCTCAAGGGAAGAGTTATACTGGATTGTTGTTGGGAATTTTAATGCTAAATTATCCTCTAGATATGAAGAAGGGGGAACCTCAATTTTGGACCCAGGTGATCGACTTATGATTGCCCAAGTCCAAGCATTAAACTTGGTGGATATTAAATGCCCTGGAACCAACTATACTTGGACTAATAAGAGGAGGGATCCACATAGCAAGAAGGTGAATTTAGATTATTTTTTTGTTTTAGAGGAGGCATTTGTGAAATGGAATATAAAATTTCAAATTTTGGAGGGTCCAATTTCAGATCACTTTCCCATTTTTTTGAAAGGGGGGATCAAGACAATGCAACATAACAAACCATTAAAATTTGAAAACTTTTGGTTACAAAAAGAGGAACTTTGAAAGAAAATTCCATAGTGGTGGGAAGAGGGTCACCCAACATATGGGACAACAATGTTTAGATTCCACAAACAACTTCATTATGTCAAAGATCAACTAAAACAATGGAGGTGAGCTAACAAGATAGACTTTTAGGTCTAAAGAGCTCCATTGGTGGCTAGATGGGATGAGGTTCAAAAATACTTTAGGGAAGGAACAATTACAGAGCAACTCAAAGAAGAGGATGATGCATTGCGTAAAGCGGTTGAGGACATTGACAACCAAGAGGAAACCTATTGGAAATAAAGAGCAAGAGCCACTTGGTTAGTAAAAGGTGATAAAAATTCCAAATGTTTCCATTGGGCTTCCTGTGCTAAGAGACAGATGAACAACATGGAAGCTCTTCAAGATGAGAATGGATACTCCTTTGATACAATTCCAGGTATGCATTTCCACTCAATGGATTATTTTTCTAAACTTTTTAAGGAAAGTATAGTGAAATATGAAGAGGCTCAAAAAGTTCTTATTGTTATACCCTCTGTTATATCTAAAGAAGAAAATCAAGCCCTACTTAAACCCATTGATAGAGAGGAACTAAAGAAAGTAGTCTTTGGAATGAGCACCGAAAAAACATCAGGTCCATATGGCTTTCCAATTGATTTTTTTCAGGCCTTCTAGGACAACTTGGAGGAGGATATAATGGCTATTATAGAGGAGTCCAAAGGTAGTAAAAAAATGCTTAAAGCGTTAAATCATACTTTCATTGCATTAATTCTAAAAGGGGATTAGGGGGTGCATATTTTAGATTATAGACATATTACCTTATGAAATGTCATATATAACATAATCACAAATGTAATGGTTGAGCAACTAAAACCTCTTCTACATAGCATTATCTCCTTGGAGCAAGGGGGTTTTGTAGAGGGTAGGCAAATATTGGATGGTGTGGTTCTAGCTCAGGAGGTAATCCATTCAATGCAAAAATATGGTAATAGAGGAATGTTCATAAAATTGGATATGTCAAAGGCTTATGATAGGGTGGAGTGGAGCTTTTTGTCAAAGATGATGACAACCTTTGGTTTCTCTTGAGATTGGATAGAATGGGTCATGAGTTGTATTTCTACTTGAACATACTTAATGCTAATCAAGGGTCTTTCGTCACAAATATTTGGAGCTACTCAAGGCCTTCGTCAAGGAGATCCTTGGGTAGACTCATCTTGGGGAGAAGATAACAAGGTTTTCTAATAGGTATCAAGGTGCGTGAGGAAGTTTTGACTCACCTACAGTTTGTGGATGACACAACATTGGTGGGAGTGGCCAAATTTAGGGAACCAAGAATGATTAGAGATACACTTAATGTCTAACTTAGAGCCACAAACCAATTCATCAATGATAAAAATTCCAAAATGGTCTTTTTCAATCTTGATCAAAGGTTTCAAGCTAGAATTTTAGAGATCTTGGGATTCACAAGGACTTCTCTCCTAGTGGTATACTTGGGGGTCCCTTTGCATTTTTAAAAACTAAAAATAGATATATGGAGGAATATTTTGGACTATATCAAGGAAATAATTAATCATTGGTCTCACAAATGGTTAAGCTATGGGGGTAGATTAACTTTTTTGCAGTCAGTCATTCAGGCCATGCCACTTTATAAATTTTCTATCCTTGCTGCCCCACATACCATATGGAAAAACTTGGACAAGATGGCTAGAAATTTTTTATGGGAAGGAGTAAAAGGAGATATGAAATGGGCCTTAGTAGGTTGGCATAAATTAAGCCAAACTAAGAAAAAAGGAGGTTTGGTATTGAGAATATCAAAGTTAAATAATAAAGCTTTGGTTGGAAAGCTTTACTAGAGGTAGATTTCCCAACCAACTTCTTTATTCAATAGAATTTTAACTAGTAAATATTTAGGACATGTAAACCCAAATGAGGTGGATCATTTCCCTTTGGATGGTAATGAATCCTTAGTGTGGCAGACTCTTAATTTAGGATCTCAGGTAGGGAAATATGAATTGTTTTGGAAAGTGGGGAGAGAGAGAAGGCATGATTTTGGACAGATTCATGGAATCAATATCCACCTACCATTGTTGAATTCCCTGAACTACAACCAATAAAAAACCATGGAAACTAGGAATTGGGTCCAAATTGAAAATGATTTCAACCTATTCAGCTAGAGTATTATAAGTTTAAGAAGTTGTATGAGTGGCCAATTTTAATCCCTCTGGAATTGACACCCATCATGACTAAAAACTTGGCAAAAATATTTCTCACAGGTAGAGATGAGGAGGATGAATTAGCTTGGGGCTATGGGAGCCTTGGTGTCTACATAGTGAAGGATGGATATGATAAAATTCTTCCAGAGCCTCCTCATCATGCATATCAGGTTGAGAATTGGAGAAATATTTGGCAATCCAAGGGTTGGCCGAAAGTAAACTTTTTTTCCTAGCAGTTCATGCATAATGGAATTATTACTTTTGATAATATCAGACATTGGGGAATCATTGGTACATATCAATGTGTTTTATGCTACAAGAGTGAGGAAATATCTGACCACTTGATGTTTGAGTTCCCATTCATGCATCAGATCTGGGAGAGATGGTTTTTATCTTATAAAATTTGAGTTAATGGTGATTTGAATCGGATTAATATTTGGAAAATATGGAAGATGGGTAGATTTAAATCTAAAGCTCTTTGTATTGGTTGGGATCTTGGATTAAACTTCATTTGGTGGCAAGTGTGGTTGGAGAGAAATGGCATAATTTTTAGAGAAACCTTTTCATCTTTAGATGGAGTTTGGTAGGTCATTTGGAGCAAAGTCACAAAAACTGTGGCAGTGTATGCTAAAGAGGAAAATAAGGCTGTGATAGGGACAATGGAGAATGAAGTTGAAGTGCAATAGGGGTAGAACAGAGCTATTTGTAAACCACCCCCAAAAGGTTGAATTAAAATTAATACTGATGAAGCTGCAAAAGGCAATTCGGGTAGAGTTGGAATTGGAGTGGTTTACCGGAAACATGTTGGGATAGTGCTCTATTGGGGACATGGAAGAGAAGGGGCATAGGAAATTATGTCTATTTTTATGGTTTATAATTTTTTTGAAGAGGTTGAAAAGAGAAGTATATTAGGGTTACTTTTTCGAAAATATTGATTTGAGTTTCCGTTAAAAAATTCAATAATTTTTATTATTACCATATCCACAAAAATTTCAAGAGAATTATAATTAGTTCGTGGATGTGATTAGGAGGGCATAAATCACAGATAGTTATAATGGATGTGAGAAAGGGGTCAACAATTAGGCATGCTAGGCTCTAAAGTAGTTCATGATTTGGGAATGGTAGACAAGCGAGTAAAGTAAAGTAAAACAGTTTATAGATTATAGGAAAAAATATATATAAGATGTGATTTATTAAGTATATGTTTATTTAATTAAATTTTAAAAATAAATTTTAATTTTTTATTTTTTATTTAAAAGTTTTGGAGGTTTAGTATTATGGAGTTTTAAGGAGGAAAAGCATGCCCAAAATTGACCTAATATAATATATAAAACCCAATTCCTTTGAAATGGATGGATGCCCACTATAATGTGGGCTACAACAAACGGGACCATCGATGAAGTGCATGTATGTGTTCCGCAGTTTTCCAGATTTTCTCAAAACTTTCAACTTTCATGAGCGTTAGTTTTGGAGACCTTCAAGGATAGAGGTGGCTTCCATCATAGTTGGGGTCTGTCAATGCCTTTGAAGTCTCAGTCCTATAATATTGAAGGTTATGTAAAATTCCATGTTACCCTAGCAGTTGAGTAATTATTGTTGGTTGTTTCACTTTGTTTTATTTAATAAACTTAAAATTTATATAATAATTTTTATAATATTATAGATTTTTGTTTATATATATATATAGCCTTCGACTTAGAGATGCAAAGTCCAATCCACTATTATTTTGTCAACGGTTCAAAATTTTCTTTGATTTTCTTGTATATTTTAGCCATTTGTAAGAGAAAAGATCTTCCACCAAAGCTTTTCTTGTATATTTGCCCACATTGACATGATTTGTGATAGTCATATTGTAGCAATCCTCCAAATATAACTACAATTTTTTAATAGAATGATAAGCTATACTTACTTTTGTTATTATAATGAGATACTACTAATGACATTTGTGGTTGCAGGAATAGGTACCCTCCTTCAGATGGACAAATAAGGGTTGATCGTGAGAGGTAACGAGGGATATGATAGAGGTGTGAAAAAAGCACCATGGCTCATAAGTAGATGGAAGCCTTTTTTATGTATTAAAAATATATGTTGCCTTCAACGTTGAGATGCAAAGTCTGACCCACTATCAACTTGACAAGGATTCAAAATTTTCTTTGATTTTCTTGTATATTTTGGCCCATGTGTAAGAGCAAAGATCTTCCACCAAATATTTTCTTGTACATTTTCCCGCCTTGACATGACCTGCGATAGTCATCTACTAATGGTTGCATGTGGAAGACAACTTTTTCACCTAAGACTTTCACAATCCTTCCTGTAGTGAACCCTTATCTACGTAAAACATTCACGATATACTAATAAGGAGGGTTATCCACTTGCTTACTACAAAAAGTAGTTTATTAGTGGTATTAAGTTCTTTAAGAGGAATTTATTCTCTAGTTCAGTGATAATAAGGGGTCTAAGAGCCTTTAGACTTATGTTTAATCATTAATTCATTGCAATCAATAGTATTTATAAGTGGGTGGAATATCCTATTAAATCTTGATTGTACACTTATTGTCCTATTTTATTATTGGAATTCAATGTTGGTTGGGCAAGTAGTTTTCGTTGATTTTTTGGAAAATGGAGTATGAAATAATTTGGTGTAGATAAGCAATCTTGTTGGGTTGAGATGGTTGGTGATACTACCAGTATGGTGAAGAAAACACATATGCTATAAGTTTTGCAATGGTTGGTGGGGGTATTGCCATTAATGCCAAGGGATTTTTTGATTCATCCAAGGGTTCTAATTTTCAAGGGGTGATAATTTACATCCTTGTAGATACCAAGCATTTGAAAAATTAAAATTATAAAAGGTTGGTCTCTAGGATCCATACCTTGGATGTTTACTTGAGGTTGTGATAAAAACATTTGATTGAAATAATAGATCTCCTTTGCTCCTTAGGATCCAATATGATAAACAACTTTGATTCTTGATAACATGGGATAATTGGTTATTTTATGGTCCTTTCGGTAGAGTATACACAGCTTAACTTTGTCTAGGTGATATTCATGTTTGGTATACTTCTTTATACAATTTAGACAAAAAAATTACTAAAACCATCTCTACTTCTTATTATTTCCTTTTGGCCTAAAATGTATCCAGTTGAGAAGCCAAAGAGGAAAGGATATCCATATTTAGCTCTTCATGTAGGTTTCTAATTTCAATTGTATTGATGATCCCTAAAGTCTTTGATGTTGGAGTATTGTTGACCTTCACTCCTTTACCTTTCCTCATGGTGGACCTTGAATAACTATGGAAAAGGGTCTTGATATCTCCAAAACAAAACTAAAAAATATCTTCTCTAACCATTAGTTTCAAATATTATATGCACTCTTCCTATATCTCTCACAAGAAAGACCTTTGAGGTCTTGACATACAAACTCAAGTGTTTAGAACTCTAGAGATTAAACTAGAATATCTCAATATATTCTTCCAAAGTCTACTCTTTTCTTTATGATATTTAGAGAAATTCATTTCAAGCTTCCCTAACTTTGCATTAATCTTGATATTATTATAGAAATACCATCCTTATTTTCTCTAGCATGTTGATGCTTCTACTAACTGCCCCAGCATAAAGTTGCATCCTCGAGCATTGTTAGAAATATTTTAAGCTTTTTTGCATCTATCTTATAGTCATAGATCCTTCACAACATATCCAATTCAAAGAGAAAAATATTTGGATCTTTTATAATCAACCCATGAAAGGTAGGAAGCATAGATTGAGGGATGTTATTCATTTGGGAATCCTCCTAATATTCTTAGATTGGGAATTTGAAGGTTACTATAGTTTGTGTTTCTCTCCCATATCTACTTGGAGCTATGTAGCCCATGATGTCTAATAGATATTTATATATAACCAATTTCCTTCAAATGGTTGTTGAGTAACTTTGAGGGGTGAAATTTCTACAATAGATCCTCAACTCTTAAATTATGGAACAATTATCAACCTTAAGAGGAATAAAAACTTCAAGTATGAATTTAGAAGTAGTCCTAAATCTAATGGAGATCCTTCAAAAAATTCTATGAGATCTATAAAATCCATAATCTAGCCTGTCAAGAAACCATGATTTTGGATGTCCTATGTTTTAAAAGAGCCTCTCTTCCAATTACCTATTTAGGAGTCCTACTCAAAACCACAAGGTAAAAGAAGAAGTGGTCATGGTTGATAGACATAATAAAATAAATAGACAATTGGACTAATAGATGGATTTATTTCGGAGGCAGAATCACTTTGGTCAAATTGATGCTTCAATCCATCATATATATATCGTTCATACTGGATATACCTAAAATAATTTTGAGGGATTTAGATAAAATAAACAAGAGATTCCTATAGAGTGGAGCAAAAACAGAGAGGAAGTGTGCATTAGTAAAATAGGATCAATTATACCTCCCAAAAAGAGGAGGGTTGGTATTCAAATCATCTATTGAATATAACAAAGTAGTGGTAGCCAAATTGTATCAGAGATTACTCAATTCTCCTAATGCACTTTGGACCCAAAACTTGACAACCAAGTATGTTGAAAACGTGATGGCAAAATAATTTATTAGATACCAACCACCCAATAAAGGTTTCCTAATCCTTGTGGTGCTGAGAACAAGAGAAAATATGATAAAGAAACAACTATTCTAGATCATCAGCAATGGATGACAAACCAACTTTTGTATTGATGCATGGGATAGATACCCTTCGTTGACTCAACAATTTATGGAGTGGAAGCCACTCATGGAACAAATACATGTAGAGGAATGGGTAAAAGTGTTAAAGTATTACAAGAAAAATGCAAGTAATGCTAAATTGAGAAGAAAGTGGATTCCAACCACATAATGACCTATGGTAGCTTTGGAGGCACAAAGAAAATACATTCAAAATATCCTCGAAATGAGGAAAATTTTATGGTCTTGGGTAGAGGACTCGCTTGGGTAGGGTACCAACTCCATGGGGGATTATACAGTCACATTAAGATACTCTTATTTATATTAGATAAATGCTAATCTTCTTTGTGATATTTTTTCCTAGTTATAACAACCAATTTGGCCTAAAGTGAGATTTTTCGTATGGCTTCTACTCCAGAAGAGGGTTCTCACTAGTGATCAACTAATGAAAAGAGGTTTTTGTGGTCCATACAAATGTGAAATGTATTGAGGGGAATAATATATTATGAAAGACTTGTTCCTTTTCTATCCCATAGCTATCATACCATGGAAGATGATGATTTCCTTCCTTGGTCTCAAATTCTATAATTTCACCTCCTTTGAGTAGATCTGGTGTACTTATCCCTAGGTGTACTTATCTATAAACACTCTCTTCAAGATGTTCATTACATATGGTAGAAGACCCTAGCTAATCTTAGAGAAACAATACATTATGTAATGAGACCTCCTCCAAACACAAACCAAGGTTGGGAACATAGTAGAATTACCTCAAATGATTGTAGGAACAAAAATACTCAAGAAAATAAATGTCAGGTACAAAGGAAGGGTCATTGGCAAGCCCCTCTAGATGGTGTTGGGAAAATTAATACAAATGGGGAGTCAGGAGAAAATACAAGGAGAGGTAGCATAAAGGGTATAGGGAGACTTTTAGATGATCACCGTATCTTCGTCTTTGCAAAGACCTTAAGCGTTCTCTCAAACAACTTAACTAAGGCGTATGGTATCCTTCGAGGGCTACAAAAGGTAACCAAAGTTGGATGGAATGTAATACAGGTGGAATCAAATTCATAAATGATTATTAACTGATTGAAGGATCTCATAAAAATTGCATCCTTAGATTGAAGATTACAAAAAGTGCTGAAAAAGATAGACAATTACAAACTAGATTTACAATAATTAAATATATTTATGATCCATGTAAGCAAAACATGCTTGTGGATGCAATGACAAATTGAAAATTGAACTAAGGAAATCTAACCTAATATGGATACCTACCCAGATGGTGGATATAACAAATCAAGAAAGATTTTTCCTCTATTTTACATTTTGATGTTGATATTATTGACAGGCGTACTTAATGTTTTAATTTTTCTTCTACAAAAGTGATTATAATTATTTTAAAATCTAACTATAATATAATAATATTTCAAATAAAATTATCCATGCTTTTGCATACTAAATCATATATAAATAATAGCGGTAATCCTTGGCTGGCCTGTTATGTAAAGTTGTTGATCCTTTTCAATAATATAAGATAAATAATGATTACATCCAGAGAAGCATATTGGGAATAATGAAGAAATGGTTAGGTTGTTGTGCCCACATAAGTGCAGAACAAATAATTGTTAGATTGTTTGGGGCTTATGTTGGCCTGACAAATAAATGGTATATTTTTCTTCTTTAAGTGCGCTGACAAACCAAAGCAGACACAAACCTCAATTAATTTGCTTTGTAAGATCTTTTCCAAAGTCATTCAGACAGTAGTCTCCTACTCCCACAGGATAAACAGGTAACTATTTTGCGTGATGAGATTTTCCAATGAAAGCATACACGATTGTTCTTTCTTTTTTCAAAGACAACCGGAAGGCGGGCTTTAGATAAGTCTCAACAACGGTAGGTGCGTGGATTTTGCAGGGCCCTCGTTTGTTCCTGATGTTGATGTTTTTGTTTTTTTTTTATAAATGTCACGAGGTGGATTTATCCATAAATTATAAAAAGATTACTATCGAGAAAACTTAAATCCCACCCGACGAAATCGCTTTCGCGGTTCGTCAGTAGTATTCCATTGTAAAGTGAGAGGATAAAGAGAACAATAATAAAAGTTGAGACGTGAGAGGATAAAGAGAACAATAATAAAAGTTGAGATGTTCACTTTTCCTGGTGCTGCTTTTTTATAGCGAATAAGAAACAACAAAGGTGGCTTCCGTATTTTATTCGCTAGTAGCGTTATTTCATTCTAATGGGAATAATAATAGAAAAAACATTTGCTTGTCCGGCAGACATCGCCATTGTATTCTACCTCAATAATTGAACCAACGAATGGTCAAGTGAGATACGTTCTGTCAAGTAGACCTGCGTTTTCCAGTTGGAAATTAATCTCAATTTTGTCCTTTGTTGATATATCTTCTTCATTGTACCTGCGAGAATCTTTCACCCCATGCTTCCTATGATGCACAGCATCCAGCTGTCAGCTAAATACAACAGTTGGGATTGTTATTGGGAGGAAGGAGCATCCAGCAACAGGCAACTAAAAATAGAACGGAATTTTTATTCGGAGGATAATAAGCCATCAGCATTTGGAGTTACTGCATTAATTATTAAAGGGCAGCATTAAAAATAATGTTTTAATGGAAAAATAAAAAATATGTTAAAATTAATTTTTTAAAAGGAAGAAGAAAAATTATTTATATAAAGATTTTTTTAAAAAAGAAAAGCTATTTATTTATAAATAAAAATACAATTAAAAAAATAAATAATCTATACTTGGTTATTGCAATGAGATTATTATTGTCAATCGTATGTAAAACAGTGGCTAAAAGTTCTATATGATTGGAGGGAGGAACAAGAGATGTAAAATGGTGGCTAAAGCGTGAGGGATAAGAAATGTAAATTAGTTGATTTCTTTTAAATAATAAAAAGTTTTTTTTATTTAAAAATAGGTATATGTTTTTGTTTTTTTATACGATGTAAACATGGTTTTCTTGAACGGGAGGTCCATGGTTCAAATCTCTACGATGCGAAGGGAGACACAAAAAAATATCTTGTGGTTTCCCTCTAAATAGTGGTACACCCAGACGACATGACATTGCCAACCACCTAAGAGCAGTTCTCGAGGTTTCTTTCTAACCTAATTTTTTTTTTTTATTGAATGAGGGATTGATAGTTCAAACCTCTACAATGTGGAGGACATGGGGTTGATAGTTTGAACCTCTACAATGTGGACATAAAAAATCTCGTGCAACTTACCTTTAGATAATGATATACCCAAATGGGACAACATTGTTGGCCACCTAAGAGCGGCTCTCAAGGTTTTTTTTAACCTAAAAGTTTTACCTCTGTGATGCGAAGGGAGACACAAAAAAATTTCTTGTGGTTTTCTTGTGGCTTCCCTCTAGATAGTAGTATACCCGAATGTGATGATATTGTTGGCCACCTAAGAGTGGCTCTAAGGTTTCTTTCTTACCTAAAAGTTTTTTTTGCCTTTGTAGCGCAAGTTGCGATGCGAAGAGACACAAAAAATTTGTTGTGGCTTCCCTCTAGAGAGTGGTATATCCAAATGGGAAAACATTGTCGGCCACCTAAGAGCGACTTTGGAGGTTTCTTTCTAACCTAAAATTTTTACCTCTACGATGCGAATAGGGACACAAAAAAATCTTGTGGTTTTCCTCTAGATAGTGGTATACCTAGATGGGATGAAATTGTTGACTACTTAAGAGCGACTCTCTTGAGGTTTCTTTATAACCTAAAAGTTTTATCCACCTTTGTAGTGCAAGTGGAGAAGGCGAGCTTGACCTCGTTGAATGGGAGGTTCACATTTCAAACTTCTGCGATGTGAAGGGGGACACCAAAAATCTCTTGTGGCTTCCCTCTAGATAGTGGTATATCTAGATGGAATGACATTACCAACCACCTAAGAGTGGCTTTTGAGGTTTTCTTTCTAACCTAAAATTTATCCGTCTTTGTAGCGCAAGTGGAGAAGGTGATCTTGGTCTAGTTGAACAAGAGGTTTCGAACCTATGCAATGCAAAGGGGGACAAAAAAATCTCTTGTGGCTTACCTCTATATAGTGGTATATCTAGGAGAAGGCGAGCTTGGCCTAGTTGAATGAAAGGTTTCGAACCTCTACAATGCAAAGGGGGACACAAAATAATCTCTTATAGATTTCCTCTATATAGTGGTATACTTGAATGGGACAATATTGTCAGCCACCTAAGAGCGACTCTCGAAGTTTCTGTCTAACTTAAAAGTTTGTCCTAAAGGGACAACACAACAATTTGAGCTTTGGCTCTTCTTTGAAAGGTCCAAGGTTTAAATCACAACGAGGGCAAGTGTATAAGGGAAGGGTGTATGATGGTTGTGTGTTAAATTCTCTATTAATAAGCGTAGCTATCGACTTTAGGAGGGATCATGGTTGGGAGGAGGCTGCTCAACCCTATGCCTTAGTTGTAGGGATTTATCACACTACCCAAAAAATAATAAAAAAATCTTCATTTTAACTTATATCAATTATCTATAATACCGCTATATACAATATAATATCATATAATATATATGCCCCAAGGGTTAGGTGGTTGTGTCATGTACTTACTAAGAAGAGATCTAGGTTCAAACCTTGAAGGCATGCCTGTTGCAACGGTAGTAGTCTAATAAGACAAACGATGGGTGGTCTTCCTCACACCTAATCATCAACAACGAGGTGATATAAACTTATTGAAAGCAGTCCTTATAATTTAAACCCGTCCTTATAATTTAAACCCTGCACATGTATCAACAATAAATAAATAAATAAATATTATCCATACCAACCATTTATAATGTCCTTCTATAATATCATATTTTCCATACCTACCCACAAATATCCTAGCTGTGGTCTATGAGAGCGTTGGCCTGATATAGACTTCCGAAGTTCCCGAGCGTTGGCCTGATATAGACTTCCGAAGTTCCCGAGCGTTGGCTGGATATAGGCTTCCGAAGTTCCCATTCACTAATTCTCACTTTAGTAGAGACAAAACCGATAAAGATGACTATGTGTCCAACTTTTCTATTATCTGCCTGTTCTCCATCCATGGTTGGTCAAACCGCATTCCGTCCCAAGCATGAAGTCAATAGTTAACACTATGCTTTTTCTGACCAAACATTGATTAACATTTAGAACCCAGTTCTGCATGTTTCTCATCAATTTTCACAGACAAAGGTAAAATTGTAGGCAGCTAACACCGAGTTGTTCCTATGGATCGCTTGTTACTCTGCATGGTCGCCCTATTGTGCCTGGCACACGGAAAATTTGCACAAAGTCCTTCAATAGAGATACCAAAGGGATCAAACTGGATCGTCACGGACCACTTTAATCCCGACCGCATAAGTCCTTTGTGTTCCCACTTCTGCTTGAATGCCCTCTGGAAAGGAGATCAGGATTACGAACTCTTCAACCGAACCGTCGGTCTGTTCATATGTCTGTTCACATTCGACTACGGGAACGACTGGTGGGCTTACGATTCCTCGTCCAAGGCCATCACCATAGCCGAATGGCGAACAGACAGAGCCAATGCAACTTACTGTCTCGACATTCTCAATATCACAACGCCATTCTTTGGCAATTACAGCAACATCAACGAAAGTTTCCGACTGAACAACTGTACGGGGGAAATTACACAACAATGGTTTCTTGAAGACGACGGTAAAATCAGAAGTGCTCTGCGGTCACAGAGCGGAAAAGCTCTCTATCTTCGGGCGAGCCTACAGACGGACTACCGAACAGTGAAGGGGCTGTTTCTAGGCCCAGCACAGACGATGGGTGCCCATTTGCACTTCACATTTATTCCCCTCCCTACAAATGGAATCCCTTTGTCAGCAAAAATGGCAGCTATTCCTTCTCCCGGCGAGGGTTCCAACCTCGTTTCTAACGGGGGTTTCGAGGTTACCTCTCCCAGGAATACTACATCCTGGGGAACGTTCACCATTGCACGGGGAGAGCCCGACATTTGTTATTGGACGGTAGGTGAAAGTGAATTCGATATGCCGAGGGAGAAAGTTGGGGTCGTCATCGGCGGGAATGACGGGTGGTATCCTCAAGAGGGTATCAATAGTTTGCTGCTTGGAGCAAATCATCTTCAGGGCGACGCCACTCTCACCCAACTGATTCGCACCAGGCCACATGAAAATTATACGCTTTCATTTTTCTTGGCTGGATATTCGGTAACTCCCTGTGAGAAGCGAGAGAAAACAGTGAGAGTTGAGCTTTCTCCATCTAATAACTCGTTGGGTCTTTTGGCCAACGAGACATATTTGTTCGATTCAGAAGGTAAATCTCAGACCAACATGGGATGGGAGCTCAAGTCTCTCGATTTCATGGCAACAACCGAAGTCATAAATCTCACATTCATCAACAGCATGAACGCCACAACTTGCGCTCCTGTGATTGACAACGTGACCGTGTTTAAGCAGGTTAAACAGCTCAGGTTGCAAGGCGAGAACCAAAATAAGACAAGCGTAGCCGCCGTCATAGGAATAGCGGTTGCTGTCTTAATAATAGCTTTCGGGCTTCTGGTTTTAGTTGTCTGGTTTTAGTTAATGAGTTTTATCAAAGAATATATATATATATATATATATATATATATATATATATATATATATATATATATATATATATTCCAAACAATGACCAATGTGATTAATAAGTTTATATAGATGTTATATTAGGTCCATATAGACAAATATTGTAGGATGCACCTTAAAGTCAAAATATGTATTACATGATTCTTTGTACTAGGTGTTAAATAAAGTTTGAAACATAAAATATTCTATGTTTAATTGACCCTCAATAGTAGAATCAATAATGGTTTAGGATCAAGTTATATCCAATGAGAATATTTATGATAGGATATTCGGCCAAAAAACCATGGCATAAGACAAAGAGTGGTAAAAAAAAAAAATTACCTAGATTAAAGAGGTTAACCCAATGTTAGTCATAAGTGGTCCTGTTAAAGTTATAACCAAAATAGTTAAAACATGATTAAAAAGTTAGAAGGACAAAAAATTGTTATACTAAGGACTATCCTTCAAGACAACAAGCAATTTGACTTGTGTGGTAGAATCATCTAATTATTTTATAAAGGAGTTAATAAAATATAGTTCTTCACTCATGTCTATACTAGAATAAAGGAAACCATCCAATGTAGGGAAACATGTTGAGTACCTCCAAACTATGCACATGCTCCCATCACCACTTGATTCATGGGATAAGAGAGTTACATTATCAAAATATAAAATCTGACATGTGAAGTCAAAAAATAGAAAGATTTGAGTTGTAGTGTCTCATGGTTAAAGGCTTCATTGGGAGAAGATCAATACAAAATATTGATGTGTTATACTTGGCAATGGTCTCAATGATGACACAAAAGAAAATAATATTGCAACATTGTGGAGGTAGCAAATAGTGGCCATACACTTAAGAACATTGCCAAAAACCTTAAACCTAATAGTGATATTTACATCCATAAACATATGGAGAGACATTACTCTTATTCTATATCCCAACATTCTTTATTCTATTTTTATATTATTATATATATAAACTCAATGCCTCTTTTAAAGTGATCCTAAGTCAAATGAGCATTTAAGTGTTTAGTTTAAATATAATCAAATCTATAATAGGTCATGAAGGAAACTAAGTTGGTTTAAGTTTTTAGAATTATAAGATTTTAGATTTAATATTTAACAATTTTCTTCTTTTGTTTTTTATGGCATTTGTTTTTTATGGCATGTGAAATAATAAAAAACATTATGACCTCATTTTATATGATCAATAATAAACATGTAAATTTTATGTCAGGACATATCCTATAGTAACATCATAATTTTTAATCTAAAAAAGAGTAAATGCTACAGTATTATCAAGTGCATATACAATAATAAACAATTTAATTTAATGAACTAACTATTACAAATATGTTTTTATCTCTAAAAATGTTATAGATAAAATCTTCCGTTACATATATAATACAAGTTTATCTTTATTATTATTAGCAAATTGAAAATTTTAAATCTGTTTTTTATATTATTACTTACACAAACCCAACACCTATATTGAAGTGGTTCAAAATCACTAAAGGCCTAACTATTTAATTTAGGTGTTAGAAAGCAAGAAAGAAATATTTTAATTAATAATTCTTTTAAATTTTGCATAACTTTTTTTGTTTGATTTTTATTAGTCTACTCTTTTCCAAGTGAAAAGTCAAAATGAATTATGCAAGTGAAAAAGAAAAAATATATTTTAAAATAATAAATAAAATTATTTTAACTTTATAATAATATAGAGGAGTATATGTTTATAGGATATAGAGTAATTGATTGCAAATAAATACTTTTGCATATTAAATCAAGATTCAAATCTCACGAGTGAACATTATCACGTTATTTTAATTAGCAATATTCCTAACCTTACAAAAAAAAACCAAAATTAAATCTTTTTAAATGATAATTATTGTAATAATATTATATAGTCATAATATAATAAAAGTAAAATTTGTTGCAATCCTATATATCCAATTAAAAAACAAAATAACTTTTTTATATACTAATGCATGTTAGAATAAGTGAATATTTTCTTCAGTTCTACTAGGACAGACACACTTGAGTTTCCACTCTTTAATGTGTCAGAAGAACACTCAGTGGTGTCTTCATTAGGTTTGATGAGTTGTTGTAATGCAACGGCTCTCAATGATCAACTCTACTATTTATACAAAGTTGATCCTTGCAATAAACCAATCAGATCTACTCTTCTCTTCATACTTTGTGTAATGCTTTGCATGTCTATATTGGGAAATTCTAACATGGTACCAGTGCAGGATAGATTATGCTAGCATTCTCTCTTGAAGAAGGTTTTTCAACTGGTTCTTAATCTCTTTTTACTTTAAAGAAAAGAGGTTCTTATATATTGATCTTAGATGCAATTTTTTGAGATATTTGCTTATGGTAATACTTTTCAGTTTATCTAATATTTGTGTTACCACTGATGCAATTTTTTCAACATTTTCTTTATTTGTATTCATTATTATTTATATGCAACTTGAATACCTTTTGAAAATTTTATTTCTCTGAAATTTGCTTCTCAAAAATCCCCTTCTAAAATGAACGCAACTTGCTTTAAAATAATTAAAGACACGCTGCGTCCAGTTCTAGGTGATTTATTTTAATTTTTAAAGCCCTCCTCATATGCATTTATTTATAATTTTTTCTCCTTCTGGATACGCAGTTCGTCCGAATCATAGCCATCCCTACGTACTATTTAAATAGAGAAATATATAAATCTATGCATTTTTAAAATAAATAAATAAAAGCCTATGTTTTTCTATATGTTTTTCTCCAACTAGAATATAGATAGTTCGGCTTCCATAAGCCTTCACTGCACTTTATCTATAGTGGAGTAAAGAACGTAGCTTTTATTTACTTTGGAGGTAATCTTTTTAAATCCTTTTTTATTCAAAATTCGGTTAATATTCGTCGATAATTTATTTATATAGATATCTCTCATCGTGTCAACTAGAGAGACTCTAGGTCTAATTAATAGACCGAAGTTCTATATCTTAAACGTGGTCTTGCTTGACCACCGTTTAGTCTTGGCACACTTGAGTCTTCGCATCATAAAAACATCTCCATTTATTAAATTTTGAAGATCTCATAATTTCTCAAACTCGATCCTCTTCCCATTTTTTATGTCCTTCGACACCCTAGGAAGTCATAGAGATATTTTTTATATAAACTACTTACTTAAAATCAAATCCATAGTGATTTTTTGCTAATATTATCTTTGATAGAGCTTTAAGTAATTTGTTTTAGGCCATTTTATATATGTTCCTCTTCTATCAAGCTGTCTTGAAGGTTTGTGGAGCCGTAGCCTTCTCTTCGTAAGAAGTCATTTACGCCTTCTTATCACCGATAACGTCATCTTCTCTGCTACAAGGTGCTTTGTGCCTTCAGTTCCTTCTATTGGGTGGCACCATATATTCTTCCCAGAGCTTCTCTTAAACTGCTGACGCAAACCGCACTGCACCTCGTCTTCGATCCACTGGTATTGCTATTTTTTAATTTTTAAAAATATCTAATCCTTCGATGCAGGTAAAGTGCTAAGCGATATCGACGTATAGAGGGTTCCATCTCTGCTATAGCTCCCATCGAAGATCGATAAGGACACCATACTAGAATAAGTGCTATGAGATACATCGTTTGGAATATTTCGTCTCTATTGTAGCACCCTTCGAAAGATCGATAGAGGCGCCATCCACGGTGAAACCAATTTTCTAAACGCTCCTCTGATGTCTCTCCTTATTTAAAATATTTTGTTTAGGCTACATTATATGTTCCTTTTACATTTAGTATTCTTGTTCATTATTGTAGCCATCAGATAAAAGAGTGATCCGTTCCCAAGTTTTTCTGACCTCTCCTTGGTTCGGATATCAGGGACATTGTAAAATTTAATATAATTTTATTTTGGGGGGATTTGCTAAGGTGCTTTTTATGCACCTATCTCATATTTGGGAGGTCTGTGGTTGCGTCCCTTAATTTTGCCTCCTCTTTATTAATAATTTTGGTATAATTTATTTTTCTTAATACATTAAAGAAAAATATAAATTTAACCATTTTTTTTCTTTATAGTATTTCCATTAAGCAACACTTTATATTATACATCTCTCATATAATATTTATTACATAAGTTCTTTACTATATATTATACTTCTCTCATATAATCTTTATTACATAAGTTCTTTACTATAATATAGTAAAATATATATGATAATCTCCTTTTACATTTATCTTCATTAACATAACTTATTTACTTCTGATTTGTTTATATAACTTGCTTAAAATATCAAATGTTTTTAATTTATTCTTCTTTTAAGCAAAGTGTATTTGTTACATTTATTTTTTAAGCAAAAAATATAAAATTTTTGAAGTAAAACTTAATTCAATTTTTTTAAAAGAAAATCTAAGTTTTCTAAATCTTTTCTAAAGATATCTCATAAACACAAATATTATATCACCAAAACCTTATTGGGCATCCTATTAACTTATAGTTTCCCTCAAGTAAGGGTGAGTTTTAAGATACCCAATTATGTCTGGTTGATATAAATCCTAAGTTCCAAGTATCATATCTTATCAATACTTATAGTTTCCCTCTCGTAAGGGCGGGTATTTGACAAGAAAAGATATATAGGCCTGGAATATTTGTAATCATTAAGCAAAACTTAATATCAAATATCCTCAAAATACTTATAGTTTCCCTCTCATTAGGGCGGGTATTTTGAGTTATTTGGTGTTTCTTAAAGGTTTGAAATATTTGTTCTCATTAGCCTTGAAGTCTTATCACAAATCCTCAAATTACTTATAGTCTCCCTCTCGTTAGGGTGGGTAATTTTGAGGTACTTGGTATTTCCTTCAGGCTTCTGAAACTATTTTCCATTGCATTCTATAAATTAAAGTTAAAGGGGGGAACATTGGGTTAACTTCAATTCAAATTGACTTCAAAATGAATTCAATGAATACAATTGATCTTCTCACTCCTCATAACTACCATACATGGAAACCCAAAATTTTAAATCTCATTTCTTAGAAAGGGCTCACTCACCTATTAGAAGAAAAGCAACATGAGTTTGATAAAGAATATGAAATTTTTGTTCACAAAGGAAAAATGCATGAAACTATGGGTATTATTAGCTCTAATGTTCATGAAAGTTTGTGGTTTCACATTACAGATTGTAAAACTCCTCATGAAAGTTGGAGAAACTAAAAAATTTGTTTGGAAAAGTAGATCAAATTAGATCAATGCAACTAGAAGCATAACTAACAACTTTGTCTCCTAAATATTTTAGTAGTATTTTTGACTTCCTCACCAAATTCAAAGAAGTCCTCACTCAATACAAAGGTAGTGGGAAGAAAAATACTGACGAAGAGCACATTTATCTAATTATTTCTAAACTAAATGGTGTATTTCAAATCTTTCCAACCACCTTTATATCTACACAATATGCTCTTGGTGCAACCTTTAAAATGCCCTCTTTAGAAGAATTTTGTGAAAAAGACGATAATATTGGAGAAAGTGAGGCAGAGCGATAAGAGAGTTGTAGAAGCGTGGAGGGATAAGAGGATAGGGTAGAGGTGTAGGAATGAGGAGCAAAGAAAGTGGAGGAATAAGGTGATGAATTTAGATAAGATTTTTTAAACAAATTTGTCGACATGATGTCGACAAAGGTCACATGTTCACACTGGGCCTAGAAATATCTAGGTATTTCTGGGCCTAAACCCTCTTCACACTTTCAACATTCTTCCCCTTAAAGTTGAGAGAAATGACTACACAGTCTCTCAACTTTATAAATTGAGCTTTAGCCATTCCTTTGGTGAATATGTCTACAACATTTTCCAAAGTGCGACAAAATTTAAGCTCAACAATATTATTTTCCACCATATCTCGTTTGAAGTGGTACTTCATATCAAAATGCTTCATTCTGCTATGGTGGATCGAATTGTATGCCAACTGAATGACACTGATGTTGTTGCAGTAGATTTTGGTCGGACCACTTTGTTACTCTCCAATCTCTTCTAACACTTTTCTTAGCCATAGGGCTTGAGTACTAGCATAGATGACGACTATATACTCATCTTATGTAGAAGAAAAAGCTACCACAGTTTGCTTTTTGGAACTCCATGTTATTAGTCTTGATCCTAGACTATAATAGTTCCCTGAAGTTGATTTTCTATCATCAATATTGCTGCCCCAATCACTATCACTGAAGCCTACAAGCGTGATAGTGTTACATTTATGGTATTGGATTCCAAAATCCAATGTAACCTTCACATATCTGAGATTTTTCTTAGCTTCCTACAAATGTAACTCAGATGGGCTAGCCATAAATCGAGAAACAAGAGAAACAACATACTGAATATCAGGTCTGGTATTGGTGAGAAACATCAAACTTCCAACCATGCTCTTGAAAGTGGTCACGTCAACTTTAGGTGCTCCATCATCTTTGCATAATTGGATCCCATGTCCAACTGGAGTTGCAAATGGTTTGAAATGATCCATAGAAAACTTCTTGATCATATCCCAAGCATATTTATGTTGACAGATGAATATCCCTATATCTGATTGATGAATTTCCAATGCAAGGAAGTAATGCATTAAGTTGAGATCCTTCATCTCAAACTGCTTCATCATGGAGCACTTGAACTCCATATTCACTTTTCTATTACTACCCATGAATATGAGATCATCCACATACAAGCAAACTATTAGGATATCATTATCTTGCTTCAGGTAGTAAAGGGTGGGTTCATTTCTATTTTTGGTGAACCCAAAATCTTTGAAGTACCCATAAATACGTGAGTACCAAGCTCGTGGTGCCTGTTTGAGGCCATAGAGTGCCTTTTTCAGTCTATAAACAAGGTGCTCCTTACCTTGTTCTTGAAATCCTTGAGGTTTCTCAACATACACTTCCTTTGTCAAGTACCCATTGAGAAAGGCACTTTTCACATCCATGTGTTGGACTTTCCATCCCTTGTGTGGAGCTAAAGCAAGAACTATTCTGATGGTCTCCTGTCTAGCTATAGAAGCAAATGTCTCCTCATAATCAATACCATACTTTTGTGTAAATCCTTTTGCAACAAATATTGCTTTTTGCCTTTCAATGCTTCCATCAGCATTGAATTTGGTCTTGAAGACCCATTTACATCCAAGACATTTTTTTTCCTTTAGGAAGCTCTACCAGCTCCCGAGTATCGTTGTTTTGTATAGAGGTTATCTCCTCTTTCATGGCTTCTTGCCATATCTTTTGAGTACAATCCTTCTCATAACTAGAAGGTTCAAGTTATGCACTAGTTAACAAGGCATAGTTAACTACATCTCCCCGAGGTTCTTGGGAGTCATCATCTCCATACAAAGGCATATTTTCAAGTCTTTGTAAAACAAAACTCATCTCACTAGCTTGAATTCTAGTATACCTTCTTTGACATTTTTTTATCCAACATCTGATAAGATGGATGATGCTGGAGAGTTCTCTTACCTCTCGATGGAGAATCAATATCCATTGGTGAGGAACTGACTGATCTTTGTGGAGAAGGACTTGGTGATGATGATGATGATGAATTGGAAGTCGAATGTCTACTTGGGCTTGGAGGAGAAGGAGGAGTATTCTTGCCTTTCTTTGGTACTATATGCTGCACCTGTGTAGAACCTGCATCATGAGATTCAATATTGCTATAAATTTGGGGAGTTCCCCATTCTCCCCCTTCATCAAAAATCACATCCCTAGAAAGTATTATTTTTTGAGTCCTAGGATTGTAGAGTTTGTAAGCTTTTCTATTCTCATAGTACCCTACAAAAATGCATGCTTGACTCTTAGGATCGAGCTTCTTTCTCAGTTCATCAGGAATGTGTGAGTAATCTAGTGAACCAAATAATCTGAAATGCTTGACATTCAATTTTTTACCATACCATGCTTGGTAAGGAGTTTTCCCTTTCAAAATTGAAGTAGGGCTCCTATTCAAAATATACACAACGGTCTTGGTTGCATCTGCCCAATACATATTGCTCAAATTCTTCATCTGAAGCATAGATCTTGCCATCTCTACAATGGTGTGGTTTTTCCTTTTAGCCACACCATTATGTTGTGGAGTATATGCAGTAGTGAACTGCCTCTTTATTCCATATTTTTTACAAAAAATAAAAAATTCATTAGAGGAGTATTCTCCTCCTTTATCTAATCTGAGACACTTAACAAAATATCGAATCTCATTTTCAAATATTGCTTTAAAATCTATGAAGTAATCAAATTCTTCATATTTATGCTTCAAGAAATATATCCAGCACATTCTTGAAAAATCATCAATGAAAAGAAAAAAGTAAGAGTTGTTACCAATGCTCTCGGTCTGCATCAGACCACATATGTACGAGTGCACTAGCTGGAGTGGATAACTGGCCTGCCATGCTTGTCCATGAGGAAATTTGGTTCTAGCATGCTTGCCCAAGGCACAACCTTCATAGACTTCCTTATTGTCCTAAACTTTAGGAAGTCCGGTCACCATCGCTTGAGAAGTTAACATCTTCAAACTGGCTAAATTCAAATGATTGTATCTCAAGTGCCACATCACTCTTGGATTTGTAATAGCAACATTTACTAACTAATCTCCTCCTGGTTGGCCAAACTTTAAAGGAAATAACCCGTTCCTTGTCATTGGCACTTGAGTAATGACTCTATCACTATTACTCTTATAAAAAATGGTACATTTACCCTCATCAAACAGTAATTTATAGTTCTTCTCTAACATTTGACCAACACTTAAAATATTGTGTTGAATATGAGGTGTGTAATAGATATCACTTACTTGTTTCATGCCCTCTTTCTGTTGGAACCTCCATGGTTCCAATGCCTTCAACTGCCAATGACTTGTTGTCTCCTAATTCGATGTTGGATTTGTAGGAAGAATCTAGAGTAGCAAAGAGTTCTTCTTTACCACTCATATTATTTGAACACCCAATGTCCAAGATCCAGGTATCATTCAGGTTCTAATTTGACTTGCCATATGAGAGAAAGAGATTTGAGGTCCCTTCCTCTTCTCCAAAATTGCCATACTAACTGCTCTAACTGCTGCTCCCTTGAGATGATTTCATCCAACAGTCATGAGCAAAGTGACCAAGTTTGCCATAATTGTAACAAGCTTGTTTGGACTTGTCACTTCCTTTTCCTTGTCCTGGATGCTTCCCTCTGTTCTTTTGTCTACCTCTATTCTGACCTCCACTTCTATTTGAAGATCCTCCTTTGTTAGGAGTTCCACCTCGTGAACTATTCCTACCTCTACCTCTATGTTGATCCCTACCTTGTCCTTTTCCTTCTTATGAAGTGAAGGCTTTGTCATCACCTCCATGACTAGTGGAATGAGATTCCTGCAATCTCTCTTCATGTGAAATAAGAGAACTAATTAATGCATCAAAGGAAAGTGCAGTAAAATATTTTGACTCTTCAATAATAATTGCTACATGATTCCATTTAGGAAGAAGTGTTCACAACACTTTCTTCACCAAAAATTCTGGTTTAATATCTTCACCTAGAGTGACCATTTTATTTACTACAGATTTGACTCGCACACAGTAGTCTCCTACTTTCTCATTCTATTGCATTCTAAGATTTTCAAAATATCTTTTCAAAGTTTGAAGCTTGACCTGCTTCACTTGATCACTCCCTTGAAAACTTTCCTTTAAAGCATTCCAAGCATCTTGAGATGTTACACAGGATGCTATTCTAGGAAAGATACTTTTATCTAGGACTACTTGCAAATGATACAGGGTAGAGGAATTATTTTTTTGTGCTTCTTTCCTAGATTTTCTATCAGCAACACTTAAAGCAGTCTAGTCAGTAGGAGAGGGTTATGTGTAACCTTCTTCAACTACATCCCACAAACCTTTACCTATCAATAAGGTTTTCATATTTATTGACCAGTATTCATAATCACTACCATTGAATTTTGGAATTGGAAGATTTGAATTTGAAGCCATTTCTACTACTTGAAAGCAAATTTTGATTTGACTAGAAATAGGAAGTATAAAGCAATTACAAGTTCAAATCAAATCTAGATTTCTTAACTCTCTCATTGATTTCTTCTTCTTGTTGTGGATTGTCTAGTACTGGAGGTCCAAAATTGTCTACAATAGAATCCTTGTTGTCACTGATGATAACTATTTTAGGAGCTGCTGTTGGTTTGGCTTGTGCTGGCTCAGCCTCTACTGGATTAGGCTCTGGAGAGTGTGGGGTATAAATTTTACTGGGTTGTTGCTCTGGCTCAGCTGGAGAGTAGCTATCACTGGCTTGATCTACACGTGTAGCTTCAATTGTATCAAACTCCTCCACTTGTTGTTCCAATATATTATCTTCTGAGTCGGCCTCATATCTAGAATCGGGGTTCCTCTTGTGAGCTATCACTGAATTATGCAGTTGACTGAATACAGTTTGGATTCCATTTTTTTGGACCCTCTCATCAAAATATTTAGCAGATTCTCTCCGTAGTAGAGAGAACAAAGCATGGTAACATCCAATAGATATGATCATATATTCATTATCACAATAGATGAACTGAGTTATAACATCAATTTTCAAGGTGCCCAAAACAAACTTTATCTCCGAAAAAATATCTTTCCAATTCCACTTAAAAAGTTTTTCAATTTTTTTTTATAAAGTCTTTAATTTTTTTTTAATAATGTTCTTTATATACTTAATTATTTTTTAAATAACCTATATATTTAAAAATAATTAACAATATAAAATTGAACAATTATTAAATTAATTAGAAAGCATTTAAAAAAAAATGAGAAAAAACTATTTAAATGAAACTTAAAAAAAAACCTTTTTAAGTTATTCGAACCCTCGACCGCTTCGTTCCAAGTAAGATACTTGGACCACTTTACCATGCGGCCACCTTTGGGATTAATAGGCATGTGCTTCACCTTCACCCTTGTAGCATGGCGTGACAAAAAAAATAGAAAAACAAAAGTTTATAGACTTGCTTCGGTGGTTTCGAACCTGGGTTCTCCTTGCTCCTCATGAGGAGCCTTTACCATCACACCACAGTGCCTGTTGAGTATAGAAGAAGACCCCCTTATTCTTATACTATCAGCGGGCATCAAAAATTCAAAAATAAAATAAAACAGGATTATCCCACATGCATCGAGACGGGAATTTTTAAAGGTTTTTATACGCGTTCACCTGCATATACCATTGATTGCATTCAGGCAATCAAACCATCCAACCTTTTGCAAATTAAGGACCAAATGATACTTGCCATGTGGCGTTCACGCCACTCACCATGCCATGTCATCGCCTGCCTTGTTGCAATGTCAGCGCACCACGTCCATGTCTGCCTTGTCGCCACATCAGCACTGCCAGCTCAGCTCCTTGAACTACGTTCCAAGTGTGCACCTACCACTTGGCACCTCGAACCGTGTGTCCAAATTTGATTGGCTACCACCTGGAACCTTGAACTGCATACCCAACTTGAACTATGTCAGTTTTCCTTGGTTTGCACGCTTCCCCACATGCACCTCGGTTCACATGCTATCGTGCTAAACTCCTACCTCAAACTATGTGTCACCCATCAACATCCACACCAATGCAGCTCACTACACCCGCCTCGAGATCCATGCCCTCAGATATACTTTGAAGACTGTCACCTCAGGATCCATGCCCCGTGCCTCAGAGTTTGCGCTCACCTCGACTCTGACATCAGTGTTAGTCAGAGCATCAGTTGGGTAGGTAAAACAAAAATAAATGTACAAATTATTAAATTAAGAAACGTTTTAACACACTAACACTTATTCTCATTATTTACATATTTATATGAATAGAAGAGGCAGTGGGAGTGGAGGGATAAGTAGAATGAGAAAGAAGAGGTGGGAATATTGGAGGAAGCGAGGCGAAGCGATAAGGGAGTTGAAGAAGCGTGGAGGGATAAGAGGATTGGGTAGAGGTGTAAGAATGAGGAGCAAAGAAAGCGGAGGAATAAGGTGACGAATCTAGATAAGATTTTTAAAATAAATTTATCGACATGATGCGAACAAAGGTCACATGTTCACACTGTGCCTAGAAATATCTAGGTATTTCTGGTCCTAAACCCTCTTCACACTTTCAACATCATCCAAGGGTTCTAATTATGAAGGGGTGATAATTTCCATCCTTGTAGAGACCAAGCATTTGAAAAATTAAAATTAGAAAAAAGGTTGATCTCTAGGATTCATACCATGGATGTTTACTTGAGGTTGTGATAAATTATTTGATTGAAATAATAGATCTTCTTTTCTCCTTAGGATCCAATATGATAGACAACTTTTATTCTTGATAACATGGGAACAAAGCTTAACTTTGTCCAAGTGATTTTCATGTTTGGCATGCTTCTTTATACACTTTAGACAAAAAAAAATGATAAAGCCATCTCTACTCTTCTTATTTCCTTTTGGCCTAAAATGTATCTAGTTGAGAAGCCAAAGAGGAAAGGATATCCATATTTAGCTCTTCATGCAGGTTCACAATTTCAATTGTATTGATGATCCCTAAAGTCTTTGATGTTGGAGTATTGTTGACATTCACTCCTTTGCCTTTCCTATGGTGGACCTTGAATAACTATGAAAAAAGGTATGGAAAGAGAATAAAGACCATGTGTAGGTGTCTCTTAGGATGCAATAAGTAGAACAAAATTGATATGCAATCTAATAAAGGCATTACTTAGCATAGTGTTTGAGGTAAAAGGACACCAAATCAAAACTTACATAAGAAACATGAAATAAATTTTCTTTTTGATTGAAGTTGTATAATCATATGCTACATTATTTCTTATTATTTTAGCACTTGTAATATATGTCATCAAGTAGTTGTAATGACTAAGATATCTACATCAATATTTGACTAGCATCCAATACATGTTATACTTGTCAATACAATAGAATCTAGACTATGGATATTTTTTTCCAATACATAAAGAGAAAAACACTATAAACACCCTAATTGTATGTTGTGGGAGGGAAGTTCCTAGTTGTGCCACTCATTGTACTTCACCTTACTTAAAAAAAAATTACTATAAAATTAAAGAAAAAGAATTATTACTCATAGATATTAACATATTTTATTGCGAGAAGAAGAAAATCTCTTTATATTATATAATATGTATCATTACATTTAAATATTTTATATCTTGAAATGTTTTTTTGGATACATAGGCGAGTTTATTACATCCATAAAATTACATCCATAAATTTTCTAGTCACTGCCAAGTGTAGGGGTCAAACCATAGGGGCTTCTCCCAACAAGCCTATACCATCTTGTTGTTGGTAACCCAGGGTGAGGGGGACCACTGGTCATTTAGGATTCATATCATCGTCGTCGGTCTAGTGCGCACTGAAAGGATTCAAATCAGACTACTACCTTTGCAACATGCATGCCCCATAGGGTTGAACCTAGGTCTCTTCCTGATAAGTGCCTGACCATATAGACAATTACCAATCCCCTTGGGGACTTGAATTGTTAACATGCCATTTAAGAAAATGAAAAAATAAAACATGATGTAACATTTTAATTTAAAAATGTATTTCCAATACTTTAATAACAATGAAAAAAAACATTAAAAACAATAACAATATTGTTTGTATTTTTTAGGCCTCTCTTAATGTTTACTTCTTGTTATTAGTAAAATAATATTTAGTATAATTTTTAATACCTAAGTTTTATTTGTAAAAAGAGGTTAAGGTAATGGAAAAAATGATTTAAATGTCCACAAGACCATAGACCATGTAGGAAAATCCTTATGGAGGATGATGTTTACCAAGTACATGGTTATTCAACTACTCTAAGTCAAAGCATTTTATGCAACCCTATTTTCCACATGATTTTAACCGTGAACTTTTTATTTAAAGTTCCAAAGTTTTCACTGTAAAACTCATTTAAATTATTTGATATAATTTTTAATATATAAAATATAGTTGTAAAACAATAACATATCTTTATCTCTTATATTAAAAAATAATAGTTAATAATTAATAAAAATTAATATAAAAGGTCTTTAAGTTTCTCTGACGTATCAACATTGTAGGTAAGGGGACAATGTTATTCAAACCCAGGTCATTTTACCAATGTTCATAGTAGGGTTAACTCTTCTTCTAGATATTCCAGTAGGCACCATTGCGTTTACACTGTCTGCAATGTGGTTGGAGTCATGTTTGCGCAACTCATCATGGTACTGGTTGGAGCCCTGACCCATCTCCTCGACCGGTTACTTCTCCTTCTACACATTCTACTCCATTATCGCCTTTAGTTGTAATCCATTATACTCCCTCTGGTTGGATGAACGCTATTTTTCCTAATAAATCTTGGTCTATCAATCCGCCCGTAGATAATCCTCATGGTTTGGGCTCTGTTGATTCTCCTCCTCCTTCGGGAGTGGCTCCATCTGCTTAGTTATGTTGTTTGTTGGCTCTTTTAAAGGCTGGTTTTGTATTTGTATTTTGGTTTCTTTGGCTGTATTTTATTTTGATGGTGCAGGTGGCCTTAGCACTGAGTTGTGATCTCTCCAACTCCTTAATTATTATAATATCTTTTATTTATTAAATATAATTATTGATTCCAATTATATATATATATATATATATATATATATATATATATAAAATAAAATAATAATTTTTTTTAAGCAAAAAACCCCTTGAGGGACCGCCTTGGTCTGAGAGACCACAACCAGGGGGTTCTACACCGTCAAAGTCACCTAGGAGTTGCACTTAGCCCTACCCGCACCAACATTATCAATTGGATTTTGGGTACCCAATTCATATTTTTGGTAGGGTGGAGATTCGAACCTGGGACCTCCCTTGGAGGATTTCTCTCTCCTCTCCAACTCACCTACAACACCTGGGTAAATAAAATAATAATTAATTATTAAATAAAATCAAATATAAAATAATAATTAATCAGTTAGGTATCTGAAGTGATTTCTGGTTGCTAGGGACTTTAAGAGAAGATTGTTTCCCCAGGAGGGCCTAATGGGGACACCTCCAGATCCTCTTTTAGACAGACATAGTTCTTTTGCAGATTTTTTAAAGGATAAGTCTTCAACACAGACTGAAGAAGCATAAAAACTACATTAACAAATGTTCTTTACAACTACTGGAAATAGATCAACATCTCAATGAGTTAATGGAAGCTTGCCACAATAATAATCAAGGCCAAATATTATCATTGAGGAAAGAATGGTAGAAGAAATAGTTTTATATAGAGCCAATTATGATTTGATCTATAAATTCATGGGTATTCGCCCTACCCTTATTTTTTTTGCATTCCTGGGTCTGAAAAAACTGGGAGCCTATTGGTGAGTATTCTTTGTGGTTTATTAGCAATAAATATTTAATTGTTATTTTTTCTTCACTTGTCGATAGAAATAGGGCTTTCGAATTAGAGAAGAGGAATCATGGTCCAGTAGGATTATTTGTTCAGCCCTGGAGAGTGGGATTTGATCATTGAATTGAACCCATTGTTATCCTGGTTTGGATTCATTTGTATGCACTTCCAATGGAGTTTTGGAATGAGCATGTATTGGATATTATCAATAATGCCCTTCGAATACATTTGGGTGTTTCCAAAGACAATGGAAGGAAACACAACCATTTATGCAATATTATGCGTAGAAATATATCTTAGCCAACCTTTGTCGATAGAGGTTGAGCTTGAACTTGCAGGATTATCTTATATTGAACAACTAGATTATGAGGCATTGTCCTTCAGGTGTAGAGTTTACCATAAATATGAGCATTTGGCCTGATCCTGCCCAAATAAAATGAACATAAAAATGGAGGCTCCTCTAGGAATATCAAATCTTCCTAAGGAGGGTAAGTCAACAATCAATAAAGAAACAACCAATATTTTTTAGGGTAAAGAAGCATAGGGAGATGGTTTTGAATAGTCCAAAATAAAGATAAGGTAAAAGAAAAAATATGATAAAGAGCAAACCCAACTCAAGCCCTCCAATAGGTATGAGATATTTAAGACACTAATGGACCAAGAAGAAGAACAATTTATGGAAGGAGTGGATGGGAATAATGAAAACAATAACAACCATGTTCAAGGCCCTCTTTCACCTCATCCCATCCTAGAGCAAGTAATTGAGTGCAACGAGTTACCACAATCAAAGAGTGCAATGGCATTAATAGGGCATAACCAAGAGCAACCGATAACATCTGGATGTCATCATGGGTATAACAAAAAAGAACAGAGAAAGGCCAACTCTAGGGATAACTCAGGTGGAAAAGAGATAAAAAATATCAGCTCTTAAGGAGTGGGTAGAAAATCAAATAAGGAATTGAAAGCAGTTCAAGGAGACAAACTGATCACTAGAGGATCAATGAGGCCAATAGATTTTTATTGCTCTCAAGGTAAACAATGATTATACAATCATGGAATGTTAGGGGTTTAAACCATAGAACCCATCAATATGTTGTTCAAATACTGTTAGAAAAATGTAAAACAATTTTTTTGCTTATCTAGGAGACAAAAATGTCATTGGATCTTATGTGTAAAACAATAAATAGACTTTGGAGGGGTGTTGGTCATATGGAAGTGGTTACCCAAGGGGCTTCAGAGGGGATAGTTACTTTTTGGAACTCTCTTGAATGGACTGCAATAGAACATATAGCTTTGAAATATCAAATAATCTCAAGACAACGATATTTGAAAGTGGTGGTGGACACTAGCGAATCCGGTTTACAAAGATGTAGTGAGGGATGAATAGTGGAACACAAGATGGTCCCTTTTGATTCTCCCTATTCCTATTGATATACTGTATCGTTTGCATGCAGTAGCACACAATGGCGGATCTAGATTGCAAAGATGCAACAAAGTTTAAGATGATAGTAGCAATTGTGGTCTTTTGTGGCTTTCTCTATTTCCTATTTATCTGTCTAGTGCTCTGATACCACTTTTAGATTTTGAAGCTTTAAACTAAAAGGAAATGTTACGACAAGTATGAAAATAAGCATGCAATATCATAACTATGATAATTAATAAATAATATGCATGAAAATATGAAAGAAAACTTGCTACAATGCTTGAGAAATGCTCATATATGAAATCTCAGAAAATACAATGATATGCAAATGGAAGCAACTATCTCTCCATTTTGCAAATGATAGTCTACATTGAGAATAATACTTATATAATATAAGCACTCCAAAATTTCTCTCTCAAATCACTCATAATGAAGCTTTTATATAGAAAGATAGATTCTTTGCCCCTTGTTCAACTTAAAACTCATGTGCATGTGAACCACATACATATTTACATCATTACACATTCTAACACTTGTACATTTATTAAATTGCTTTACTAAACTATTTATCTCTAATATAAACCTAACCTAAATATATATGTAAAATGAAACATTAATAAAAACCAAATAATGTGATTTATTCAAAAATACAATAAAAAATAAAAATAAAAATCATTCATCCAATGTTTAAATTTATCCAAAGTCTGATATTCCATTAGCAATATGTGAACACTCAAGAAATGGATGACTTTCATAATTGCAAGGGTCCCATGCGCTTATTCAAGACTTAGACTTGAAAATGGTGTGCACATTTAAATAGTGCAAATTTTTTGGGACTGATGCCATTGAAGTCGTTGTCACCATTTGGAATCTTTGGCCTCAAATTTTAAAAGGGAGAATGCCTGTGTGTTCAACTACTGTTCAACCACTTTTAAAAGGTGGGCCGTGTTCCGTAAGTTCGTGGAGAGGTGGGGCGAAGCGAACTATTAACTAGGGGCCAACATCTCATTATTTCAACATCAATTATTTCACTTTCTTTCTCCGTGTAGACAAGACCTTCAACATAACATCCACAAAAGACCACGAGTTTTTTATTTTTATTTTTTAAGAAGTTACTTACCCATACGCGCATTCGATTAGAATATTTTTCATTCAAAAGTATTATTCAAACTAATATTATTTAGTTGACTGGAGGAATCAATGTTATTTAGTTGATGAGAGGAAAGAGCAATGTTCTTTCATAAATTTTTATTAATCCCATGTTTAATCGTGCTACTGTTAATATCATTCCCTTGATTAATTTTTCATTTGTCCGTCCTTAGCCTTGATTTATACTTCCACTCAACAATTTAAATATTTATTCACCTAATATATAATATTATATATTTATAACCTTTTTCTTTTGAAATGGATGAATGCCAACCATCGATGAAGTGCATGTATGTGTTTATCAGTTTTACCAATTGTTGCACGTGGACGATGACTTTTTCACCTCAGACTTTCACAGTCCTTGCTGTAGTGAACCCTTATCAACGAAAAACATTGACGATATACTGAAAAATAGGTTATCCACTTGTTTACTACGAGAAGTAGTTTATTAGTGGGATTAGGTTCTTTAAGAGACATTTCTCTCTAGTTCAGTGATAATAAGGGGTCCAAGAGCCTTTAGACTTATATTTATTCATAATTGTAATTTATTGCAATTAATAGTATTTATAAGTAGTGGAATATCTTATTTGTATAATGTTTTTTTTTTCTTTTATTACATAGGAGAGTTGGGTTACAATCATTGTTTTAGTAAATGGCTAGCACAAGGTCTAAACCATAGGGATGGCTTCCAAAAAATCTATCTGTATTTTTTTTATTGACCCGATGTATGTTCGAGGTTCGTATTATCATTGTCGGTCTGACGTGCACTCAGAGGATTTGGAGCAGACTACTACTTTTGCAAAGGGTTGGCTTTTCTCGAAGGTTTGAACCTAGGTCTCTTCTTGGTAAGTGCTCAGCCACACTTGCACTTACGAATCTACCTAGCCTTTGGGGGTCAAACCTTTTGTTAAGGAAAATTGTTCCTCGTATCCCCTGGGGGCTAGGACTTTTCGTTCCATGGGGCCTGTCCCATCCAGGTGAACCCCTTAGGCTAGTCGGGGGTATTTTTGTATCCGGTGCAGACCGCCAGGCTTGAAACCTAGACCTATTTTAAAGGATTGGAGGAACTTGCCATTGAGGTACCTATTTTATTATTGGGATTCATTGTTGGTTGAGCAAGTAGTTTTGGTTGATGTTTTCAAAGATGGAGTATGAAATAATTTCGTGTAGATAAGCAATATTGTTGGGTTGAGGTGGTTGGTGATACTACCATTATGGTGAAGAAAACACATCAACTATATGTTTTGCAATGGTTTGTTGGGGCATTGTCATTGATGCTAAGGGCTTTGTTGATTCATCCAAGGGTTCTAATTTTGAGGGGGTGATCACTTCCATCCTTGTAGAGACCAAGCATTCGAAAAATTAAAATTAGAAAAAGGTTTGTCTCTAGGATTCATATCATGGATGTTTGCTTGAGGTTGTGATAAATTATTTTATTGAAATAATAGATCTTATTTGCTCCTTAGGATCCAATATGATAGACACATTTGATTCTTGATAACATGGGAACAAAGCTTAACTTTGTCCAAGTTATTTTCATGTTTGGCATGCTTCTTTATACATTTTAGACAAAAAAAAATGATAAAGCCATCTCTACTCTTCTTATTTCCTTTTGGCCTAAAATGTATCTAGTTGAGAAGCCAAAGAGGAAAGGATATTCATCTTTAGCTCTTCATGTTGGTTCATAATTTCAATTGTATTGATGATCCCTAAAGTATTTGATGTTGGAGAATTGTTGACATTCACTCCTTTGCCTTTCCTCATGGTGGATCTTGAATAACTATGAAACAGGTATGAAAAGAGAATAAGGACCATGTGTAGGTGTCTCTCTTAGGATGCAATAAGTAGAACAAAATTGATATGCAATCTAATAAAGGGATTACTTAGCATAGTGTTTGAGGTAAAAGGGCACCAAATAAAAACTTACATAAGAAACATGAAATGATTTTTCTTTTTGATTGAAGTTATATAATCCTTTGTTACTTCATTGCTTATTATTATAGCACTTGTAAAATATGTCATCAAGTAGTTATAATGACTAAGATATCTACATCAATAGTTGACTAGCATCCAATACCTGTTATACTAGTCAATACAATAGAACCTAGACTATGGATAATTTTTTCCAATACATAAAGAGAAAAACACTATAAACACCCTAGTGGTATGTTGTCGGAGGGAGATCCCCAGTTGTGCCACTCATTTTACTTCGCCTTAAAAAAAACAAATTACTATAAAATTAAAGGAAAATAATTATTACTCATAGGTATTACCATATTTTATTGCAAGAAGAAGAAATTCACTTTGCATTATATAATATGTATCATTACATTTAAATATTATATATGTTGAAATATTTTCATTTTTGGATACATAGGCGAGTTGGTTACATCCATAAAATTTTTAGTCACTGCCAAGTGCAGGGTTCAAACCACAGGGGTTTCTCCCAACAAGCCTATACCACATTGTTTTTGATTACCTAGGGTGAGGGGGACCACTGGTCGTATAGGATTCATAATATTGTCGTCGGTCTAGTGCTCACTCAAAGGATTCAAATTAGACTACTACCTTTGCAATAGGCATGCTCCCTAGGTTGTAACCTAGGTCTCTTCTTGATAAGTGCATGACCAAATAGATAATTACCAATCCACCTAGCCTTTGGGGACTTGAATTGTTAACATGACATTTAAGAGAAGATGAAAAAATAAAACATGATGTAACATTTTAACTTAAAAATATATTTCCAATATTTTGATCCCAATGAAACAAAACATTAAATGTTTGTATTTTTTAGGTCTATTTTAATATTTACTTCTTGTTTTTAGTAAAACAATATTTAGTATAATTTTTAATACCTAAGTTTTATTTGTAAAAATAGGTAAAGTTAATGGAAAAAATGAGTTAAATGTCCACAAGACCATAGACCATATGGAACAATCTTCATGGAGGATGTTGTTTACCAAGTACATGGTTATTCAACCACTCTAAGCCAAAGCATTTTATACAACCCTATTTCCCACATGCTTTTAATCGTGAACCTTTTATTTAAAGTTCCAAAGTTCTCACTATAAAACTCATTTAAATTATTTGCTATAATTTTAAATATATAAAATTTAGTTGTAAAAAAAATATCATATCCTTATCTCTTATATTAAAAAAAAAATAGTTAATAATTAATAAAAATTAATATAAAATGCCCTTAAGTTTCTTTGACATAATGGTATTTTAGGTAAGGGGACGATGTTATTCAACCTCGGGCTATTTTTCTAGTGTAGGGCTAACTCTTCTTCTAGATCTCCTAGTAGGCATCGTTGCGTTTACACTCTATGTAGTGTGGTTGGAGTCTTGTGCATCACTTGACTGATCATGGTACTGGTTGGAGCCCTAGCCCATCTCCTCAAATGGTTACTTCTCCTACTCGTTCTCCTCTATTATCGCCTTCAACTTTAATCAATTCTACTCCATCTGGTTTGATGAACACTATTATTCCTAATAACTCTTGGTCTATTGATCCGCCTATAGACAATCCTCATGGTTTAGGCTCTTTTGGGCTCTATTTATCCTCCTCCTTTGGGAGTGGCTCTATGTGCTTAGTTATGTTGTTTGTTGGCCCTTTTAAATGTTGGTTTTGTAGTTGTATTTTGGTTTCTTTGAATATTTTTTATTTTGATGGTGCAGGTGGCCTTAGCACTGAGTTGTGATCTCTCCAAATCCTTTATTATTATAATATCTTTTATTATTTTAAGATAATTATTTTATTTATATAATATATATATATATATATATATATATATATATATATATATATATATATTTATAAATAAAATAATAATTAATTATTAAATAAAATCAAATATGTGCTCATATCCAGGCCCTAAACTTGGTTGACATCAAGCCAGATAATGGGATCTTTACTTGGCACAATAGAAGGTGTGGGGAAGCTTCCATATCGGAGATACTTGGATAGGTTTTTGATATCCAAATTTTGGATGGGTAATAACAGAGGTGCTAGTTCTATGATTCTGGAGGGTAGGGGATCTGATCATTGGCCTATCAAACTCTCTGCTTTGGAGTTAGGGCTAAAAAAGAATCCCTCCTTTAAGTTTTAACTTATGTGGCTTCGTGATCCTAAGCTTCATGATTTCATGTGAGGCTGGTGGACCACTGGAAAACCTCCTCATGGCACCGCTATGTATTCCTTTATGAAGCGACTACAATTTGTAAAACATAAATTGAAGAGATGGAATAGATAGAATTTTGGGAACCTTTCCTTGGCTAAGTTGACAACTCTTAGGAGGATGGAAGAAGCTTCAAGGAAGATTAGAGATCAAGGATTCACGAAGGAGCTTCTTGTTGAGGAATCTGAGGTCGCGAAAGACCTTGCTGAGTGGGAACTGAGGGAATAATTTTTTTGGAAACAAAAAGCTCGAGTAGATTGGCTTCAGGAAGGGGATAGGAACACAACCTTCTTTTCTAACTCAGTTAAGGCTCGTCGTAATGGTAACCTGATTACCTCTCTTGTGAATTCTCAAGGTGCCCTACTCTCTTCTTTCAAGGATATTTCAGAAGAGACTAAGAGGTATTTTTCCTCTCTCTTCAAGGAGGACTCCCTATTAGATGATAAGAATGAAAATATTATTCTAAATTGTATTCCAACGATTGTTTATAGAGAGATGAATGAGCACTTGATGGGTCCAATTTCCCTTGAGGAGTTGGAAAATATTGTATTCAAGATGAAAAAAGGAAAAGCCCCAGGTCCGGATGGATTCCCAATTGAGTTTTATTAGGAGTTTTGGGATTTAATCAAATTTGATCTTTTGGAGGTGGTCCATGAGTTCCAAAATAACAAACAGATGCTAAGGGCCCTAAATTCTACCTTTGTGGTGCTTATACCCAAAAAAGAGGGAGTAAATTCCTTGGATATGTTCAGGCCTATTGCTCTTTGCAATGTTGTGTATAAGATCATCACAAAAATTATTGTTGAGAGGCTAAAGATATGGTTGAGAAAAATCATCTCTGAGGAGAAAGGAGGGTTTGTTGTTGGTCGACAAATCTTGAATGGGGTTGTTATTGCTACATAAGCTATTCAATTGATGGAAACTTCTAAGGAGAAAACTATGTTCATTAATTTGGACGTGGCCAAAGCCTATGATCGGGTCAGATGGTCATTTCTTCAGAAAGTTCTTGCTGCTTTTGGATTTGAGGAGGAATGGATTAGATGGGTGATGATCTGTGTTTCTTCATCCTCATTCTTTTTTCTTGTTAACAATGAGCCATTAGAGCTATTTGAGGCCTCAAGGGAATTGAGGCAAGGAGATCCTTTATCTCCTTATTTTTTTATTAGTATGGCAGAAGGGTTGGGAAGATTGCTCAAGTATCAAGTTATACAGGGTCTCATTCAAGGATGGAAGTGGGATAGTAGTTTGCCACCTCTTTCCCACATTCAATTTGTTGATGATACTGCTTTTTTGGGAGTTGCCACTATCAGGGAAGCTAGAAATATTATACAGTCTCTTGACATATATCTTGGTTCTTTTGGATAGTTGATTAATGAGGACAAGTCTTATATTTTCTTCTTCAATACCCCTCCTCTTATTCAAGTCAGGATTGCTCGCATTCTAAGATTCCAAGTTGGGACTCCTCCCTTAATTTATCTTGGTATTCCAATTTCATCTCACCCTCTACCTAGATCTTCTTCGTAGTATATGCTTGATAAGTTTAGAAGGAAGATGAATCACTAGACTTTCATATAGCTATCCACTACAGGTAGAGTGTTGCTTTTAAAATATGTTGTTCAAGCTTTACCCATTTATAGATGTTTTTTACAAATAGCTCCCTCTCACTTCATCAAGGACATGGATGCTTTGTCAATACAATTTTTATGGTCTAGAAAACTTGATCAATCTAAATGAAGTTTGGTTAGGTGGGATTCTATATGTAGGCCGGTGCAAGAGGGAGGCCTTGGGTTGCGACAAACAACTCTTTTTGGGTAGGATTTGGCTGCAAAACTTTATTGGAGATGGTGTACCTCTCAAGATCAGATTTGGGCTAAAATATTATCTTGTAAATACTTGAGAGGTATTTTTGAGGCTAAAATACCTAGAGTCAACTTGGTTGGGAAAGGTTTAGTTATCTAGGACACTCTGAAAAGAGGATCTAATTTAATCAAGAAGATTTTTTTTGGATTTGCAATCAGGGATCAAATGCTCTTTTTTGGGAGGATTCTTGGGATGACCACCCTCCTATATTGAATAAATATCCTAGGTTACGTTCCCTAAGTATTTTTTTCTTGGAAGTAGGTTGGTCTCATGTGGAGGACTTTAAAAAATCTAGTCTTTTGGAAATATGGAGATGTACAGGTGGAAATATCTGCAAGAATGGCCCTAGGGAGGACTGGCCAAGGACAAAGAGGTTCTTGCTCTTATTCTTATGGGGAGGCCTTGTTCTTCATTGAGGGGTAAATATATTCTAGCTTGGAACCCTGATCCTAAGGGAGCCTACTCAGTAGCCTATGTTTATCAGGTTCTTGATATGCAAAAGTATGGGAGTCTTCTTATCACTTGGTGGAAAAAGACGTGGAACAAATTGCCTGGCCAAAGTGTAACTTCTTTCTTTGGTTGGTAGCTCGTAATAAATGCCTCACTTGGGATAATGTGAGGAAGAGGGGATTTCAGGGTCCCTATTTTTGTGTCCTTTGCAGTAAGAATGAGGATGAATCTTCTCATTTATTTTTCCAATGCTCCTTTGCTAGAGACATTTGGCACCATTGGTGGACAACCTGGAACCATCCATGTTTTCATGTGTTGTCCCTGGTGGAGTTTTGGAGTAGTCTGGATAGACCTCCGACCAAGGCCCCCTTCCTTCGGGTGGCTTGGAATTTGGGCCCTTCTTACATCATCTGGTAAATTTGGCTTGAATGGAACCGATGCATATTTTAGGGTAGTTATTTGGCTATTCAACAGATCTGGAAAAGGATCCTGTATATGGTTCAAGAAACCATCCATAGAAAATGTGATGTGGACCCTATTTTGGATTCTAGGGAGGAGAAGGTACAACAAGCCCTTGGTCTCTTTGGGGATGGTGTGAAGTCTTCTAGCCCTAGTAGGGTTCCTCAGCTTAGCAAGAAGGTTAGGAGAGATGGTAGGTGGAGGTCACCTCCTAAAGGAGTTTTAAAAATTAATATTGATGGATCATCTAGGGGTAATCCTGGACATGCTGGCATTGGCGGTGTTGGGAGAGATTCTACTAGTGGTGTTAGTTTTTTCTTTTCCATTTATAAAGGTGTTCACTCCAAAAATTTTATGGAAGCTCTTGCAATTATTGAGGCCTTGCAGAGGGTGTTTTCTCTTGGCTGGCATAGGATTATCTATGAGTATGAATCTCAAATTATGGTTAATATTTTAAATAGTAAAAGGGTGGAGGAAGTTAATTGGTAGTTGGCCTCTGTAGCCGTTCAAATTCTCAAAATGAGTGAAGAGTTTGAATTTATATCCTTTGTGCACATTCCAAGGGAATGGAATGTGGTTGCTGATGACTTGGCCAAAAGGGCTTCTGAGCTACTGGATCCTTGGAGTGTTGATAATTGGGAGAGTCTCTCATATGGGGACTCTCAACACCTGTGGGAGTTGATCCACAAGGATGTACATAATTAATGTGGTTTATTCTTGTTGTCTTTTTTGGGTGTCATTCTAGTCTAGTGGTTTTAGCCTGTTTGGCTATTTATTTGAGTCCTGGTTGGAAGCTCAGTTGTACTCTCTAATCTAGACTTTTTATCAATAAATTTTTACCCCTTTATTAAAAAAAAAAAAATCAAATATAAAATAATAATTGATCAATTGGGTAGTCTAAGAGATTTCTAGTTGCTATGGAATTGAAGAAAATATTGTTGCTCCAAGACGGTCAAATGGGGACACCTTCAGATCCTCTTTTAGAGAGACATAGTTATTTTGAAGATTTGTTAAAGGATAAATCTCCAACACCGACTGAAGAAGCATAAACAACTGCATGTAAATCTTAATGTTTACTTCTTATTATTAGTAAAATAATATTTAGTATAATTTTTAATACCTCAATTTTATTTGTAAAAAGATGTAAATGTAATGAAAAAATGAGTTAAATGTCCACGAGACCAGAGACCATACACCATATGGGACAATCCTCATGGAGGATGTTGTTTACCAAGTACATGATTATTCAACCACTCTAAGCCAAAGTATTTTATACAACCCTATTTCCCATATGATTTTAACCGTGAACCTTTTATTTAAAGTTCCAAAGTTTTCACTGTAAAACTCATTTAAATTATTTGGTATAATTTTTAATATATAAAATTTAGTTGTAAAAAAATAACATATATTTATCTCTTATATTAAAAAAACAATAGTTAATAATTACTAAAAATTAATATAAAAGGTTTTTAAGTTTCTCCTACATATCGACATTGTAGGTAAGGAGGCGACGTTCTTCAACCTCAGGCAATTTTTCCAGTTTTCACAATAGGGCTAACTCTTCTTACAGATCTCCCAGCAGGCATCGTTGTGTTCACACTCACTGAAGTGTGGTTGGAGTCTTGTGCATCACTCAATTGATCATGGTACTGGTTGGAGCCCTAGCTCATCTCCTCGATTGGCTAATTTTCCTCCTAATTGTTCTTCTTCATTATCGCATTCAACTTTAATAAATTCTACTCCCTCTGGTTTGATGAACATTATTATTCCTAATAACTCTTGGTCTGTTGATCCACCCATAGACAATCATCATGGTTTGGGCTCTTTTAGGCTCTGTTGATCCTCCTCCTTCGGGAGTAGCTCCATGTGCTTAGTTATGTTGTTTGTTGGCCCTTTTAAAGGTTGGTTTTGTATTTGTATTTTAGTTTCTTTGACATTTTTTGATTTTGATGGTGCAGGTGGCCTTAGCACTCGAGTTATGATCTCTCCAACTCTTTTTTTATTATAATATCTTTTATTTATTTGATATAATTATTGAGTCTAATTTTATTTATATATAATTATAAATAAAATAATAATTAATTATTAAATTAAATCAAATATAAAATGATAATTGATCAGTTGGATAGCTGAACAGATTTTTGGTTGCTGTGGACTTGAAGATAAGATTGTTGTCCGAGGAGGGCCCAATGGGGACATCTCCGGATCCTCTTTTAGAGAGACATAGTTCTTTTGCAGATTTGTTAAAGGATAAATCTCCAACAAAGACTAAATAAGCATAAAAAACTACATTAAAATACTCTTTACAACTACTTGAAATAGATCAACATCTCAATGAGTTAATGGATGCTTGCCACAGTTAGAATCAAGGCCAAATATTGTCATTGAGCAAAGGATGGTCGAATAAATTTTTTTATATAGAACCAATCATAATTTGATCTGTAAATTCATTGGCATTTGCCCTACCCTAAATTTTTTACATTATTGGGTTTGGAAAAACTAGGAGCCTCTTGGTGAGTATTCTTTGTGGTTTATTAGCAATGGATATTTTATTGTTATTTTTTCTTCACTTTCCAATAGAAATAGGGATTTTGAATTAGAAAAGAGGAATCATGGTCCAATAGGATTATTTGTTCAACCCTGGAGAGTGGGATTTGATCCTCGAATTGAACCTACTATTGTCCCGGTTTGGATCCATTTGTATGCACTTCCAATGGAGTTTTGGAGTGAGCAGGTATTGGAAATTATCAAAAATTCCCTTGGAAGACATTTGGGTGTTTTCGAAGACACGATGAAAGGAAAAATATCTATTTATGCAAGATTATGCATGGAAATGGATCTTAGCTAACCTTTTCCATCATAGGTTGAACTCAAACTTGCAGGATTATCTTGGATTCAATAAATGGATTATGAGGCATTGACCTTCATGTGCAGAGTTTACCACAAATATGAGCATTTGTCTTGATCCTACCCAAATAATATGAACATAAAAATGGAACCTCCTTTGAGAACGACAAATATTCCTAATGAGGGTAAATCAACAATAAATAAAAACAACCAACATTTCTCAGGTTAAATAAGTATAGAGAGATGATTTTGAACAACCCAAAAGAAGGAGAAGGCAAAAGAAAAAATATGGTAAAGAGAAAACCCAACTCAAGCCCTCCAATAGGTATGAGATATTTAAGACACTAATGGACCAAGAAGAAGAATAATTCATGGAAGGAGTGGATGAGAATAATTAAAACAATAACAACCATATTCAAGCCCCTCTTTCACCTCCTCCCATCATAGAGTAGGTAATTGAGTGTAGTGAGTTACTGCAATCAGAGAGTGTAGGGGCATTGATAGTGCATAACCAAGAGCAACCGATAATTAAGGATGTCATCATGGGTATAGAAAAAAAAGAATAGAGAAAGGCCAAATCTAGGGATAAATCATGTGGAAAAGAGCAAAAAATATCAGCTCTCAAGGAGTGGGTAGAAAATCAAATAAGGAATTGATAGCAGTTCAAAGAGAAAAACTAATCACTAGAGGATCGATGAGACCAATAGATTTTTACTACTCTCAAGTTACCAATAATTATACAATCATGGAATGTTAGGGGTTTAAATAGTAGAACCTATCAATCTACAATTCGAAGACTCTTAGAAAAATGTAAAATAGACTTTTTGCCTATCCAGGAGATAAAAATGTTGTTGGATCTTATGTTTAAAACAATAAATAGACTTTGGAGGGGTGTTGGTTGTATGGAAGTGGTTTCCCAAGGGGCCTCAAATGGTATAGTTAATTTTAGGAACTCTCTTTAATGGAATGCAATAGAACATATAGCCTATAGGGGTGTCCTCACATCACATTTTAGGAACAATGTGACAGTTGAACAGGTTTTAATCACAATTTTTAATGGGCTCAAAACCTAGATGGTTATATGCATCAATGGAAATCCACGCATGATATGAGAGTCTCAAGGGAAGAGTTAGACTGGATTGTTGTTGGGGATTTTAATTCTAAATTATCCTCTAGATATGAAGAAGGGGGAACCTCAATTTTGGACCCAGGGGATCGACTTATGATTGCCCAAGTCCAAGCATTACACTTGGTGGATATTAAATGCCTTGGAACCAACTATACTTGGACTAATAAGAGGAGGGAGCCACATAACAAGAAGGTGAATTTAGATTATTTTTTGGTTTCAGAGGAGGCATTTGTGAAATGGAATATAAAATTTCAAATTTTGGAGGGTCCAGTTTGAGATCACTTTCCCATTTTTTTGGAAGGGGGGATCAAGACAATCCAACATAACAAAACATTAAAATTTGAAAACTTTTGGTGTCAAAAAGAGAAACTTTGAAAGAAAATTCCACAGTGATGGGAAGAGGGTCACCCAACATATGGGACAATAATGTTTAGATTCCAGAAACAACTTCATTATGTCAAAGATCAACTAAAACAATGGAGGTGAGCTAACAAGACAAAATTTCAGGTCCAAAGAGCTCCATTGGTTGCTAGATGGGATAAAGTTCAAAAATACTTTAGGGAAGGAACAATTACAGAGCGACTCAAAGAAGAGGATGATGCATTGCATAAAGCGGTTGAGAACATTGACAACCAAGAGGAGACCTACTGGAAACAGAGAGCAAGATCCACTTGGTTAGTAAAAGGTGATAAAAATACCAAATGTTTCCATTGGGCTGCTTGTGCTAAGAGATAGACGAACAACATGGAAGTTCTTCAAGATTAGAATGGACACTCCTTTGATACAATTCCAGGTATGCATTTCCACTCAATGGATTATTTTTCTAAACTATTTAAGGAAAGTATGGTGTAATATGAAGAGACTCAAAAAGAAGTTCTTATTGTTATACCATTTGTTATATCTAAAGAATAAAATCAAGCCCTACTTAAACCCATTGATAGAGAGGAACTAAAGAAAGTAGTCTTTGGAATGAGCACCAAAAAAACACTAGGTCCATATGGCTTTCCAATTGATTTTTTCAGGCCTTCTAGGACAACTTGGAGGAGGATGTAATGGCTATTATAAAGGAGTCCAAAGGTAGTAAAATAATTCTTAAAGCATTAAATCATACTTTCATTGCCTTAATTCCAAAAGGGGATTAGGGGGTGCATATTTCAGATTATAGACCTATTACCTTATGAAATGTCATATATAACATAATCATAAATGGAATGGTTGAGAAACTAAAACCTCTTCTACATAGCATAATATCCTCAGATCAAGGGGGTGTAGACATCAAAACAACACCAATCCGATTATGTGACAACAAGCGCTAATCGCATTGACACACACAACCCCTAGGGCAGCCCCCAGAGGTTAAACAGTGGTCCTAACCACTTCCAAAAGCAGTTTTAGAGGTCAGAGGTCAATTTGGAACCTTTTTGGAACCTTGCGATCTGCTCGTCCCACCTAAGAACAAATACAAACTAGCATTCGTCCCACCCAGGACGAATATCAGCGTTCCCCCCAAGGTGAGGCGAATAGCAAGTTTGACTGACAAAAAGTCAAACCTCGTTAACTTTGCCAGTTAACTGAGGCTTCAGGCCATGCAATTGTGAGGAATAGCTTTTATTCAAGAAGAGAGACTTCAGTTATGAATGTATTTATTTTAGAAACCTCATGCAAGGAGATTCTAAATTAGGGAATTAGCTTTTCTCTGAAAATAGGAAAACAACTCAAGTGGCACCCTCGCATGTGCAATTCAAATAGAGAGACCCTAAGGTCTATAAATTGGTGAGTTTTCTCACCCAAAAGAGATACATAGAAGGAGCATTTGAGCAACGAAGTGCTGCCAATTTACATACCTACTTGCGATTTGTGCTTTTACATCCTTAATCTCTCATTCGAAAGGGAGGTTATTGGGTAACTATTGGAAGCACGAATCCGGACCCAAAACCCAAATTTTGGCCACAAAGATCCAAAAAAATTGTCGAAAACACCCCATAACCAGTTTTGGACCAATCCCAATTGGATTGGTGCTGAAACAGTACCTCAAATGGTGGGCGTCCTGCCCCCGGGCGCTCCCCAAACTATCACAGTCCTATTCACCCCCCCGGGACGATTAGAAATCTGTGATAGATTTATTTGGTTTTTATTTTTCATTTTTTTCTAGATATGTTAAATAGGTTATAGTTTAAATTTCATTTCATTCTGAGCAATTTTGACCAGGTTTTTGTCATTTCTCGCCTTCACTAACTTGCAAATGCCATCAGAAAAATCTGTGTGCTAGAGGCAAAATTGGAGAAATATGACCATCTGGGTCTTCCCAAAACACCCCCAATTAGCTAACCCCAACTTTGCAGGTCATTTGGAGCTTCCTAAGCAGGACATTGAAGAGGGTGCTTTCTGACAAATTCTTGCAGGCCTATTCGTCCCACCCTGGAACGAATACAAATCTGTGTGGAATTTACAGAATGTTCTTTTTGCAGTGGTCTTCTATTAAAATATTTATGCTACTTGCAAATTTTTAGGTCGATCTGAAGTCATTTAATTATCATTTTAATATTTTCATGCATTTATTGACAGTAGGCCTTGGGAAATACATGCTTTATTCTGTTCATAGGTGCTACTAATATTTTGTGTTTATTTGAACGTAGGTTTCTAATAGAAGAGGAGGAGGAAAGAGCAAATAATCACATACACAAGTGGCAATGACATTTTGGTCTGCCCATCTTACATGTGGGCACGCAAAAGAAGGATTGTTATCCATGGATGTTGTGACGAGAAACATATTTGACGCTCCTATCCCCTAAAAAGGAAGGAGACATATTGTAACACACTTTAAAAAGTGTATCAATAAATATATTACCATATTTCATATTGCTTTTATCTTGTGTCAATTTGTACATGTTCTTTCTTGTCCTTTCTTGTGGCATATTCCTTTTTGTTTCCGTATCCTTGTGCTTTCAGTGGCGATCATGATGGGACCTCTATCCCTTGATTTTTAAGATTAAAATTCTGATTAAAGTTGCTTGTTATTTTGCTTACAAGTGCCAAGTTTTCCAACGCTGGACTATTTCAGAGCAGAATTTAAAAGACATCCAATTTGGGTAGAGAAGAGGTAGAGGTCTTAAACACCTTTTGTCAATTCTTTGTTTTATGTTCTCTGGTTATTTTCTTGCATAGGAGAGTTTGAATGCTTGTTTGCTTCATTTATGCAACTTAAAAATAACCCCACACACCACGTGGTAACTGAAACAACAAGGAGTTGGTCGTAAAACCCCAACCCTTGAGCAAGACCAAAGGTGGATTCCATTATCACTTTGGCTTGAGATACTACATACATTACCCCGATCACGACTGTTGCTAGACGTAAATCCTAACGAAAGCTGACCAAGTGTAGTGGGGGTGATTCCCAGCACATTAGGATAAGTCTTCTATGGTACGTGTCATAAAAAGAGCGATCCCCCTTCAGTATCACCTATGTTCCACGTACCATCTGCTCTCACGTACCAATAGTTTCCCTCACGTAAGGGCGGGTATATAGAGAGGTTGGTCTATCGGTCTGGAAATGATATATCGAAGGGGCGACCATTTTTTGGGAGTCACAAGAGTCATCATTTTGCATTTAAATGTTCTTTCAAAAGGCTTTCAAAACAAAATCAAAACACACTAAACCATATTTTAGGGCACACTTTTAAATCTTTAAACGAGATAACCATTGCATTGATTGTGTTTTTTCTTTCTATTTAAGTGTAGCATAAAAAAAAATCCTAAAAAAAAGATAAAAATCTATGCGTCTTCAAGAGCACATCACCATGGTGTTCACTCGTAGCCGAGCCCAATCATGAGCAAGTGCTCCAGAGAGTGCACCAAGGGGGACAAGTCGCCTCCGATATAGTCCTGAGGACCTGGTCATACCGCCTTGGTGGCATGACACACAAGAGAGTCCACATCATGCCATAACAAAACAAGACTATAGAGGCACCTCTTTGAGGGGCACCCCCACTCAGCATAGGTCCTTTCAAGAGGAGAACCTACACGTAGATCTTAACATAGATAGGAGACCTCCCTTAGAATCTCGTTATGGGTGGCCTAGTGATGAAGTGCTAGAGCAATAGAGGGTTCAGAAGGAGGGGCTACAAGATTTCGTCATCCCTCCTCTACCTCGCATTACTGTTAGAAACACTAGACAATATCCAGAGTATCCAGATTTATAGATAGGGCAAGACAATTCTGCCTGTACCTTTTATGCATATGAAAGAGAGGACGAGGAAGAATACCACATTCCTCAAGAGCAGTACACAGCGTGGGAGCGATGTACCTCCGTGCCTACCCTGTATCAGGATCACCCATTGAGGCTAAAACCTTGGGTTAATGCAGCTAACCTTGATAGAGGAAAGCAACCCATAGAGGTCTCGGATCACCATGACCGAGATAGATATGTAGGAGAGGCATCTAGGCTTCCTAAACAAGAGACGGTGGAACAAATCGACTTGGCGATTGTGAAACATGTTGCCTACCAAGCGCAAATCATGTAGCTTAGGCAAGATCAAGAATATTTAGAGCATCTTTGTCAGCTGGACACCCTTCGCGGGCACCCACCCATGTGAATAGGTCTTGAATAGCCACTCCTCAGGAAGCCTATAAGAAGTATGAACAAGAAGAAGAGCGAGCTAAAACTCTCTATCAAGGTAGAGGGGGTGCTATCCAGCTACCTCTCAATATGCCTCAAGCTCCCCTTAACCCACAATGGGAGCAAACTAAGAAGGAAGAAATTAAATCCTCTGATGCATACAAAGCACTGCTAGAGCACTTAGAGTCGATGGAGATCAAGACTTTTGGGCCCCAAAAGCCCACTTTACGCCAACTTTGTAGTCATCCTGTGCATCCGTTAGTACCGACACCTCCATACCTTGAACACTTTAAACTGCCCTAGTTGGCACTCTTTAGAGGGGAGGAGGATGCCCAAGAGCATGTGACTAGGTTCCTGAGCTAGTGCTTTGGCATTCAGGACAATGATGCTTTGTTATTAAGAACATTTATAACCACATTCGCAGGCCCTGCCTTGGATTGGTTCATCCAATTACCAAAATATAGCATCAGTAACTTGGATCAGCTAGTGGACGTGTTCCTCGAACGTTTCTTCAACACTAAGAAGAAGGCGTCATTAAGTGACCTAGCTAGCCTTAAGCACTATGAGGAAGAGACCATGGTGGCATACGGGAACTGGTGGAGGACGTTGCTTTCGAAGCTGCCTTACCTCCCTCCCATGTCAGATCTGACCCAAATGTTCTCAAAAAGCTGCTTGAGATCAATCTTTGTGCTATTGCAGCTACAACAATATGCCAATTTAGAGGAAGCTCTAGCGCAAGCCAGAGTCATTGAGGAGATTAAGATATAGGATGGCGAGATCGCTAAACCTAAGAAGAAAGAGTGGACCAAGAACACTAAACCAGGGACCACGCAACCAAAACCTGCTATGATTAATCAGGTTGCCCTCAACGTCTCTAAGCCTGCACAAGCAAAACAGCCTCAAAAGGCTAACTATCAGGCGGTGCCTCCTAACAACTATGAGAGAGAAAACCAAAGGCAAGAGAAAAATCTACAGCATCGTCCTAGGTGACAATTTACTCCTTACATAGACTCCAGGGATTCTTTGTTTGACTGCTTGTCAATGGCGAACTTGATCAACCTTCCAGAGATTCAAACTATGGACCCCAATGCACCGAAGCCTAAGGGATACCAAGAGGATTTGTACTGTAGGTTCCACAAGCATAAGGGACATGATCTTAATGCATGTTGGAAGTTCAAAGGTTTGGTACAAGATCTCATTTACAACAAGACATTGACGATGGACAACCCCATAGCACCAAAAAACCAACATATGAGAGTATTCAGAGACCCCTTGCCTGCCCATGAGGCACTGGCAAAACCTCTTCAAGCTAATTAGGTGCAACAAAATTGTCCTATGCAGGGATATGTGGGGATGATAAGGATAGTGACTAGGAATAAGAAATACCCAGGAGCTACACCCACGGTAGCCAAAAGAGAGGTTCCATCGACGTCACAACCTCAACAATCCCCTACGCAACTTCCCCTGCATAGACCAGTGGCCACAATTTGGACTAGACTTACCCAAAGTCTAAGGACCACGTTGGTTAGGCTCTCCATATATGAGCTTATTCAACAATCAGCGCCCCATCGGGATTCTCTAATGGAGATGAAGAACACAAGCTTATACTGAGAGGAGGGGTGAATAGTATAAGACCTCTTTTTACTTTTTATTTTATATTTCAAAATAGTAAAGCAATATACCCAAAGCAATATCAAAGCAATGCACAAAATCATCCACAAAGTGACATCAATTTTAACATGGTTCACAAAATCATCCATAAAACTTTTCTCTAAAAGTTATCTCAAAGTTCTTTGGGAATCCTTCCCAATTACAATGTTTATGAGCCTCGGCCCAAAGGAGATACCTTCCCCCAATAAGATTTTATGAGCCTCTACTCAAAGGAGATACCTTCCCCCAATCAAAATTTATGAGCCTCTACTAAAAGGAGATACCTTCCCCTCTGCTCTGGAAATGATCCCTCGGAAGATCAACTGTCTCTACCTCTTGCCAGCACGTGGAACTCCTTTCCACCGAAGACCTCCTGTCCTCAATGCTTAGCCTAAGAGACCTCTACCTTCTATGATCATGTCCACAATAGCTCAACAACCAAATCTGTCCTTAGGTTCTTCTCAAAGAACCAATGCACCTCTGTCCTCATACAGCAGCACTCCGCATTTGTCTTTGCCTTTTTTCTCTCTATGCCCTCTGCTCTCTCTATGCAAACACAGTCACACTTGGTCAAACTTCAACCCTTGCACTGTCTGTGCACACTCTTCTTCCTTTGCGATCTTTCACACTCAGAATGATTCGACAAAATGCACTCTGCACACTATGATCAAATTTTGCACTCTGCTCTCAGTGATCGAACTTCTTGCTCTGCGCACTATCTACGAACGTCGCACTTCAACCACGCATTCATTCATGCTTCAACTCTCCAAACAGCCCTCCTTTTATAACAAAATTTTCATGAAGAAAACTTTAATATTAGTCGACTGTTATGAAAAATGCAAACCCTAATCTTCATCGGCTGCAAGCCCTAATCTTCATCGGCTAAAATTTGACTTTGTCGGCTTCACTACCTCTGTAACTCTTCTATAGCTTCTACAACGAAAATACAACATGTCGCGATATCATGACACTTTTTGCTTTCTTAACCTCTTCTCGGCTTGCACCCATGAAAGCAAAACATGTCATGAAATCATGACACTTTAGCTTCCTTGCACTCTTCTCTGCTTGCACTAGCGAAAATGAAATATGTCACGAAATCGTGACACTTTTGCTGCCTTGTGCTTTTCTCTTCCTTACGCCCGTGAAATCGAAACATGTCACGAAATCATGACACTTTTGCCTTTGAGCTCTTCCTTCTTGAATTTGTTGCAAAATTGTGACGCTTCTTCTTCCATGCTCTTTCGATTTGCTTCTATCATGAAATCGTGACTCTGATTCTATTGAAGACCTACTTTCTATTTTTGTTGTGAAATCGTGACACTTTCTCCAACCGTATGCCGCCATCTCAATCTGTCGTGAAATCGTGACACTTTCTGCATTCGAACGCTTTCTCTTCAACATGTTGTGAAATCGTGACATTTCTTACTTCAAAACCTTTCCTTTGCTGCATGTCGTGAAATCGTGATAGTTCTTGGAACATTTTCATCTACAACATGTCATGAAATCGCAACGGTTCTCACTTTGAACTTTGTAGCACATCGTGAAATCATGATAGTTCTCACTTTGAACTCTACAGCATGTCACGAAATCGCAAACCTTTTCGTGTTACTTTCTCTCTCTTTGAACTTGTCGCGAAATCACGACAATTCACACTACGGACTCTCTCTTCTGCATTATGTCGCAAAATCGTGACACTTTTTCTTTCGGACTCTCTCTCCTGCAACATGTCATGAAATCGTGACACTTTTTCATTCGTACAACCTTCCTTGCAATATGTCACGAAATCATGACATTTCTGACTCCGTACATTCTCTCTCCTATTTGAGTCGTGAAACTGCGACATGTCGTGATATCGCGACACTTTTCTAACTTGCTTTATCTCTCCTACTTAAGTCGTGAAAATGCGACATGTCGTGATATCGTGACACTTTTCTAAAATGCTTTCTCTCTCCTACTTAAGTTGTGAAACTGCGACATGTCACGATATCGCGACACTTTTCCAACTTACTTTCTTTTGAACCTGTCATCTTGGGGTTTGCAAAAGACCTTTGAAAATGTCATGTCGTAACCTTCATCAAAACAAATTATTTGACATCAAATCAAATTTCTTCAAAAGATTCTTGACATCAATGACAACTTATTCATTTGAGTAAGTGCAATGTACCCAAAGTACCCAAAATTTCCAACAATCTCCCCCTTTGTCATTGATGGCAAACCTTTACTAATAACACTTCTCAAGAGCCAAAACTGAAACCAACTATGCTAACAACTGAGAATCTTCCTTTGAAATTTTTCTCCCCCTGATTTGAAACTTTCCTCTTCACTTTGAAGCTCTCCCCCTTACTCATATCTCTCCCCCTTTGTCATCAATGGCAAAGGGTCACGTTTGGGGCTCGGGACTAAGAATGAGCCTCTTAGCTCAGTCCCTCCCCCACCTCCTAATGAGGTGATTAATTATGGGGTGGGAGTAAAACTCCCATTAGGCACTGATCAACATCAGTGTCTATAACTTCCTTGCCAAGCCTTCTCTTGAACTCTTTGTCCATATTCCTGTTCTTGTCACTGTTCTTGTTCTTGTTCTCATCCCTGTTCTTGTTCATGCCTTGATCCTTGGACCTGATCATGCCACTGTTCTTGTACCTATATTCTGGAATTTTAGCTCTACACTATCTAATTATATGACCTTCATTGTTACACTTGAAACACTTGACAATGTTGTTTCTCTGAGGTAAACTTGATCTTTGAATCCACCAGTTCTACCCAAACCTGTTCTGACCAAACTTGTTCTGGCCGTACCTATTTTGATCAAACCTGTTCCTGTTATTTACCTCGCAATAGACTGCCTTGTGCCCAAACTATTGACAAGAGTAGCAATACCCTTGAAAGAAACTAGCACTTCTAAAAATTTTGTTTACCTTCTTCACTTGAGCCATGCAATGTGTAGCCATGTGACCAAACCTGTGACACGCAAAACATTTGCCTTGAAATTTTCCTTTATTTGACTTATTGGGTCCTGAAAACTTCTTCTTCTCATACTGAATTCTGTTTTTTATTTCTGTGCATCTATCATTCAAGGACTCATGATCGAAAATACCTTCCTCATCAGAACTCTCTTCCTTTTGGAGTCTCTTACTAGACTCTCCAACTTGTTCCTTGTGTGGTTTAACAAAACCAAGGCCTGTTTTATCTATTGTTTTTCTTTGACCTTTGATGAGTGACTTAACCTTTTTGGAGCTGTCTTGAAACTTGTAAAGCTTATCCTTGTACTCTTTAGTTTCCTCTTTCAAAGAAGCAATTTTCTGTTCTAACTCACTATACTCAAGAACCTTAGACTCTAACTCATCCTTGAGTTCTTGTGTCTTAGCTATAGAGAAATCAAGATTTTCTATAAGATCATCTCTCTCCATACAACATTCATCTAACTTATCCTTGAGTCTAGCATTCTTCTTTCTTTCCTTTTTCAAAGCACTAAGAGCACTAATAAGTTCACTTTCAAGATCCTTTATTTGTTTGCTTTCTAAATGATCGAAGCCTTTTTCAGATTTCTTATCACTAGAGGTGCTACCTTTTTCAAAAACCATACATGCATCTTCCTTATAGTTTTCTGAAGGATCCTCATACATACTGGAAATAAAATCATTATTTGTACAATCATCCTCAAGGTGACCAAAATTTCCACATCTAAGACATTTCATGATAATGAATCTATGTTTCGGTTCTTCCTCTTTTTCTAATATGAACAACATCTCATTTTCATTATCACTTGAAGAACTTTCACTATCACTACTAGAACACTTACTTTCTTTGTCCAGATAGAAACTTTTCTTGTGCTTGTGAGAATACCTCTTTCCTTCATTGTTGTGCTCATCTTTGTTCTTTCTGTGATGCTTGTGCTTTTCAGAATCCTTGCTCTTAGAATCCTGTTTGTCTTCATCACTTTCATTCTTGGGAACTGTACAGTCAGTAGCATAATGACCAAACTTTCCACAATTGAAACATCTTATATTTTTCATGTTTTTGTGCTTTCTAGAGAACTTGCCTTTCTTGTTGTAATATGCCTCTTCTTCACTAGAAGACTCATCACTCTCTTGAAGCTGTTTACCCTTGGATTTCTTGGTAGCCTTGAAAGTTGCCTCTTTCTTGACATCAACCTTCACTTGATTTCTCAACTCAAATGTTGTAAGTATAGTATAGAGCTCATCCTTTTTCAACTTATCCAAATCTTTAGCTTCCTCAATAGCAAAAATCTTTTCACTAAATCTATTAGGAAGAGATCTTAAAATCTTATCACAAACATCATTTTCAGCAAGCTCAAGACCTAAGTCTTTCATGAAGTTAACAAACTCATCCATAAGAAGCATGTAATCACTAATCTTTTCATCATCATTCATCTTGAGTTGTTCAAACATACCTTTGAAGTGTCTCAACTTGGCCTTTCTGACATTTGTATCACTTGTATGAACCACTTGCAACTGTTTCCACATTTCACTAGATATCTTGTAGTGAATCACTTTGGTGAGATCTGCTTTCTATAAGCCTTTCAGGATTGCATTCATTGCTGTGATGTAGGAGCATTTCTTCTTTATTATATGGACCATGTACAGGAATAGTGTACTCATCTTCAATCACTTCCCATACCTCATTACCAAGTGCCATTAGATGAACCTTCATCCTTGCACTCCAAAGACCAAAATCTGACCCATCAAGAATAGGTGCTACATTGCCACTTGAATAATCCATTGTGTTCTTTACTAGATTTTCCTTCAAGCTGTTAAAATTTTCGAAGGCACCCGCTCTGATACCAATTGAAGAACACAAGCTTATACTGAGAGGGGGATGAACAGTATAAGACCTCTTTTTACTTTTTCTTTTATATTTCAAAATAGTAAAGCAATATACCCAAAGCAATATCAAAGCAATGCACAAAATCATCCACAAGGTGACATCAATTTTAACGTGGTTCACCCAGAATGGTTGGGCTACGTCCACAAAAATTTTCTCTAAAATTTATCTCAAATTTCTTTGGGAATCCTTCCCAATTACAATATTTATGAGCCTCGTCCCAAAGGAGATACCTTGCCCCAATTAGATTTTATGAGCCTCTGCTCAAAGGAGATACCTTCCCCCAATCAGAATTTATGAGCCTCTACTCAAAGGAGATACCTTCCCCTCTGCTCTGGAAATGAACCCTCAGAAGATCAACTGTCTCTACCTCTTGCCAGCACGTGGAAATCCTTTCCACCGAAGACCTCTTGTCCTCAATGCTTAGCCTAAGAGACCTCTACCTTCTATGATCACATCCACAGCAGCTTAACAACCAAATCTGTCCTTAGGTTCTTCTCAAAGAACTAGTGCACCTCTATCCTCATATAGCAGCACTCCACGTTCATCTTTGCCTTTTTACTCTCTACGCCCTCTGCTCTCTCTACACAAACACAGCTGCACTTGGTCAAAATTCAACCCTTGAACTATCTGCACACACTCTTCTTCCTTTGCGATCTTTCACACTCATAATGATTCGATGAAATGCACTCTGCACACTACGATCGAATTTCACACTCTGCTCTCGACGACCGAACTTCTTGCTCTACACACTTTCTGTGAACGTCGCACTTCAAACACGCATTCATTCATGCTTCAAATCTCTAAAAAAACCTCCTTTTATAAAAAAAAATTCATGAAGAAAACTTTAATCTTAGTCGACTGTTATGACAAATGCAAACCCTAATCTTCGTTGGCTGCAAGCCCTAATCTTCGTCAGCTAAAATTTGACTTTGTCGACTTCACTACCTCTATAACTCTTCTGTAGCTTCTGCCATGAAAATACATGTCACAATATCATGACACTTTTTGCTTTCTTAACCTCTTCTCGGCTTGCACCTACGAAAGTAGAACATGTCGTAAAATCATGACACTTTCGCTTCCTTGCACTCTTCTCTGCTTGCACTAGCGAAAACGAAACATGTCACAAAATCATGACACTTTCGCTGCCTTGTGCTTTTCTCTACCTTACGCCCGTGAAATCGAAACATGTCGTGAAATCATGACGCTTTCGCCTTTGAGCTCTTCTTTCTTGAATTTGTTGTGAAATCATGACGCTTCTTCTTCCATGCTCTTTCAATTTGCTTCTGTCACGAAATCGTGACTCTTCTTCTATTGAAGACCTGCTTTCTATTTATGTCATGAAATCGTGACACTTTCTCCAACCGTATGCTGTCATCTCAATCTATCGTGAAATCGCAACACTTTCTGCATCCAAATGCTTTCTCTTCAACATGTCACAAAATCGCGACATTTCTTACTTCGAAACCTTTCCTTTGCTACATGTCACAAAATCGTGACAGTTCTTACTTGGAACATTTTCATCTACAGTGTGTCATGAAATCATGATGGTTCTCACTTCAAACTCTGCAACATGTCGTGAAATCATGACAGTTCTCACTTCGAACTCTGTAGCATGTCACGAAATCATGACACTTTTTGTGTTACTTTCTCTCTCTTTGAACTTGTCGCAAAATCGTGACAATTCACACTACGGACTCTCTCTTCTGCATTATGTCGTGAAATCATGACACTTTTTCTTTTGGACTCTCTCTCCTACAACATGTCATGAAATCATGACACTTTTTCATCTGTACAACCTTCCTTGCAATATGTTGCGAAATCATGACATTTCTGACTCCGTACATTCTCTCTCCTCTTTGAGTCGCAAAACTGCGACATGTCGCGATGTCATGACACTTTTCTAACTTGTTTTCTCTCTCCTTCTTAAGTCGCAAAAATGCGACATGTCGTGATATCGTGACATTTTTCTAAAATGCTTTCTCTCTCCTGCTTAAGTCACAAAACTGCAACATGTCATGATATCGCGACACTTTTCCAACTTACTTTCTTTCAAACCTGTCAGCTTGGGGTTTGCAAAAGACCTTTGAAATTGTCATGCCGTAACCTTCATCAAAACAAATTATTTGACATCAAATCAAATTCCTTCAAAAGCTTCTTGACATCAATGACAACTTATTCATTTGAGTAAGTGCAATGTACCCAATGTACCCAAAATTTCTAACAGGAGATTTTAAAAGCAATCGAGCTATAGCCCCACGAGGCAAATTATTTCAACAACTTCATAGGATATGTAAAACAATGTACAGAACCAATCATCACCTTCAGAGAATATGAATTGAAATCAGTGATTGGTGATGTGGCGGATCCACCCCTGCACATTATTGCATGGGTCAACGAGATTCTGTATAAGAGTGTTGGTGGACACTAGCTTGTCCAGTAATATCATCACTATAGCAACACTGAAACATTTAAAGTTACCAACATCTCACATTGTGGCCTCCACTTACACACTGTGAGCATTCAACGATGCAATCTGCTCGACAGTTAGCACAATTGTCCTACCTATCCAAGTCGGACAAAAGACTATTCATACATTGTGCCACATCTTGGAATGCGAGATGGCTTATAATATCCTATTGGGTCGGCCTTGGATTCGGGACATGAAGTGTGTCCCTTCAATAGCTCATTAGTGCCTAAAGTATACATTTGAAGGACAGGTGCATGTAGTCCCAACGGACTTGGAGCCCTTCAAATACTGCAATATAGTGCAATTCATGCCGCAATCGACTCTCCCATCAACACATTTGGATTTTTAGTTGAATCCATCTCAACAGGGTCCGATTTCGTAGGCATATCCAGTGAGTAATCCGTTGAGTCCTCAGCCAGGTCCATCTTCGTCCGCTAGTCCTTCAACAATGACGCCATCTACGATGGCCACATCCAAGGACAAGGGAAAGAAACCCATAGAAGAGGAACCACCTCTAGTCTTAACTATCTCGACAGAAGAGATGCCTAGTAGAATGGAAGTCAAGACGCCTAGTTCACCACACATGGAGTGGACTCAGGAAGTACTCCCATTTGCTTCCCCTCAAATGCCAATGGTCACCGTTGAAATGGCCAACATGGGCCTGGGGGAGTATCTAGTAAGGAACATTATAGCAACACCCACGCTTGAGTCCATGCAGGATATGGGGTGACCTCGACTCCCCATCGGCTCTGTGGTTCCTTTAGGCTACCCACCCAATTAGACAAACTTTGTTTATGGAGGCCTCGATAATGGCATTGATATTTGTATGCAAGAATATGAAGATGAGGAACCTTTTGCTGAGGATGTCAACTATCTGTCCAACCTAAACTTCGCTTTGAGATATCTTTGCCAATGCAATTGGCACGGCTATGGATTGGGCCGGTATGAGCAAGGAGTGTGTGTTCTTTGCCAACCGAGATATCAAATACCTTATGACAAGTCAAGAGTAGGGTTCAACCACCCCTTGCCCCTAGACATCTTGGTGGAAAACATGCAAGGCCTAGGGATAGGCAACAAGGATGGGTTGGCATTAGATCCATATGCCAATCCTAACACAAACTATACATTGGGAGATTATCTCCCATTGCTAACAACCAACCTTGTTGACCATAACAACCCTTTCCCTTCGATCGAACAAGGAGAAAATTTGAGGACTCGCCCACAAGTGGGATATGGACAAGACCAAGAAGGGTCTTCAAAGGATGAGTTGGATTATGAGGTAGCCCCTTGGGATCCTTTCGAGTCTGATAGAAATCATTCGCAAGTATATCCCATGAATGATGACCAGGACATCTTCCTGACAATGTTCCCATTGGATGCTCCAATTGAGCATATGCCACCTCAAGAGAATCAGGTCCCCCTGCAGAGAGCGGAACAACCTCGATGGGACCACATTAATTTGCTCGAGCAAGATGAGCCTCATATGTCGCAAGCAGTTGTTGGAGTCAACGAAGGCCTTTGGATCTCTGATAGTGACTACAAAGATGAAACTGAGATGGCTTATATCAATCATATGCGATAGATGCAACAATGATACCCTCTGGACATAGATGACATGTTTGAACATTTACACATAGGTCCAAGACATAGGTGGCACCTCAACCCGGTGCAGTTATAGCAATTATTGCACCCGCCACTCCAGGTACATAGAGAGCATCTTTCGCCTGGAGACCCTATCAAACCATCAATGCCTAGGGCAGACACTGTCTTCATCTTCGCGCATAGGGCTGATCCATTTGTGCCAGTGCCCACGGAGCCAAATCTGGAGCACAAAGGTCATCTAGGATGTCTGAGGAACACCCGCGATAATGGAGACCACAATCATTTCATCAACAATATCTCCATTGATTTAACCGCCCCCATCCATGATCCAGTCGATCCAACATGATCATTGTATCTAGACCTAGATGCTATTGACTGGGATCATGTTGACACACCACCATCCCCATAAGAGTACTAGCCTTGCGATGGGATGTTCCATTTCACCCTAGGACAGAATCAGCATGTCTTCCATGCTGAAGAGAAACCTGATGTTCCAAATGATGATCTAAATTCAGCAAACGATATCCATTTGATCCCAACTCCACACCAGTTGGAGGACGGGTCCCACATGTCGGTCAAGGAGATGACTGACATAGACATCGGATCAGATCTAGTGAATTTGCAAATCATCAAGCTGGGGGTAATTTTATCCCCCGAAGAACAAGCCAACTACATTGCCCTTCTCAAAGAGAAGAAGGAGGTTTTTACATGGTCATACAAAGACATGTCGGGACTAGACCCGCAGCTAGTCACATAATTTAACGCTTGATCCAAAATTCAATCCAGTAAAGCAAAAAATACGTAAGATGCACCCAACAGTGGCCTTAATGGTCAAAGACGAGCTACAAAAGCTGTTGGATACATAGTTTTTCATCTGCATGGATTACCCGCCATGGTTGTCTAACATGGTTCCCATCAAGAATCCTGATGGGAGGATTCGCATATGCATCAATTTTTGAGATCTCAACAAAGCAAGTCCTAAGGATGATTTTCCCTTGCCGAGCATCGACGCATTGGTAGATGCTACAATGGGCCATGAAATGCTTTCCCTCATGGATGGTTTCTCAAGATATAATCAAATTCGTATCAATCCCGAGGACCAACTAAAAACGACATTCACAATGCCTTGGGGGACATTTTGTTATAAGGTCATACCTTTTGGCCTTAAAAATGTTGGCGCCACCTACCAACGTGCCATGACGTACATCTTCCACGATTACATGCACAAAAATTTGGAGGATTACATGGATGATTTGTTGGCCAAATCTCTTTTGCACCCAGATCATCTCGATGACTTAAGCAAGATCCTCAATCACCTCATGGAGCATAAAGTCAGACTAAACCCCAAGAAGTGCATCTTTGGCATCACATCTGGAAAGCTCTTGGGTTACATAGTCTCTAAACGAGGAATCAAGGTAAACCCACACAAAGTCAAGGCAATCCTTAAAATGCTTCCCCCAACTACCATCAAGCAGCTCAGGAGTCTACAGGGAAAGGTCGTGTCAATCAAACGCTTCATAATGCAACTATCTGACAAGTGCTAACCCATGAATAAATTATTGCACAAGGGGGTAACATTTCACTAGGATGACGAGTGTCAGTTATAATTTTATGACATTAAACAATACTTGGCTTCGTCGCTAGTATTGGCACCACCTAGACCAAGAGTGTCATTCTATTTATACATCTCAGCTATTGAGGTGGCACTGGGTGCCATGCTATCCCAAAAAAATGAACTACACAAAGAACAAACTACATACTATCTTAGCCGCACCCTAGTTAGTTATGAACTTAACTATGCATATGTTGAGAAGCTCTGCTTGGTAGTGGTGTTTGCTACCAAAAAGCTACACCACTACATGCTCAGCAATACGACGTATGTTGTGTCTAAGGAGAATCCATTGCGATACATGATGATTTGTACTTATCATAGTAGCCGCACGACGAAATGGATCATGTTGTTGATGGAGTTTGACATAGAATTCATTGGACAAAAATCCATAAAAGTTCAAGTCATCACCGATCAACTAGCAGAGGCTCCTCTTGAAGACGATCAGCCTCTGACCATAGAATTATCGGACGATGGGGTTTTTCATGTTTCAAAATTGCCAGATTCTAATGAACCTGAGTCATAGGTTGACATGACCCTATTCTTCGATGGTTCTAAATGTGAGCAAGGAGGTGGCATGGGAATTATATTCTTCACTCCACAAGGGGCTCCAATGCCTCTGTCATTTAAATTAAACTTCCCATGCACCAACAACAATGCAGAATACGAAGCCTTGCTCATAGGTCTTCAGATAGCAATCACCATGAACATTAAATGTTTAAACATCTTTGGTGATTCGTTGTTAATTGTTAATCAAGTAAAGGGGATATTCCAATGTAGATGTCTAGTTCTATAGGCCTACAAAGCCCTTGTCGATAAATTCTTGGCACAACTTGAATGGTATGACATCGAGGCACTCCCTTGATCATCGAACCTTTTTGTGGATACTATGGCCTCCTTGGGGTCACTAATCCCGCAAGACCCTTCTGGTGAAATGATAACCATTCAGGTTAAAAAATTATTGTAATCCGCATGGAGCGTGCAAGTTCTAATCTAACACCAGGAATCCACCTGATCCAGATTGAACCATCTTCGAATAGGTTCTCTCGAATCCACGATTGTCTGACTCGAGCCAACTGGGGGTCCTTGTTCTCCCCAACCCCTCTTAATAGCAACACAACGTTGTTTTTACAAGTTATTTCCCACTCAGCTTTTTCTAGGGATGAACTTTAAGAGGGATTGGCCATTCATACCATCGAGGTTTTTGATCAGCAGGATTGGTACACACCCATTCGGGATTACCTCAAGCTAGGTAACCTCCCACTTGGATTGATGCAAGCCATGAAAAGATCATTTAAACAGAAAGCGACAAAACATGTCTTGTTAGGAGACATTTTGTATCATCAAAGCTATGAAGGAATCCTCCTCCATTGCTTGGACCAGCAAGAGTCCGCTTGGGCGATCACCCAAGCACACGATGGTACATGTGGTGGCCACTTCAGCGGTATGGCCATCACAAAGCACATTCTTTGCATGGGCTATTATTGGCCATATTTAGAGTGAGATTGTTGCACATATGTAAAGAAGTGTGTGAAGTGTCAACACCATGCTAATTTGACACACGTACCTTCTCAGGCCTTGTAGCTGATTCAATCGGCTTGGCTTTTTAACAGTGGGGCTTCGATCTAATTGGAAATATCTCCCCTGCATCGTCGGGTCATCACACGTTCATCATAATTGCCACAGAGTATTTTACCAAGTAGGTGGAAGCAATTCTGTTAACCTCTACGACTGGAACCCGCATTACGAAGTTTATTTTGCATAACATCATATGTCATTTTGGTATTCCATCCAAGATCCTGTCAAATAATGGGACACCATTCAAGAATAAAGATGTGTGTGCTTTGACCACAAAGTACAAAATTCAGCACAATTTTTCAACACCCTATTATCCACAGGCAAATGGGCAAGCAGAGGCATCAAACAAAACGCTAGTCGCCATCCTCAAAAAGATCGTCGTAGATAGTCATAAGGATTGGCACATTCAGATCTTGCTTGCCCTATGGGCTTATCGCACTAGCATTCGGACACCCACTAGGGCAACTCCATTTTTGTTGGTGTATGGCTTCGAGGTAGTCATGCCTCTTGAGTTGGAAATCCCTTCCTTGCGTATTTCAATGCAAGAGTTCATCAATGATGACACTGCATGGCAGGCCCGGTTAGACCAACTGGCGTTGCTCAACGAACGATGCATCAATGCTCTCGAGCATTTGCATATCTATCAAGAGATACTTAAGAAAGCATACAACATGAAGGTCCACCTAAGGGAATTTTAGGTTGGTGACTTGGTCTTAAAAGAGAACCAACAAAATTCTAATTTGCCATCCCATCTCAGGGACAAGTTCATGACAAACTGGTTGGGTCCTTATGTCATTGACAATAGAATAGGACCTGGAACATACCGGCTTGCCTCTCTTGAAGGAATCAAGAAAACAGAACCCTTGAACATCAGTCATTTGAGGCCATTCCACATCTAGAGAGCCATAGTCCAACCAAAAGCTCCAAGGATTCTCATAATCGCTTGGTCAACCCTAAATGCCCCAAAGGTATCTATAAACCCTTTGGTCAACCCAAATGCTCCAAGGATTCTCACAATCGCTTGGTCAACCCAAAATGCCCCAAAGGTATCTATAAACCCTTTGGTCAAACCAAAAGCTCCAAGGATTCCCACAATCTCTTGGTCAACCCCAAAAATGCTCCAAAGGTATCCATAAACCCTTTGGTCAAAACCAAAAGCTCCAAGGGTTACCATAACCGCTTGGTCAAAATACATATTCAAAAAAATAAACAAAAAACAATAAAATCATCAAAAATAACAAAAAAAAAAAAAAAAATTGCATTTCAATTTCATGCATTCTTGTAAAAATAAAAAATACAAAAATATAGGTTGCATTAGGCATCGCATCCATACATTGCATATTTACTAGGTCATACAAGTCAACAGCACCATAGACTGTCATTACTTGGCAAATCCATCATTTTCCACATCCAATCCATTTCATAAACGCATACATCCAGAATAACACCATTTTTTTTAGCATTAGTTAGTTGTCTCCTAATGTATATAGGGTTTTCGTCATTCAGATGTCTTTAAATCGCTAGAAAAAAACTATACATAGTTAAACGGATTTTACACAAGAAATTTTATTTGGATCACGCCTTGTTACGTAGCATCCCATCACAAATTAAAACACATAAAATAATTCCTAAGTTGTGTGAACGCAAGAGAAACATACAAAGCAGTCTAGGGTACCATAGGTGAAATATTAGACTGTTCATCCCCCTGTGCGAATGGTTCTAGAATACTAAGAATTGACAAAAGTACGAGCTCTTCCCTATCCATTCCCCTAATAAATAGTGGTCTTCACCACTACCCAAATTCCAATCATCGTTGGTCCCCAAAGTTGTAAGGATTCGTACTACACGTCCCTGCCAAGGATGGGTAGTCATCCCTAAGACCTAAAAGGGTCAACGCCATTCAAAAAAAAAATTCCAAAAAACCATCATCACCACCATCTCCACTCACCTTTAGTCTCAAAGTTGTAAGGATTCGTACTACATGTCCCTGAACAGGATGGGTAGTCATACCCAAGGCCCAAAAGATCAATGCCCTTACTTCATAATCTCCATCATCTCCCTTGGTTACCAAAGTCGTAAGGATTCGTACTACACATCCCTGAACAGGATGGGTAGTCATCTCCAAGGCCAACAGGATCAAGGCCATTCACAAGCTCAACCTTACAAAATCTTAAAACTACAAAATCAAATAACAGTGGTTATCATCACTATTTAAAATCCTTGCTCAAAAAGAAAAACAGAAAGATAAAAATAAACAATGATTTTCATCACTATATATACGAGCAAGTATCCTATACCATTGAGCCAACACACAACCTAAACTTGAATCTCTAGCATTCTCAGCATTTGGCAACCATCTAGGTGATCCTCATTACGGGTTTTATGGACAACCTACTTGGCAATGGCGGTATCCTAACCGCATGACGATACGTCTATCACATTAGCTTTGCGTGTGTGTAGACCAATGTTTACATGTGGATGAGCTAGCTTATGGTACCTTAGATTGTCCCATGGATTAATCTGGCTGAGTACAACAACGGAGTTAGTGGAGCTAATTAGGTGATCCTCAGTACAGGTTTGGTTGATAGCCTATCTGGCACTAGCGGTATCCTGACAAATACCACATAAACAAACTCAATTGCACACACAGGGATGTGAAATAACTTGGTTAAATTCAAGTCAAATTTATACCTTGTTCAAAAGTCTTGCGAGATAAATATACAGTCTTGGCTAGTTAGTTAAAATATCTGAATCTTAGAAAAGCTTAACTACATTTTCAAACAACTGGTACATTTCATTCCGTACATCACCATCAAAAAATATGCAAAATACAAAAATAAAGATTTCACATACAACGTCATTCCACAAAGTCATCCCATTAGTACAGTAAGCTAGTCCAATCTTGCACAGTCTATGGTGCATCGCCAAGTTATCAAACAACTCATTTCATTCATTCCATCTACATACATCATACAAATTAGAAACATCACATTCATAAAAGCATTTGCATACATCAATGTAAATACATGTACATCAAAACAAACCATGAAAAGTGCATAAACACCAAAAAAGATTCATCTATATATATATATATCATCAAAAATGCTCACAGGCTACAATGAACCAGTCCTCTGACCCTGCAACAAAAATCCAAAAACTCAAAAAACCCCTACGCCTATGGCGTCGACCACCATGATTACGTAGGATCGATGTGACGGGAACTACCCCCCATGGTGTGGGTCCTATGGGACCTCTCAAGGTGACTGTTGCTCACCCCTACATCATGCCCACTAGTGCCCCCCTCATCTAGCCGCCTGCGACGATATGATGCTGACTACTCAGTATCGCTGTCTCTCATCCGTCACAAAGAGCCACCTCTAGGGGGCTCAGGTATCTACCCACGAAGGTGGATAATCTCTCCCTCCATATCCATATGATTTTGATGCCAATCTACCTCCCATCGACCCCACTTTGCCTCCCGTAGACGGTAGTAATCTACTACGTTGTCGCTCTGTGCTAGCTACGTTCGTAGGAGATCCCTCTCCCGAGCAGCATCTGTATCCCCCTCCTATCGGTGGGACGCAGCCCATGAGTTCTCTCGCTCTACCAGTTGAGTCTGCAGGAGATCTCTCTCCTGCAAAGACTCTCCCAGCTCCCCATATCGTCTTCGTAGTAGGTCCTCCAATCGTGCTATCTCAATGCCATGTCTTGCCTCCACATCATTTGAACTTGCATAAGGCATAGGCAAATTCAGGACAACAGCCTACTCTGGATCCCACTGCTCTGGGACGTCTTGCATCTCCGGTTGATCCGGTACCCCAAACTCCCCTCCAACATCCTCAACCTCCACCATGTTTGCATCATCATGCGGAGCACCCCAACCCTCATCTAGTGCCTCTGTACCCTCATCCCTTGTTGCTGTTGCATCTGCACCCCTTAGAAGCCCCTCGCCTCACCATCGCCACAGAGTCCACCACTACTCATACTCGGCAGTAACCCTGACGTCATCCATACCTGGGACATTAATAGTCGTATCTAAATCCTCACCTAGTGGCGTAATGACTGGCCGATCTAGAGTCCTCTCATCCCCTAGTGTCGATAGACCACGGGCTCACAAGGCAACCCCTAGTGCACCCCAAATTGTCGGGTCACCTGACCATATGGGAAGAACTCCTACTCAGTCCCATGTCGCCCAATCAGCCACCACCCCCTCTGTACACGCAGGAGCCACTCTCTAGCCTCTATCTAGGCTAGACAGTCCCGGTAGGGGCGCAAGAACACTTCCCCTGGAGTAAGCCGAGCAAAGGCATCGGCATAGTGCCCTATGACACCTACCCATCGTCGACTCTGACCCTGCTCCTCTGACCTTTGCCATAATACCCCGTATTAGATATCTTGGTCTGCCATCTTTGCCTGTGTCATCTAAGGCAGCCCCATCGGCCTCTCTACTGCTATGTGCTGCCAAGCCCAAAGACTGCAACAAGTAGCTGCAACTGATCCCCTTTCGCTTCTGACAACAGACCTCGTACAGCTCATCATAGAGCTATGTTAGCAGATTTTGTCCCCATATCATAATCAACAGTGCGTCTGTTGGACACTCTGCCAACCTAAACACCACCTCTAGCAGGTTCCACGGGAACCTCACACCCGACGAGTTGAGAAGCAGCATTTTGGAAATGAGGCCCATGAGTAATGTGTGCCTCACTCCCAACACACCCTTCTCTAACCACCATCGAACCAGTATGCCACCAATCTGGCAGTCGCTCTCTACCCTCTCCATGGGGCTCTCCACACCCAACTCCTACCCATGCCCAAAATAGCGTATCAGTATTGCTGTCCTTCGATACCGTGGCATCGTCCGGATCGGTAGTCCGTCTATTGGAATTCAAAGAATCCGATAGACATCCTCCAAGGTCACCGTCATCTCCCCTGTTGGGAGATGGAAGGTATTCGTTCGAGGATCCCACAGGTTGATCAGGGCTGTCAGATAGGCCCGATCCCCGATCACTAGCTCCAGTCATGTCACCTGCTTGAGCCCAAGGGCGTCAAGCCAGTCCCAGTTAGCCAAATTCAGCACTACACACGTTTCAGTAAAAACAGTGGGCACTCGGTACCGGCTCTTCACAACCCGCAAAAGAAACCAACATAAAAACATTAAAACAATGAAAAAAATGTACAACACTAACACTGAATATACAGTAATGCAGCAAAATGTACAGCACAAAAACAAAATAGTAATAACAAAATTCAAAATTAATTTGTCAAATCTAGGGTTTTTACCTCTAACTGATTAATTAATAACAAAAACAATTACAAAACAAAAAATCATTTGTCAGTTTTAGGGTTTTCAATTTAACTGATAAATTAAAAAACAATAAACATTCAAAAATGTATTTTTTTCAGATCTAGGGTTTTTAACTCTAACTGATTAATCAACAATAAAAACAATTACAAAAACAAACAATCATTTGTCAGCTCTAGGGTTTTTAACTTTAATTGATAAATTAAAAAAAAAAAAATCATTGGTCAGTTCTAGGGTTTTTTTTTTTTTAAACTCTAACTGCTCACTTAAAAAACAAACAAAAACAGTCACAAAATAATTTTCAGACCTAGAGTTTTTAACTTTAAACTAAAAAATTAAAAACACCAAAACAACAACTAACTAGGGTTGAGCTACGTTTTTACGTTCAGTTTTACCCTACGTTTCTCACCTAAGTTTTGCACTTTGGTCAATTCTGGTTCAGCGAGATTTTAAGTTATAAACTAAGTTTTTTTAGCTTAGTTTTCATCTAAATTTTGATCTTTGTTTGACTAGGGTTATACTAAGTTTTAAACTAAGTGATAATTTTGATAGACTAGGGTTTCATTTTTAACCGTAAATAACAAAATAAACAAAAACACAAGAAATAAGCAAACTGCAGTTTTCCAATTGGAACACAAAATAATAAAGAGAAAGGGAACTCACTGGTATCGCTTCGGCTCCACTACTCGATCCGGTGTGTGCACTCATGGTCGCAAGAAAAATTTAGCAGTGCTTCGCTTCGCAGAATTGACCTTCTCCTCCTCAGAGCTCCAAATCGCCAAGAAGAACAAATGCAAATGAGCCCAAAACTCAATTTTGGCCTTTAAATAGGCTTTTTGAGCCTGTACTCGTTCCCCCCTAGGATGAGCACTCTGGTTAGCGCTCATCCCTACTTGGGATGAATACTAAATAGGAATTTTTCCCACCCAGGGACGAATACAAAGCCCAAATTTAAAAAATAGCAAAAACTGTAGAAAATGCACCAAAAATAATCCCTAAAAGTGTCCGATAAGAGTGCTTTTGCACTTGACATTTCGGGCATGCAAAACAGATTTCGGGGTCACAAATCCTCACTATCCTATTCCCTAAGAAGGCTACCATAGCCGGACTACTCCACGGGAAGATGAATTTTCGAGAATTTCATCCCTAATCGGTGTCACCAAAACGGGTCAAAACACATCCAAAAATAGCAATAACATTGCCGAACGAAGGCGCTTTTGTGCTTGACATTATTGGAATCCAAAATAGATGTTGGGGTTAAAAATTTTCACTATCCTACTCCCTAAGAAGGCTACCATAGCCGGACTACTCTGCAGGAGGACAAATTTTTGACACTTTCAGCTCCAAAATGCATCACAAAAAGGGTTCACACCCACCAAAAACAGGTCAGAATGTTCAAAAACTGCTTTTGCATTCAATGGTAAACAACTAAAGGCACCCTTACCTAAGTCATCTTGGGTCAAGCGACTCGTCGATTTTCTCATGTCGATCATTCCCTCATCGATTCGTCGCTTGAGGGGGTAGTCACACTTAATCACAAATCAATAAACATACCCAATCATGGAGATGACATGCATTCAAAGGATCATTTGACAAAGACAATCACGCCCCTGCTTGGGGTAGAAAATAAGCAATTATCACAAGCTGATCAGACACTTGGCACTCGTGAATCATAAACTCAAGGTTCCCACAGACAAAAGGTTGCGCCCTTTGCCTATTCATGATTGATCAATGTCCAAGCTCAAGTAACACCTCATCGAAAAAGGTTAACACTTGAATTAAGTTCCTTAGCTCGTCAAAAGCAAGGATTCAAGAATGTGTGCCCTTTCCATACTTGGGGCATCAAGATTTGGTTAGGTTACTGAGAAACCCTAATCATTAGTTCTTTGGTTATCTATTTTTGCTCGGCACTACACCTTGCACAGCGCTTCCCAAAAAGGGGCATCTATAGACACCAAAACAACACCAATACGATTATGTGACAAGCGCTAATCACATTGACACACACAGCCCCTAGGGCAGCTCCTAGAGGTTAAACAGTGGTCCTAACCACTTCCAAAAGTAGTTTTAGAGGTCAAAAGTCAATTTGGCACCTTGCTCTCTGCTCGTCCCACCCAAGAACGAATACAAACTGGCATTTGTCCCACCCAGGGACGAATATCAGTATTCGCCCCAGGGTGAGGCAAATAGCATGTTTGACTGGAAAAAAGTCAAACCTCGGTAACTCTGCCAGTTAACTGAGGCTTCAGGCCATGCAATTATGAGGAATAACTTTTATTCAAGAAGAGAGACTTCAGTTATGAATGTCTTTATTTTAGAAACCTCATGCAAGGAGATTCTAAATCAAGGAATTAGCTTTTCTCTGAAAATAGGAAAACAACTCAAGTGGCACCCTCGCATGCGCAATTCAAATAGAGAGACCCTAAGGTCTATAAATTGGTGAGTTTTCTCACCCAAAAGAGATACAGAGAAGGAGCATTTGAGCAATGAAGTGCTGCCAATTTACATACCTACTTGTGATTTGTGCTTTTACATCCTTAATCTCTCATTCGAAAGGGAGGTTATTGGGTAACTATTGGAAGCGCGAATTCGGACCCAAAACCTAATTTTTGGCCACAAAGATCCACAAAATTTTTTGACAACACCCCATAACCAGTTTTGGACCCATCCCAATTGGATTGGTGCCGAAACAGTGCCTCAAACGGTGGGCATCCTGCCCCCGGGTGCTCCTCAAACTGTCATAGTCCTATTCGCCCCCCTCGGGACGATTAGAAATTTGTGATATATTTATTTGGTTTTTCTTTTTCATTTTGTTCTAGATATGTTAAATAGGTTATAGTTTAAATTTCATTTCATTCTGAGCAATATTGACCAGGTTTTTGTCATTTCCCATTTTCACTAACTTGCAGATGCCATCATAAAAATCTGGGTGCTAGAGACAAAATTGGAGAAATATGACCATCTGGGTCTTCCCAAAACACCCCCAATTAGCTAACCCCAACTTTGCAGGTCATTTGGAGCTTCCTAAGCAGGACATGGAAGAGGGTTCTTTCTAACAAGTTCTTGCAAGCCTAGTCGTCCCACCCTGGAGCAAATACAAATCTGTGAGGAATTTCTAGACTGTTATTTTTGCAGTGGTCTTCTATTAACATATTTATGCTACTGTCAAATTTTTAGGTCGATCCGAAGTCATTTAATTATCATTTTAATATTTTCATGCATTTACTGACGGGAGGACTTGGGAAATACATGCTTTATTCTATTCACAGGTGCTACTAATATTTTATGTTTCTTTAAATGCAAGTTTTTGACAGTAGAGGGGTAGGAAAGAGCAAATAATCACATACAAAAGTGACGGTGATGTTTTGGTCCGCCCATCTTACATGTGGGCACGCGAAAGAAGGATTGTTATCCATGGATGTTGTGACGAGAAACATATTTGACGCTCCTATCCCCTAAAAAGGAAGGAGACGTATTGTAACACACTTTAAAAAGTGTATCAATAAAGATATTACCATATTTCATATTTCTTTTATCTTGTGTCAATTTGTACATGTTCTTTCTTGTCCTTTCTTGTGGCATATTCCTTTTTGTTTTCATATCCTCGTGCTTTCAGGGGGTTTTGTAGAGGGTAGGAAAATCTTGTATGATGTGGTTCTAGCTAGGAGGTAATCCATTCAATGCAAAAATATGGTAATAGAGGAATTTTCATAAAATTGGATATGTCAAAGGCTTATGATAGGGTGGAGTGGAGCTTTTTGTCAAAGATGATGACAGCCTTTGGTTTCTCTCAAGATTGGATAGAATGGGTCATGAGCTGTATTTCTACTCAAACATACTTAGTGTTAATCAAGGGTCTTATGTCACAAATATTTGGAGCTACTCTAGGCCTTCATTAAGGAGATCCTTGGGTAGACTCATCTTGGGGAGAAGATAACAAGGTTTTCTAACAGGTATCAAGGTGGGTGAGGAAGTTTTGACTCATCTACAGTTTGTGGATGACACAACATTTGTGGGAGTGGCCAACTTTAGGGAAGCAATAATGATTAGATATACACTTAATGTCTACCTTAGAGCCACAAACCAATTCATCAATGATAAAAATTCTAAAATGGTCTTTTTCAATCTTTATCAAAGGCTTCAAGATAGAATTTTAGAGATCTTGGGATTCACAAGGACTTCTCTCCCAGTGGTATACTTGGGGGTCCCTTTGCATTTTAAAAAACTCAAAATAGATATATGGAGGAATATTTTGGACTATATCAAGGAAATAAGTAATCATTGGTCTCACAAATGGTTAAGCTATGGGGTTAGATTAACTTTTTTGCAGTCAGTAATTCAAGCCATGCCAATTTATAAATTTTCTATCCTTGCTGCCCCACATACCATATGGAAAGAGTTAGACAAGATGGCTAGAAAGTTTTTATGGGAAGGAGTAAAAGGAGAGATGAAATGGGCCTTAGTAGGTTGTAATAAAGTAATCCAACCTAAGGTAAAAGGAGGTTTGGTATTGAGAATATCAAAGTTAAATAATAAAGCTTTGGTTGAAAAGCTTTACTAGAGGTATATTTCCCAGCCAACTTCTTTATTCAGTAGAATTTTAACTAGTAAATATTTAGGACATGTAAACCCAAATGAGGTGGATCATTTCCCTTTGGATGGTAATGAATCCTTAGTGTGGCAGGCTCTTAATTTAGGATCTCAGGTAGTGAAATATGAATTATTTTGGAAAGTGGGGAGAGAGAGAGAAGGCATGATTTTGGACAGATTCATGGGATCAATATCCACCTTCCATTGTTGAATTCCCTAAACTACAACCAATAAAAAACCATGGAAACTAGGAATTGGGTCCAAATTGAAAATGATTTCAAAACTATTCATCTAGAGGATTATAACTTTAAGATGTTGTATGAGTGGCCAATTTTAATCCCTCCGAAATTGACACCCATCATGACTATAATCTTGGCAAAAATATTTCTCATAGGTAGAGATGAGGAGGATGAATTAGCTTGGGGCTATGGGAGACTTGGTGTCTACATAGTGAAGGATGGATATGATAAAATTCTTCCAAATTCTCCTCCTCATGCATATCAGGTTGAGAATTGGAGAAATATTTGGCAGTCCAAGGGTTGGCCGAAAGTAAACTTTTTTGCTTGGCAGTTCATGCATAATGGAATTATTACTTTTGATAATCTCAAACATAGGGGAATCATTGGTCCATATCAATGTGTTTTATGCTACAAGAGTGAGGAAACATCTGACCACTTGATGTTTGAGTTCCCTTTCATGCGTCAGATCTAGGAGAGATGGTTTTTATCTTATAAAATTCGAGTTAATGGTGATTTGAATTGGATTAATATTTGGAAAAGATGGAAGAGGGGTAGATTTAAATCTAAAGCTCTTTGTATTGGTTGGGAGCTTGGGTTGAACTTCATTTGGTGGCAAGTGTGGTTGGAGAGAAATGGCATAATTTTTAGAGAAACCTTTTCATCTTTAGATGGAGTTTTTTAGGTCATTTGGAGCAAATTCATAGAAACTGTGGCAGTGTATGCTTAAGAGGAAAATCAGGCTGTGATAGGGACAATGGAGAAGGAAGTTGAAGTGCAATAGGGGTAGAACAAAGCTATTTGTAAACCACCCCCAAAAGGTTGAATTAAAATTAATACTGATGAAGCTGCAAAAGGCAATTTGGGTAGAGCTGGAATTGGAGTGGTTTACCAAAATCATGTTGGGATATTGCTCTATTGGGGAAATGGAAGAGGAGGGGCATAGGAAATTATGTCTATTTTTATGGTTTATAATTTTTTTGAAGAGGTTGAGAAGAGAAGTATATTAGGGTTACTGTTTTTGAAAATATTGATTTGAGTTTCCGTTGAAAAATTCAATAATTTTTATTATTACCATATCCACAAAAATTTCAAGAGAATTATAATTAGTTCATGGATGTGATTAGGAGGGCATAAATCATAGATAGTTATAATGGATATAAGAAAGGGTTCAACAATTAGTCATGCTAGGATCTAAAGTAGTTAATGATTTGGGAATGGTAGACAAGCGAGTAAAGTAAAGTAAAACAATTTATAGATTATAGGGAAAATATATATATATATATATATATATATATATATATATATATATATATATATATATATATATATATATATATAAAAGATGTGATTTATTAAGTATATGTTTATTTAATTAAATTTTAAAAATAAATTTAAAATTTTTATTTTTTATTTAAAAGTTTTGGAGGTTTAGTATTATGGATTTTTAAGGAGGAAAAGCGTGCCCAAAATTGACCTAATATAATATATAAAACCTAATTCTTTTGAAATGGATAGATGCCCACTATAATGTGGGCTACAACAAACGGGACCATCGATGAAGTGCATGTATGTGTTTCACAGTTTTCCAGATTTTCTCAAAACTTTCAACTTTCGTGAGCATTAGTTTTGGAGACCTTCAAGGATAGAGGTGGCTTCCATCATAGTTGGGGTCTATCAATGCCTTTGAAGTCTCAATCATATAATATTGAAGGTTATGTAAAATTCCATCTTACCCTAGCAGTTGAGTAATTATTGTTGGTTTTTTCACTTTGTTTTATTTAATAAACTTAAAATTTATAAAATAATTTTTATAATATTATAGATTTTTGTTTATATATATAGCCTTCGACTTAGAGATGCAAAGTCCAATCCACCATTATTTTGTCAACGGTTCAAAATTTTCTTTGATTTTCTTGTATATTTTAGCCATTTGTAAGAGAAAAGATCTTCCACCAAAGCTTTTCTTGTACATTTTCCCTCCTTGACATGATTTGTGATAGTCATCTTGTAGCAATCCTCCAAATATAACTACTATTTTTTAATAGAATGATAAGCTATACTTACTTTTGTTATTAGAATGAGATACTGCTAATGACATTTGTGGTTGCAGGAATAGGTACCCTCCTTTAGATGGACAAATAAGGGTTGATCGTGAGAGGTAAGGAGGGATATGATAGAGGTGTGAAAAAAATACCATGGCTCATCGGTAGATGGAAGTCTTTTTTATGTATTAAAAATATATGTTGCCTTTAACGTTGAGATGCAAAGTCTGACCCACTATCAACTTGACAACGATTCAAAATTTTCTTTGATTTTCTTGTATATTTTGGCCCATGTGTAAGAGCAAAGATCTTCCACCAAATATTTTCTTGTACATTTCCCTACCTTGACATGACCTGCGATAGTCATCTACTAATGGTTGCATGTGGACGACAACTTTTTCACCTAAGACTTTCACAATCCTTCCTCTACGTAAAAAATTCATGATATACTAATAAGGAGGGTTATCCACTTGCTTACTACAAAAAGTAGTTTATTAGCGGTATTAGGTTCTTTAAGAGAAATTTATTCTCTAGTTTAGTGATAATAAGGGGTCTAAGAGCCTTTAGACTTCTATTTAATCATAATTTAATTCATTGCAATCAATAGTATTTATAAGTGGGTGGAATATCCTATTAAATCTTGATTGTACACTTATTGTCCTATTTTATTATTGGAATTCAATGTTGGTTGGGCAAGTAGTTTTGGTTGATGTTTTGGAAAATGGAGTATGAAATAATTTGCAAGTAGTTGTTGGGTTGAGGTGGTTGGTGATACTACCAGTACGATGAAGAAAACACATATGCTATAAGTTTTGCAATGGTTGGTGGGGGTATTGCCATTGATGCCAAGGGCTTTTTTGATTCATCCAAGGGTTCTAAATTTCAGGGGTGATAATTTACATCCTTGTAGATACCAAGCTTTTGAAAAATTAAAATTATAAAAAGGTTGGTCTCTAGGATCCATACCTTGGATGTTTACTTGAGATTGTGATAAAAATATTTGATTGAAATAATAGATCTCCTTTGCTCCTTAGGATCCAATACGGTAGACAACTTTGATTCTTGATAACATGGGACAATTGGTTATTTTATGGTCCTTTTGGTAGAGTATACAAAGCTTAACTTTGTATAGGTGATATTCATGTTTGGCATACTTATTTATACACTTTAGACAAAACATTACTAAAACCATCTCTACTTCTTATTATTTCCTTTTGGCCTAAAATGTATCCAGTTGAGAAGCCAAAGAGGAAAGGATATCCATATTTAGCTCTTCATGTAGGTTTCTAATTTCAATTGTAGTGATGATCCCTAAAGTCTTTGATGTTGGAGTATTGTTGACCTTCACTCCTTTACCTTTCCTCATGGTGGACCTTGAATAACTATGAAAAAGGGTCTTGATATCTCCAAAACAAAACTAATAAATATCTTCTCTAACCATTAGTTTCAAATATTATATGCACTCTTCCTATATCCCTCACAAGAAAAACCTTTGAGTTCTTGACATACAAACTCAAGTTTTTAGAACTCTAGAGATTAAAATAGAATATCTCAGTATATTCTTCCAAAGTCTACTCTTCTCTTTATGATATTTAGAGAAATTCATTTCAAGCTTCCCTAACTTTGCATTAATCTTGATATTATTATAGAAATACCATCCTTATTTTCTCTAGCATGTTGATGCTTCTACTAACTAGCCCCAGCATAAAGTTGCATCCTCGAGCATTGTTAGAAAAAATTTAAGCTTTTTTGCATCTATCTTATAGTCATAGATCCTTCACAACATATCCAATTCAAAGAGAAAAATATTTGGATCTTTATAATCAACCCATGAAAGGTAGGAAGCATATATTGAGGGATGTTCTTCATTTGGGAATCCTCCTAAGATTCTTAGATTGGGAATTTGAAGGTTACTATAGTTTGTGTTTCTCTCCCATATCCACTTGGAGCTATGTAGCCCATGATGTCTAATAGATATTTATATATAACCAATTTCCTTCAAGTGGTTGTTGAGTAACTTTGAGGGGTGAAATTTCTACAATAGATACTCAGCTCTTAAATTATGGAACAATTATCAACCTTAAGAGGAATGAAAACTTCAAGTATGAATTTAGAAGTAGTCCTAAATCTAATGGATATCCTTCAAACAATTCTATGAGATCTATAAAATCCATAATCTAGCCTGTCAGGAAACCATGATTTTGGATGTCCTATGTTTCAAAAGAGTCTCTCTTCCAATTACCTATTTAGGAGTCCTACTCAAAACCACAAGGTAAAATAAGAAGTGGTCATGGTTGATAGGCATAATAAAAAAAATAGACAATTGGACTAATAGATGGATTTATTTGGAAGGCAGAATCACTTTTGTCAAATTGATGCTTCAATCCATCCTATATATCTTGTTCATACTGGATATACCTAAAATAATTTTGAGGGATTTAGATAAAATAAAAAAGAGATTCCTATAGAGTGGAGCAAAAACAGAGAGGGAGTGTGGATTAGTAAAATAGGATCAATTATACCTCCCAAAATATGAGGGTTGGTATTCAAATCATCTATTGAATATAACAAAGTAGTGGTAGCCAAATTGTATCGGAGATTACTCAATTCTCCTAATGCACTTTGGACCCAAAACTTGATAGCCAAGTATGTTGAAAATGTGATGGCAACATAATTTATTAGATACCAACCGCCTAATAAAGGTTCCCTAATCCTTGTGGTGCTGAGAACAAGAGAAAAGATGATAAAGAAACAACTATTCTAGATCATCAGCAATGGATGATAAACCAACTTTTGTATTGATGCATGGGATCGATACCCTTCGTTGACTCAACAATTTATGGAGTGGAAGCCACTCATGGAACAAATACATGTAGAAGAATGGGTAAAAGTGTTAAAGTATTACAAGAACAATGCAAGTAATGCTAAATTGGGAAGAAAGTGGATTCAAACCACATAATGACCTATGGTAGCTTTGGAGGCACAAAGAAAAGACATTCCAAATATCCTCGAAATGAGGAAAATTTCATGGTCTTGGGTAGAGGACTCACTTCGGTAGGGTACCAACTCCATGGGGGATTATACAGTCACATTAAGATACTCCTATTTATGTTAGATAAATGTTAATCTTCTTTGTGATATTTTTTCCTAGTTATAACAACCAATTTGGCCTAAAGTGAGATTTTTCGTATGGCTTCTACTCTAGAAGAGGGTTCTCACTAGTGACCAACTAATGAAAAGAGGATTTTGTGGTCCATACAAATGTGAAATGTATTGAGGGGAAGAAGATATTATGAAAGACTTGTTCATTTTCTATCCCATAGCTATCATACCATGGAAGATGCTAATTTCCTTCCTTGGTCTCAGATTCTATAATTTCACCTCATTACATATGGTAGAAGACCCTAACTAATCTTAGAGAAACAATACATTATGTAATGAGACCTCCTCCAAACACAAACCAAGGTTGGGAACATAGTAGAATTACCTCAAATGATTGTAGGAACAAAAATACTCAAGAAAATAAATGTTAGGTACAAAGGGATGGTCATTGGCAAGCCCCTCTAGATGGTATTGGGAAAATTAATACAAATGGGGAGTCGAGAGAAAATACAAGGAGAGCTAGCATAGAGGGTATAGGGAGACTTTTAGATGATCACCGTATCTTCATCTTTGCAAAGACCTTGAGCGTTCTCTCAAACAACTTAACTAAGGCGTATGGTATCCTTCGAGGGCTACAAAAGGTAACCAAAGTTGGATGGAATTTAATACAGGTTGAATCAAATTCATAAATGATTATTAACTGATTGAAGGATCCCATAAGAATTGCATCCTTAGATTGAAGATTACAAAAAGTGCTGAAAAAAATAGACAATTACAAACTAGATTTACAATAATTAAATATATCTATGCTCCATGTAAGCAAAACATGCTTGTGGATGCAATGACAAATTAGACATTGAACTAAGGAAATCTAACCTACTATAGATACCTACCCGGATGGGCGGATATAACAAATCAAGAAAACTTTTTCCTCTATTTTACATTTTGATGTTGATATTATTGACTGGTGTACTTAATGTTTTTATTTTTCTTCTACAAAGTGATTATAATTATTTTAAAATTTAACTATAATATAATAATATTTCAAATAAAATTATCCATGCTTTTGCATACTAAATCATATATAAATAATAGCCGTAATCCTTGGCTGGCCTTTTATGTAAAGTTGTTGATCCTTTTCAATAATATAAGATAAATAATGATTACATCCAGAGAAGCATATTGGGAATAATGAAGAAATGGTTAGGTTGTTGTGCCCACATAAGTGCAGAACAAATAATTGTTAGATTGTTTGGGGCTTATGTTGGCCTAACAAATAATTGTTTTATTTTCTTCTTTAAGTGCGCTGACAAACCAAAGCAGACGCAAACCTCAATTAATTTGCTTTGTAATATCTTTTCCAAAGTCATTCAGACAGTAGTCTCCTACTCCCACAGGATAAACAGGTAACTATTTTGCGTGATGAGATTTTCCAATGAAAGCATACACGATTGTTCTTTCTTTTTTCAAAGACAACCGGAAGGCGGGCTTTAGATAAGTCTCAACAACGGTAGGTGCGTGGATTTTTCAGGGCCCTCGTTTGTTCCTGATGTTGATGTTTTTGTTTTTTTTTTATTATAAATGTCACGAGGTGGATTTATCTATAAATTATAAAAAGATTACTATCGAGAAAACTTAAATCCCACCCGACGAAATCTCTTACGCGGTTCGTCAGTAGTATTCCATTGTACAGTGGGAGGATAAAGAGAACAATAATAAAAGTTGAGACGTTCAATTTTCCTGGTGCTGCTTTTTTTATAGCGAATAAGAAACAACAAAGGTGGCTTCGGTATTTTATTCGCTAGTAGCGTTATTCCATTCTAATGGGAATAATAATAGAAAAAACATTTACTTGTCCGGCAGACATCGCCAATGTATTCTACCTCAATAATTGAACCAACGAATGGTCAAGTGAGATACTTTTGACTCACCGCCAATGTATTCCACCTCAATAATTGAACCAACGAATGGTCAAGTGAGATACGTTCTGTCAAGTAGACCTGCGTTTTCCAGTTGGAAATTAATCTAAATTTTGTCCTTTGTTGATATATCTTCTTCGTTGTACCTGCGAGAATCTTTCACCCCATGCTTCCTATGATGCAGAGCATCCAGCTGTCAGCTAAATACAACAGTTGCGATTGTTATTGGGAGGAAGGAGCATCCAGCAACAGGCAACTAAAAATAGAACGGAACTTTTATTCGGAGGATAATAAGCCATCAGCATTTGGAGTTACTGCATTAATTATTAAAGGGCAGCGTTAAAAATAATGTTTTAATGGAAAAATAAAAATATTTTAAAATTAATTTTTTTTAAAGGAAGAAGAAAAATTATTTATATAAAGATTTTTTTTTAAAGAAAAGCTATTTATTTATAAATAAAAATACAATTAAAAAAATAAATAATACTATACTTGGTTATTGTAATGAGATTATTATTGTCAATCATATGTAAAACAGTGGCTAAAAGTTCTATATGATTCGAGGGAGGAACAAGAGATGTAAAATGGTGGATAAAGCGTGAGGGATAAGAAATGTAAATTAGTTGATTTCTTTTAAATAATAAAAAGTTTTTTTGTTTTTTATATGATGCAAACATAGTTTCTTTGAATGGGAGGTCCATGGTTCAAATTTCTACGATGCGAAGGGAGACACAAAAAAATATTTTGTGGCTTCCCTCTAAATAGTGGTACACCCAGATGACATGACATTGCCAACCACCTAAGAGTGGTTCTCGAGGTTTCTTTCTATCCTAAAAGTTTATTTTTCCATTGAATGAGGGATTAATAGTTCAAACCTCTACAATGTGGAGGACATGGGGTTGATAGTTTGAACCTCTACAATGTGGACATACAAAATCTCGTGCGACTTACCTTTAGATAGTGATATACCCAAATGGGACAACATTGTTGGCCACCTAAGAGCGGCTCTCAAGATTTTTTTAACCTAAAAGTTTTACCTCTGCGATGCGAAGGGAGACACAAAAAAATCTCTTGTGGTTTTCTTGTGGCTTCCCTCTAGATAGTAGTATACCCAAATGTGATGATATTGTTGGCCACCTAAGAGTGGCTCTAAGGTTTCTTTCTTACCTAAAAGTTTTGTTTGCCTTTGTAGGGCAAGTGAAGAAGGCAAGATTGGCCTTCTTGAACAAGAGGTCCATGGTTCGAACCTCTGCGATGCGAAGAGAGACAAAAAATTTGTTGTGGATTCCCTCTAGAGAGTGGCTTCCCTCTAGAGAGTGGTATACCCAAATGGGAAAACATTGTCGGCCACCTAAGAGCGCCTTTGGAGGTTTCTTTCTAACCTAAAATTTTTACCTTTGCGATGCGAATAGGGACACAAAAAAATCTTGTGGTTTTCCTCTAGATAGTGGTATACCTAGATGGGATGAAATTGTTGACTACTTAAAAGCGACTCTCTCAAGGTTTCTTTCTAACCTAAAAGTTTTATCCACCTTTGTAGTGCAAGTGGAGAAGGCGAGCTTGACCTCGTTGAATGGGAGGTTCATGTTTCGAACTTCTGCGATGTGAAGGGGGACACCAAAAATCTCTTGTGGCTTCCCTCTAGATAGTGGTATATCTAGATGGAACGACATTGCCAACAACCTAAGAGTAGCTTTTGAGGTTTTCTTTCTAAGCTAAAGTTTATCTGTCTTTGTAGCACAAGTGGAGAAGGTGATCTTGGTCTAGTTGAACAAGAGGTTTTGAACCTATGCAATGCAAAGGGGGACAAAAAAATCTCTTGTGGCTTACCTCTATATAGTGGTATATCTAGGAGAAGACAAGCTTGGCCTAGTTGAACGAAAGGTTTCGAACCTCTACAATGCAAAGGGGGACACAAAATAATCTCTTATAGATTTCCTTTATATAGTGGTATACCTGAATGAGACAACATTGTCAGCCACCTAAGAATAACTCTCGAAGTTTCTTTCTAACTTAAAAGTTTGTCCTAAAAGGACAACACAACAATTTGAGCTTTGGCTCTTCTTTGAAAGGTCCAAGGTTTAAATCACAACAAGGGCAAGTGTATAAGGGAAGAGTGTATGATGGTTGTGTGTTAAATTCCCTATTGATAAGCGTAGCTCTCGACTTTAGGAGGGATCATGGTTGGGAGGAGGCTGCTCAACCCTATGCCTTAGTTGTAGAGATTTATCACACTACCCAAAAAATAATAAAAAAAAATCTTTATTTTAACTTATATCAATTATCTATAATACCGTTATATACAATATAATATCATAAAATATATATGCTCCAGGGGTTAGGTGGTTGTGTCATTTACTTACTAAGAAAATATCTAGGTTCAAACCTTGAAGACATGCTTGTTGCAACGGTAGTAGTCTAATAAGACAAACGATGGGTGGTCTCCCTTCCTCACACTTGATCATCAACAACGAAGTGATATAAACTTATTGAAAGCCGTTCTTATAATTTAAATAAATAAATAAATATTATCTATACCAACTATTTATAATGTCCTTATATAATATCATATTTTCCATACCTATCTACAAATATCCTAGCTGTGGTCTATGAGAGCGTTGGCCTGATATAGACTTCCGAAGTTCCCGAGCGTTGGCTGGATATAGGCTTCCGAAGTTCCCATTCACTAATTCTCACTTTAGTAGAGACAAAACCGATAAAGATGACCATGTGTCCAGCTTTTCTATTATCTGCCTGTTCTCCATCCATGGTTGGTCAAGCCGCATTCCGTCCCATGCATGAAGTCAATAGTTAACAATATGCTTTTTCTGATCAAACATTGATTAACATTTAGAACCCAGTTCTGCATGTTTCTCATCAATTTTCACAGACAAAGGTAAAATTGTAGACAGCTAACACCGAGTTGTTCCTATGGATCGCTTGTTACTCTGCATGGTCGCCCTATTGTGCCTGGCACACGGAATATTTGCACAAAGTCCTTCAATAGAGATACCAAAGGGATCAAACTGGATCGTCACGGACCACTTTAATCCCGACCGCATAAGTCCTTTGTGTTCCCACTTCTGCTTGAATGCCCTCTGGAAAGGAGATCAGGATTACGAACTCTTCAACCGAACCGTCGGTCTGTTCATATGTCTGTTCACATTCGACTACGGGAACGACTGGTGGGCTTACGATTCCTCGTCCAAGGCCATCACTATAGCCGAATGGCGACCAGACAGAGCCAATGCAACTTACTGTCTCGACATTCTCAATATCACAATGCCATTCTTTGGCAATTACAGCAACATCAACGAAAGTTTCCAACTGAACAACTGTACGGGGGAAATTACACAACAATGGTTTCTTGAAGACGACGGTAAAATCAGAAGTGCTCTGTTGTCACAGAGCGGAAAAGCTCTCTATCTTCAGGCGAGCCTACAGACGGACTACCGAACAGTGAAGGGGCTGTTTCTAGGCCCAGCACAGACGGAGGGTGTCCATTTGCACTTCACATTTATTCCCGTCCCTACAAATGGAATCCCTTTGTCAGCAAAAATGGCAGCTATTCCTTCTCCCGGCGAGGGTTCCAACCTCGTTTCTAACGGGGGTTTCGAGGTTACCTCTCCCAGGAATACTACATCCTGGGGAACGTTCACCATTGCACGGGGAGAGCCCGACATTTGTTATTGGACGGTAGGTGAAAGTGAATTCGATATGCCGAGGGACAAAGTTGGGGTCGTCATCGGCGGGAATGACGGGTGGTATCCTCAAGAGGGTATCAATAGTTTGCTGCTTGGAGCAGATCATCTTCAGGGCGACGCCACTCTCACCCAACTCATTCGCACCAGGCCACGTGAAAATTATACGCTTTCATTTTTCTTGGCTGGATATTCGGTAAGTCCCTGTGAGAAGCGAGAGAAAACGGTGAGAGTTGAGCTTTCTCCATCTAATAACTCGTTGGGTCTTTTGGCCAACGAGACATATTTGTTCGATTCAGAAGGTAAATCTCAGACCAACATGGGATGGGAGCTCAAGTCTCTGGATTTCACGGCAACAACTGAAGTCACAAATCTCACATTCATCAACAGCATGAACGCCACAACTTGCGCTCCTGTGATCGACAACGTGACCGTGGTTAAGCAGGTTAAACAGCTCAGGTTGCAAGGCGAGAACCAAAATAAGACAAGCGTAGCCGCCATCATAGGAATAGCGGTTGCTGTCTTAATAGTAGTTTCCGGGCTTCAAGTTTTAGTTGTTTGGCTTTCCAAGAGATCTAAGATGCCTAATGAAGAATGGAAACCAGGCGACAACATGCCAGATTCTTTATGGGACTTACGCACCTTCACTATGGGGGAACTAGCCAAGGCCACAAACAATTTCACCGACAAAGTTGGAGAAGGCGGGTTCGGAGCGGTCTACCGGGCAAATCTGGAGGGCAACAGAACAGGGGCCGTGAAGCGAGCCACAAAAACAGGGATTAGAGATCAGAAAGTATTCAAAGAAGAATTGTCGGTCCTCCTCAGAATCCGCCATCCCTGTCTCGTTAACTTGATCGGAGTCTGTTTCGAAAGGGGTAAGTTCAGTTTCTGTTTATAAATTCAGATATTTTTAAGACTGGTATAAATATATGCATTTGGATAAATATTTTAGTAGTCAGATAATTTTTTTTTTTAAAAGTTGTTTTTATTTATTTATATTAATTTAGTTAAATTGTGGTATATAATTTATTTAATATTATTATTTGAATTTTAGTATGGGTTATATCATTGTTTAAACTAACCACAAAATTAATCTCAATTTATTTATCATAAATCCACTCACTTTTATTTATTTTTATTCTTTTATGTATAATTTAACAAAAACAAAAATTAAATTAAATTACATGAAATGATTAATAACTAATTTATCGAGCTACAACAATACAAGGCTCGGACTTCAATATTGTAATATGGTCATCAAAATGTAGGTAAGATTAAATACATTGAAGCATATAAGCCTGCCAAGTAATTCACAAATTGTATATAAGCAACTTATAAAACAAGTAATTCACAAATTGCAAATATTTTGACTTCTATTAATATATGCATTTGGATAGCATTTTAGCAGTAGACAATTCACTCAATTTGTTTATCATGAGCTTACTTACTTCTATTGTAAGTCTTTTTACAGCTTTTGTGTATGACCCTTTAGTTTAACAATTTGGTCTTGTTGTATTTGAAGGAGAACAAATTCTTGTATTCGAGTTTGTTCCTAAAGGGAGTCTGTATGACCGACTGCACAAAGAGAAGGGCGTGGCAAATCCGCTACCATGGGCGTCTCGAGTGCATATTGCGTTTCAGGTTGCAGTGGCTTTGGAATATTTGCATGAGGAGGCAAAACCTCCTGTAGTGCACCGAGACATCAAGTCTGCAAACGTACTGCTAATAGATGACAGCCACGCTAAGCTGGCTGATTTTGGGCTGGCAAAGTTGGGTCCAAAAAACAAATGAGGCTACCTTCACTGCTCCTAAAGGCAGCTATGGATACATGGACCCGCAGTACATTAAAACGGGCAAATTGTCTCTTAAGAGCGATGTGTATAGCTTTGGCGTGCTCCTCCTTGAGCTTGTCACAGGCCTTAAATCTGTACAAGGTACGATGACTCTGGCCGAATGGACTGAATCATATCGCCTGAGCGAAGACACAACTGTGATTATGGAGATTGTTGATCCAAATGTCAGAGCAAACGTCGATTCCAAAGAAGTGGAGAACATAATTAAAATCTCCAATCTTTGCTTGGCAGCAACAGGAGAATTGAGACCCTCCATGTCGCACATCGTGACTGCGATGAAGAATAATGAACTCATGCCTTCCATTAGAGGTACAGAGAGTGCAGGCGATGAAAGGTATCCATCTGATGGGGGCGGTGTGTTAGGCTTTGAGTCATTGTCGCTAGTCCATGAAGGTCGTTAGAGTTGACACTCACCATCGCTTCCTTTGATTTTACAGAGGCAGTGGAATATTTCTAGAGTTGACACTCACCATTACTTCCTTTGATTTTACAGAGGCAGTGGAATATTTCTACGACGGAACTGTGGGTTTATCAACTATACCCTACTTGTGCAAAGCAAGAATAAAAATGGAAGTGTTCTTTTGAGTGTGTTGTATAGATTATGTTATTTTATTCTATTTTATTTTATTTTGCACTTGTGCAAAGCAAGAATAATATATTTTTACTTATTAATATAAGACCTCTAACATTCCATGAGAAAATATAGAGTTACATGAAACAACTTAGAAGAAATTATTATGAATAAAAATGTTGGAAGCTATTGACCATACTCATGTCTTCCTATTAAGATATCTTGAACCTATGAAAATGTTATCTTAACCTTTCATGATGTGAAAAACCTTTAGAGGGATACAATTATCATGAATTATTAATAATTCTATCAATATTCCTATAGAGACTAATTTGAATAGAGAGATTGTCCCGTATTTTTCCCTTTTTCTAACTTTTCTCTGTGTCATTACTAAGATGTTTCTTAAAATCATTGGTATATAGGAATTGCATGCTTGCTCCACCTGAATGAACTTTTTAGGGTAGCTAACAAGTAAGTCTTTATGAAGAAGAGGAGGTTGAGTAAAATAAGAAAAATAATATAAAGAGCATAGATTGATGTAAAAGGAAGGAAGATAGGAATATGAAAGGATTAAGGTTTGCTAGGAATAATGTGAGCAAACTAACTATAACATCAACCTTATTATAATATTTTTGGATGTAATAATATAAATATGAAATATATGAAGATAATTAGGTACAAACACAACAAGAGGTCCATGCAAATCTATATTAAATGATTAACCAACCTCATGCCAAAAGGTTGTAAGAGATGATTCAATATGGAGACCTTATGAGGATCCTTCTATAGATTTATTCTTAGTAATGACTAAATATTACCACTACATGCTTACCTAATACTTGTATTAGAGATATTGATGCTCCGAATTAAAGGAAGTCATGTTATTTTTTGATATTCATGTAATGCATTTGTTATATTTAAGGTAATCTCAAATGAAATATCTTCCTTGTAGTAATAAAAGTAGTTAATGAGTTTTATCAAAGAAAATGATATATATATATATATATATATATATATATATATATATATATATATATATATATATATATATATATATATATATTTCCAAACAATGACCAATGTGATTAATAAGTTTATATAGATGTTATATTAGATCCATCTAGACAAATATTGTAGGATGCACCTTAAAGTCAAAATATGTATTACATGATTCTTTGTACTAGGTGTTAAATCAAGTTTGAAACACAAAATATTCTATGTTTAATTTACCCTCAATATTAGAATCAATAGATCATGGTTTAGGATCAAGTTATATCCAATGAGAATATTTATGATAGGATATTCGGCCCCAAAACCATGGCATAAGAAAAAGAGAGGTAAACAAAAAAAACATTACCTAGATTAAAGAGGTTAACCCAATGTTAGTCATAAGTGGTCCTGTTAAAGTTTTAACCAAAATAGTTAAAACATGATTAAAAAGTTAGAAGGACAAAAATTTGTTATACTAAGGACTATCCTTCAAGACAACAAGCAATTTGACTTGTGTGGTAGAATCATCTAATTATTTTATAAAGGAGTTAATGAAATATAGTTCTTCACTCATGTCTATACTAGAATAAGGGAAACCATCCAATGTAGAGAAACATGTTGAGTACCTCCAAACTATGCACATGCTCCCATCACCCCTTGATTCATGGGATAAGAGAGTTACATTATCAAAATATAAAATCTGAAATATGAAGTCAAAAAATAGAAAGATTTGAGTTGTAGTGTCTCATGGTTAAAGGCTTCATTGGGAGAAGATCAATACAAAATATCAATGTGTTATACTTGGAAATGGTCTTAATGATGATACAAATGAAAATAATATTGCAACATCGTGGAGGTAGCAAATAGTGACCATACACTTAAGAACATTGCCAAAAACCTTAAACCTAGTAGTGATATTTACATCCATGAACATATGGAGATACATTACTCTTATTCTATATCCCAACATTATTTATTCTATTCTTATATTATTATATATATAAACTCAATGCCTCTTTTAAAGTGATCCTAAGTCAAATGAGCATTTAAGTGTTTAGTTTAAATATAATCAGATCTATAATAGGTCATGAATGCAACTAAGTTGGTTTAAGTTTTTAGAATTATAAGATTTTACATTTGATATTTAACAATTTTTTTCTTTTGTTTTTTATGGCATGTGAAATAATAAAAAACATTATGACCTCATTTTATATGATCAATAATAGTCATGTAAACTTTATGTCAGGACATATCCTATAGTAACATCATAATTTTTAATCTAAAAAAGAATAAATGCTACAATTTTATCAAGTGCATATACAATAATAAAAAATTTCATTTAATGAACCAACTATTACAAATATTTTTTTATCTCTAACAATGTTATAGATAAAATCTTCCGTTACATTTAAATTTATCTTTATTATTATTAGCAAATTGAAAATTTTAATTCTGTTTTTATATTATTACTTACACAAACCCAACACCTATATTGAAGTGGTTCAAAATCACTAAAGGCACTATTTAATTTAGGTGTTAGCAAAGCAAGAAAGAAATATTTTAATTAATTAATTTTTTAAATTTTGCGTAACTTTTTTTGTTTGATTTTTATTAGTCTACTCTTTTCCAAGTGAAAAGTCAAAATGAATTATGCAAGTGAAAAAGAAAAAATATATTTTAAAATAATAAATAAAATTATTTTAACTTTATAATAATATTAAAATAATAAATAAAATTATTTTAACTTTATAATAATATAGAGTAGTATATGTTTATAGGATATAGAGCAATTTATTGCAAATAAATACTTTTGCATATTAAATCAAGATTAAAATCTCATGAGTGAACATTATTACGTTATTTTAATTAGCAATATTCCTAACCTTACAAAAAAAAACCAAAATTAAATCTTTTTAAATGATAATTATTGTAATACTATTATATAGTCATAATATAATAAAAGTAAAATTTGTTGCAATCCTATATATCCAATTAAAAAACAAAATAACTTTTTTATATACTAATGCATGTTAGAATAAGTGAATATTCTCTTCAGTTCTTCTAGGATAGATACACTTGAGTTTCCACTCCTCCATGTGTCAGAAGAACACTCAGTGGTGTCTTCATTAGGTTTGATGAGTTGTTGTAATGCAACGGCTCTCAATGATCAACTTTGCTATTTATACAAAGTTGATCCTTGAAATAAACCAATCAGATCTACTCTTCTCTTCATACTTTGTGTAATGCTTTGCATGTCTATATTGGGAAATTCTAACATGGTACCAGAGCAGGATAGATTATGCTAGCATTCTCTCTTGAAGAAGGTTTTTTCAAACTGGTTCTTAATCTCTTTTTACTTTAAAGAAAAGAGGTTCTTATATATTGATCTTAGATGCAATTTTTTTGAGATATTTGCTTATGGTAATACTTTTCAGTTTATCTAATATTTTGTGTTACCATTGATGCAATTTTTTCAAAATTTTCTTTCTTTGTATTCACTATTCTTTATATGCAACTTGAATACCTTCTGAAAATTTTGTTTCTCTGAAATTTACTTCTCAAAAATCCCCTTCTAAAACGATCGCAACTTGCTTTAAAATAATTAAAGACACGCTGCATCCAGTTCTAGGTGATTTATTTTAAAAGACCTCCTCATATGCATTTATTTATACTTTTTTCTCCTTCTTGATATGCAATTCGTCCAACTCATAGCCATCCCTGTGTACTATTTAAACGGAGAAATATATAAATCTACGCATTTTAAAATAAATAAATAAAAGCCTATATTTTTCTATATGTTTTTCTCCAACTAGAACAGAGATCATTCGACTTCCATAAGCCTTCACTACACTTTATCTATAGTGGGGTAAAGAACGTAGCTTTATTTCCTTTGGAGGTAATCTTTTTAAATCCTTTTTTATTCAAAATTTGGTTACTATTCATCAAAAATATTTATTTATACGGATATCTCTCATCGTGTCAACTAGAGAGACTCTAGGTCTAATTAATAGACCGAAGTTCTATATCTTAAATGTGGCCTTGCTTGACCACCGTTTGGCCTTGGCATGCTTGAGTCTTCGCCTCATAATGACATCTCCATTTATTAAATTTTGAAGATCTCGTAATTTCTCAAACTCGATCCTCTTCCCATTTTTTATGTCCTTCGACGCTCCGAGAATTCATGGAGAATTTTTTTATATAAAATACTTACTTAAACACAAATCCATAGTGCTTTTTTGCTATGATTATCTTTGACAGAGCTTTAAGTAATTTGTTTTAGGCATATTAGGTATATGTTATTATTCCTCTTTTCTAAAGTTGTCTTGAAGGTCTGTGGAGTCGTAGCCTTCTCTGCGTAAGAAGTCATTTACGCCTTCCTATCGTCGATGACGTCATCTTCTCTACTATGAGGTGCTTTGTGCCTTCAGTGCCTTCTGTTGGGTGGTGCCATATCTTCTTCCCAGAGCTTATCTTAGACTGCTGACGCAAACCGCACTGCACCTCATCTTCGATCCATTGGTATTGCTATTTTTTAATTTTTTAAAATATCTAATCCTCTGGTGCAGGTAAAGTGCTAAGCAATATCGACGTATAGAGGGTTCCATCTCTGCTATAGTGCCCATCGAAGATCGATAAGGATACCATCCTAGAATAAGTGCTATGAGATACATCATTTGGAAGATTTCATCTCTACTGTAGCACCCTTCGAAAGATCGATAGAGGCGCCATCCACGGTGAAACCAATTTTCTAAACGCTCCTCTGATGTATCTCCTTATTTAAAATATTTTGTTTAGGCTACATTATATGTTCCTTTTACATTTAGTATTCTTGTTCATTATTGTAGCTATAAGATAAAAGAGTGATCCATTCCCAAGTTTTTTCGACCTCTCCTTGGTTCGGATATCAGATATTAGGGACATTGTAAAATTTAATATAATTTTTTTGGGGGGGAGTTTGCTAAGGTGCTTTTTATGCACCTATCTCATATTCGGGGAGTCTGTGGTTGCGTCCCTTAATTTTGCCTCCTATTTATTAATAATTTTGGTATAATTTATTTTGCTTAATACATTAAAGAAAAATATAAATTTAACCATTTTTTTCTTTATAGTATTTCCATTAAGCAATACTTTATATTATACATCTCTCATATAATCTTTATTACATAAGTTCTTGACTATATAGTAAAATTTATATGATAATCTCCTTTTACATTTATCTTCATTAACATAACCTATTTACTTTTGATTTGTTTATATAAATTGCTTAAAATATCAAATGTTTTTAATTTATTCTTCTTTTAAGCAAAGTGTATTTGTTACATTTATTTTTTAAGCAAAAAATATAAAAATTTTGAAGAAAAACTTAATTCAATTTTTTTTAAAGAAAATCTAAGTTTTCTAAATCTTTTCTAAAGATATATCATAAACACAAATATTATATCACCAAAAACTTATTGGGCATCCTATTAACTTATAGTTTCCATCAAGTAAGGGCGAGTAATAAGATACCCAATTAGGTCTGGTTGATATAAAGCCTATAGTTTCCCTCTCGTAAGGGCGGGTATTTGACAAGAAAAGATATATAGGCCTGGCATATTTGTAATCATTAAGCAAAACTTAATATCAAATATCCTCAAAATACTTATAGTTTCCCTCTCGTTAGGGCGGGTATTTTGAGTTATTTGGTGTTTCTTAAAGGTTTGGAATATTTGTTCTCATTAGCCTCGAAGTCTTATCACAAATCCTCAAATTACTTATAGTCTCCCTCTCATTAGGGTGGGTAATTTTGAGGTACTTGGTATTTCCTTCAGGCTTCTGAAACTATTTTCCATTGCATTCTATAAATTAAAGTTAAAGGGGGGAACTTTGGGTTAACTTCAATTCAAATTAACTTCAAAATGAATTCAATGAATACAATTGATCTTCTCACTCCTCATAACTACCATACATGGAAATCCAAAATTTTAAATCTCATTTCCTAGAAAGGGCTCACTCACCTATTAGAAGAAAAGCAACCTGAGTTTGATAAAGAATATGAATTTTTTATTCATAAAGGAAAAATGCATGAAACTATGGGTATTATCAGCTCTAATGTTCATGAAAGTTTGTGGTTTTACATTACAGATTGTAAAACTCCTCATGAAAGTTGGAGAAACTAAAAAATTTCTTTGGAAAAGTAGATCAAATTAGATCAATGCAACTAGAAGCATAACTAACAACTTTGTCTCCTAAATATTTTAGTAGTATTTTTGACTTCCTAACCAAATTCAAAGAAGTCCTCACTCAATACAAATGCAGTGGGAAGAAAAAGACTGACGAAGAGTGCATTTATCTAATTCTTTCTAAACTAAATGGTGTATTTCAAATATTTACAACCACCTTTATATCTACACAATATGCTCTTGGTTCAACCTTTAAAATGCCCTCTTTAGAAGAATTTTGTGATAGAATAACTACAAAAGAAATAAAACTTGCAAGATATGAGATATCTTCCTCTTCCTCTTCCTCCAAAGCCTTAGTAGCCTCCACCTCTACTAAAGAAAAATTCTTTGGAAAACTCACATATAAACATTTGCAAGTCAATATCAATTATATATATATATATATATATATATATATATATATATATATATATATATATATATATTGAGATTGACTTGCAAATGTTTATATGTGAGTTTTCCTAACATTATTTTATTCTTATCCAATTCTTAAAATCATAAATTTTCTCCTGCCTAATTTACCTTTTTGAAGGTTAGAATAGTTTCATAAAAGAAGATTATGTTATTGAATCTGGTTAATTAAACCATGGAGTCTCTTAAGACTTTTCATCCTATTTTTATCGTGTCATATTCATTTCATTTATATATTTGTAAAACTATTTTGGTTTTAGGTGGTGTAATATCTTGGCTTTCTATTTGAAATGTTTCATAAATGAATTTTCTATAATAAGATAAATTAGAGAACTAATGCCACTTTATTATTTTACTCATAAATAACATCTTATAAAAAATTAAGATGTCAAGCATAACTTGTTGGAATATGTGGCCTTAAGCTTCACTTGTGGCCATGATAAAATATTTATATTATATTTATTGTATAGCCTTTGGGCCCTTATACTCCCTGTATAGATGGATTAATTGTAATATTATACTAATAAACTTGAAGGTTGGTTCTTAAACCTTGACTTAAAGGTTGTTTATAATTTTTAAGACCAACCATTTGTTTATCAGTTGGAGTGTTATCCTTTCCTTTAAAACTGAGTGTTATCTTTTCCTTTAATGATATTACTTTGGTGTCTATGGATGCCCTTCTTATTACATGTGTTATTTCTATGAGATACCCTTATTTTTGGATAATGTGTTGATTTCGTTTGTTTCTGTGAAATCTAACATGGTACTAGATTAGATGTGAAACTTCATTACTTGATTACTTGCCTTCAACACTTTTTCTTTTATGTTTACTACAAGAAATAGAGAATTTTTTGGAAGCAATGTTTTTAGAAGCTTTGTGCGCCATTGATAGTATTTTAGGGTTTTCTTGTTAAATCCTTAGGTGAACTTGGATCACAAATATACTAAAATAGTTTTTGTTGCATAAGAAGATATATTTACCAACAAATTCCTTTTCCTCTCTTACGATTCAATTCATTTCCATCTTGACTAGATGGATGCCTTAGTTGATTGAATTTTCTAAGGTTGTTCAAAACTCTTTCATATTTTTTTATGAATATTAAAAACAATTTGATTTCTTTTATCCATTGATTTTTCTCTTGGGTATTGAAGTAGTAGAGAGGATAGGATAAGTTTTATGATTGCAAGAGAAGGAAAGAAGCTAAGTATTTTTCTATAGCTCCATTTATTAAAGGAGCCATGGATGGACTTCAATGCATGGCAAAGACCTTTAAGCCACTTGATAAATTTGTTAAAAGGGTTTGATACTTTTTTTGTCAAAATGGTGAAAGAGGGTGTCTTGATTGGTTACATTCTTAAAAAATATTATGTAGAGCAAACCATAGTAAATATGGATGAACCACTTGTATTTCTAAATCCTTGGTAAAATTACAAAGGGTCTCAATTTGACATTTTTCATCATTTTATTTCGAGGGGTTTCCTTTTCCCCATCCAAAAATTATACTTAAAATTACCTCCTTTTAAAAAAATTAAAATATAAAAATGGAATGTTCTTATAAATATTTTATGCATTAGGGGGAAATTGTGGAAGATGTGAAAATATGAGGTGCTTTATCTGGGCATGAGCCCTATTTGCAAAAAATCTTGGCCTTAAGCACATTGAAGGTTGTTCTTTATAGGATTATTCTTGTACATTGGGAACCCCATGTCACAAATTTGAGTTGAGAGGAGTTCACTTTATTTTTTATAGGTTGTGGATGGTTTGTGGGGTGCAATCCCATTCCACACATGTCACTTTATAATGGAAAGGAGATCTCCCTCTTAGAACACAAAGCAATGATTAGTATGATGGGATGGGTAACATGTGGGTAAGAATTTAGTTCCACATTATCCGGGTTTAAATCCTACCCCTATTACCTTGTATGGAAGGAATATGATGCTTGGAAAGAAGCTTGTGGAATCTTCTTTGGTGAAATATTAGTTGTATGTTGTTGTTTAGTAAAGCACTTTGGTGGCTTGGAAAAGAGTGAAGTCAGCATTAAGGCATTATGCCTTGGAGGTCTTGGGTTTGAACCTCCTCCACACCTTTTTTTAGAACATTGGATGGCGTGGTCCTATCATCTTGATGTTTTGACTATATAAACTCAATTTGACAATTATAACTAGTCACATTGTAAACTCAAGTTGACTATTTGCTTAGTGGCATGCCTAGTCAATAGTAGATTTAAAATACCAAATTTGACACAAAGGTGACACATGACAACATCCTATTCACAAGTTTTGTCTGCAATGATATATATAATCAACATCCAAATGACAACCCCTACCAATTTCAATGACAATTGACAACATTTGGTTTATTAAAACACTATTTAGTCAATGCATAGTTGGCATTCCCATAGTAGTTTAGTCAACAAGACATGACATTCTCCCATTTATTGAAGGTAATTTTTTTTTTGGTGTCTTTTTATATGATTTTTGATTCAAACTTACAGTAGTCATAACATTGCATATGGAAGCTTATTGAGTGCATTTTTTCAAAACATAGTTTATAAGCTTCTTGCATTGGCAATATTAATATTTGTCATAACTACATATAAGAGACTATATTTTAGTAGGTATTCCATAGATTAACATATGTGTTTGATCAATGCACCTAACTATGTCATATGAAAAAGTAATATTAGAGCTTTGATGTAAGGGACTCCTCAAATATGTATATAAGAATCATCTAGCCACTAATTTTAATGAGAGAAAGTAGTTGTTAAAGGATATGAAAGAGAAGGATGTTGGTATAATTTCTCTTCATATTTACAAGATATATTGTATCCACATTAAAAAAACCTTAGGTCCAAAGAAATTATTGAAAAACTTTCAAAATATGTATGATCATATTGACTGTACATGGGGTGATAGATTAGAGACAAAACCTACTACTTTAGACATAGGGAACTTTTATACCATAAATGAATACATCAATAGTTTCAAGAAGTTGGAAGAAGACATCTACATTTTTAAAAATGGTGATAGTGGAAAGGAGCCTATTGGTCTACTCAATATTGTATTGAGCAATATTTCTTAAACTTATGATATGATTGCCATTGTGTTTCAAATGCTTAAAGTATACTTTCCTAAGATTGGTCCTCCTCTTGATGATATGTTCAAGTAACTTCACCATAAATCTTAGCAAGAGAGGCATAAGATTCATTCTCTCATTATACAAGCTCATGTAAAGGAAGAGGTTAAAACAAATGTTTACAAGACATTGAATCAAGTAGAGAAGAAATTTAAGAAGCCTATTTACAATTTTTATATGAAAAAAGCACAAAAGATAAGGTGTTTTGAGTTGTAGATTAATAAAATTGAAGAGGAATTAAAAAATTACAGAGCTAATATTGCTCTTTTCTATGCTTAGGGTAAGGATGATCATGATGGGGAGACCTCACACGCATATGTACTTGTTAATTAAATATATTGGACAACCACCTCTTCTAAAGAGTGGAATGTATACTTAATAACATGTTGACACATGACTAATAATCACCATATCTTGCATGAGTATAGTACATAATATTCTAGAGAGTGTGCAATTACTAGGGATGATTTCTCTTTATAGGTGACTAGATGCGTTGAGGTAAAAATTGGGTTATATTTATTTTATGAAGTTCTTTATGTTCCTAGGGTGGACCTTGATTTTTTGTCTATCTATCATATTTCTTATATGAATAAAAGTTCTAGTTTTGGCTAGATTGATGGGTGAAAAAAGATAGTGATGATGGCTTCAAGATAGTTATCTCAAGATATTATGATGACTTTGACCAGATGTATAAACTTGGTGACCGTCCAACTTCATATTCTTCCTCCTCAAAGAAAAGAGACATTGTAGCTAAACTAGCATCAGTAGATGATGTTAGTAATTGATGATATCACAAACTTAGAAAATCTTGGATATGCATCCTTGTGGTGCAGGAGTTAACATAAGTTGGATACTAGACTTCTTTCTATCTCTTCTCTTATTGGTGTTTGTAAGGGATTTATCTTGGGTAAACATCATCAAGATTCATTTCTAAAAGGTTCTATTAGGCATGTTGTATAAACCTTGAATCCTATTCATAGGGACATCGTCTCTTTCTAGGACTATGCACCTTATTACATTCATTAATGACATTTCTAATTATATCTAGTTGTACACAATTCATAGCAAAAAGCTTTTTTTTTTAAGTTCAAGGACTTAAAAGATCTTATGAAGAAGTTTTTTAATAAGAATATAAAGTGTGTGAGGATAAATAGAGAAGCTCAATATGTGAATCAGACCTTTGCTAATTTTTTGACTCTTTATAGTATTTCTTTTCATAGGATTATTTGGTATACCCCAAAACAAAATGGGTTAGTTGAGTAAAAATATGATTATTATGTATATGGATAGATGTATGTTGCATACCAAGAAAATAGGGCATACTTTTTTGGGGTTAAGTAGTGACATATGTAGTGCATATCATCAATCAAGCTCTAACTCAAGCCATTCAAATTATAACACTTATTGAGATATTTATTGGTAAAACGTATGACATCTTTGATTTCCATATATTTGGATCCATTACATGGGTCCATATTTTAAAATATACATAGAAGAAGGTTGATTTGAATAGTCATCATTCATTTTTATGAGGTATTTTAACACCTCCAAATATTATTGCTTGTATGAGCCCAATAGTTGAGGCATTCTCATTTGGAGAGATGTTATCCTTGATAAGGTACTTCCAACCACCTCTTCTAGAACTCTTCCTATTATTTTGGCCAAGGACTCTTCTTTTATATATCCTTTACTGGTTTCTACTATCTCAAAGATTCTCATTAGCACCATTCCAATATTTTTAGTAGGACCCTTTAATTTGACTCTTCTTTATTTAGTTTCTTTTACAACACCTACAATTTTGGATCCAAAAGTAGTAGAGATTAATCCTTCTATGCCTTATGTAATAGTAATGGACGTTAAAGTACATGATGATTTTATATTGGATACTTTAATATATATTTCTAATACTTATCCATAGGGTGTGCCTTAGTATTCCACTATTTGTCCAACATATAAGTAGGTTTGGACCCTCCTCATCAAAGGTTAGCTCCTTCTTTCTTGGGAGCATTATTGGAAGACTCCATCATGAGATTTAATATAAAGGATTAATTATTTTGGATATCCTCCAATGTGTTCTTATCCCAAGGGTTGCTTAGATTTGAAGGATGCTATGATTACTGAGTATAGGTTATTGATAAGAAAATTAGACATGGAATCATTTCTCTTATAAAATCAAAGAATATTGTTGGTTGTAAGTGGGTCTATAAGGCCATATAGAAATTCAATTTTTAGGTGGATAAGCACATGCATGATTTTTTGTTAAGGTATTCTCTTAGAGGGAGGGAATTGACTACTTGGATATGTCTACCCTAATTGCTAGGATGGAATTTATTTGAATGGTCCTATTTTTTGTTACTTATTATAGTTGGGAGGTATATAAAATGGATGTGAAGAGAGACTTTCTTCATGATCAGCTTTAAGAAGTTATTGATATATTATAACCATAATTTTGAGATTGAAGAACCTACTTCTTTGGTATATTGATTGAAGAGATAATTATATGGGCTTAAGCAGGCTTCTGATGGTTGGTGTGTGAAGATAGATTTGCTCTTTATTAGATATGTATTTAGGCACTATGAGGTAAGGAATGAAGTCTATATCAAGAATCAACATGATTAAACTTTGGTTATTATATTGTATGTTGTTGATGTTCTCATCATGGGAAGTTCAACATCCTTACTTTACGAGATGAAGTCATGATATCATGACACTATTGAGATGATATATTTAGGTCTTCATTAAATTTTAAGGATACAAATTGCGTTGTCACCTTTTAGGACCACCATTTATTAGCCCAAGTATGCCTTGAATTTTCAACAATGGCTCAAAATGGAAGATTTCAAACTTGTTTAGTTCCCTTTACTTCTAGTTGAAAGTTGTGAGTAAATTTATCAACTCTGAAGATGCTAATTTGTCCCATTCACTTGTTGAAGGTATTTCCTACCTTAACCACACTTAGTTGGATATCATATTTATTGTTAGTTAATACTCTTGGTATATGTAGGAAACATATGAGTCATTGGGAAATAGCCAAATCGACCCTTTAGTACATCAAAAGTACATACCGGTTGGATATTCATTATTCACTTGGAGCACCTCTACTCTTAACATGTTTGTTTGATGTAGATTAAATCAAGGTTCTGGAGTAGTGGTGCTCCACTATATGATTAATTCTCTATTTTGGATCTTGAGTGATCTCTTAACATTTATATAGTAGTCCACTATATCTTAGTCTTCTACAAAATTTGACCATGCTATCAATGAGGTCATCAAATATTTTTGATGGATGATGAGTTTGGAGCAAGTGGGTACTCCTCAATAGTTTCTAGTCACTTATCTTCATGATATTTATAGTTTTAAAAATCTTATCTACAATCTGGCATTTCATTAGCAAACCAAGCATAATAAGGTTAGAATACACTATGTTCAATGTATTTATTCCCATGGGTTGTTTAAACTAGTTTATGTACTATCTATAGAGTAGACATGCCTATGTCTATATGAGTATAGATATTCAAATTATAAAATAAATATGCTTTATATTTTAAGCAAGGTTTCAATTAGGAATGTAATAAACAAGCCTTATATCTACATGCAACTTAATTTTTTATGATAATACAAAATTTATCTATAATAAATGTTGAACGATTAGTCCTCTAAGACAATGTGGTTATGCATTTTTATTCCTTTTATTTTTCCTTAATAACTAATAAAAAGAAGAGAAAGCAACTATAAATAGATAATGAACAAATGATATAAAATGAAGTACAAAGTCTAAAATAATGAAAATGAGAGAAATAAATAATTTTATCTTATTCTACCCTATGGAAGTAGTGCTACCCATTACACAAGTGTTTCTAACACTTTTGACAATTAATGGTGCTTTCATTTGTATTCGCTTACTTCAACAAATACCTAGAAAACATACAAAATAAAAAGGTATCAGATGTGGAGGGGGCTACCTGAGTCAATGGAGGGTTATTTCATCCTTGACTAGCATTAGAATCCTATTCATAGAGAAAGTGTGAAAGAAAAATCTAAACATTCTAGTATTTATATGAGAGTAAAAGTGCTACAATTGAGCAAAAACATTGGTAATGATTTCAACTATAGGTGGATTTTTTATTATCAATAAGAAAAGAAATTGGTTGTATGATTTATAGTCTTTATTATAATAGAATTAGAGCAGAACTGTGTTACTGGTACTATTATTTTGTGATGCTTCTAAATATAGATGTAGTAGAATAGGTTTTAAAGCTTAGAAACACGTAATAAACTAATGAGGATGTAAGACCCCAACTAATAAGGTATAGGGATCAAAATAGAGATATGCTATTGAATAATTTAATTGCAAATGATATGATTTAAATGAAATATTAAATTCCTAATTGATTAAATTGATTGAGAAAAGACTATGGAAAGTATAAAAAGATAAAAACATATGATTAAAAGATAAAATAAAGGGGTAAGAAGCAAATAATGTAGCCTCTTATAACAAGCATCCCTAGATGCCCATAGATATGTGTAGTTGTAGATGATTGTATAAAATCCAATAGCTTTCATGCAATATTGTACAAATATATCCTTGGGAGAACCTTGATGATATTTGTATGGGATATTGAAATCCAAGTCAGTAGCACTTCATTATGCAAATATTGAGTACAAATTTAGATAGAGGATTGTTACTTGGAGAGTGGATTTTAATTAGAAACTATTTCACTATTCAAAATATGGATATGTGGATTGGGATTACCCTAGGGTTGGATTTATAGAAGCCATGGTTCCCCTTGGAGGATCCTCAAAAGGATCTTCTAGAATTAGCAATTTGTAGTAATGGTATGCTACATGGAGAGGATCATCTTGATTGAAGGATGCTTCATGGAAGGTTAACATCTAAGGGAATATAAGATGTTGGATGGAAATCAAAAGGATAATGTTTTGGATATTTAATTGCCAATCAAGGCACTATGAGATGGTAGATGAAATATGAATGTCAAGTCTAGTCTAGATTTAGTGGCTAGATGGAACCTACCAAATACCTTTATTTTTTTTTGTATTATGATAGTCAATAGAACTATCATCATGAGTATTAGCAACACTAATGATACCTATTTTAATGCTAAAATTATTGTTGTTGGATTGGATGGACAGGAAAATATAAAATCCAATAAGTTGGTAGAAGCACTGCCAACTTATTAATAGCATCAACTAGTGCTACCACCTTGGGTAATACTCGTTTGCTTTGGAACATTGAATTCCCCTATATTTGGTAATTAGATTCTTGATTTGGTTAAGATGCTTTATTGGCTAGATGATTTAGATGTTGGTAAGTTTTGAAGATTTTATGACGTGTTCAAAATTTGTTGTCTATGCTAATGGATCACTCATGGATATTGAAACCAAAGATACTGCATATGCAATACCTATTCTTGTTATTATAAAGTACATAAGGTTTTCAATTAAAACTCTATATTTATTCTCATCCACTCTTCCACTTTCATAATCATTGCACATTATTTTTCCTTATGCAAGTTGAGTGGAAACATATTTACAACTTTTCATGCCAAACTTATTCAATATACCATGTGCATATTTAGATTAACAAATAAATATCCCATCATGTGTTTGATGTACCTCCATGTTAAAAAAATAATGCATCAAACCCATATAACCCATTATCAATCATATAATTTGAACAATGAAAATCTATATGCAAATACTCTTTATTTAAAACTTCTATAACATTACATGCCAAGAACATATTTATCTTTCATTCATATCACAAGTTTTCCTTTCTTCCTCCATTTCTTGCCTTAATTTTGCATTCTCTTTTATACTAGACATACCATTTACAATAGTGGCATTGCACATTTCTCTTATCTCAATGTCCACCCCTTCTTATTCCACTATATCCTTCTCTTCTACCATGGTGTCTTCCTCTTAAAGAATATTGAATTTATAGCTTCCTTCTCTAACCTTGGGATTATGATCTTGATTTAGTCCCATTATTTTTTGACACTCTAGCCTTGGAAGCAAAATTTTTCTCCAAGTTTTCTTCTTCGCTATTTTTATTTATTTCTTCATAGGATATAAGTGATCCTACTTCGGCTTTGGTGAGGGTATTTCTTTCTTGAATTTATTGTTTAAGTGGCAACCTTGCTTGTGCAGGAAAATTCAAATTTGAATACCTTTTGGTTCTTGTATATTTTGAATATCCCTTTGTAAAAGGTTCGGGATCCCTTTCAAAACCCCTTCCTCCAAGAAATACAAAAAAGAAGTGATCCTACTAATTTTTCAAATTATAACTTCTTCAAATTTTTAATTTCTTTAATGATCAATGCATAATCGTTCCACATTTTTATTAAGAATATAAACATAATTTTGACAATATGTCCTTGTCTCATTCCATCAACATTGATATTACATGATGTTATGCACCCTTATACAACAATATTCCACATTCACCTTGCCCTGTATTATTATATTTTTATGTTCTTTGTTTTTTTTTTGAAAAAATGAAAAACTTGTATTAATATAAAGAGCTGTTACAAATGGGAGAAAGCACATCCCAGCCAAGAGCAAACACCAAGACAACAATAGCAGAGCAGAAAAATTTTCACAAACCAACAAAGAGCACAAAAGCCAACAGGGCACGAAAAAGCGACATGTCACAAAAACGCGACATGTCGCGAAATCGTGACAGTCAGCCCCATCTCGACCGCCACGGCGCCCCTAGTCACGAAAATGTGACATGTCACGAAATCGCGACAACCAGAGCCCTCGACAGCCGACCGTAAAAAAGATCACAAATCGTGACATGTCACGAAATCGCGACAACCAGAGCCCTCGACAGCCGACTGCAAAAAAGGTCGCGAAATCGTGACGGCACCTCCCTCCGGAACTCTAGCAACAAAGGTGTCGCGAAATCGTGACAAAAAATCCAAAGAGCTCCCGAACTCCAGAAAGGTCACGAAATCGCAACAAGATTTCTCCAAATCGCCCATCCAGCATGAGTGTCGCGAAATCGCGACGAATTATCCATTTGGTGCCCAAGCCGTAGAAGGGTCGCGATATCACGACAGTTTTTCCAAAAGCCTCTTAAGTGCCAAAAGTGTCACGAAATCATGACAAGAATTCCTTTCGGCACCCAACCACAAAAAGTGTCGTGAAATCACAACCAATTTTCCATTTTGCATCCAATCGGCAAAAGAGTCGCGATATCGCGATAGGTTTTCCTTATGACGCTAGTTTGCCCAAAGTGTCGCGATATCGCAACAAGTTTTCCTTTTAGCTCCCAAACCTAAAAACTGTCGTGATATCGTGACGAGTTTTTCACATTGCACCCAGTCTTCAAAAGTGTCGCGATATCGCGACAAGTTTTCCAGATAGTGCCCGTTCGCCAAAACTGTCGCGATATTGCGACAAGTTTTCCTTGCAACTCCCAAACCTCAAAACTATCACGATATTGTGACGATTTTTTCACATTGCACCCAGTCTTCAAAAGTGTCACGATATCGCAACAAGTTTTCCAGATGGCGCCAGTTCGCCAAAACTGTCGCGATATCGTGACGGTTTTTCCTTGCATCCTCCAAATAGCAAAAAGGTCGTGAAATCACGACGGAATATGCACTGTGCTCCAATTTCCAAAAATTGTCGCAATATCACGACAGTTTTCCTCCTTGTCGACCCTTCGCCAAAAACGTCACGAAATTGCTACATCTGCCATCCAAAGGCCGTGTTGGCTCACCAAGTCGTGAAATCGCGACAGCTTACCAGCGGAGGTCACAACAGCACAACAAGTCATGAAATTGTGACAAAAACCAACCTTAGCCATTTTTTTACTCATTGACGCAGGGATCATTCCAAACCTACCCGAATCACTTCATCAATCAGAGGCATGTCACTGTGCAGCTGCACTCCTACCTCTTTCTCAGCACCCATATTTGCAAGAAAGTCAGCCACCTTGTTCAAATTTTGTCTCACATAAACCGGGATCACATCATCTAACTCCCTCCATAAATCCTTGATTTGGGAAATCAAAATCCGTAGCCTCCAAGATTTCGAGGAGAAGTTTCGCATGCAGTCAAGAGTGCCGACTAGAACTTGTGAATCAGATTCAATAATTATCCTCCTATGACCCTGCTTAATAGCCCAAATAGAAGCGGACTTGATCGCAATGGCTTCTGCTTCATTGTTTGTAGCTCTACCCAAACCCTGTAGTTCCCAGTAGAGCATCAAACCAACATGATCCCGATAGACAACACCAATACCCGCACTGCCCGGGTTGCCTTTTGCAGCCCCATTCGTATTGATATTGATCCAGCCTACTGGGGGATGTTTCCAACATTCTCTATCTTGTCTCTCTGGACCTTCTACCCCCTCCTCTGAAAGCCCAAGACCAACCTGATTCTCCTCATCAGCATTGATGGCCACAGTTTCTATAACTTTGCTCCAAATGACCTGCCAGACGTCGTCTGTCGAGGAGAAAGTTTCTCTAAAGATCCGGGCATTTCTCTCCAGCCAAACTTGCCACTAAATGAAGAGAAAGCCAAGCTCCCATCCAATACAAAGAGCTGTAGATTTAAATCTGCCCCTTTTCCATATTTCCCAAATTTTGGCACGATTTAATTCACCATTTGCCTGAAATTTATATTGAGAGAACCAACGCTTCCATATCTGATGCGTAAAAGGGCACTCGAACATTAGGTGATCGGCAGTTTCCTCATGTTTATGACACAGAGCACACTGAGAGGGACCGATGATTCCTCTACATCTGAGCTTGTCAAAGGTGAGAACTCCATTGTACATGAGCTGCCAGGCAAAGAAATTCACTTTCGACCAGCCCTTGGGATGCCAAATCCTTCTCCAATCCTGGACCGAAAATGAATGCGGGGGAGGCTCATGGAGGATCTGCTCATAACCATCCTTTACTGAATAGACCCCAAGGCTCCCATAGCCCCAGGATAATTCATCCTCCTCATCCCTCCCTATAAGGAACCTTTCAGACAAGATTTTGTTCAAGATGGGTGCCAGCTCTGGAGGGATTGTTATTGGCCACTCATCCCACCTCTTAAACTTTTTAAATTTATACTCCCCCAATTGGCTGGTGTTAAAATAGATTTCAATGAGGACCCACCCCTAGGCTTCTATGGCGGAATTGATTGGTTGTAATTCAGGAAACATAGCAATGATGGGTGGGTACTGGTCCCAAGAATCGGTCCAAAAATGAGCCTTATCCCCTCTTCCCACTTTCCAAAAAAGCTGGTCTTTTATGACTTGAGATCCAAGCTTGAGAGTCTGCCACACTAAGGAACCAGTACCATCCAGGGGGAAGCGACCCACTTCAGTAGGGTGGACAGGGCCCAAATATTTGCTGGATAGGAGTCGACTGAATAGGGAGGTTGGCTAGGAAATCCACCTCCAATACAATTTTCCAGCCAAGGCTTTGTTATTAAGCTTGGAGCTTCTCAGGCCCAGCCCTCCTTTATCCTTAGGCTGGGTAACTTTATCCCACCCAACCAGAGCCCATTGTTTCTCCCCGTTTGCACCTTCCCATAGAAATCTTCTAGCCATTTTGTCCAACTCTTTCCAGATGGATTGAGGGGCAGTCAGGATAGAGAATTTATAGATTGGCATAGCATGAATAACTGACTATAGGAAGGTTAATCTACCCCGAAGGTTAATCTACCCCCATAGCTTAACCATTTGTGGGACCAATGATTCATTCCATCTTTGATACCTTCTATTAGATCCTTCCAGATATCTAATTTTAGTTTTTTGAAATGTAGGGGAACGTCCAAGTAAACTATTGGAAGAGAAGTCCTTGTGAATCCCAGGATCTCAATAATCCTATCTTGCAGCCTTTGGTCAAGATTGAAAAATACCACTTTAGACTTCCTGTCATTGAGGACCTGGTTTGAGGCCCTAAGGTAAACATTAAGAGTATCTCTGATTCCTCTGGCTTCCCTAAGATCGGCCACACCAACCAATCCAGTATCGTCCACAAATTGCAAATGGGTTAAGGTTTCCTCCCCAACCTTGACACCAATTAGCAGGCCTTGTTGCCTTCTCCTCAAGAAGAGTCTGCCTAATCCTTCAGCTAGAATGAGGAAAATATAGGGAGAGCAAGGATCTCCTTGACGAAGGCCATGAGAGGCTCCGAAAGGGAGCGAGGGAAGACCCTTTATAAGAACAGAATAAGAAGGTGTAGACACACAGCTCATGATCCAATCAATCCAGTCCTGGGAGAAGCCAAAGGCTACCATAATTTTTGACAAGAAGCTCCACTCCACCCGGTCATAAGCCTTGGACATATCCAATTTAATAAACATTCCTTTATTACCTGATTTTTGCATAGTATGGATAGCCTCCTGGGTGAGAATCACCCCATCCAAGATTTGTCTTCCCTCAACGAAGCCCCCTTGTTCTGGAGAGATGATGTTATGGAGAAGTGGTTTAAGCCGCTCAACCATTGTCTTGGTGATTATTTTGTAAATCACGTTACATAAAGCAATAGGTCTGAAATTCGAGATCTGAGTTCCCTCCTCCCCTTTTGGAATTAAATAAATGAAGGTATGATTAATAGACCTGAGCATTCTTTTATTGATTATGGATTCCTCTGTCACAGCCAAAACATCCTCCCCCAAAGTATCCCAAAAGGCTTGAAAAAACTCAATAGGAAAGCCATCTGGGCTAGGAGATTTACTAGTACTCATACCAAAGACCACATTTCTTAGTTCATTTCTCTCAATGGGTCTAAGCAGGGCCTGATTTTCTTCTTCAGAGATAATAGCAGGAATGACATTAAGAACTTCAAACTGAGCCTCAGCATCCTGTTCCATACTTTCAGTAAAAATTTTATAAAAGTAATCAATTGAGTGTTGGTGCATATCAGGAAGGGTATCAAAGATATGACCATTCTCATCTTTAAGGGCTTCCATATTGTTCAGCTGTCTCCTAGCACAAGTTGATCGGTGAAAAAATTTGGTATTTCTGTCCCCTTCTAGTAACCAAGTATTTCTTGCCCTATGTTTCCAGTATATCTCTTCTTGGTTATCAATGGCCTCAACTGCTTTACGCAAGGCATCATCTTCAGATTTGAGTTGCTCAGTAATTGTTCCTTCCCTAAAGAGTTTCTAAACCTCCTCCCATCTAGCCATCAAGGGGGCCCTTTGGAGCTGAAAATCTGACCTATTTTCTTTCCTCCATTGTTTCAGTTGAAGTTTAACATAGTGAAGTTGTTTATGAAATTTGAACATTGCTGTCCCAAAAGGAGGACGGCCTGCTTCCCACCATTGTGGAATTTTTTGACGAAGATCCTCCTTTTGCAACCAAAAATTCTCAAATTTAAAAGGCCTGTGATGCTGTTCTATCAAAGTCCCTCCCTCTAGCAAAATGGGAGAATGATCAGAAATAGGGCCCTCCAAAATCTGAAACTTAGTATTCCATTTTACAAAAGCTTCCTCAGAGACCAGAAAATGATCTAACTTTACCTTCCTGCTGTGTGGTTCCTGCCTCTTGTTTGTCCAAGTGAAATAGGATCTAGGGCCTTGAACATCAACTAATTGAAAAGCTTGGACTTGGGCAATCAGAAGCCAGTCCCCAGGATCCAAAATTGGGGAGCCACATTCCTGGTCATGAGCAGATAAATTTACATTAAAATCCCCTGCAATAATCCAGTCTAGGTATTCTCTAGATGACCTCATATTATGAACAACTTTCCATTGAAGCCTCTGACCATCAAGGTCTTGGGCCCCATAAAAGTTAGTGATTAAGACATGTTCTGCTGTGAAGTTATTTCTGAAGTGAGATGTAAGGACACCCCTCCAAGCTATATGTTCTACTGTAGTCCAATCCAAAGGATTCCAGAGAGTAACAATCCCCCCTGAAGCTCCTTGGGCAGCCACATCCATATGGCCAGCGCCCCGCCAGATTCTATTAACTATTTTACTCATAATATCTAAAGACATTTTTGTTTCCTGAATAAGCAAAAAGTCTATTTTACATTTTCCTAAGAGTATTTGAACAGCAGATTGATGGGTTCTACTATTTAAACCCCTAACATTCCAAGATTGTATGATCATTGAAAACCTTGAGAGCAGTAAGAATCAATAGTCCTCACCAATCCTCCATTGATCAGTTTATCCCCTTGAGTTGCAATCAGATCCTTATTTGACTTTCTGCCCGCTCCTTGAGTGTTGCTGCTTTTGGATCTCTTTTCTACCCGAGAGATACCCGTGGTTGGCCTTTCTCTATTTTTTTCCTGTAATTCCCATGCTAACGTCATTAATTATCGGCGGCGCTTGGGAGTGCACTATCGTTGTCCCCCGCATTTTCTGGCGAAAATACCTCAGAGGGCACAAACACCTATTCTAAAATAGGAGGAGATGAAGGAGAGATATGAGTTTGTAGGTTATGGGTCTCAATATTCCCATCTACACCTTCCATATTCTGATCCTCCTGATCCACTAATGACTTAAATATTTCATATCTGTTACTTGGCTTAGATTGAAATTGCTCCTTACCATTTTTCTTCAGCTTTCTCCTTCGCTTGGCCTGTTCAAAGCCATATTTCTGACCCTCATTGCCCTGAGGAGTATTAGATGTTTCCTTAGCAGAAGAAGACTTTTCTTCTCTGGAGCGATTTGGCATACCATGCTGGGATTCCGTTTTGGAGTTCAAGAGGTTTGGACAAAACTGGGCCAAGTGCCCATGTTTATGGCAGACTCTGCATCTGAAAGGCAATGCCTCATAGTCTAACTGTTGGATCCAGGATACCTCTACCGGGTCCAGCTCCACCTCTCTTTGGTAGAGGTTGGCTGATGTCCATTTCCACATAGATTCTGGCATAGACACCAGAGATACCTTCTATAGTATCCCTTGAAATGCCCAGGTATCTACCTAGGGAGTTACCTATCATTTCCAAGATTGGCTCCCCCCAAAACTCCATTGGCAGAGCGTACAGCCAAATCCAGACCAGGACAGCCGTGGGTTCAATGCGGGGATTGAATCCCACTCTCCAGGGTTGGACAAATAACCCTGTCAGGCCGTGGTTTCTCTTCTCTGATTCAAATGCTTTGTTTCTATCAGCTAAGGAAGAGAAGCTAACGATGAAATACCCGTTGCTGATAAACCAAAGGGAATACTCACCATGGGGCTCCCAGTTCTGTCTGACCCAAGTGTGCAAGAAATTCAGGGTTGGTCGTATACCCATGAATTTGCAAATCAAATCATGATTAGCTTTGTATAAAATTGTGTCTTCTACCAACTTTGGTTCGATTACAATCTTAGGTCTTGAAGTAGATTGTGGAAGGCAACCATTGACACGATGTGCCGCAAAACCCTTACCAACATTCTTGAGCATCATATTCAAAGTGTTTCTCTGCACTTCGTCATTAGATGACGAAGGATTGTCCTTAAGCATTTCAGCATAGGAGCTCTTTCTCCCAGAAAGAGGACTTGGAGGAGACCCCATTGGGCCCTCTTGAAGCGGCACACGATCCTTCAAAACCATAGAAATAGAACAACACAGAAAACTACCTGAAGGCCTGGATTATCCTATGCTTCGGGAGTCCAAAAACATCGCCTGTCACCTACACAGAGATTTTCCCACCAAAACGCCAAATCGCCAGTACTACAAAACCACTTATTTTTATGTTCTTTGTTACATATCTATAACTTCACTATTTAATCTTGAATATGCCTATTATAGGTTATCTTCAAGGTGTATCAAGATTTTTTGGTAGTCATGATACTTGTAATTCTTTGCAAAGTGCGTGTATCATGAGTAGCTTGTATGTGATATAAATAAATGGTATTTTTTATTTGTGCTTCTTTCATATTTTTCTATAGATTATAAATTTCTTAATTTTTTTTTTTGTATTAATTTTTCACAACAATACAAACTTCCTTAGAAATAAATAAATTCCTCATCTTTATGCACCAGTAATCATAGTTTTCTTCTTTAAATTATTTCCTTAACAAACTACAACAATAATGTATGATTTTTTCCTTAACAAACTTAAATTTTTAATTCTCTAGTTAAAAATAATTAAATCCTTAGGTTCTCTACTTCTCCAATCTCCAAAATCTAAGCTCTGGTATTAATATGTGAGGTATTGTGGTATTAAAATAGAAATTAACACAATACAAAATGAAGGAAAATAATAGAAAATGTAATTGGACAAAACCCTTAAAAAATACTTCATCAATATTCAAACCTATACATTTGACTTAAATACAATGACCTATACTATCTTGAATTAAAGGGTACACTTATTTGGGTCACTATATTTGGGTAAATTTCATTCTATATTTATCCACACTTGGGTAGGAGAGCACTATTGCTAACCTATTGTTTTGAAGGACTGTGCTTTTGCATGCAGCACAATATTTGGTGGGAGAGATTTGAGTTCACCAAAGAATCTATAGATCTCCTAATATAGTTTGATGTGTTTGATTTTGACAAACGTCTATGTTTAGTAATTTATCCTAGGATCTAATGTGTGATATGAGAATGCAATGCAATGCAATATAAAAAACATTGATGCAAAAGACAAAGTATTATTCTATATGTGTTAGCTTTTGATGCCACATACATTGGGAGATACCAATCACAAGATGCAAAAAGAAATAAAATAGATCTACAAGATGACTGCAATATGCTATAAATATAAATGGTAAAAATATTACAATAGTAGCTATGGAGGAAATGGACAGTCCGAGCTCTAAGCTTATAGATCACACACACACTGCCCTACTACCTACACATTGACTATGATGATGTTTGTGATCCTCCTTGTGATACTTTGACTTCTATACCTATGGCCATTATATAATAATATAAGTTCCTTGGCCAAAAATCTATCTATTTATACAAGTGGACACCTTGCACATTATAGATTGCACATTGATACTTGTGCATTTATTACATTGCATGAAGTAACTAGATAACTTCTCCCTAAGTTAATCTAATGTCCTAAGTATGTACCAAGGAAGGTACATTTACATGACCCAAATAATGTAATATGCTCTATTTATAACACCCCCTATATTACAATATTTAGGTATTAAATACTTTAGTCTTCAATGTGGATCTTATTATATCTGATGGCTTTGAATCAAATCTTTTTCTTCGGTTGCTTCATGGCTTCTGACATTTTCCAGTTCTTGGTTCCTTGATGTCAAGTGTTTTTTATGAAAAATTGTTCTCATGATTCTGCATATCATGGGTGGATCTGAATATATTCTTCTTCTTCCTTTTGTACCTGTGTAACACCTATTTCTATGTTCTTCATAAGCATCAACCTTGAGTTCAAAGTTATTAGACCCATCTTCAGTTCTTGGAGGTAACAATTTATTTTTTGTCGTAATCTTCTTTCAAGACCCTTATAGTACATGTGTTTAAAATAATAGGAAAAATATCAGTGATTTATCTCATAACAATATTTGCAAGGATGGAAACTCCAACAATTAGTCTTTTCATGACCATATTTATTGCATTATGTGCACAATAGAGATGATTTGGTGGCTTTGAAGTCTAATTTAGGGATATCATGTGTGTCTATCTCTTTAATGAGATATTCTAACCAAATGTGCACAATTGAATCTATTCCATACTTTCCTTATTGTATAAAATCTTATTTATTATTTTTTTCCTATTTTGGGTCTCTCTCAATATTAGATTCACTGGATAAATCTCCCTTTATATGGCTACGAATTTCAAAACTTATTTCGCATTATATTGGTTCTTTCTTTTCTTTCCTCTTTTCATCAATTTAATCCATCATTTTTTTAATCCATATTGGTATATTTCTCATTCCACTTCTAAGAGTGTTGCTTAGCATGCTAGTAGTCATTGGTATTGCCTGAATTCTTTGGGATAGAGAAGTTCTATCTTATGGCTTCCTACTAGAATAATTGATCTTTGATAGAAGTATATAAGCTTGATTTGATAAAACCTATATTAATCCTTGATTCTTGTGGGCTTCCTTATGTCTCTCTAGTAATGAGAATGAGTACTCAAGGATTTTTAGATTTTGTAGATAGCTTATATATTGCTATTGGATTTGCAACTTGATAAAAAATAGAATCTGATATTACCAAGTTTAGTAGAATGCCTTATGACTCCCTAGTATGTTTTGGACAATATATGAAGTGCTTTTTTAATATATAGTTCAATCTTGGTTGATTTTGTAAAGTTATGTAAATGCTAAAATCAACTTTTATTGTCCTTATTGCTCCTATTGAACTAAGAACTTTTTATAGATTTCAATATGTTTTAATGTTGGATATTTTGTATCTATTTGAGAAGATTTGAGACAAGTAAATATTATAATTTCCAACCTTTTTGATAAACCTCTTATAATGGCCCTTTTGAAATCTAATTTTAATTTTTCTAATTTCCAATAAATCAATTTGTAGTAATAGACCTTATGACTCCCAACTTTGGAAATTTAGAAAAGATAATAATATTTGCAAACTATTTAATGATTCAACCTAAGTAGAAGGTCTTATATCTACTAGGTTAGTTTACAAATAGTATTATGATTTTTGGTAAGTTATCTCCTATGTCTTTTGCTTTCTCAACCTTTAAAATAATCCTTAAAAATATAACCTTATATCTTCTATGTTTGAAATAAATATAAATGATATATTTTTCTTACATTAGCCCTATTGAATTCACACTTGAATGGCACTGATTTTTATTGAAATATGATAGTTTTATATGTACCATTTTTGTGATGCTTGACTTGACAAGTCTAAGTAAAAAAGTGTGGTATGGTTGTCGGGCTTCTTATTCGATGCTTGAAGAGTATATGTTGGTCTTTTATTGGAGTCTTAAATGCTCCTATGCTCTCCTTCTTCTAGGCTGCACTTAAAAATATATTGATTGTACTGTGCTTGCTATTCACACACTCTATGGACATCAAACGTGAATACTATCCTTTCACTCTCTACTCTATATATATGGACAGTCTTTGGTAGATAAGTGATATTTTGGTATCTTGGTAATGCTACCCCTTATTTTTGTAATGTTGCTGCACCAACTATTACTCCTACATAACATTACCTTCTTTCTTTGAGCACTCTCAATGTTCATCTCTTGAGAATTAGAGAAATGATAGTCGTGAGGGAATAATGTGACAAGTGACACTTAACCTTTTTGCATGGAGTTTCCTACGTAACACCTCCAAGAAGGAGATTATAACTCCTTCAAATGTCTTCTTCCTTAGCTTGCTTAAATTTATTGAATAGCAAGCAAAATATTTTCTTTTGTAGGTAATCCGTGATCCACTTGAAGCTTTGGATGAGGATGAGGTAGCTCTCTTGCTACCTATTTTTGATGATACTTCCAACTGATAGATTCAGCGAACAAAATGTATTATTGCAGGAATGTTTAAATAAGATTACAAAAGGCCGAGAATAACACTCCGGCGTAACTGATCTGTTACAGACGTTGTAACAGTGGCTTAATAACGTAATACAGACAAAATACATTAATAGTACGCTAACATCCCCCTTTATTACATTATTTGGGTAATGTAATAACTAATAGCTATACTAGACTACTAACATCCCCTTACATTATTTTGCAATACAAAGTGAGCTGCAAAACAATTCAAATTTGACACGTCCAAGTGCCTTAGTGAAAATTTTTTCAACTTGAGCATCTGTGGGAATGTGCTGAAGCTGAATTCGGTGCTTTGGAACTTCATCTCGAATGAAATGACATTGTGTGTCAATGTGCTTTGTTCTTTCATGATGGACTGGATTCTTGACGAGGTTCAGAACACCCTGATTGTCGCAAAACAAGTGTATTGGAGATTTTGATGGATGGCCCATACTTGTTAGAATGCGAAGTAACCATATCACTTCGCACACGACTTCACGTGTGGCACGATATTCTGCCTCTGTTGAAGAAATAGCAACCACCTGTTGCTTCTTGCTGTGCCAAGAGACAGGACCGGATCCCAGATGAAAAATGTATCCAAAAGTTGACTTGCGATCATCAAATGACCCGACATAGTCGGAGTCCGTGTATCCTTGCAAGAAGAATTTGTTGTTCCTCTTGTATTCTAGGCCATATTCCATAGTACCACGGACATAGTGAAGAACATGTTTTGTTGCTTTCCAATGAGTGGTCTTAGGCTCCTGCATGAACCTCGAAAGATAGTTGACAGCAAAAATGAGATCTGGCCTAGTATTGGTCAGATATATGAGACTCCCAATCAACTGTCGATAGAGAGTGCCATCTACCTGAGGTGATTCATCATATCATGATAATTGAAGTCCATTCTCCATTGGAGTTTCCATTGGCTTGCAGTCAGTCATGCGATATTTATCGAGCAATGTCTTGGCATATTTTTTCTGAGACACTTTGATGGAGTGCTCCTTCTGGCTGAATTCCAGACCAAGACAGTAATTGAGAAGTCCGAGATATGTCATCTCAAAATATTTGCACAAGTTTCTTTTGATAGTAGAGATCATAGTTTCTGAACTCCCTGTAATGAGCAGATCATCCACATAGAGTACAAGCAACACTATCTCAGAACCCTGTTTCTTGAAATAGAGGTTTGCATCTGACGGACATCTCTTAAATCCATGCTACATAAGGTGATTGTCCATTTTTGTATACCAAGCTCGAGGAGCTTGTTTCAGACCATAAAAGGATTTGACCAATTTGCAAACTTTCTGCTATTGGCCTTACACTTCAAATCCTTCAGGCTGAGGCATATAGACTTCTTCTTGGAGATCACCATTTAGAAAGGCACTCTTGACATCCATCTGGTGAACTTTCCACCCATATTGTGCTGCCATAGCACACATAACCCGAATTGTGGTCATCCGAGCAGTAGGTGCAAAAGTTTCTTCATAGTCGATGCCTTCCTTTTGAGCATAGCCCTTTGCAACAAGACGGGCCTTATGCTTATCAATTGTTCCATATGCCTTGTCCTTGACTTTGTATACCCATTTTCAGCCAATGGGTTTCTTTCCATGTGGCAGATCAACAAGCTTCCAAGTTTTATTCTTCATCAGAGACTCATACTCTGTATCCATAGCGGCCTTCCACTGAGGCTCACTGAGAGCATCTTGCAATCGATGCGGGTTCAAGACTATCTATGGTAGACATGAATGCCCTGTCATCATCAATATCCATATCCTCAACTTCGTACTTGGAGTCACAGAAAGTTCCTCAAAAGATTGACAAAGATCATCAACCTCACCAGTTTCTCTGGCTTCTCTTTCCTTTTGAGTCATACTATGTGTACGAGGTCTATCCAAATTCAAATTGGGAGGAGTGGATAAATTTGCGTCTTTGATTGTATTTGTACACCATTTTGGATTCTTCTTTGGTGGTGGTGAAGAAGATGTAGAAGGACCTCCTGTCTGTGCTGACGAAGGAATCATCTCTTCCTTAGTTTCCACAATATCCTAGTGTACTGTAGATGTGCTCTGTGATGTGAAAGCTTCATCAAAGACAACATCTCCGCTGATATGAATTTTCTTGGTCAAAGGATCTATCAACCGATATCCTTTAGAGTGCTCAGAATATCCAAGAAAAATACATCTCAGTGTTTTCTCATCTAGTTTCTTCCTTTTCTCTTTCGGTATGTGCATGAAAGCTTGACATCCGAAAATACGCAGATGAGATATGGAGGGTTTTCGACCACTCCATGCTTCCTGTGGAGTCATTCCTTTTAGGGCCTTTGTGGGTGCCCTATTCAACAGATACAACTGCAGTGGTGACAGCTTCTACCCAATATTGTTGCCCAAGAGTAGCTCTTGTGAGCATACAACGAACCATTTCCATGATAGAACGGTTCCTTCTCTCAGCAACTCCATTTTGCTGAGGAGTATAGGCAGTTGTTAACTGTCTCTTGATCCCATGCTTATCTAGGAATGCAAAAAAATCATTAGAGGTAAACTCTCCCCCTCGATCTAAGCGGAGGGTTTTGATAGAAGCCCCTGACTCCTTCTCAATGGATTTCTTGAACTGTTGGAAGAATGCAAAAGCTTCAGATTTCAGTTTGAGAAAGAAAACCCACATCTTTCGTGAGTAGTCATCTACGAATAACTGAAAGTACCTCTTCCCTCCAACACTGTTGGGTGTGAAAGGACCGCATAGATCGATGTGAATTAGCTCCAGAGGTTTTTGTGCTCTTGTAGAGCTCTTCTCAAATGGTACTCTATGCTGCTTTCCTACCAAGCAGTCAGAGCACACTGGCAATGTGGCAGAAAGGGAAGGAAGACCCTTTACCATCTCATACTTGCTGAGCTCAAGTAAGTAGCCAGAACTAAGATGCCCATATCTCTTGTGCCATAGGGAAGTTGCCTCCTTGGTAGAGAAAGTCATGGCAACATGTGGAGTAGAGATAGCATCTAGTGCAAATAAACCGTGCTTATATGAAGCTGTTGCAATCTGCTTACCCTTCCTGGTAATAGTACAACACTTCTTTCCATTCTCAACATGAAAGTTGACAACCATATTTCTGTCCAGGATTTGTGTGACTAACAACAAATTGTTAGCCAATCCCTAAACATAGAGGACTTTGTTAATCTGACACTTGCCATCAGGAAGAGTGACTAAAACTGTACCCTCTCCCTAACCCCTGTAGGTTTTATCATCAGCAATGGTGACAGGTTTGCCCTCTTTGGCCTCAAATGATTCAAACCACGATCTATCGCCAGTCATATTTTTGCTAGCTCCAGAATCGACATACCAAATAGGATCCCTCTGAGTGGAATCTGTGGTAGTCATGAGCACCTTGTGTGCCCATTCAGAATCTGAGTCAGATTCTTCAACAACAACATTCACCTGGGGTTGCTTGTTCTTATTTTGTGGTTTGTTTTGGCCTTTTTGCTTGTTCTTATGCCAACACCTGTTGGTGTCATGGTTGTCTTTCTCATAGATCTTGCACCACCTCTTCTTCTGTTGAGGTTTTTTGCCTTTTACTTTCATATCTTGTTGAGAATTTCCTCCTTTCTAAAAGTTGCCTCCTTTTTGCCCATTACCTTTCTTCCTAGAGCCCTTCCTGTTGGTGTATAGGGCTGTATTGGAAGAATCATCCTTGTGAAGTTGGTGTGCCTCCTGTTGTTGAAGCAGATTGACCAACTCGATGTAGGTAATTTGTCGTTGAGACACCTGGATGGAGGTTATCAACATATCAAATGAAGAAGGTAAAGCTCTCATCACAAGTGAAATGAGAAGCTTTTCGTCCATAGTATCTCCGAGAGAACTCAATTTCTCTTTCAACTCGTGACACTCGCACGTAAAGAGTTCAACTGTTTCACCCTGTCTCAAACTCGAGTTATGAAGTTGTTGTTGAAGATGAAGAATGGTGGATTCATTCTTCCCATCATAGATGGTTCTAAGGGCATCCCATGCCTCTTTACCACTTGCTTTGTCGACTATATGAGGTTGCACTTCATCTGAAACAACAAACAAAATGAGCACCTTTGCTCTATCGTTTTTCTTGTCAAAAGCAATCTGATCCGTCGAAGGACCCGTGGATCCTGCTGTTGGTGAAGGCCTGGTTGCTACTCCAATAAAAATATCCCACAAATCTTCCATTTGGAGAATTTCCTTCATCTTATGTTTCCATGGTGTATAATTTGGACCTTTCAATAACTGATGCGGATCAGTCATCAACTTTGCAACAACGACCATAGTGAAGGTTCCTTATATCACCAATTGGTCCCCCTTTCGATATACCTTTTTCTAGGCCAATATACCGTACAAAATACCCGCCCTTACGTGAGGGAAACTATAGATATTTATAAAGATCAACAAAAATCACCCGCCCTTATGTGAGGGAGACTATAGGTGAGTTTTAGAGATCATACGATACGTGGAACATAAGCGGTACTGAAAGGGAATCGCCTTGTTGATGGCATCTACCATAGAAGATTCTTCTCATGCATGGGGCGTAACTTCCCCTAAACACTATGAAGAATACTTCGTCAGGATTTACGCCTAAACACAAGTGTGATAAAGGTTAGTGGATGGAGTAAAAAATGCAAAAATGGCGTACTTATTCCTCCCCGATGATTTATAGAGAACAAGCTCAGACGTCGTTATAGCAGCTATATTAGGCGGCGGATACAGTAGCCAAATCACGACAGCTTTACCTGTAAGTGCTGGCCAGAGGTATCGCAAATACCGAACGCTATAGTGCAAATAAATTACACAGATGGGTTTTATATTCCGAGGACTTAGGGAGTGATTGATTTTAATTTTTAATGTTATAGTGCAAAAATGAAATATGCAACATACAACAAAAAAAATTGCCCACAAGAATAACCCACAAGGTGTCGGTCACAGCCGAAAATGCACCTTTTACAATGCCAAATTGCTATTTTTCAAAAAATTACTCACTATCCCCCTTTGATTTTTGAAAAAAATATCCCCCCTTAAAAGGCTATCTTTAACAAAGCATTTTTAATAATTATTATAAATTTAAAATTAAAATAAATAATTTTAATTTATATAGTTTTAAAACTTTAGAAAAAATAAATTAAAATTAAAATTTTAATTTATAAAGTTTAAAAAACTATATTAAAAAAATTAAAATTAAAAATTTTAATTAAAAATAATAATAATTAAAAAATGACATTGCAAAAAAAAATTATACCTTGGGGGGCGTCGGTGGGATTCGAACCCCCGACCTGCAGGCTCCCTGAGCCTTACCGCATGGCTCACGACCACGTGAGCCAGCGGGCTGATCCGAAAGGATCAGTTGAACTCCTCCCTTTTCAACACCGGATGGTCCTCCTCCTCAGCTGCGGCCTCGCGTGTTGTTGTTTCCCGCCTATGGCCTGCGTTCCCCGACGTTCCCTGGCGCTGCTTCCTGGCTGCACTTTTCCAAAAAAAAGTTTCTTTTCCGAAAAAAAATTCCGCCCCGCCTCTGCGCAGTCCCAGCGCGACTGCACTTTTGCGAATTCACTGTTTTAATTCCATAAATTCACTCTTTTTTTTTTATTTTTCGGATTCGGGGGGGGGTTTATACCGGGGGGGGGAGCGGGAATTTCGAATTTGAATTCCCGCCGGGAGGGGGTGCCGGGGGAATTTTAAATTCCCTCCCGTCGGCCTCCTGCGCAGACGGACGTCAACATCCGTCTCACGTTGGGGAGCGCGCCGTCTCCACCACCAGGGGGGGCGGGCCCTCCCTCCTTGCGCAGACTGTGCGCTATCCCCCTGGACGTCGTGGACTGCGGACGTCCCGGTGACGCTGTCCTGGACGTAGCGAAGGGGCGACGGGGGCGTAGGGCGGGGAGGTGGCATCCGCCTGAGCGCAGACGTCCTGGGCGCAACTGCCACCTGTGCAGCAATTTTTTTTTTTTTTTAAGATCACGCAATGTCGTGATTTCTTAAAAAAAATTTGCGTCCACAAAACGCAGCTCCTCCTCCCGACAATAAAAAAACGCGACTACCTTCGGGAAAAAAAACGTAGTCTCCCCAGCCTCTCCTCTCACGCTGCACTGCCCTGGCAATCACCTCGCCAAAAAACATTTCGGTGGCTCTGATACCATGATAGATTCAACGAACAAAATGTATTATTACAGGAATGTTTAAATAAGATTACAAAAGGTCGAGAATAACACTCCGGCGTAACTGATCTGTTACAGACGTTGTAACAGTGGCTTAATAACGTAATACAGACAAAATACGTTAATAGTACGCTAACACCAACATAGCATCTGCTTTCACTCTGTATGCTTATACCTTCATTATAATCCATGTTCACGATGATAGAGATGAAGCTTGATGCATTTGAATTTTTAATGTGCTATATATTTTTATTTTACGTAGATAGCTTCTTCTTCCTTGCTATTGTTTATGTAAACATTCATGATAGATTTCCTTTGGCTCCTTTGACTTACGTAAATAGCCTTTGAAGACTTGTTGTCATTTATGTAAAATCTTCCTTTATCTGCAGGTTTGATCTTGAAGGGAATGCCCTTTCGATGTTGGAGAACGCTCAATCCATTGATCCTTCTTTCTCTACTTATGATGTATTATAGAAGTCCAACACCATGTAACCTTTACATGTATATAGAACCAATTTATTGCACTTTTTTGTAGGTCTGAAATTCTTATTTTTGTAGCAGATTAATGAGTGCAAAATGAGGGTTTTAAGGATGTCTCTTTGGCTAGACTCCTTACCATTTTTCTTGGATGATTGATGGTGAATCCTAAGTGCTTTGGATTTGAGACTCATCAAGTCTCAATATTTGAAGCTTCTTTTTGGTTAGTTTTTTATCTTTTCCTTTGCTTGTATGAACCAATTTTGTTGGATTCTATTGGCCACTATGATTTGGAGGTTTTTGTACTTTAAAAAGTGTCTTTAAAAACATGATCCAAACTAGATTTTTTAGCCTTAATTTCAAATCATAAAAATAATTTATTTTGAGAGTAATAATAGTGCAAATGAATCTAACAAATTCTATTTTTAATGCACTAATAGATTACACCTTATCACTCCAATCTACTCTCAAGAAAATGCACTTAATCAATTCACTACAACTAATAAATAATAATCTCAAATGAACCTTCAAGATTTATTCTTTAAAATTTCTTACAAGCAAGATATTAGGAGATAGTCTTCTTTTGCTTTCCAAAGTAGATAATAGGCTATTTGATAGATTATTAAAATTTTGAAATCTAATCAAATCCTAATGTGCAAATGAACCTTAAAAATAACCTTTATTTTTGCACACTTGAATATTGTAATACAAATATCCTTTTTGCAACTTTAATCAAGATGAAGGTGCTTTAATAAATCTGATAAGTAATCCACCTAATGAATCTACTTGCATTGATAGTTGCTTACCTTTTTATGAACACTTTTGTAGCTCCTTTTCTACTTTTGTAGAGGATGTAGATCTTGGTGCCTAAGAACACAAATTCATTGCCTTGAATAGGATCTTGCAACACTTTTATACACTTTTTTGAATAGCTCCTTCTTCACCAATTTGATGGTCTCAAAATTTCTTTCACGAGCCTAGGATTTGATGACTTTGATCTCCTCTTGTAATATCCTCCTTCTGCTATAGATTTGGAGAAGTTTGTATCTTTGAAGTAGTGACCTTTTTATATAGGAGGTAATCTTCAAATCTCCTAGATTTGATAAGCATATTCTGCATTCAAGTCTTCTTATCGAATTTTGACTTCAAGCAAGATCTTCTTCTCAAGATTTTGAATATCTTGAGGTCTTCATTGAATTCTTCTACTGCTCATATTTGGCACTCCTTTCCAAATTATTCTCCTCTTGGGATTATTATTGGATGGTGATAATTGTCCCAATTCCTTCACTATCAAGGGCTTCTCCTTAGTAGTGGATTTCTCCAGTGAGTTTTCCTTTGAGGATTTCTTTAGCAAGGCTCTCCTAGCCTTTTATTGGATGCTCATTAAAACCTAGTCAAGGTCTTTGATCTTGCAGCTTCTTCTGGTCTTCCTAGAGACCTTATATTGAACCTTATACTTTTGGAAGTATTGGCATTGAGATCTTCTCCTGGATATCTGATTCTACTACTTTTGGATACAAGCATGACTCTCCTAGTTCTTATTCTTCCTAGACTAGAAGTTCTTCGATGAGATCTCCTGATATATTTTTCTTCAGGTACTAGATTGATTCTGAAGAGGATTTTCTTCCTAACTTTCTTGTAGGAAGCTTTCTTGACTTATTGGATCACCTTTACATGCAATAAAAATATTAGTACTAAAATATTCTTCTAAATTAGATCCTTTCCTCTAGAATCTTCTTCATGATAAAAGACATCTAAGGCCTATTTCGGCATCAAGGCTTTTGTGTCCTATTCTTCAATATCTAGGCTACTATAGCATGTTCTTCAATATCAAGGCTTATATGGCCTATGGCCTTTTTTTTGGATCAAAGTTTCTATGGCATTTTCTTCTAGATCAAGGCTTCTATGGTAATTTATTATGTATCAAGACTTCTATGGCCTTTTCGTCTGTATCAAGGCTTCTATGGTATTTTCTTCTTGTGAATTTGTTCAATCTATCAATATAGATCTCTTTTCTCCAGAATTCACTATGATTCCTTTTTAGAAGATTCTTCTGAAGTATTATCCTTTCTGCAACAACTAATCTCTACACTATGAAGGTACTCCAACATTTGGGTAATGAAGTTGAGGTCTCCTAGCTTTATGTTGTAGGATGTATCCCAATCATATAAGTATTAATTCCCTATAATAAAATAAACTTTCATGTAAGTATTTCCATATCTCTTAGCTTCAATGGTTGATTCATCAACCTAGTGGATCAGATGCTGAGTCCTAGTATTCACGAGTTTTCCTTCAACTCTATGGAAAGAATCTAGCCCTGTGCAATCTCAGTATTTCTAAAACTAAAATTTTAATCCTCACTTGTAACTCTCCCTAATTATACCACCTCTATTTTGATAATGACTAGTCCAATGGTGCGTCAGGTTCTCAAAAAAATTAGGATCAAATAATAATGGTGGTTTCCCTATAGACCTAATGTGGCTTGATCTACCATAGCTTTGATACCACTATTAGATTTTGATGCCACATACATTGGGAGATACCAATCACAAGATGTAGAAAGAAATAAAATAGATCCGCAAGATGACAAAAATATGCCATAAATAGAAATGACAAAAATATTATAATAGTAGCTATGGAGGAAATGAGCACTCCATAATATATGATACTTCTTCATGAAGGAGCTTTGAGCTTATATCTAACACACACACACTAACCTATTGCTTACACACTTACTGTGATGCTGCCTATGATCCTCCTTGTGATACTTTGAATTCTATACCTATGGACATTATATAGAAAGATACGTTCCTTGGCCAACACTCTATCTAGTTGTACAAGTGGACACCTTGCACATTACAACTTGCACATTGATACTTGTGCATTTATTACATTGCATGAAGTAACTAGATATATTCCCCCTAAAGTAACCTAATATCCTAAGTATGTACCAAGGAAGATACATTTACATGACCCAAAAAATATAATATGGTCTATTTCTAACAATATTTGATTTGAATTTTGATGATTTACTATCTATATTATAAAATATAAATTTTCTTCTTATTTTATTATGAAGATGAGGGTGCAATAAGGATGAAATCACACAAATTAACCTAATGCAAGGCTGCATGTGATATATATATTTTTAATTCCTAAGAAAACAAAAAAGAATGTTAAACTAATATAAACATTCCTTTTTATTTTCCATTTTTATATGTGCTAAAAGATGAATCGATAAAAACATAAATAGACAAAGATATCTATGCTATGAATTGAGAATCTAGAGGATCAAGAGAACTTACACCTTCTAGTGTCTAATGTGAATATATCATCTGGAGTCAAATACACTGCCTGTGGAAATACGCTGCTTGAAAGTTTTTTAGCTGAAAAATTTACGAATACCTAAATAATAAACAAAAAATGATAGAGATTATGATTCAAGGGCCTTATAAATAAGAATGTCATTTACTCCTAGTTTGCATAGTTGAGCCATCCATTTATGAAGAAATCAAGGTGATATTGCCTTGAATATGGATGCAAAGATATATGTGGCAAATACACTAGCTAGAAATTTTGTAGTTGTTGGATTCATTATTATAACTGAACTAAATTAATTATGGATGTATTAAAAAATAGATCTTTCATATATTATCAAAATGATGCATAGGGATGATTTTAGTTGAACTAGATGCTGGGAATACCAGGGATTTAAGGCTTCTTAGATATATGGTGAATGTTAGCATATGACATATATTGTATGCATTAATATTTCATTATTCGCAAAATTATCGCTCGTAGGCGATCTCTGATTTCGTTGATTAACCAACTAGTTGGTTAATCAACTGCATTGTAATTCTTTATATTGAAATCAATGAGAATGAGAAAGTGCTTCGTCAAGTTCTATATGGCATCAGAGCCACGGACGCAGGCAACGATACTGGCGGACTGGCGGACCGAAGACAAGACTGATTGACGCAGACAAGATGACATAGACTGGCGGACCTGACCTGACAACAGATAGCCATGAACGGATGACAAAGATTTTCGGATAGACTGGTAGACCTGATGGACCTGACCTGACAATAGATAGCCACGGACGAGATAATGACATCGTGCGACGGATCGGCAAACCTGACGGACGACACAGAAAGTTGGACGATAGAACACGCAGACCGAGGACGACGGATCGGGGTGGTTCATGGATCAGAGTGTTTCGACGGTGGCTGTGGAGGCAAAAGGGAGGGGGTGGTTGCCCGAAGGCAACCGAAAGCTTTTTCGCTTTCAACAGTTTTTAAACCCTCCCACAGTGGCCGCATAGGCCATGTGGGATTAAGTTTTTTTTCTTCCTTCTCCGCCCTCCAAGCGGATAATACCGGCGTGGCTCCTGGTTTATTTCATCGGGGTCTTCGGCTCCCGTGGTTGGTATGGTCCTTGTTTGGCGGCAGGTTGTGGTTTCGAAACCCGTCGGGGAAATTTTGGCGGATGTTTTTTTTTTGACGCTTGTGCCTTGTTGACGCCCGAATGGTCGAGTTGACGCCCGACACGGACGTTTGACGATCGGCTTCTATTTTTGATGCCCGAAAGGGGCAAATGATGGCAGTGACGCACAGTTGACGACGGTGAAGCACCGTTGATGCCAAAAAGGTGTCATTCAAGCACAACAAACCCATCTTGATGCCTTGAAGGCTCCCATTTTCTATTTTTTTTGGGGTTTTCAGGTATTTTTTTACCCATTCTTATCTATTTTGCAATTTGAAGGGGGGACTTCACATGATTTCACTTGCAAAATTGTCAGATAAAGGGGGGAATGTGTAATAGGAGCTATAATTTGTGGGCATTTATGATTGTTTTTTTTTGCATTTAAATACACTGTTTTCTTGCATTCACAATCATAAATTAAACAAAATATAAGACCCCAAATTTATACCCTATTTGTGCAATTTATTGCACAACAGCATTCGGTATTTGAGATACCTCTGGTCCACACTTACAGGTAATGTTGTCGTGCTTTGGACTACTGTATTCGCCGCCTAATATAGCTGCAACAACGACGTCTGAGCTTGTTCTCTATAAATCGTCGGGGAGAAATAAGGCAAACCTTTTTTGTTTTTTTCCACTTCATACCCACATCGTGATTGTTGTTAGGCGTAAATCCTGACGAAAGTTTTTTCCAAAGTGTTTAGGGGAAGTTACGCCCCACGCATGCGGAATAAAACTTTCTATGGTAGGTGTCATTAACAACACGATGCCCTTTCAGTATCGCCTATGTTCAATATATTGTGCTTCTCATATGTACTTATAGTCTCCCTCACGTAAGGGCGAGTACATATTGAGTAGTATACTATTCATATATACCTATAGTTTCCCTCACGTAAGGGCGGGTGTATATTGAATGGTTACAGTATAAAGATCTGGCAGGTATAAAGAAAGGGAGACCAATTGGTGATATAAGGAACCTTCATAATGGCCACAATTCATAAGTATCTCTCAGATTCACAATTGTTGAAAGGTCCTAACTTTGTTCCATGGAAGACAAAGATGAAAGCCATACTTCAGTTGGAAGATTTATGGGAGGTAGTGACTGGCACTGAAAAACGTCCTCAGACAACAGGAACAGATCAAGATGCTTGGGATAAGAAAGACAAGAAGAGTCTCGTATTTATCTTGCTTGCTACTACAGATGAGGTGCAACCTCATATTTGTGATGCAAAAACTAGTAAGATAGCCTGGGATGCCCTGATCACAGTTTATGAAGGCAAAAATCAATCCTCTATTCTTCATCTTCAAACTCAACTACATAATCTCAGTATGAGTTCTGGAGAAACAGTTGACATATTCCTTTGCAGAGTGGCAGACTTGAAAGCAAAATTGAATGCTATGGGAAAACCTGTGGATGATGATGTCTTGAATTCTGTTATCTTGAGAGCATTACCAAGTTCCTACAAGATGTTGATCACTTCTCTCAATGTTTCTGGTAGACAAGTCTCATTTGTGGAACTGGTAAACTTGCTTCAAACTGAGGAGGCAACTCAGGTCCAGAAAGATGATATGCCCGATAATGCTCTCTCCACACAACAAAGTGGTAAAAAGCAAGGTCAGTTTCAAAAAGGAGGTGCTTCTTCCAAAGGAAAAGGGAAGCAATCTCAGCAACAAGATACAAAATATTGCAAAATTTGTGACATGAATAACCATGACACCAACAGGTGTTGGTTCAAAAACAAGCAACCAAATGACAGAGGTCCACACAAGAAGGGCAAGAACAAGAAAAAATACAATAAGCATAAGCAATCTAAAGGCCATGTTGCTTATGCTGAATCCAACTCAGACTCAAATTCTCCTGAGTCCGATTCAGATTCTGACTCTGAAAGAGCACACAAGGTGCTCATGACTCATACTTCGTCTTCCCAGATAGATGTTGTATGGTATATTGATTCAGGAGCTAGCAAACACATGACTGGGGATAAATCCTGGTTTGATACTTTTGTGGCGAAAGAGGGTAAGCCAGTCACAATTGCTGACAATCAGGTATATCAAGTACAAGGAGAAGGGGATATTTCTGTGTCTCTTCCTGATGGTAATTGTCAGATTGAAAAGGTTCTCTATGTTCCTGGCTTAGCCAATAATCTGCTATCAGTCACACAAATGTTGGATAGAAACATGGAAGTCGTGTTTCGCATTGTCAATGGCAAGAAGAGATGTTTTATCACACACAGTGGTAAACATGTTGCAACCGGCTCTTACAAACATGGCTTGTTTATTCTCGATGCTATTTCCACTCCACATATTGCTTTGGCTGCAACTACAAAGGAGGCCACCTCTCTCTGGCATCGACGTTATGGGCATCTCAGTTCTGGATATTTGCTTGAATTACACAAATATGGGATGGTGAAAGGTCTTCCACCCCTCTCATCTATCTTACCAGTTTGCTCGGATTGCTTAGCAGGGAAGCAACATCGAGTGCCTTTTGAAGCAAGCTCCTCTCGAGCTGCAAAACCTTTAGAGCTGGTACATACCGATCTGTGTGGTCCTATGCCAACCAACTATGGTGGGAAAAAGTATTTTCAACTATTCGTTGATGATTACTCATGAAAGATGTGGGTTTTCTTTCTTCAGTTGAAATCAGAAGCGTTTCTCTACTTTCAACAGTTCAAGAAATTTGTTGAGAAGGAGTCGGGATGTTTGATCAAAACCCTCCGCTCAGATCGAGGGGGGGAATACACCTCTGAAGAGTTTTCAGAGTATCTTAAAAAACATGGGATCAAAAGACAACTGACTACAGCCTATACACCTCAGCAGAATGGAGTTGCAGAAAGAAGAAATCGTTCCATTATGGAAATGGTTCGATGTATGCTAAAAGGAGCACATCTTGAGGATCAATATTGGGTAGAAGCAGTAAACACGACATCATACCTCCTAAATAGAGCACCCACTAGAGCTCTACAAGGGAAGACTCCACAAGGAGCATGGAGTGGTAAGAAACCTTCCATTGCTCATCTGAAGGTGTTTGGATGTAAAGCATTCATGCACATTCCAAAACAGAAAAGGAGGAAGCTGGATGAGAAAACCCTGCAGTGTATCTTTCTTGGCTATGATGAGTACTCAAAAGGTTATCGATTGATTGATCCTAAGACCAAGAAGACACATGTAAGTAGAGATGTTATATTTGATGAAGCTCTCACATCAAAATACACATCCACAACCGTATACCTAGATGAAGAAGAGCCTAAGAAGGAGGTTCAACTTCCACAGCAAAAACAAAAAGTTCCAAAATGGTATACTAGCACATTGAGAGATGCTAAGTTGAAATCCCTTCCAGATCTATCTCTTGATAGACCATGTACTCGCAGTATGACTCAACAGATGAGAGCAGAAGAATCTACTTCAGAGGTTGACGAACTTTGTCAACACTTTGATGATTTGTCAGTGGGTACAGAAAATGATAGAGAGGAAGATAAGGATGGAGAAAAAATTTATATGTCTACATTGAATACAAACGAACCCACAACGGTTCAATCTGCACTTGATGAACCACAGTGGAAAGAGGCCATGGATGTAGAACATCAATCTCTCCTTAAAAATAATACTTGGAAGTTAGTCAATCTGCCAACAGGAAAGAAACCCATAGGCTGCAAATGGGTGTTCAAAGTGAAGTATAAGGCAGATGGGTCTATTGATAAGCATAAATCCCGGCTTGTTGCAAAGGGATATGCTCAGAAAGAAGGCATAGATTATGAAGAGACTTTTGCCCCTACTGCAAAAATGACTACCATTCATGTACTTTGTGCCATGGGAGCTCAGTTTGGGTGGAAATTACATCAGATGGATGTTAAAAGTGCCTTCTTGAATGGTGACTTACAAGAAGAAGTATACATGACTCAACCAGAAGGATTTGTGGTCAAAGGGGAAGAACAAAAAGTATGCAAATTGATCAAATCCTTGTATGGGCTAAAACAAGCTCCTCGAGCTTGGTATATCAAGATAGACAATCACCTTGTGCAGCATGGATTCGAAAGAAGTCCTTCAGATGCAAATCTCTATATCAAGAAAAATGGTTCTGATATAGTGATTCTTGTACTTTACGTAGATGATCTGATCATTACAGGAAGCTCAGAAAGTATGATTGGCTTAGTGAAAAGTGACTTGAAGCAATCATTTGAAATGACAGATCTAGGACTTCTGCACTATTGTCTTGGTTTAGAATTTACTCAAGAACAATTTCATATTCGAGTAACACAAAAAAAATATGCCAAGACTTTAGTAGAAAAATATCGGATGACTAATTGTAAGTCCAAAGCAACTCCAATGGAGCAAGGACTTAAGTTATCTCGATATGATGAGTCACCTCAGGTAGATGGAACTCTCTATCGTCAGTTGATTGGGAGTCTCCTATATCTGACAAATACCAAGCCAGATCTCAGTTTTGTTGTGGGATATCTTTCAAGATTCATGCAAGAGCCTAAGATGAGTCACTGGAAAGCAGCAAAAAGAGTTCTTCACTATGTTCGTGGTAGTACAAATTATGGCCTGGAATATAGAAAGAATAATAATTTTTTCTTACTTGGATACACAGACTCAGATTATGCTGGATCTCTTGATGATCGTAAATCCACTTCTGGATATGTTTTTCATCTCGGGTCTGGACCAATCTCATGGCACAGTAAGAAACAACATGTGGTTGCTCTATCTTCAACAAAGCAGAATATCGTGCAGCCGAGTGAAGCAATCTGCGAGATAATGTGGTTAAGTCGCATTCTTACAAACATGGGCCTTCCAAAGAATCTTCCACTTCATTTGTTTTGCGACAATCAAGGTGTTTTGAATCTTGTCAAAAATCCAATTTTTCATGAACGTACCAAACATGTTGATACCAGATGTCATTTTATTCGAGATGAAGTTCCAAAGCACCATATACAACTTCAATACATTCCTACTGATGCGCAAGTTGCAGATATCTTTACCAAAGCACTTGGACGTATCAAATATGAAAAATTTCGAGAAACTATTGGAATTTGCCAATAATGTAATAAGGGGGGATGTTAGCATATGACATATATTGTATGCATTAATATTTCATTATTCGCAAAATTATCGCTCGTAGGCGATCTCTGATTTCGTTGATTAACCAACTAGTTGGTTAATCAACTGCATTGTAATTCTTTATATTGAAATCAATGAGAATGAGAAAGTGCTTCGTCAAGTTCTATAGTGAATACACTAGTTGTAATAATTACAACTGGTGTATTTGCTTTAGGTACTAGAAATGAGGAATGACTATTAATTTGGTGAGATGATTACATGACTGTTAGAATATAATACATTATTTTATATATAATAAGATCAAGGATTCCTTAGCTATATGTCATAACAGGAAGATCAAAGGTCATTTATGAAAGCTATATTATGGATGCCAAGTTCCATAATTGTATTGTACAAAGTTTCTCTATAATAAAAATTCTATGCTTTGTTTCTCAAGTGTTATGTATGTAAGTTTCATCATTGTTCAATATTGCTATTCTATTTCATTATATTCATTCTTGTGATTAATTTCACTATGATTTTTATATTAAGTTTAAGGCTTCAAAAGCCATCAATGGTATCAGAGCCACAACAAGATTATGTGCACTAGAGTTGGGATAATCATTGCCATATAATGACAGGCCAATAAGGTAGTAAGATTTTTCTCAAATAGGGATTGATTAAATTTGTAGTCTATAATATTGATTTAGGTCTTGAAGATAGACCTTGATATTAATATTATTGGTAAAAAAAAACCCATTGAAAGTGATCCACTATAAGTAGATTTATTGGTCCTTAATAAGAGAAGAGACCATTAATCTGGCTTGTTCTATAAATATAGGAAACAAGCAAGAAGACATGAAGGTAATAAGAAGATTTCAAGATAACAAGAAGACTTGAAGGTAGTAAGAAGACTTTAAGATAATAATAAAACTTGAAAATAGCATACAATAGAAGACAACATATTCAGTCAAGGAAAAAGACTGATGCAAAGCATCATAGAAGTCTAGATAGACAGCCAAAAATATAACTTTTTAGAAGGCAAGTACCTTAACAAAGTTTGAATAACATAGGATAACAAGTTTAAAGAATTCTAGAAAATATTCATAGTATCTCTTATATGCAATAGACACACAACTATTAATAAAATAAGTGTAGCACCATTCATATTGAGCAAGGTGGAAATTAAAACAAGTGTTAAATAAGAGAAGATAGTGTCAAGAAAGTGAAGCCAAATACATAAGAAAAATACTCAACAAGAATGGATATTAAATCATTTAAGATAGCATGCAAGAATAGTGCAGTGATTAAAGTTTTATGCTACATAAGATGTTGAAATTCAATATAGTCTCAAATTCACCTAAACCTGCACCAAGTCACAGTGATAATAGTTCATTAAAAATATCATTGGAGAATTAAGTCAAGGTTTAAGGTAACTTCAAAAACATCAAGCAAGTTTTTTAGCTAGAATCCAAGCACAAAACTAAGGGTAAAGTGTCACAAGATCCGAAATCCAAGAACCTAATGCATAGAACCAAAGCATTGTAGAAGTAAAATGACAGAGAACTGAGACATTGCTATGTAAAGCACAAGAAGTCAATAGCATCAATGTGAAAATACAAAACTAAGTGACGAGATGTTAGAGGACAAGATCTAAAGTGATAATGTCAATCATAACATAAAATAATAAAAAGGAATTTCAAACGTCTCACCAACATTATCTAAATATAGCATTGAGTTTCAAGTGTGTAATCTCAAGGAATAATATCAAGTAAACCATCTAATGTGGAGTGAAGCATCTAGCTCGAGGAAAAGGGAAGTGAAGCACTTAGAAATGCTAAAGCATCATATTAGAGGAAAGATAACATCATTCAAATACCTTGAAAGGAGAATCAAAGCACCAATCTAATCATCACCACCTAAGAATAATTGTACCGTTGAATGCCACATTAGGGGAAAGTGAAATGGTAGATAGATGAACATTTTTCTAAAGTTCCATAAGTTTGAGAACCTCTAGATATTGAAGTGCCATGTTGAGAACAATGTAACATTCATGAGCCAAAAAAATTATTTCAAGTGGGAGTGTTATATCAAGGAGGTCAAAATTACATCAAGAGCATCATATTTTCAAACACACTAAAATACCTTGGTTAGAGAACAAGAGCACCAAGTGCAATATGCCAATGCACAAATATATTCTTGGGTTTCAAAAGCATATTATTTTTTGAAATATATTTTTGGCTTAAGGTTAAATGGAGAGATAAGGAATATATTTTTTGTTTGTGAAAAAACATCCTAGAAGGGATGCCACTTTCGGGTAAGACCCAAGGAGGCAAGGGTATCTCTTCTGTCAAAATAATCCATGGTTCGCACCTAGTCTACCACATTTGACACACTCAAGGAGCATGCCTAAAACAACAAAAAAAAGAACACACAGACACAAAAAAACACAAAAAACACATCCAAACACAAAAAAAAATAAAAACACACACACACACACACAAACAACAAAAGTCAACCAAAAACAACAAATAAGCAAAAAACATAAAAAACAATAAAACACGAAACACACAAAAAAACCACAAAAAAAAATAACAAAATACAAACATAACAAAAACAACAAAATGATACAAAGACACAACAAACAAAAACAATAAAAACTAAAAAACAAAAAACAACAAAAAACAAACAACAACAAAAAACATAGAAAACACACATACACCAAAACACAAAAAACACAAAAACACCAAAAAACACAAACATACAAAAACAATAATAATTAAAAAAAAAATACTAACAAACACAAAAACATTAAAAAAAAACTAAGCCATTGGAGTTATTGACAATTTAGACAAAACCCCCTCAAAATATCTATCAAGGAAAGAATTTAAGAAAAGCACCAAAACAAAAAAGATCAAAATAAATTACATAACCATAATAGGGATATGAAATGTCACACCAAAAGGGGAGTTTCCATACATCCATCCTACCATTGAAGTTGTTAACCGTTGAGACAAAACCCACTAACATCCTCTATCATGAAAAGTATTGAAGATTCTCTTATTTATTTATTTATTTTTGGAAGTTTGTTATCCTATCATGAAAAATATCTACACTACTTATCATTCTAAATATAGCTTTCTACATTTCCATCAAGAGATTGAATAAGGAGAATATCAATCCTAATTTGTTCTAGCCACCACCTAGGAGGATAACCATATCACTTAAAATTGCCTTTGTCAAGAGCCTAGTTTGCCATAGCATCTACCACTTTATTCTGTTCTCTAGGCCCATGATTGGAAACAACCTCTCGAAAATTGTTTATGATTAACCTAATCTTATCTATAATATTTTGTATTCTCAAATCCACCTTATTAGACCCTGAAGTTAATTTTAGATAATTGATAATAAGTTGAGATTATAACTCTGTAAACACCCTTCTCCACCTTGCCTTTAGAGCCTCCTACAAACCTCTCAAAATACCCTTCCCTTCTGCTAAATTATTGAATAGAATTCCTAAATTTTTTGCAACAGTAAAAATTGGAGTATCATCCTCCAATATACCTATCCCTCCTATACTAGCTCTTCTAGGATTTCCTTTGGATGCTTCATTTGTATTTATTTTTATGAAGTTATTTTGGGGAGGCTACCATTAATGAGTTCTATTCATTATTTGACTAATACCTTTATTCCTTTTGTGTTGGGCTAATCCATTTCTTATATTTAATCGAGCCATCATTTGTTCCTATAGTTGATTTGAATTGTGTGGATAAGTTAATAAATACTAGATAGTCTCTCACATTTTCTATTGTCTTTAGCCATACATAGTGGATTTCCCTACATTTTTGTTGAAATATTCACTTGTTTCTCTCCTTCCAGATGTTCCAAGGAAGAATAATCATACCTTTCAAAACTATTTGGTTCACATACCAATCATTTCCTTCTTGTTTGCTTCAATCTCTCCATAGTTTTTCTATGGATTTTTCATTGGACCATCTTAATTTTAGAAGGGAAACCATATTATTCCATAATACTGCAGCTATGGGGTATTCTATGAACAAATGGTTAAGAGTTTCATTATTATCCCAACACATTACACATTGAAAGGTTCCATTAAAATATTTCTTCATAAGCTGATACTCTGTGAGAACCCTTTTATGGAGTAGTAGCCAACTAAAAAAAATACTTTTGGCCATAAATTTTGAGCCCATAACTACATGAAAATATCTAGATCATAATGGGTATTAATAAGGCTTAAGGCTAAGTAACCTTGAGCAGTAATATACTCATCATACCCTAAACTATTCTAGCTAATACAATCCTTATCTTGTGACCATAAAGGCAATGTTATTTGAAGGATTATATAAATAACCTTATTTTGATATTTAGAAAGTTGGATTGGCCAATATTCTACTAGGATCCAACATCTTCCCACCTCTGCATTTCTTGTTCGATCTATATAATATTTGGCAATTTTTATCTAATTCATCCTATGCATTTTCTCCATTATAGGTACCAATTTTGGATGTTAGATAGATAATGGAAGGTGTCCATCCCAAGAGTCTATCCAAAAATTTATCTTTTGACCATTTTGTATTATCCAAAAGAGCCTTTTATTTATCAACTCCTCTCCAATTTTTAGGAATTTTAAAACTGGGGACCCTATAGAAGGTAGTTGATGACGAATTAAGTTAGATGAGTCTTTATTTTATGCAAAATTGGCTCTTAGATTTTTGGCCCATAAGACATTGGGATGGCTAATAAATATCCAATATAATTTTATTTCCAAAGCCTTATTACTCGACTGCCGATCTAAGACCTAAAACCCCTTCATGAGTATGAAGACATAGAGTCTCCCATTTTACTAGGGCCCATTTCTTCTCCAATTTTGAACCTCTCCAGAGAAATCTATGACTAATTTTATCCAATTCATTGAGCACTAACTTGGGGATGTTCAATATTACTGAAACAAAGATTGGAATAGATTGAAGAATTGATTTGATAAGATTTATTTGACCTCCTAATGAAAGCCATATATTGGTAAAACTACCTATTTTGTTCTTCAATTTCTATAATAACCAACTCCAATGCTCTTTCTTTTGGCTACCTATATTAATTGGAACATCCAAGTATTTAATTGTAAGAGAAGTTTTTTAAATCATAATCTGTCCATTATCAAAATCTCTTTCTGGGTGAACAATGGAAAAAAGTACTTTAAATTTGTCTTCATTAATTAGTTGCCTTGAGGCTCTAGTGAAATAGTGAAGAATTTAATTTATTAAGGTTTCTTCTTTTATAGTTTTTTTTCCCAAAAGGGTGAAATCATAAAAAAATTATAAATGAGTGATAGATATGACTTATTTAGATATAGTAAATCCTAACCTTTGACAATCTCAATTCTTAGCAAAATTTCTTCCCAAATATTCTGCTAGGATGATAAAATGATATGGAGAAAGAGGGTCTCCTTGTCCAATGACTCTAGAAGCTAAGAACCAATGAGTAGGACAACCATTAAGAATAATTGAATAAGAAATTGAAGAAATACAACCTTTGATCCATTTTGTCCATTCTTGAGAGAATCCAAATGTTGGAAATTTTGAGCTCAGTTAGTTGTCATTAATTTCAAGGTGAAAAGTCATCATTAATACCATGGAGCACACCATCAACAGCACCAGGAACAATGTGAAGAGTTGAAGAAAAAGTTGGCAAAATAGTGTTTTATGAGGTTTTATGGTAAACCCATGGTGGAAGATTAAATGGATTTATTAAAATCATTAAGAGGATATAAAAGTCTCCTCACACATTGAGATGGCAGTTAAGGTTTTAAAAATACCCACGGTGAAAGAATAATTTATAAGTTAAAGGTTTAAGTTTAAACCCAAGGAACGCTTTAATTTTTTTAATGCTAAAATTTATAAATATAATTTATAAAATTTAAATTCCTTAGAATTTAAATAATTTATAAATTATAAAGGTGGGAGCGCCTACGTAATAAAATAAGTGGAAGCATCGACGTCTAAGAAACAAAGGTATTTCATGTATATATTAATGCCAAGGAGGCATTCAAAACTTACCTCTCGACATTTGTTTTTACATGTGATATAGTGAAACGATTTTGTGCAATTGTTATTCGTTGAGGAAGAAAACAAGAATTTTGCCTGTCTTTAGTGCCAAGTGAAAAGAGATAAGGGAAAGAGCATATTGGTTGAAATGCAAAGGACACGGTGGTCCATTGGCAACACACATTTTTCCAAGGCGTTGGGAGTTGAGAAGCCCATGATCGATTTGCGTGGAGTGGTGTGTGTCTTGAATGCCAAGGGAAATATTTTGTGCGTGCCTTGTTTTGCATGCTATCCGAGGACAAAGAGGAGAAAGAGCATATAAGATCCTAATCATGCGTCTAGCGCACACAACAGTAAAATCCACGGCTAGAGCACTCACGAAGGCAAAGATTGAGGGTTCGAAACCTACCATTGGCAAAGGTAATTTTTGATATTAAAATCTTTATTTGCCTAAGGTTTTTTATGGAGTTATAAGGGTTTGTGAAAAGTTGATTATTTTGATTTATATTATTTTGGAGTAATAAGGGTTTGTGAAAGGTTGTTCATTTGAAAATTGATTTTTATTATTGTGGAGTAATAAGGGTAAATGAGAGGTGTTAATGGTGAGTTATTTACATCATTGGAATTATAAATAAAGTAGATTTGATTTTTATCAAAGTTTCTCTTGCCATTAATTTAAATAAAAGAGGTTTGAGTTATTTTTGGTGGATTTTAAGTTTATTTTAGTTGGGAGTTTATAAGGTGTTATTGGCTAAATATTTTATGTATATTGATGGTTGTTTTTGAAAGTTGGAGTGATAAGGTGTGATTGAGTATTTACATTATATTGTGAGAAATATTTATCTTCTAACCTATTTGATCTTGGCATAGAAGTGTTTGTGGTTGTGACAGATTTATGAGATTCCTTCATCTTCAATAAAAATGTATGAGCACATTATTCCATTAGTTGAGTTGATTGATTGGTTTTCTAGAAAATAAGTTTGGAGTGAAAAGGACTTGATTAGGGTTTCCTATTGAGTTTGTTGTGTTAATACTTCAAGGTTTTTTGGAATAAAGAGTTGTTAAAACTTTTTTTTTACAAGCATTGTTGTTGCAGCCATTGATTGTGTGAAGAACTTGAGTTAGAATTTTGTAAGAGAACATGAGTATCATTGTTATGTGAAGATTGTTTTATAAGCATTATTGTTGAAGTGAGTTGTTGTACAAAGAACTTGAACTAGGGTTTGAAGAGAACATGAGTATCATTGTTATGTGAGATTTGTTGTTGAGCATTGTTGGAAACATTTTGAGTTATTGGTTATATGCTTGGACTAGGGTTTGTGAGAAAGAAGTGTTTCATTGAGTGATTGGTTGAGTAGAGTTGATTGAGCCTATTCAAGTGGATGTGTGAAGTGATTGTTCAAGTTCCATAAAATAAACTATTCTATATTCTAATTTGAGTTGAGAAAGTGATTGAGCATTGAGTGTAGAACATATTGAGTCTATAACAATTCTCTATATGTTTCTATGATATTTGAGCAAGTTCTAAGTGGAATTTTTGAGCATATTTGAGCAAGTTCTGAGTGAACTTGTTAAACACATTTGAGCAAGTTTTGAGTGGAATTGTTGAGTATATTTGAGTAAGTTCTGAGTGAACTTGTTGAGCATATATGAGAAAGTTTTGAGTGAACTTGTTGATCATATTTTAGCAATTTTTGAGTGGACTTGTTGAGCATATTTGAGCAAGTTCTGAGTGAACTTGTTGAGTATATTTGAGCAAGTTTTGAGTGGACTTGTTGAGAATATTTGAGAAAGTTCTGAGTGAACTTGTTGAGCATATTTGAGCAAGTTATGAGTGGAATTATTGAGTAGATTTGAGCAAGTTATGAGTGGAATTGTTGAGCATATTTGAGAAAGTTATGAGTGGAATTTTTGAGAATATTTAAGCAATTTCTGAGTGGACTTGTTGAGCTTATTTGAGCAAGTTATGTGTGAACTTATTAAGCAGAGTTGAGTAGGTTTTGAGTGGACTTTTTGAGCAGATTTGAGGCAAATATTTGAAGGTGACATAGCAGAGAGAAAAATAGTCTCCAATGGATATATATCCATCAACCAGGGCATTGAGGATAGGTCTTATGAGTGGGGACAAGAGTCTTCACTAGAGTGAGATCCACAAGCCAGTGTAGTGGAGGCAGTAGTATTCTAGAGGATCACCAGCCAGAGCAGAGGATAAGGAGTTCTCCTATGGATAAAGATCCATGAACTTGATTTAGGGGATCAAAATATCCTTTGGATAGAGGTCCATAAACATTGCAGGGAAAGTATTCCCAAGAGAATTTATGAGAGCACATTTATAAGAAATATTTTCTCCATGGAGGTAGCCATCTTTGGGTGAACCACATTAAATTGGTGTCTCTATTATGTGTGGTGATTTGTGCATTGATTTGATTACTACTATTGATATTGCTATCTATATAGTGCATAATATTTATTTTGAAAGAAAAGTAAAAAGTGGTCTTATACTGCTCACCCCCCCACTTAGTATAAGCTTGTGTTCTTCAATTGGTATCATAGTCGGTTCCTTCATAAGAGTTTAACATATTGAAGGAAAAGATAACAAGAACACAATGGATTCTAAGAATGGGTCCTCAGATAATTTAGAACCAATATTTTATGGAAGTGACTATATGTATTGGAGTATGAGAATGAATATCTACCTAATAGCACTTGGCAATGAAATTTGGGAAGCAATTGATCTTGGTTATGATCCCTTAATCAATCCTCCTATAGATAAGGAAGGTAAGATCCTACTGCACTACAATTCAAAATCAATGAATGCACTTTTGAGAGGTTTGCATAGAACATAGTCTATGAAAGTTATGCATTGTAAAACTGTAAAAGAAATATGGGATAAATTGCAAGGTATATATGAAGGAGATAAAAGTGTTAAGAAAGCAAAGATACAAAATTTCAAAGGACAATTTGAAGCATTAAGAATGAATGATGAGGAAAATATTAGTGCTTATCTAATTCAAATTGATGAGGTTGTTAATGATATGCAAGGACTTGGAATGAATATTGATGAATCAAATTTTTGTGATAAAGTCTTAATAACTCTTTCAAAAATATTTAGTGAACAAGTTTCTGCTATAGAAGTGTTAATGGATGGTGATTCTTTGAAAAGAGATAAGTTTCTTGGTATGCTTACAACTTTTGAGATAAGAACAAAAGATCCCATTCTCCAGAAGGAAGTAGCCTTCAAAGAAATCAAAAAGGCAAAAGGTAAGAAGTCAGAATCAAGCAATGAGTCATCTAGTGATGAAGAAGCTAATTATGGTAGAAAAGATAAATATTCCATAAGATCTAGAGATATAAGAACTATTAAGTGTTTCAATTATGGAAAGTATGGATATTTTGCAATAGATTGTCAAGAACCCAAGAACAACAATGGTGAAGAAAAATAGGATCATAGGAACATGGAATAAAAAATATACAAACATCAAAAGAAAAGTAGGGATGGACAAAATAGATAAGGAAAGAAGTTCTTCCAAAGGCAAAAGAGGTGCTACTATGTGGATGAGGCAAATGATTATACAAGGGATGGTTATAGTTTCAGTGATGATGAATATGAAGATGCACGTGAAAGACCAGATGAAAATATTCTAATGGCATTAAAAGAAGAAGAAAGTGATCCTATAGAAGACAAGCCAATAGAAGATAAAGATGAGGACAAAGGTCAACAAATAGAGGAATATTTAGAAAAGAACGGTTATGATATCAAGGGAGAACTTATTTATTCCCTTAACACTGTAAAGAAGGTAATAAAGCAGCACTCTAAACTTGAAATTCAGTTTCAAGAATGTGATGAAGAGAGAAGATAGCTATAGAAGGATCAAAAACAGTCAAAGGAATCAGAAGGATCAGATAAGAATGAAAGAGGATAAAGGTAAAGAAAAATGCTTTTTGGGAGTAGAAATACTACCACCCTAGAATTAGCCACCTCAAAAAAGGTGGGGGAGGGCCTAAGCTAAGAAGCTCATTATTAGTCTCGAGCCCCAAAGGTGACCCTTTGCCATTGATGTCAAAGGGGAATAAATTTGAGTAAAGGGGAGAGATTTGATATTTGAGAGAGCATTGAGCCAAGGGAAGCACAACAAAGGAAAGGTCAAGTTTTCAGTAAAAGGAAATTGGGTTGCCATCAATGATAAAGGAGGATATTGTTAGAAATTTTGAGCTCAGTTAGTTGTCATTGATGTCAAGGTGAAAAGTTGTCATTAATACCATGGAGCACACCATCAATAGCACCAGGAACAATGCAAAGAGTTGATGAAAAAGTTGGCAAAATAGTGTTTTATGAGGGTTTATGGTAAACCCATGGTGGAAGATTAAATGATTTTATTTAAATAATTATGAGGATATAAAATTCTCCTCACAGATTGAGATGGCAGTTAAGTTTTTAAAAAGACCCACGATGAAAGAATAATTTATAAGTTAAAGGTTTAAGTTTAAACCCAATGAAGGCTTTAATATTTTTAAAGCTAAAGTTTATAAATATAATTTATAAAATTTAAATTCCTTATAATTTAAATAATTTATAAATTATAAAGGTGGGAGCGCCAACATCATAAAATAAGTGGAAGTCTCGACATCTAAGAAAAAAATGTATTTCATGTATATATTAATGCCAAGGAGGCATTCAAAACTTACCCCTCGACATTTGTTTTTACATGCGATATAGTGAAACGATTTTGTGCAATTGTTATTCGTTGAGGAAGAAGACAAGAATTTTGCTTGTCTTTAGCACTAGGTGAAAAGAGATAGGGGAAAGAATATATTGGTTGAAACGTAAAGGACACGGTGGTCCATTGGCAGTGCACGTTTTGCGAAGGTGTTGGGAGTTGAGAAGCCTGCGATCGATTTGCGTGGAGCAGTGTTTGTCTTGAGTGCCAAGGGAAATCTTTTGTGCATTCCTTGTTTTGCTTGCTAGTCAAGGAAAAAGAGGAGGAAGAGCGTCTAATATATTAATCTTGCATCTAGCGCACATGGCGATCAAATCCACGGCTAGAGCACTCACGAAGGCATATATTGAGGGTTAGAAACCCACCATTGGCAAAGGTAATTTTTTGATAATTAAAATCTTTATTTGCCTAAGGTTTTTTATGGAGTTATAAGGGTTTGTGAAAAGTTGATTATTTTGATTTATATTATTTTGGAGTAATAAGGGTTTGTGAAAGGTTGTTCATTTGACAATTGATTTTTATTATTGTGGAGTAATAAGGGTAAATGAGAGGTTGTGTTATTGGTGAGTGATTTACATCATTGGAATTATAAATAAAGTAGAATTGATTTTTATCAAAGTTTCTCTTTCCATTAATTTAAATCAAAGAGGTTTGAGTTGTTTTTGGTGGATTTTAAGTTTATTTTAGTTGGGAGTTTATAAGGTGTTATTGGATAAATATTTTATGTATATTGATGGTTTTTTTTTTAAGTTTGAGTGATAAGGTGTGATTGAGTTTTTACATTATATTGTGAGAAATATTTATCTTCTAACCTATTTGATCTTGGCATAGAAGTGTTTGTGGTTGTGACAGATTTATGAGATCCCTTCATCTTGAATAAAGAGGTATGATCGCATTCTTCCATAAGTTGATTTGATTGATTGGTTTTCTTAAAAATAAGTTTGGAGTGAAAAGGACTTGATTAGGGTTTCCTATTGAGTTTTTTGTGTTAATGCTTCAAGGTTTTCTGGAATAAAGAGTTGTTGTTAAAACCTTGTTTGATAAGCATTGTTGTTGAAGCCATTGGTTGTGTGAAGAACTTGAGTTAGAATTTTGCAAGATAACATGAGTATCATTGTTATGTGAAGATTGTTTTATAAGCATTGCCGTTGAAGAGAGTTGTTGTACAAAGAACTTGAACTAGGGTTTGAAGAGAACATGAGTATCATTGTTATGTGAGATTTGTTGTTGAGAATTGTTGGAAATATATTGAGTTATTGGTTATATGCTTGGAATAGGGTTTTTAAGAAAGAAATGTTTCATTGAGTGATTGGTTGAGTAGAGTTGATTGAGCCTAGTCAAGTGGATGTGTGAAGTGATTATTCAAGTTCCATAAAACAAACTATTCTATATTCTAATTTGAGTTGAGAAAGTGATTGAGCATTGAGTGTAGAACATATTAAGTCTCTAATAATTCTCTTTATGTTTCTATGATATTTGAGCAAGTTCTGAGTGGACTTGTTGAGAAGATTTGAGTAAGTTATGGGTGAACTTGTTGAGTAGATTTGAGGAAGTTATGAGTGGACTTGTTGAGTAGATTTGAGTAAGTTCTGAGTGACCTTGTTGAGCAGATTTGAGCAAGTTCTGAGTGAATTTGTTGAGCATATTTGAGCAAGTTCTGAGTGGAGTTGTTGAGCAGATTTGAGCAAGTTCTGAGTGAACTTGTTGAGCTTATTTGAGAAAGTTTTGAGTGGACTTGTTGAGCAGATTTGAGCAAGTTCTGAGTGAACTTGTTGAGCAAATTTGAGCAAGTTCTGAGTGGACTTGTTGAGAAAATTTGAGCAATTTCTAAGTGGACTTGTTGAGCATATTTGAGCAAGTTCTAAGTGGACTTTTTGAGCATATTTAAGCAAGTTTTGAGTGGAATTGCTGAGCATATTTGAGCAAGTTTTGTGTGAACTTGTTGAGCAGAGTTGAGCAAGTTCTGAGTGGACTTGTTGAGAAGATTTGAGACAAAGATTTAGATGTGATAGAGAAAAGAGGATAGTAGTCTCCAGTGGATAGAGATCCATCAACCAAGGCAGTGAGGATAGGTATTCTGAGTGGGGACAAGAGTATTCAGTTGAGAGAGATCCACAAGCCAGTGCAATGGAGGCAGTAGTCTTCTAGAGGATCACCAATTATAACAGAGGAGAAGGAGTTCTCTTGTGGATAAATATCCATAAACTTTATTTAGGGGATCAACATATCCTTTGTACAGAGGTCCATAAAAATTTTAGGGAAAGGATTCCCAAGAAAATTTATTTGAGAAAATTTATAAGAAATATTTTCTTCGTGGAGGTAGCCATCTTTGGGTGAACCACGTTAAATTGGTGTCTCTATTGTGTGTGGTGATTTGTGCATTGATTTGATTACTTCTGTTGATATTTATATCTATACATTGCATAATATTGATTTGGAAAGAAAAGTAAAAAGTGGTATTATATTGTTCACCCCCCTCAGTATAAGCTTGTGTTCTTCACCAAATTTCTCCAAAACTTGGATGAGAAAGTGCCAATCCACCTTATCATATGCTTTGGATAAATCCAATCAAATAAACATGGAGGGGGATTTTTTGAGCTTCCATAGAGTGAATTGCTTCATGGGCTAACACTATCTCATCCACTATTTGTCACCCTTCAACAAATCCCCCTTGTTCTGGAGAGATGATCTTGTGAAGCAGAGGTTTGAGCCTTTATAACATAATATTTGAAATTATTTTTAGAATAATATTACATAAAGCAATTTGTCTATATCTAGTAATGTTATCTACTTATTGAGATTTTGGAATTAGAGCTATAAAAGTCTTATTCACATATTTAAGGATTTCTTTTGCCTTTCTAGCCTCTTCTACCACCTCTAGAATTTCATTTTGTAAAACATCTGATAAAATTTAATAGGGAATCTATTTGGACCTGGGGTTTTCCCCTTTGCATTTTAAAAATACCTTTTGTAGTTTCTTCTGAGCTATAGGATCAATTAAGCCACATTCTCCTCATCAAAAATAAGAACAACTATCGCTTGTAGAATTTCTTGTTGAGAGTTTGGATCAAGCAATTGGGCTATAAAGAGGTTTAAAAAATGATTCACAACTAATGAAGACATGCCTTCTCAAGTGTGGACTATATCTTCTAATTCATTCTTCAATGAGGGGATAATGTTAGAAGTTCTTCGGGCTAGTAGAGGCTTATGAAAGAAAATTGTGTTCTGGTCTCCATCTTGAAGCCATTGAATTCTTGACTTTTGTTTCCACATTATTTCTTCTCTTCTATCCCATTCCTTCACTTAGGCTGAAATATTATTTTTTATATTAAACCTATTTTTTGTGAATTTCTCAAGATGAATTTTCTCATTCAAATCCTCAGGTCGGGTTAGAGATTCCCTTTTCTTAGCCCTAACATCTCCAAAGTCTTCCAAATTCAATTTTTTTATTTATATTTAATATACTATAACCTTTTGATAAAATAATACATTTTAGTACCATGTCTTGAATTGCCTTCTTGCCACCACTATTGTATCCTTAACTTGAGAGATTCATCTCTGAGCCACATTAGGTTAAAATAATATGGTGTTGACTTATCCTTGGTTCTTTAAACTTCAGTTAAAATTGGTCAATGATCAAATCTATCATTATTTAAGATTTTCAATTGGGATGTGTCCTTGTATCAAAAACTTATCTCAAAGTAAGAACCTATCTAGCCTTTCAAGCATGCATGTTGAGCCTTGTCTTCTGTTGGACCAAGTCATCAAACCATTGGTTAGATTTATATCTACTAGATGAAGTTTGGCCATGTATTCATTCATGGGTTCTGAACTCCCATCCAAATTACTACTTCCTCCTATTTTTTCTTCTAAAGTAAGGATTAATTTAATGCAAGATATACATTGTATCCACTACTTTATACTAGCTACTCAATTTTATACTCTCTCTCTCTCTCTCTCTCTCTCTCTCTCTCTCTCTCTCTCTCTCTCTCTCTCTCTCTCTTTTCCTCTATCAAATGCCTATATAGAGAGAGATATGTTTCTTGACATTGCATCTACCCATGACTCTTCATATACCTATTCTATTAATCATACACATGTAGAATACATGCACATTTACATATTTTCACATTCTAACACTTGTGTATTTATTACATTTCATGAAGTATATACTCAAACCTTAATCTAAGATAAAATCCTAATCTAATAATGTACCCAAGGTGGTAGATTTACATGTACCAAATAATGTAATATACTCTAACAGTTAATCTGTACTCCAATATATTGATATAGAATTTTATTGCTTGTAATTAAGCTAGGAGTTATCACATTTTAAGGAAAATATTTTATAACTAAGGTCCTTAAATTTTTGTGCCTTTTTTCCTTACTCCTAGCTTATACCTATTTTCAAATGGCCTTAGATTTAGTTGTCCAAATGGTAGAATTGGCCCAAATTGTAAATACACTTGCAGATAAAGTTAATGAAACCAATTTGGCCCAAGTTGTAAGTAGCCTTGTTGACAAGGTTAATGACATTAGTGTACAAAATGCCACTAATGTCAATATTTACAATAATGATCCATGCTCAAAGGCTCGGTGTGAGGTTGCATTGTATGATGGGTCACAAAATCTAGATATCTTGAATAGCTGAATCCTAGATATGGAAACTTATTTTTCCTACTCTCAAGATCTAGATGGTGATAAAGTTCATTTTGCAAAGATTAAGCTTTCAAGATTAACCAAAATATTAGTGGAAAGAAGAGAAGGTCAAGATGTAATAACCATAATATAGATATTTTTTGGTAAAAAAAAAAAGATAAGCTTTGGAGCTCTGCTAGGGTTTGATGAGGAAAAACTACTCTGCTAGGGTTTGATGAAGAAAAATTGCTCTGTGGGGATGGTAGCAACTTTCGAAGGAGGTCTAAAAAATTGGAGGAATATCGTGATGGCATCAGGTCCAGCACAGAGAGTGCATGCTTGTGATATTTTTTCATCTAAAAATGACTGGAAGGAATAGGATTTTCTAGTGCATGTCGGGAACCGCTTGTTAAATAATAATGGATGTTTGGAATGATGTGAATCCAGGCCAGTTCTAGTGGTTCAACCAGACTCGATGGCGGAAGATGTGGAGTATCTAACCAAACATGCCCTTACTAGAAAATTTTTGGGCATCCGAATTTCTCTCCCCTTTGTGGAGGCTTGGGTCAGGAAGACTTGGAATCCTGAAGGTGATGTGGAGGTGATGCTGAGTGTGAACATCTATTTTATGGTGGTTTTCTCTTGTATTGTAGATCATAACAAAGCATTTGAAGGGGGTCCTTATTTCTATAACCAAGTGGGACTCTTTATTAAACCCTGGAATGTGGGTTTCAACCCATCATAGGAGCGACCATCATAGGTTCCAGTATGGGTGCAGCTTCCATGGCTCCCATTGGAATTCTGAAGAACTGTGACAATTTTGTCACATTGCACAAGGGGTAGAAAAAAATAAAAATTTTGTATAGTAAGTTGCAGCAATTTTGGATTTCCTTGTCATTCCCTTGTACCTAGAATGAAGAAGAACTTCACTGCCGAACAAGCTAGGGAAAACAGCTTCGCCGAAAGAAAGAAGAGAAAAGCTTCGCACCCGAAGCATTTCCAGCACTACTTTGGGCCAAAACTTTGCGAAGCAGCAATTGTCAAAGTAAGAATGCAAATAACATAGAAAACCATTTCAGACCCGAAGCACTTCAAAAGGTTACCTCAGGCAAAAACTTTTCAAAGCGACAACTGCCGAAAGAAAATGCAAGGAGGGCAATAAAGAGAACTTCGGTCTCGAAACATTCTTAGTGGTCTACTTCACCAAAAAATCTCCGAAGCACCTACTTCGGGCCTCCCTGCTAGCGAACCATTTCTACTTCACTGAAAACCATTGCGAAGCATCTACTTCGGCTAACTAGCTTGCGAAGTACTTTCAACCAAAGCGGATGAAACATTTTGAAGGCAAGTGCTTCGGTCGAAGCCTTCACGAACCACTATTTTGAAGGAGGATCAAGGCAAAGCATTTATACAAGGCATCAGTGAAGTGATTTTGATGGTGAAGTAACAAGGAATGAAGGGACCCCCCTTGAGGAAGAATCTTCTTCGGCACTCACCGCCATCGAAGCAGCTTTGCGAAGCTCCAGTTTGCGAAGTACAAAACAGCGAGGAGTTATTGCTTTGGCTCAAATCCGTTGTGAAGCAAAGTTGCAAAATTTATATCCAATGAAGCGCTTCAGAGTCATGCACTCCAAGATGGGTATTTTCTTGAGGCAATCATGTGTCTCTTAAATACACTTTTACGTGCTTGATAAACTCACTGCTCATTATGGAAAATGGAAAAGAGGTATCAATTTAGGAAAGAGAACCTAGCGAGATGGACGGCCACTCCAGCACTACACCTAGAAACAAAGTACATTCAAGCGGCTCATCACTACCCATTTCCCAGACTGACCCGGTTGCAGTTGCTAGTTTTAGTAATGGATTTGAAAACTCAATCATGAGTGCCACGAGAAGCCAACTTCTCAGGGCTCAAGGGGGTACTTCTTCATTCTGTGTGATAATGACTCAAAGGGTCGGGTCCTCTATAAAAACCTAGGCATTGTAATGTAAAATGGGGGGGAACTTTCTACTAAGAAAGCTACTATAACTTGATGTCCTACTTTTAATACTAAAGATATTTGAGCTCTATTTCTCTCTTGTATGTTGCCTTCTATGTTTATTTCTTTTGTCTTTCTTCATTTGCATACTGAAAATCTGAATCCTTAATTCGATGTGCGATTGGGGACTGAACCCTGAAATCGGCCTGAAGGATACATAGGGGAGGAAAATGCCATATTGGTTTTCTTTTATGCTGCCTGTGGGTAGTGGTTTCTTCCATATTCACTTGTCCTAATCATCGTGAAATCTGAACCTTGAATCTCGATGAAAGGGAGAAGGAGAATCCTAGAGCCCATCCAGAGGATACATAGGAAGGTTAATGTTGTGTTTCTTTCATTTATTCTTGATATTCCTTACTTATATTCAAGTTTTCAGTTAGTGATCATGCTTCATGTTCGCTCCCACTTTAAATAACTAATCTCTCTTCCCTTACCCCTTTTTATTTCTTTTTCTAACCCTAACTCCTTTTATCTCTTTCCTGCACCCTTATCTTAAAACCCCAAAAGTAGTTTAGCATAGGAGCCAACATTTCTCCAGATATTGGCATGAGGGGCATCTCTTCCCTTCGGCCTTTCAACGTTGGTCACAGGTCTAGGGTGCATACACTTTCCCAAAATCCTTTCCTAGGAAGATTTGATGACCAACAGTTTTCTCTTGTATTGTAGATCATAACAAAGCATTTGAAGGGGGTCATTATTTCTATAACCAAGTGGGACTCTTTCTTAAACCCTGGAATGTGGGTTTCAACCCATCATAGGAGCAACCGTCGTGGGTTCCAGTATGGGTGCGGCTTCCATGGCTCCCATTGGAATTCTAAAGAACTGATATCTTGCATAAGATTGCCCTTCTGCTTGGGAAGCCGGTTGGACACAACAGACAATGGATAAAAAGGTAATTTTTATTGCTCATATTTGTGTTGAAATTGACTTAAATAATCCTATTCCATATTCTATTGAAATACAATTTGGATCAACTACATGGGTTCAAAAAATTGACTATGAAGCTCTTCCATTTTGTTGCCAGATTTACTGTGAATATGGCCACCTACAAAGAAAATGCCTTAAGTTTGTCTCTCTTGTGGCTTCAAATACTGGGCCCTGTAGGTCTAGACAAAGTTTGAATAAAGTAAAATCCCCGATAAAGGAAGGGGAACGAGATAAGGAAGGTTTTGTTCTGATAAAATACCGAAACAGCGGATGAAGGGTAAACAAAGACCTCAAGGATAGCCATCCATATGCTCTAATAAACCATTTTGAAATATTATATGATCTTGATCAGTGCATGGAGATACCTGAAACGTCACTACTTGATGCAAATATAACAAGACTGAATTAGATGTCTCTTCTTGAGGGGGAACTTAAGGAATCATATCTAAGGGGTTTAAATGAAGAACAAAGGGCTTTGGATCTGAGTATAGGGGACATGGTTGGATCAAGCCCTATAAGGGGAACTATTTTGAAAAGTGGTATAGATTTAGTTATGCCCTCTCCTACTCAGGCACTGATCGAGTCATCCTTGGACTGCAAAACTCCTATGGTGTTGAGATTGCAACAAAAAATAATTAAAAAAAGTTTTTCGAATAAGAATATGAAGGTGGATTGAAAGAAGGACCAGGATAAAATTAAGTTAATGGGGGAGACTTTGGTGGAGTCAGGCTTGGTGAGAACATTGGAATCCCATTTTTATAACCCCAAAAAATGATTATCCTCTCATGGAATGTAAGGGGGTTGAATAACATCCCTAGATAAAAAGTTGTTCGTGATTTGGTTCGTGTGCATTCTTCAAATGTGGTGTTTATTCAGGAGACTAAATTGGCTATTGATAGTATGTTCATTATTACTCCCAAGTTGTGAAGAATGGGGTAATGCCAATGTATTGGTGCATGTGGATATGCTGGTGGTGTCACTTGTCTATGGGATTTGGTTAAGATATCCCCTCTCACTTGGATTTCTAGTAGATGGTCTATTTCAATGGTCGAGAATGATAATGAATCTGGTGAAATAATCCTACTTACAAATGTGTATGCTCCTATTGATTACAATGGTAAAGTGAATTTGTGGAAGCACATTTGCTTTGTGAGAAGTTTGGTTCCCCTATACCCATGGATTTTGGCTAGAGACTTCAACTCTATCACTTTTCTAGAGGAGAAACATGGTGGGATGGACCATCTCGAGCCTTTTTCTTCTGTCTTTAGTGCTCATATCCAGGCCCTAAACTTGGTTGACATCAATATAGATAATGGGATCTTTACTTGGAACAATAGAAGGTGTGGGGAAGCTTCCATCTCAAAGAGACTATATAGGTTTTTGATATCCAGTTATTGGATGGGTAATAACAGAGGTGCTAGTTCTATGATTCTAGAGGGTAGGGAATATAATAATTGGCCAATCAAACTCCATGCTTTGGAGTTAGGGATAAAAAGAATCCCTCCTTTAAGTTTCAACTTATGTGGCTTCATGATCCTAAGCTTCATGATTTCATACGAGGCTGGTGGACCACTAGAAAACCTCCTCATGGCACCGCTATATATTCCTTTATGAAGCGACTACAATTTGTAAAACATAAATTGAAGAGTTGGAATAGACTAAATTTTGGAAACCTTTCCTTGGCTAAGTTGGCAGCTCTTAGGAGGATGGAAGAAGCTTCAAGAAATATTAGATATCAAGGATTCATGAAGGAGCTTCTTATTGAGGAATCTGAGGCTGCGAAAGACCTTGCTGAATGGGAACTGAGGGAAGAATTTTTTTGGAAATAAAAAGCTCGAGTAGATTGGCTTCAAGAAGGGGATAGGAACACAACCTTATTTTATAACTCAGTTAAGGCTCATCGTAATGTTAACTTGATTACCTCTCTTGTGAATTCTTAGGGTGCCCTGCTCTCTTCTTTTAGGGATATTTAAGAAGAGACTAAGAGGTATTTTTCCTCTCTCTTCAAGGAGGACTCCCTATCAGATGATGAGAATGAAAAGCTTATTCTAAACTATATTCTAGTGATTGTTTCTATAGAGATGAATGAGCACTTGATGGGTCCAATTTCCCTTGAGTAGTTGGAAAATGTTGTATTCAAGATGAAAAAGGAAAAGCCCCGGGCCCGGATGGATTCTTGATTGAGTTTTATCAGGAGTTTTGGGATTTAATCAAATTTGATATTTTGGATGTGGTCCATGAGTCCCAAAAGAACAAATAGATGCTAAGGGCCCTAAATGCTACTTTTGTGGTGCTTATACCCAAAAAATAGGGAGCAAATTCCTTGGATATGTTCAGGTCTATTTCTCTCTACAATGTTGTGTATAAGATCATCACAAAAATTATTGCTGAGGCTAAAGATATGGTTGAACAAAATCATCTTTGAGAAGCAAGGAGGGTTTGTTGCTGGCCGAAAAATCTTGGATGGGGTTGTTATTGCTACAAAAGCTATTTGCTCGATGGAAAATTCTAAGGAGAAAACTATGTTCATTAAGTTGGACATGGCCAAATACTATGATCGGGTCAGATGGTCCTTTCTTTAGAAAGTTCTTGCTGATTTTGGATTTGAGGGGGAATAGATTATATGGGTGATGAGCTATGTTTCTTCTTCCTCATTATATGTTCTTGTTAATAATGAACCATCATAGTTGTTTTAAACCTCAATGGGATTAAGGTAAGGGGATACTTTATCTCCTTATTTGTTTATCATTATTGCAGAAGGGTTGGGAATATTGCTCAAGTATCAAGTCATGCAGGGTCTCATTCAGAGGTGGAAGTGGGGTAGTAGTTTGCCACCTCTTTCCCACCTTCAAATTTTTTATGATACTGCTTTTTTGGGAGTTACCACTATAACGGAAGCTGGAAATATTAGACAGTATCTTGACATATATCTTGGTGCTTCTGTACAATTGATTAATGAGGACAAGTCTTCTATTTTATTCCTCAATACCCCTCCTCTTATTCAAGCTAGGATTGCTCGCATTCTAAGATTCTAGGTTGGGAATCCCCCCTTCATTTATCTTGGTATTCCAATTTCATCTCACCCTCTACCTAGATCTTCTTGGTAGTCTATGCTTAATAAGTTTAGAAGGAAGGTGAATCACTGGAATTTCAGATGGCTATCCACTGTAGGTAGAGTGTTGCTTTTAAAATATATTGTTCAAGCTTTACCCATTTATAGATGTTTTGTACAAATAGCTCCCTCTCACTTCATCAAGGACATGGATGCTTTCTTAAGACAATTTTTATGGTCTTGAAAACTTGATCAATCTAAATGGATTTTGGTTAGGTGGGATTACATATGTAGGCCGGTGCAAGATGGAGGCCTTGGGTTGCTATAGACATCTCTTTTTGGGCAGGATTTGGCTGCAAAACTTTATTAGATATGGTGTACCTCCAAAGATCAGATTTGGGATAAAATATTATCTTGTAAATACTTGAGAGGTATTTCTGAGGCTGAAATCCCTAGAGTTAGCTTGGTTGGTAAAGGTTCAGTTATCTAGGACACTCTAAAAAGAGGAGCTAATTTAATCAGCGTGGTTTGTTTTGGATTTGCAATTAGGGATCAAATGCTCTTTTTTGGGAGGATTATTGGGATGGCCACCCTCCTATATTGAATAAATATCCTAGGTTACATTCCCTAAGCATTTTTTTCTTGGAAGCAGGCTGGTCTCATGTGGAGGACTTTAAAAAAATCCAGTCTTTTAGAAATATGGAGATGTACAGGTGGAAAAGATCCGCAAGAATGGCCCCAGGGGGGACTGGCCAAGTATAGAGAGGTGCTTGCTCTTATTCTTATGGGGAGGCCTTGTTCTTCATTGAGGTGTAAAGATATTTTGGCTTGGAACCCTGATCCTAAGGGAACCTACTCGGTAGCCTATGGTTATCAAGTTCTTAATAAGAAAAAGTATGGGAGTCTTCCTGTCACTTGGTGGAAAAATGTGTGGAACAAATTTGCCTGGCCAAAATGTAACTTCTTTCTCTAGTTGGTAGCTCATAATAAATGCCTCACTGGGATAATGTGAGGAAGAGGGAATTTCAGGGTTTGTGTCCTTTATAGTAAGAATGAGGATGACTCTTCTCATTTATTTTTCCAATGCTCCTTTTCTAGAGACATTTTGTACCATTGGTGGAGTGCCTAGAACCATCCATGTTTTCATGTGTTGTCCCTGGTGGAGTTTTGAAGTAGTCTGGGTAGACCTTCAACTAAGTCCCCTTCCTTCAAGTGGCTTGGAATTTGGGCCCTTCTTACATCATCTAGCAAATTTGGCTTGAACAGAACCGGTGCATATTTCAAGCCAGTTATTTGGCTATTCAACAGATCTAGCAAAGGATCTTGTATATGGTTCAGGAAACCATCCATAGCAAATGTGATGTGGACCCTATTTTGGATTCTAGGGAGGAGAAGGTACAACAAGCCCTTGGTATCTTTTGGGATGGTGTGAACTCTTCTAGCCCTAGTAGGGTTCCTCAACTCAGCAAGAAGGTTAGGAGAGATGGTAGGTGGAGGCCACCCCCTAGAGGAGTTTTAAAAATTAATACTGATGGATCGTCCAGGGGTAATCCTGGACATGCTGGCATTGGCGGTGTTGGGAGATATTCTATTGGTGGTGTCAGTTTTTTCTTTTTTATTTATAAAGGTGTTCACTCTAACAATTTTATGGAATATCTTGCAATTATTGAGGCCTTGCGGAGGGGGTTTTCTCTTGGCTGGCATAGGATTATCTATGAGTCTGACTCTCAAATTATGGTTAATATTTTAAACAATAAAATGGAGGAAGTTAATTGGTAGTTGGCCTCTATAGCCATTCATATTCTCAGAATGATTGAAGAGTTCAAATTTATATCCTTTATGCATATTCTAAGGGAATGGAATGTGGGTGCTGATTACCTGGCCAAAAGGGCTTCTGAGCTGCTAGATCCTTGGAGTATCGATAATTGGGAGAGTCTCCCGTATGGGGACTCTCAACGCCTGTGGGAGTTGATCCACAAGGATGTATAGACTTAATGTGGTTTATTCTTGTTGTCTTTTCTGGGTGTCATTCTAGTCTAGTGGTTTTAGACTGTTTGGTTGTTTATTTGAGTCCTGGTTGGAAGCTCAGTTGTACTCTATAATCCAAAATTTTTATCAATAAATTTTTACCCCTTTATTTAAAAAAAAATGTAATAACCACTTGGTATGATCTTGTAAAGGCACTTAAGAAAAAATTTTATCCCTCAAATTATTGATAAGAATTGATATTATATGGATCTTACTTTCAACCATGTGCAACTTGTAGAAGATAAGTTTTTGGTGCAATCAAAGGGGTTTCATCCTCCTTCATATTTTGGAGGTTCATCAAAAGGGATAAGTTCTTCTCAAAAGAAGCTTTTTCCACCAAATAAGACTTCCTCTTTTTCCCCTTCTCCTTCTCCTTCTCCTTCTCCTCCTCCTCCTTCTTCTTCTTCATATTCTAAACATTTTTGTAACTATTATAAAAATAAAGGACATAAGAAGTCTACATATTTTAAGTTGAAGAAGAAAATCTTAATTGTAAAGTCTCAAGAAGAGGACCAAGTGCAAATTCCCATTAAGGTTTTAGTAGAAAATTAACCATACATGGAACTAAGAGGTAAACTTAATAAAGTTACCTTGATGCACCAAAATTCATCTGTGAGCACTCATGATTCCCTGTTTATCACTCGAGCACATTTGGATAATGAGTTTTTTATAGATTATATTATTGACAATGGATTGTAGAAGAACTTAATTATGAAATACATAGTTAACAAGTTGCATTTACTAATGGAGCCTCATCCTCATCCCTATTCTTTGGATTGGAAGGATAGTGGAACAAGCTCTAAAGTTACTCACACTTACACTATGAGTTTTTCATTTGTTACAAAATTTATTGATAGGGTCACTTGTGATGTGATGCCTATAAATTGTTGTGGACTTGTGCTTGGTCAACCTTACCAATATGATAGGAAAGCAGTATATGATACCTATCATATTCGCCCTCATATTGGCCCCTCTAGGATGATCAAAATAAGGAGATATGTGCACTTCTTGCATGATCAATCTCATTAAATAACCTACTTTTGGCATGATGACCTTATCCTTGAAGCATAAAAGACTATATTTTATATCGAAATCCTAGTTTTCTTTAGGATTTCTTCCCATTTCAATCCAAATTTCCTTCCAATACTCATCCTGAGATTGTATTTTTTTGACTTGGTCTAATAAATCTACATGGCTCTAGGTCAAATTTATTAGGTACCCCCTGCTTAAGGCTTCAACCACCTTATTTTCATTTCCTTTGACATATTTAGTATCAAAGTCATATTTGACTAAGAACTCGATCCATCTTCTTCACCTTGCATTGAGCATAGGTTAAGTAAATATGTATCTCTAGCTATGATGGTAAGTCCTTAGTTCAAAAGGTCTTCCAACCAAGTAATGATACCAGATATTAAGAGTGTGCACCACTGTTACTAGCTTTAGATCATGCATAACATAGTTAACTTCATGTTTATTAAGTTTCCTTGATGCATATGCTAGGAATAGTTCATATTGTGAAAGCACTCCTCCTAAATCTTCTAGTGATGCATCAGTGCATATTGAGACGTTTCCCTAGGGATATAGAATCTTTAGGATTGGTGTCATGGTGAGTTTCTATTTAAGCAATGCTGAATAAATTCACACTTATTCATCCACTTAAATTCCTTCCCCTTATTTTAGAGATTGGTTATGGCAATGACTATTTTGGAGTAATCCTTCACATATCATCTATAATAGCCCATAATATGCATGAATATTTATACTTCAGACACATTGGTTGGTGGTGACCAATTCAAAATATCTTCAATTTTCTCTTGATCCACTATAATTCCTTTGATGAATATTAGATGTCCTAGGTATCACACTTTTGAGACATAGGAGTCACTTTTTGATAGGTTCCCATAGAGTTGATTCCTTAACAACTCTAACACAATTCTGAGGTGTCTATCTATTATTTCCTATCCCAAGAATATATTATAATATCATCTAAAAACATGAGGATGAGTTGATCCAAATATCTTCTAAATATGTTGTTCATTAAATTCATGAATGTAGTTAGGGCATTAGTCAGCTCAAAGGGCAAGATTGTAAATTCATTGTACATGTATCTAGTTTTAAATGTTGTCTTATGAGTGTCCTCCTCATATATCCTTAATTTATGATACCCTAATCTTAGATCAATCTTTGTAAATATCATGACATCCTTCAACTGATCTAATAGGTCTTCAATTCTAGGTAAAGGATACCTATTCTTGATGGTTTCTTTATTGAGTATTCTATAGTCAATACATAACCACAATGAACCATATTTATTTTTTTAACAAAGAGCATAAGTGCACGTCATGGTGACACACTAGGGTTTATCAGTCCCTTTTCTAACAATCCTTGCAGCTGTACCTTCAACTCTTGCATCTCCATAGGATTCATCCTATAAGGGGATATGTGGATAGGTTTTGCTCTTGGTATCAGCTCGATAGTAAAATCAAACTCACACACAAGAGGAAGTCTAGGTAGATATTTAGAAAATATATCCTTATGCGTTGTTGTTATGTACATCATTAATTCTCAATGAATTTTTCAATCCAGGGCAGTGTACAAGGCTATTTGTGGAAGAAAGAATGAATAGGGCTATAACTTAGGTCATTTGGGAGCAACAAGTCTTATTGGTGAAACCGATTGTGTGGAGGATTTAGGAAATTTTTATCTCTAAATTGCATAAATTGAACTTCAATCTAATTGCAAGAATGGAAACTAATTACTAACTACAAAAATGAAATCCTAGTTATAATTACAGAATGAAATCTAATTATGTTGCAAAAATAACTCCCTAGTTACAGTTGCAGAATTAGAAATCTAATTATGATTGCAGAAAGGAAGTCTATTTACTTTTGCAGTAATGGAAACCTGATTATAATATGGAAATTAAGTCCTGTCAATGCTCTATAATAGAAGGTTGTCAATATTTGTGTAGGGGTTGATAGCAAAACACAAAATGCAGTAAATTACAAAAAAAAGTAAATTCTGGAAATGACAATCTGCAGTAATTTGAAAGCTTGCTGAAAATAGAGATTACAACCAAACCTATAATTAATCACAGGATCATCCTAATCATAAAATAAACTAATATTGCAAATACTGTTAGTTGTTTACAAGGAAATGAAATGACAAGTTTTACAACTTATTTTGCTGCAGCAAAATTAGAATAAAAACCTGTTGTTAGTCCTCCTCCTAGGTTTGGAAGTGGCCGACCTCCTTGTCTAGAAGAAGGTATGAGTCTCTCTCTCTCTAGATCTTACTCACACTCATTCACAACAACATGAATAGAAAAAGTAGTGCACTTTATTGATTCAAGAACATAATTACAGTATTGTTGCTAAAAACCCTATTACAGGATTGTAACAGTCACTTTTTTGCTATTTTTTTATTATTATACTTCTTTCTTATTTTCCCTTCCCCATTTTTCAACATGTATGGGAGATATCTATTTATAGATATCCTAAAATCTATTTATAAATTAAGAATATCTCATTCCTATCTTACAGATCTAATCTATTATGCTGCAGCATTTCCTGGGTTTATCCTAGAAGAGGATCAAAATTGATATTTTCTATGAATGATGGCTTTGTACGGCAAGGATGACAAATTCAGATGGGAGATATCTTCCTTTAACCTTTTCAACCTTCTTCCTCTTTTTCCATCATCAAAAATTAGTCAACAAGTCAAAAAGCGCTTTCTATTCTCATTTTGAAGATAAGTGGCTCATTTCGAAGAGACTGTATTTCTCATTCCGAAGATGTTTGCTCATTCCGAAGATCTTTGAAATGAAAAATTGTGTGCTCTTCAAGTTATTTCATATGTATTTCTCATGTGGGTTAGCTCTCAGGATCATATTGAAATAGCCATCATCTCTCTCCATGTGTGAATTCCATGCCTTGCCATTCATTGGCAGCTGGCTGGAATTTACATTGGAAAACCAGTTTCTCTTTGCCACAGTATAGTTTTCTTGCACTATTTTCTAGATTTAGATAAATAAATGCTTGAAACACATAAAAAAAACTAGTGAAGTGTTTCTATCAACCTAAACATACTTCTCATTTAGCAAGTCATGACAAAGTAACATAAAACTATGCAAAAACTATAAAAATCAGAATATAGTATTTCTAACACATTGATCATGCAAAAAATTAATACACAACATATTAAATCAACTTAAATAGCATATCAGATTAAACACAAGAGTTTTTAGGTAGTTTCAATGTTCAAAACATGCTATGATTGAGGTATTTACAGGCCTCATAATTTCCCCCCAACTTATATTAATGCATGTCCTCATGCATTCTGTTGGGATATAGAATCACATATATCCATATTCAAATTCCATGATCTATAGAACAATTTTGTGCCTATATAATATCCCCTATTCTCTCGAAGGTTTCTGAGCCATTCTTCAAACTGATCATCAGGTTGAGAATCTTCTTCAAAATAGAAGGGAACTGGAGAAATGATGGTTGGAGGCCTAAATTTGAGACCTATACAGTGATTTTGCATGATTTCAATCAACTTTATCACTCCTTCTACCCTTATTCTAGACCATTCTAGGTTAATGGGGGAGATAGGTTCCCTTTTTTGTAAAGAAATGGAAAGTTCTACCCATCTGTTTCTGTAAAATGATAATGCTGGAACAAAACTGTCATTACAAAAATTTTGGAATTTGGTTACACAATCCCTCAAATTTCTCAAGTACATCCTTTTTACATTTTCCTTGTTCATCATGGTGAAATGATGTCTGGTGATAAGTGGATGATTTGACTGAACTGCTTTGACTAACAATTCAGCTCTTAATTCAATTTCTTTATTTTGTCTTTTCTCCTGGTCCCAGTAAAACTAATTTTATAAAGTGGACATGAATGCTCCCAGTTGAACATCTCCTATGTAAATTTGAGGGTGAAACTCTACCTCTTCTGGAATAAAGAAGCTGTGTAAAAAAATTTCACATAAGAGATTTTTCTATTCTACAAGGTTGTCAAAATAGGCTTCTAAGAAATTTGTAGTTGTGTCCAATTTGTATGCGAGACCTGAGCTAATCCTCATGACCTGCCATCTGAGATATTTCTCCTTCATAATGAGACTGTAAAATCTAGTCGATCGTCTGAATTGGACCAAAAACTCAGTAATCTAACATAAATCAGTCACTTTTTCATTCAATGCCTTGATTTCTGTTTCTTTTGCTTCTAACTGTTTACCTTCCAATTTAAATTTTTCAACTTTAGTGGCAAGTTTTTCATATCTGATCACCCAACTAGCTATGTCTGTATTATATTGCTCTAGGGATACATTATTGGGTGGTCTAACTACAGGTGGAAATTTGGGTAGCTGATCTACCTGAACCCCTTTTTCTGCTACTTCCACTGGTTGGTCATCTGATAATAATTCTACTTGTATCTCTTTTTCTGTTATTTCCACTAGTTGGTCATCAGAAAACAATTCTAATTATACCCCCTTTTTTGCTCCTTTTATTGAAGGTATAACAATTTTAAATACAAAAATCTCATTTGAAGGAGCACTTACTTGATCAATTGCATGTTGTTGTTTAAACTGCTCCTGTGCTAGTGTTTACTGTTGTGAATCATCTCCAACATTCTTTTCTATGCTTTTTATCAATTCTGAAGCATCTTCGAAATTGCTTCCCAACCTATTTCTTGACTATTTCTTGCACCTGCTTCCCAACCTATTTCTTGACTATTTCTTGTACCTGCTTCCCAACTATTTTTGGCATTTTCTTCTTGACTATTTCTTGCACCTACTTTTGAGAATAATAAGAATATAGTTAAGAAGCAGGTGCCACCAATAGTCAGGAAGTAGGGTCCACCAATAGTCAGGAAGCAGGCACCACCAATAGTCAAGAATCAAGTACCACTAACAGTTAGGAATTAGGTGCTACCAACATTCAGGAATCAGGTGCCTACCTTCACCATTTACCATTGTTATTTTTAAGATGTCTTCATTGCATTTACACACACTTTCCACTAAAAACACTAGTGAAGCATAACACTTCATTTTATATCAATTATATGCAAAAGCTATATAAAAATATATTTCAAATTCTAATTAAACTAATAAATATGCCCTTAAAATTATATTTAAAATGAGGATTTTTTATGTTCATTAGGTATTAAATATTTTAATCTTCTATATGGATCTTCTTCTTAAGTATGGTCTTTGATTTGATCAGGTTATTTCATCAATTATTTTTTTCTCTAGAGTCCTCCCTTATATGAACCATATTTTTCATTAGCTTTTCCTTTGAGTTTGATTTCTATATTCCTATAGGTGGTAGTACTGCTACTAGATCCCTACAAGGATGTTTCTCCTAATTTTTTCTTACCTTGTACAGAAAATTCTTTCAAGACATCAAGATAAGATCTTGGATTAGTGGATCTTGAGGTATCAATACTACATGAGGATTAAAATATCATTTTTAAGTATAATTAACTTAGTTCATATTTCCTTTTATAGCTTTTTTTTGAACTTTGTGGTTTTCATTCTCATTATTGTAGCATTTATATGTAAGCAATGCTATATACAAAATGCTTATGAAATCTAAGGGAAGTGGAATGTCATCCCTTCCATTCTCAATTGCTTCTTTGAGTTGAGCTTGTAGATATTATTCCATGGTATCAAAATCATCATCTAAGGCTTCACTATGAATCATTTTTGAAGTAAGGTCTAAATATGCTTCACCTTTTCTAAGTAGGTTCATGATTCTAATTTTTATAGCACATGCTTTTTACTTTCTAGAGAGATTATTCATGTGTTTTTTTGTTGTATTCCTTGGGTTAGACATATTATACCTTATTTGAAAAAGTGCTTTGATAGGAATAAAATCTTATGAGATAGAATCTACTAAGTGGTCTACCTTACAACTCCCTAGTTATGAGCTTTATTTGATGGAACCTTTTAGAGTTTATATTCTATAGGCTTTGTTATATCTCCCTAGTCAAGAGATTTGATTTAGTAGAATCCTTGTAGGATTTTTAGACACCTTATGATTCCCAAATGGATTGAGTACTTGATAAATTTTGAATGAATGCTATTATTATCAAGTTTTGTAGAATGCTTTATGTCTCCCTAGTAATTTTGGGTATGCTAAATGATTGATAAACTGCTTTTGAGAATAATAATTGTTATATACTACATACCAATCATTTACAATGAAGAAATGTAAAAAATATATACCTAATTAAAACAAGTTAATGCAAGTTTTGAAGAATGACTGCTTCTGTTGATGTTTTGCTGAGATTTTCTACAATATTTCAAAACAAGTGTAGTTGGTGAATTTTTACAATGATGATTCAAAAATTTTCAAGGTTATGCATGCCAGAAAACTAGTTTTCATGCATACCAACTCAGTAGTGCCTTAGGAAATGATGGCAAGGTTGATATTACAGCGAACAACTTCTCATTAAATTTCAGTGAAATAAAAAAAATACAGTCCCTGTTACAATGTCCAGGCACACTACTTCTTTCCCCAATCCCGAACTTCACCATCTGCCTTATTACAATTTTTTTTGGGTTTTTATCGAGGCCCCGATCCTCTCGGCCATTAATGCTCGCCTAACGAAAGTTTCAAATTCGAATTTTCCCCCTCCCTGGGCTTTTCAAATTTTTGACCATAAATGGGCCATCTGCCCGATCTACCAGGAGGCTTTCATTAATGGTTCTCCTCGACCTGCAACCGCCGTCTAAGTCAGGTTGTTCCTCTGCGTTGGTCTCCTTCATAATGGCCATTGCCTGTGTCTGTTTTAATGTCCGTACCTGTTACTTTGCCAACAATACATAAATACGTGGCCGTGGCCCTCATCTCGTTTTAACACACGTAGCTGTCCGCATGTAAAACTGGCCATGCCTTCTCTTCGACGTAATAAATTTGGAACACGCGCCCTTCACAATTGTCAAGTTACTCGTGGCCGTCCACGTGTCAAACTCGGCCCCTCTCGGCCATCCGTTTGTTCTCTTTTTCGGGCCTTACTTTGCTCTCTAACTTCTTTAACTCTCGTGGCTGACCAATGTTGTGCCACGTGTCGGTCCTTGACTGGTCGCGACATCGCGACAGGTCACGAAATCGTGACCTGTCGCGATATCGCGACAACATCATCTCCTCTGCCCTTGCGTTGTACTAACGTCACGATATCACGACGTCTCCATCCTCTCTGCCCTTGCGACGAACCAACGTCGCGATATCGCGACGTCGCGATATCACGACGGAACCTTGCTGCCACCTTTGCTTTGAACTAAGGTCGCGATATCGCGACGTCACGATATCGCGACAAAACTGGCTCACTCCCTGCCAAGCCTTTTGAGGTCGCGATTTCGTGACGCGATTTCGCGACCTCTCCCCAAGCTTAAGAAACTTGCCTTCAATGCTTCCACAAAACTCCCCCCCCTCCTTGGAAAAACACCGAAAATAAAACAAATGCTAGGAACTTAGAAAATTCTAAAGACATTTTGGAAGATGCAAGATTGCTCTAAGATTACCGGATGCTCCTGCATCAGACACCCGGGGTAATTAAAGAAAAGTGATCCTCACTTTTGGGTTGTTAGAGGAAGACCCAGGCGGTCAACCTCCGTTTTAGACAACCAAGTTGCATCTTCAACAGGCCTGCCCTTCCACTTGATCAAATACTCAGTATACTTGTCTGTTTCTGGTGCTTACGCCTTCACGGGTATCCAATACTTCCTCGGCCTCATTTGTGCTTGGAGTGGATGTTGGAATTTGCCATAATTCTGGACTTTGCCTCTCTGTGCCTTCTCCCTCATGATATTCCACTAAATCTGAAATATTAAAAATAGGTGAAATATCAAGCCAACTCGGCAATTCCACCTCATACGCATTTCCTGACTCCCGCTTTCCCAGTATTTTACATGGTCCAAACTTTTTCATCTTCAATTTATTGTAAGTCTTGGCAGGAAATCTCTCCTTCTTGAGATGCACCATAACCTCATCTCCAACCTTGAACTCCTTGAACCGTCGCTTCTGGTCTGCCCTTGTCTTATATTGAGTCTGTTCATTTTTGTAATTTGTCTTCTTACTTCCTCATGCAGACTTTTCATATGTTCTGCAAATTCTTCTGCTTCGGCACTACATTTTTCTTTTCTGTCCAACTTTCTTAGTTCAGACACATTCCTCGGGCTGTGTCCATATATTATCTGGAATGGAGATTTATCTGTGCTTTTATTAACTAAACTATTATACGCAAATTCTACCTGTGGTAAAACTAAATCCCATCCCTTGGGCTGATCTGCTATCAAACACCTCAATAGATTACCCAGGCTTCTGTTCACCACCTCTGTCTATCCGTCAGTCTGTGGGTGGTATGCAGAACTGAATTTCAGGTCTGTTTTCATCTTCTTCCACAGAGTTCTCCAAAAGTATCCAACAAACTTGGTATCTCTATCAGAAACTATGCTTCTTGGCAGACCGTGAAGTCTAACCACTTCCTTGAAGAACAACCCTGCAATGTGAACTGCATCACTGGTCTTTTGGCAGGGGATAAAATGTGCCATTTTGGAGAATCGATCCACCACCACAAATACAGAGTCATTTCCTCTTTGTGTCCTTGGTAATCCAAGGATGAAATCCATGCTTATGTCTTCCCATGGCCTCTCCGGTACAGGTAGCGGCTGGTATAATCCTGTGTTTTGCCTTGTGCCCTTTGCCATCTGACATATTCTGCATCCTTGCACAAACTTCCTCACATCTTGCTGAAGTTGTGGCCAGTAATAATTTTCATCCACTAGGGCAATAGTCTTATCCCTACCAAAGTGTCCAGCCAATCCTCCGTTGTGCTTTTCCTTGATCAAGTTCTCCCGCATGGAGCTCCTTGGAATGCATAATTTGCTTCCCTTGAACAGCATTCCATCTTGGATTAGGAAATCCAACCATTTTGTTCGGTCCACCGTAACAGGTGTTAAGCAAGCCTTCCAAGCTTCTACAAAATCCGGATCTGCAGGGTACAAATCCTTCAGTTCTTCAAACCCCACTACCTCCACTGTCAGTCTAATCAGTAAGGTCTGCCTTCTGCTCAAGGCATCTGCAACTCTGTTTGACTTTCCACTTATGTGCTTCAGCACAAAGGTATAACTTTGGAGGAACTCCACCCATTTCATGTGCCTTTGATTCAGTTTTGTCTGACTGTTAATGTATTGTAAAGCTTGATGGTCAGTAAATAGAACAAACTCCTTTGGTAATAAATAGTGTCTCCACTTTTTCAGAGCCTGAACTATGGCATAAAATTCTTGGTCATAAACTGAATACTTTTTCTGAGCGTCATTTAGCTTCTCACTTGAAATAAGCAACTGGTTTGCCCCCTTGACTCGAGTACGGCCCCTATTGCCTTGCCATCGGCATCACGGTCCACCTGAAATACCTTGTTAAAGTGCTGGAAGTGCCAACACGGAGCTGTTCACGTAACTTTTCTCTTCAATGCATCAAAGCTCCTTTCAGCCCCTGATGTCCACTTGAACTCCTTTTTATCCCCCCTCATTGTTTCCGTGAGAGGTGCACAGATGCTGTTGAAGTTCTTTATGAACTTCCTGTAAAAGCTGGCCAAACCATGAAAGGATCTTACTTCTGTTGTGCTTCTTGGGGTAGGCCATTCAATGATGGCTCTTACCTTCTCTGGGTCCATTTTTAGGCCTTCTGCTGAGATTACAAACCCCAGGTATACTAACTCCCTTTTGACAAAATTACACTTTTTCAGATTTATTAACAACTGCTCTTCCCGCAGCTTCTCAAAAACCTTCCTGATGTGCATCAGGTGTTCTCCCAGGGTCCTGCTGAATATCAAGATATCATCTAAATAAACAATTACAAATCTTCCCAGGAATTCCTTCAGTACTTCATTCATCAGCCGCATGAAAGTACTTGGTGCATTGGACAGCCCAAATGGCATGACCAACCATTCATACAAGCCTTCTCTTGTCTTGAAGGCTGTCTTCCATTCATCTCCCTCTCGGATACGGATCTGATGATAGCCACTTTTCAGGTCAATCTTTGTGAAGTATTCAGCTCCACTTAAACAGTCCATGATATCATCCATTCTTGGCAACGGGAACCTGTACTTAATAGTGATTTTGTTGATGGCCCGTGAGTCTGTACACATCCTCCATTCCCCATCCTTCTTTGGCGCCAGCACTGCAGGTACTGCGCATGGACTCAAACTTTCCCGAATCAATCCCTTTTCTAACAATTCTTGGACCTGTCTATTTAACTCCTCAGTCTCTACAGGCGTCATCCTGTGTGCAGCTTTATTTGGCAAGCTTGATCCCGGTACTAAGTCTATATGATGGCTAATTTTCCTTACTGGGGGTAAACCCTCAGGCACATTGTCTGACACAATATCTGGAAATTTCTCCAGTAGATTTTGGACTTCTGTTGGGGTATCCTGGCATTCCTTCTCCCTAACTCTAGGGATTATTGCATAACATAAATGTTCATGCTTCAACCCGTTCAGGAACTCTCTCCCCTCAACTAAACAGACTATGGAATTGTTACATACCTTTTCATCTGCATCCTTCAAGGGCTTTAGTTTATGGCGTACACCATTCTTTGTCAATGAGTAGGTGTTGGCACGGCCATCATGCACTTGCGTTTCGGTCAAGCTGCCGGGGCCTCCCCGGCCAACATGTGGCAAGCATCCATGGGCGAGGATGTCACACAGGACCTCATCACAATAATTTCCAATGTTGAATTTAACGGAACACTTGCTCATTGACCAAAGCTCTGTGGTCTTTACGTAACCATGCGACCCGGTATGGGTGTGGGTGCTTCTTCCTTTCTAACTGTAGCTTTGTAACCATTTCCTTAGAAACCAGGTTATCCAGTGCTACCATTGTCAATAATGATATTGCAAACCTTGCCTGCACATTTACATCGAGTGCGGAATAAACTTTTCTCTGGTCTGTGTCCTTCTCCTCATTCAACGGGACTCTTCTTACAATCATTGTTTCTCCCCTCTCCGCTTCTTCGGAATGCTCAGACTCGAGCATCTTCCTCTGCCCACGGCGGCTACGGCCGGACCCTCAGGCCTCTTGTTCGTTCTTTCCCGGTGTTGTGGACACTCGAATGCACGATGCCCTTCTTCACCACGGTGGAAACATGTTCCACGAAATACTCCCCTTCCAAATCCCCGTCCAGATCCACCCCGTCCTCTTGGGTAGCTGTTATGGTCTCGGGGTTGATGAGCATCCTCCTCCCTTTGATCTGGGCTACCACTGGCTTCACCAGTCTTCTTCGAGTCCTTATACTTTTCTCCATTGGTCCTCCCACCAGTTCTTCCACCACGGCCCCTTCCTCTTTGCTTGCCTTCAAACCGCCTATTCAGTTTTTCTTCTACCTTTAAGGCAAAGCGGTAAGCATCCTCAATGGTGCTTACCGAACTAGACTCAGCTCTTCCTGGATGCCGAGTCTCAACCCATTGATATAACGGGCTACCTTCTCTTTGTTCCCCTCTAAATGCCCAGTTCTAATGGAAATTTTGTAAAACTCTTCGGTGTACTCTTGGACAGTTCTGTTCATCTGTCTCAAACTCTGCATCTTTCTTAACAGATCCAACTCGTAGTCTGTCGGGATGAGCTGTCTTTTCAGCTTCTCAACCATTACTGTCCCACCTGGTTATTCTCTCTTTCCCTCGTCTGTTTCTCTCCAAGCTGTATCCCCCTCCACCAAATGCTTGGCATGACCCTTCAACTTGGTCTTAGCAAATCTGACCCGATTAGGGTCCTCAACCTCCTCGTACTCGAAATACTCCTCTAAATCATTTATCCAGTCAATTACTTCTTACGGATTCAAGTTACCCGAGTACGTGGAAACCTCCATTTTTGGTTGCTTTCCAATCGGAGAGATGGCCTTATATAGCCGAGCTTGCGCGGGGTCCATAGCCTCTTCCTCCTCCTCGGATTGGTCTTCCTCTTCAACTTCGTCCTCACTTGTCCTCATCCCTTCCGGGCTCGTGCCTTCTGCGTAGTTCTGCTTGCAGGGGCTTGAACTTGTCTCTGCCAAGGCCCGAAAGTCTTCGGCCGGCACCACATTTCCTACCCCGCCACGGTTCCTTCGTGGAGGCATTATAATTTCCTTTTTTTTTTTTTTTTAAATTCCTCCCACAGATCCTGGTGTAACTGCCTCTTTCCGGCGATCTGTTACACGCTCGGGAGCTCCCGCTACGATACCACTTGATGGCAAGGTCGAGATTACGGCGAACAACTTCTCATTAAATTTCAGTGAAATAAAAAGAAATACGGTCCACATTACGAATCTCCAGGCATACAACTTCTTTCCCCTCAATCCCGAACTCCACCATCCCTCCCCTTACAATTTTTTTTGGGTTTTTATCGAGGCCCCGATCCTCTCAGCCATTAATGCTCGCCTAACGAAAGTTTCAAATTCGAATTTTCCCCCTCCCTGGGCTTTTCAAATTTTTGACCATAAATGGGCCATCTGCCCGATCTACCAGGAGGCTTTCATTAATGGTTCTCCTCGACCTGCAACCGCCGTCTAAGTCAAGTTGTTCCTCTGCGTTGGTCTCCTTCATAATGGCCATTGCCTGTGTGTATTTTAATTTTCGTACCTATTACTTTGCCAACAATACATAAATACGTGGCCGTGGCCCTCATCTCGTTTTAACACACGTAGCTGTCCGCATGTAAAACTGGCCATGCCTTCTCTTCGACGTAATAAATTTGGAACACGCGCCCTTCACAATTGTCAAGTTACTCGTGGCCGTCCACGTGTCAAACTCGGCCCCTCTCGGCCGTCCGTTTGTTCTCTTTTTTGGGCCTTACTTTGCTCTCTAACTTCTTTAACTCCCGTGGCTGACCAATGTTGTGCCACGTGTCGGTCCTTGACTGGTCGCGACATCGCGACAGGTCACGAAATCGTGACCTGTCGCGATATCGCGACAGCATCATCTCCTCTGCCCTTGCGTTGTACTAACATCGCGATATCACGACGTCGCGATATCGCGACGTCTCCATCCTCTCTGCCCTTGCGACGAACCAACGTCGCGATATCGCGACGGAACCTTGCTGCCACCTTTGCTTTGAACTAAGGTCGCGATATCGCGACGTCGCGATATCGCGACAAAACTGGCTCACTCCCTGCCAAACCTTTTGAGGTCGCGATTTCGCGACCTCTCCCCATGCTTAAGAAACTTGCCTTCAATGCTTCCACAAAACTCCCCCCCCTCCTTGGAAAAACATCGAAAATAAAACAAATGCTAGGAACTTAGAAAATTCTAAAGACATTTTGGAAGATGCAAGATTTCTCTAAGATTACCGGATGCTCCTGCATCAGGAAAGGTTTTCACTGCTGAGCTATTCATTTTTCTCTCTTTATTTTTGTTGTTTTTTTTTTACCTCTCATTTTCTCTTTGTTTTTTTGTTTTGATTCTTATTATGCCCATGAAGGAATTTACAATCAAAATTTATTCATCTTTTTTTTTTCTGCTTTTTCTGATTTTTTTTATTTTTTTGCTTTTCTTGAAATACATGATCATGCTGATTTTATTGAAGTGGAAGAGGGAATCTCTTCCACCTGTTGTGCATCCAAACTGTCAAGCTACTACAAGAATTCCTATTTAGTTAGAGGTGTATGGTACACCCTGAGGTGATATCCATTCACTACCAACTTTCTCTATGACCCATCAATAGGAGATAGACGAGCTGCTCCATTGTCAAATACCTCTTCAATCTGGTAAGGTCCAAGCCATCTAGTTCTCAGCTTTCCAGGGAAGTCCTCATAGTGAGAATCAAATAGCAAAGCCCAATATCCTTACTAAAATTTCCTCTATTGAATGTGATTGTCATGCCACAACTTCCTTTGCTCCTGAATTACTTCAGTTTGGTGCAGAGCATCCAACCGAAGTTCATCCAATGCATTCAACTGTAGAGTCCTGTATGTCTGTGCTTGTGACAATTCAATCCCAATTTCCAATGTTGTGTACAATGTTAGTAGCTCAAATTCAATAGGTAGGAGGGGATTTTTACCAAAAACTAGTTCATAAGGCATGAATCCAGTAGTGGATTTCCAAGTAGTATTGTAAGCCCAAACTACTTCAGATAATTTATCTAGCCAATTTCTCCTATGAAAAGCTACTATTTTTGTCAAGATTCATTCCAGTTCCCTGTTTGTTATCTCAACCTGGCCATTTGCTTGTGGGTGGTAAGGTGATGATTTACTATGTTTGATTTCATATAATTCTGTAAAAGCCTCAATGAATTTAGATGCAAATTGGGGTCCTTGGTCTGTGGTGATATATCGTGGAGCTCTAAATCTCTAAAAAAATTGAGTATATAATAAATCGATGACCTTCTCTTCATGAGCATGTTTGAAAGCATGCACCTCTACCCACTTTGTTAAGTAATCAATACATACTAGAATATGCACCTTTCCTTGAGAAGGTGGATCAATAGGTCCTACAAAATCAAGCCCCCACCTCTCATATGGCTCTAAAACCAATTGAGGCTATAGTGGAATTTCATTTGTATGAGTGGGTGTCCCCATTATTTGGCATGCATCACAATGCCTGATGTACTTTTTCACATCCTTGTGAAGAGATGGCCAATAATATCTTGTCCCTAAAAATTTTCTAATTGTGCTTTTTACATAATAGTGTCCACCTGAGAGTTCATCATGACAAGCCCTAAGGATATCATATACCTCATACTTTTGGATGCACCTACGTAAAACATGGTCAGGACTACACTTAAAAAGTATACCCTTAATCCACTCAAAGGAAGAACTTTGTTTGATCAATTGTTTTTTCTGTTTTGAAGTGAAATGTGGAGGAACTTTCTCTGTGACCAAATAATTGGCTATATCTGCAAACCAAGGTGATTGGACAGATACAACAAATAATTTTTCATCAAGAAAAGTGTCCTCAACTAATTCCCCTTCCTCTATGTTCTGCAACTTGGACAAGAAATCTGCTACAACATTACCTTTTCCTGGTTTGTTGATTATTGTGATATCAAATTCTTGTAGCAACAGTAACCAACGAATAATTCTTGCACTTACCATAGGCTTATTCATCAAATACTTAACGGTTGTGTGATCTATGTGAATGAATATTTGATAATCGGTGATGTAATGCCTAAATTTGTTGATGGCATAAATTACTACCAAGAATTCCTTCTCAGTTGTGGTATAATTTTTCTTAGCTCTTGTCAAATTATTGCTAATGTAGTATATGGCATAGTGTTCACCATTTTCAATTTGTCCTAATGCTGCTCCAATTGCAGTATTGGAAGCATCATCCTGTATGTGAAATGGTAATGTCCAATTAGGTCCTCTTAACACAGGTGGAGTTACTAATTTCTCTTTCAGAGCTTCAAATGATTCCTGACACCTTGTAGTCCAGGAGAATTTAGATTCTTTAGTCAATATGGCAAACATGGGATTCGCTATTATGCTAAAGATGGGAATAAACCTACGGTAAAAACCAATGTGTCCTAGGAAGCTTCTGACATCAGTCTGAGTTTTAGGAGGAAGAAGATTCTTGATAATTTCTACCTTCTTTGGATCAACCTGGATCCCTTGAAGAGAGATGTGATGACCAAGAACTATTCCTTCCTCTATCATCATAAAACATTTGTCTAGATTCAATGATAACTGGTATGTTTCATGGTAAGTTAAAACTCTGTCAAGGTTTTCTAATGTAAAGTCAAAAGTCTATCCACATACTGTGAAATCATCCATGTATATCTCAACACTGTTGGTAGTCAGATAAAAAAAAATTGCTAAGACCGCTCGCTGAAATGTTGCTGGGGCATTACACAAACCAAAAGGTAAAACCCTATAGGCAAATGTTCCCCATGGACAGGTAAAGGTTGTTTTCTCTTGATATTTAGGTGCAACCTGAATTTTATTATACCCACTAAATCCATAAAGAAAACAAAAGTATTTATTTCCAGTAAGGGTATCTACCCGATCTATGAAATGTAATGGAAAATGGTCTTTGTATGTCACTTTGTTTAGCTCTCTATAGTCTACACATACTCTCATTTTTTCATTTTTCTTAGGAACTCTAACCAATGGAGAGACCCACTGGCTATAAAAAATTGGGTAAATGAATCCTACCTCTAGAAGTTTTTCAATTTCTTCTTTTAAAATATCCCTCAAGGTAGGATTCAGTCTTCTCTGGGGTTGTCTTACTGGCTTGACTTCTTCATTATAAATCATGTGGGTGCATATATCAGGGTGAATCCCTAACATATATTTGTAGTCCCAAGCAAAAGCATGAACATGCTTCTGCAAAATAGCTATCAATTTTTCTTCCTCTTCCCTAGTAAACCAACTGTTAATGTTCAAAAATTTGCCTAGCTGGACTTCTATTTGTTTTGTATTTGGAAGGACTGAATTCACTTCTTCATACTTGGTGATTAGGGAGTTAAGAGGGCAATGATGATATGGGAGGAAATAATAAGTTTTTGTTTCATTGATTTCTAATGGAAGCATATCCTGTATGGAATAGTGAGAAGGGAAAATTAGGTGATGGTGCCACCCATGTGGTAGTGAAACATATGTTTCTTGTGATAGTATATATGGCTCACCTTCAAAATTTTGGTTCTCCTCATTCCCTAATAACTGATGGATATTTAATACTTCCTCTTCTAACCCTTGTTCATGCAAAACATTCATTAGGATAGTTTCATTCTCTAAAATTTTTGTGTCATGGATGTCTTCTGTGTGTTCCTTTACTACCAAGGTGGCTAGTGTGGAAATAACCTCTTATGGTTCTTTATCTGAGTCAAGAAACCATAAATGACCTAAAAAATTGCTGGAGGGTCTTGCAGGAGGATACAAAGAGATATGTTTTAAATCAATACCATTTGAAATGGTCATTTTTCTAGATCTACATTCTATGAAGGCTGCTGCAGTTGCAAGCCAAGGTCTTCCCAGAATGATGGGATATCCATGTAATGAATTTCTTGGCTGTAAAACCAAAAAATATATAGGGAATTCCCAAGAAGAGACTTCTATAGGGACATATTCAATGATACCTTCAGGTTTTGCAACTGACCTATCAGCCATTTCTAAAATTGTAAATGTGGGATTGAGATGTTTGAGCTATAATTGTTCCATTATATCCTTGGTCATGACATTTATTGCAGCTCCTAGATCTACTAAGACATTTGATATTGGTACTGAGCCTATGGTAACTATGATAACTGGACTCCATGGGTCACTATACTTTGGAGGTACTAGTTTTTTGAAAAAGAGATCAGCTATCTTTCCTTCAACCTGAACAGTCTTGAGAAATACTTTCTTTTTTCTTCTTGCTCTTCTAATGCAAAAATATTGGATAGTACTTTTAATCATTGGTATATCCTTAATGGCTTGTAATAAGGACAATGATATAGTTATCTTTCTAAGTTCCTTGACCAGGTCTGACTCAGAATTTTCTACTGTGGTATTGAATCTTTCAGGATATGGAACTATCCTTGATGAAGGTAATTGTTCTGCTTGTGGTTCTATTTTTTCTTCTTCTTTCTCTGCTGTTGGTTTAAATCTAACTGGTTCCAAAGGTTCTTTCTTTTCATTTTCCTTGATTTTAGTTGAAACAGGTTCAGGTATAACTTTTCCTGAACGAAGTTGGATGTTACTACAATCAAGAACATTTATTTCAGCATTATCTCCAGCTTTAGCCACATAGACAAGGGATGTCTATCTCATGTTGTTTGGATTAGTGATTGGTTGAGCTAGAAGTTGAGGTTGTTTCACCTGTTGTGTTTTATGTGGTTGGTTCTATTTTTCTTGGAAATTTTGATTAGGTGTAGGCAGCAAATGCTGAGTTTGACCTTGATTTCTTTGTTGCCTTGGATAGGACTGGTATTACTGACTCCACTATGGTTGATTTTGCATCCAATGTGGATTAGTATGATTCTGATTCCAGGGTGGGTTGTTTTGATTCCATGATGGGTTATTTTGATTCTGATTCCAGGCTGGATTACTCCAACTTGTTTGTGGCCATTCTTGGGAATCTGTCCATTGAGAAAAATTCCAAGGACGTTGGGGTGGTTCTGATTGTCCCCAAGGCATAGTCCAAGGATTATGTCCCCAATTTGTAGGAAAATGAGGGGTATTTTTGTACTGAGAGAAATTTCCCCCTATTTTGTTTCAACATAGTTGAGTTCCTCAGTCTGACTCTCTAACACAGTTTTGAGTTGTGGTAGCAGGTGGCATTTATCAGTCAAATGCTTCTTCGAACATATACTACAAATGGTTGAGATAGATGTTTTATTCAAAGGACACTCCTGCAAAGCATGTTTATTTCTATATCTTGGGCAATAAATTACCAAATGTTCTATGGTTTTTACTTTTGTAGACATTTCTCCCAAAGTTGTGTTCAATTGCATAAGAATATCAGTTTTAAAATTTGCAAGTTCCTCTATTAGGTCCTTCACATTGGTGCCATTTGTACTTTTTTTCTTCTTCCTTGCTTAGTGCGAGAGTAATTCCTATAGAGATCCATAATTTCCTCATTACTGAGAGTATTTACATCCCATTTTCCCATCAAATCCAATACTTCTTTGGATTCATCTTGTAATCCTCTCAAAAAGATGGTTTTGCATAACTCAGGTTCTACAAGTCCACATCTCCTTTGAACAAAGAAGAACCTATCAAGATAGTCTTCTAATGTTTCATCATCTTCCTACTTAATCATGAATAACTCATCTTTCTTGTTCCTTACACAACAATACTCTTGATATTTTTCTAAAAACATTAACCAGGTTCGAATGGAATTTGGCTCTAAGCTCATGAACCAGCGTAATGCTGAGTCCTTGAGTGTTGAGGGAAAAACCTTAAGTTTATGATTATCATTTACATAGTCATAGGTTTGACACACTACTTTGAATTCAAACAAAAATTGATCATGATCTTTAGATACAACACCTCGAAAGGTTGGAATTACTAAAGGTGAAATGGTTTTCATGGGGAGTTTTGTGTTGGATTCAAATGGATAGGATATTCAAATGTTCTGGAAGGTTGGGACATATCCTGATCATTTCCTTTATTATAGACACAGCCATGTTGGCCATCCCCATCTATATTACCTCTCTCTGCCATAGTTTCCTATTCCTTGGGAACAATTAAACCTATCCAAATTTCACTCTTAAGAGGTCCAAAATCCTCTGTTGATGATGAGTCTGATGATTTTTCTTTCTCAGGATGTTCTAATGATGATGAAGCTAGTGATTTTTGTTTCAATTTTTTTGGTAGTTCAAACACAGGTGATTCACCCCTTAGGCATGAAGATATTCTTAATGGAACAAGCCAAGGATCGTTTTGAGTAATTCTACCTTTTTCATACCTAGGATTACTCATTCATGTTTACTCTTGAATGACATAAATTATAGGTCAATAGTTGTTACTTTAACCAGCTATTATATTCAGATTTTATCCTAAATTTTCACAACTCAGTCTAATTAACAGCTATTGGACTGTTGTCACCTTCTAGAAACACTATTCCCTAGCAACGACACCAAAATGATGTGTTGTCATTATGCACATAATTAATTCTCAATGAATTTGTCAATCCAGGGCAGTGTACAAGGCTATTTGTGGAAGGAGTGAATAGGGCTATAACTTAGGTCATTTGGCAGCAACAAGTCTTATTGGTGAAATCGATTGTGTGGGGGACTTAGGACATTTTTATCTCTAAATTGCATAAATTGAACTTTAATCTAATTGCAAGAATAGAAACTAATTACTAACTATAGAAATGAAATCCTAGTTACAATTACAGAATGAAATCTAATTATGTTGCAGAAATAACTCCCTAGTTATAGTTGCAGAATTAGAAATCTAATTATGATTGCATAAAGGAAGTATATTTACTTTTTTAGTAATGAAAACCTTATTATAACATGGAAATTAAGTCCTGTCAATGCTCTATAACATAAAGTTGTCAATCTTCTATGCAGGGGTTGACAACAAAACACAAAATGCAGTAAATTGCAAAAAACAGTAAATTCTGAAAATGACAATCTGTAGTAATTTGAAAGCTTGCTGAAAATAGAGATTACAACAAAAACTATAATTAATCACAATATCATCCTAATCATAAAATAAACTAAGATTGCAAAGACTATTTGTTGTTTATAATAAAATGAAATGACAAGTTTTACAACTTATTCTACTGCAACAAAATCAGAATAAAAACCTGCTATTAGTCCTCCTCCTAGGTCTGGAAGTGGCCAGCCTCTTTGTCCAGAAGAAGGTATTAGTCTTTCTCTCTCTCTAGATCTTACTCACACTCATTCACAACAACATGAATAGAAAAAGTAGTGCACTTTATTGATTCAAGAACATAATTACAGTATTGCTGCTAAAAACCCCGTTACAGGACTGTATCACTTTTTTGCTATTTTCTTATTATTATACTTCTTGCTTATTTTCCCTTCCCACTTTTTCAACTTGGACAGGAGCTATCTATTTATAGATATCCTAATATTTATTTACAAACTAAGAATATCTCATTTCTATATTACAGATCTATATCTATTAGGCTGTAGCATTTCCTAGGTTTATCCTAGAAGAGGATCAAAATTGATCTTTTCCATGAATGGTGGCTTTGGACGGCAAGGATGACAAAGTCAAATGGGAGATATTTTCCTTTAACCTTTTCAACCTTCTTTCCCTTTTTCCATCATCAAAAATTAGTCAACAAGTCAAAAAGCACTTTCTGTTCTCATTTCGAAGATAAGTGGCTCATTTCGAAGGGACTGTATTTATCATTCCAAAGATGTCTGCTCATTTCAAAGAGATTGTATTTCTCATTTCGAAGATGTCTACTCATTTTGAAGATATTCGAAATGAACAACTGTGTGCTCTTCAAGTGATTTCATTTGTATTTCTCAGGTGGGTTAGCTCTCAGGATCAGATTGCAATAGCCTTCATCTCTCTCCATGTGTGAATTCCATGCCTTGCCATTCATTGGCAGCTGGCTGGAATTTACATTGAAAAACCAGTTTCTGCTACACAGTAATAGTTTGCTTGCACTATTTGCTAGATTTAGATAAATAAATGCTTAAAACACATCAAAACAAAACTAGTGAAGTGCTGCTATCAACTTAAGCATACTTCTCATTTAGCAAGTCATGACAAAGTAACATAAAACTATGCAAAAAGTATAAAAATTAGAATATAGTATTTCTAACACATTGATCATGCAAACAGTTAATACACAACATATTAAATCAACTTAACTAGCATATCATATTAAACACGAGTTTTTAGGTAGTTTCAATATTCAAAACATGTTATGATTGAGGCATTTCCAGGACTCATCATATCCTTAAATTCTTATAGGATTCAGTGTTTCCCAAATACTTATTCCTTCCAATCCTCCCTGAATTCATTAAGTTTCACAACATAAACCATCCCTCCTTTCCTAATGGTCTTCTTAAGTTGTATCGCAGATAGAAACTAGGATTTGAAAAGTCCTTGCTCACTATGGATCCTTAATCTTCCCTTGTCCCTTTTCGAATACTCTATCCACCTATCTTGGAAATTGATTATGGCTCTATGAGCCTATAACTAGTCCATTCCCAAAATAATATCAAAGGTATGTAGTGGTCCTACATAAATAAATCCTATGATAAAACCATTGGTGAGGGTAATTTTAACCATAGAAAAAATTGATCTATTGAGTAGGTTTATCAAGAACCATACTCAACCTTCCACCCTTGTGTCAAATATATTGGTCTTTCTGATATATCCCTGACTATACTAGAAGAAATAAAGCTTTTTGTAGCTCCACTATGAATTATTTATTTTAACTTCTTTATTAAAATCTTACCCCTTAATAGAAATGAGGTGGCTTCCCCTTCTAGTTTTTGATTTTTAGTCACAACATAAATCTAGTGGGCAGGTTCCTTTCCTTTTGCACTAGAGGTACTCTGTCTTGGTTGATGTGGACAAAAATTAGGATAGTGTGGACCTCCATAATTGTATCACCCACCCTTTGTTCCTGGGTGTACTCCCTATTTTTGTTCCTTATTTTTACCCACTAGAACTAAATTTGATTGCTTTTGAGGTTGAGGTTTGTCATTACTATTATCATTGTTGTTCCTTCTTTGGAAGTTATTTTTGAACTTTCCCTACTTCACCTCATTCCTCCTTTTGGGTTTTGGGAAGATTTTACTCTTTTGGTTCTATTCTCTTTCCCACTTCATGAAACCAACACTATTCCTCCTCCTGAGTGATTACCGATCTTTCTTAGATAAAATTACATAGTTAAACCAGAGATGAGATTTTGCTTTCCTAGCCAAATAATAAGCTTTCTATAGTATTTTTGGCTCGTGCCTATTTACATCATTCCTAATCTTATATTCTACTCCTAAGATAAATTTGTGAATTTTCATCTTCTCATCATAAGCGGGTATGTATTTCAACAACTTAACCAACTTATTATAGTATACCTCAATTGATTTGGTCCCTTGTTGCAGGTTGGTAAATTCCTCAAAATTTACTACATAGAAATTTTTTATAAGGAATCTCTTCTTGAATACTATAACAAAATCCTTCCACTTTAAATCAATTGCTTTGATTTTTTGCTCTTCTTGGAAGGTTTCCCACCATTCCAATCCAACCCCTTGTAGATGCAATGTTGCCCAAACTATCTAAGTCCCAATAGAGTAGTTCTTCATAGTGAAGTATATTTCTAGTTCCCTTAGCCAAGCTTTAGCTCTATCATCTTATCCCTCTCCATTTAAATTGGATGTATGAACATTATTTATGTCCTTGGCCAGTTATATTTCTAGCAGAGCTCTGGCATCTCATTCTTCAATGGTCTGTTCACTAGCTTTCCTAAACTCTAAATTCCTAGCCTACAAATATAGGTTCGCTATGGTCTCCAACAACTATTTTTTTTGCTCCATTTGTTACTATTAATATGTGACAACCGTAGTGAGGTTATCCACCTCTCTTCTAGAATTACCCAATACTTCATCTTGGGATATTCTCTCCATATTATCCTATTGGGTTTGTCTATTTAGTGGAATAGACTTCCCTCTTATTTTATTTGGTTCCATTATCTTGGTCACATGAAATAATAATAACATGTTAGGTTATAGTTAATTTCTTGAACTGTACTACTAACTATTAGCTGAATACATCATTCATATGATCTAACTACAAAGTTTTCATACTAAGACCACCCTCACTCTACGTGGGGTGTTACTCTAAAAAATTCCATCTAATTCCATTACTGGTGACCATACTTACTAAACGTAAGGTACCATATTGAAATGAGCTACCCTTACTAGGGTCAAATCTCTAGAATTCTAGCAATTGGAAATTCTAGGTCTTCCCAGATTTAGCTTAAGAACCAAACAAGGGCTTGAATAGGAAGATACATGAATCCTTAGCACATTACATGAAGCCTATAGTCCATCATACCTAGAACTCTGATACCAAATATGATTATCCATAACTAACTAATCTAACTAAGATAATATATATATAAGCTATCAGTCTCATCGTCACGAATGAGCTAACTTATCCCTTTTTACCTATCAAAAGGGTACACCCATCACTACACCATACATAAGTCCATATATGCAGGTGCACTAAGCGTAATGCAAATAAACTATCAGTCTCATCTCTATGATGAGTAAACTTATTCCATCCATCCCTTCTAGTGATAGCCAAATTTATTTATTTTAATCTGTATAATGTTTTCATGCATCTAGCTAGTTTAGTTTAAGAAGGTTCCTTGAACAATAAGATTACTTTAAGATTCTCCCTAAGGGATCCCATAATCCCTTAGGTTCCTTTTTCTACCTCTAACACATAAGCATAATCATTCTTAGATACTATTTTTAAATCATTTAATCTATATTAAACCATCAATATCTTCAAATTTTTCTTTCCTTAGAAGGGTGCAATTAAGTCTACCTACTTTATTTTAAGCATGGAATAACATCTATAACATCAAGGAAGATACATAAATAAGATGTAATTCTCTATCTAAGCACCAAACAAACATGATATTTCATGAAACAATGACATCATATGTCCTTTAGCTAACAAGTAAAAGATACATCTTCTATTCATAAATTAAATCATTACATAATCCAAGTAGGGTAAAAGTATCACCATTCTAAAAGAATAGAGCATTACATCATCGTTCAATTAAGGGATTATTCATAATAAGTTTCCATACAAATTCTTGACTGTAATATACCAAATTTCAAGTCTCGGAACTAGTGTCCTCCTTGGTCCTTCTTTCTTCTCCATAGTTCAATTGATGATAGTAAGGGATCAAGGCAACTCATAGATCTTATGAAACATGCAACTATATGCAATTTCTATATGACTTATGGAACATGTGTATTTATAATTGAATATCAAATTGCAACCATACAATCTATACAATGTATGTATGCATAATTCATTCAATCAGTCAATTAGGAGGAAATCCCATAATTTTCTCACACCATTTCTTTCATCTAATATTTTATTTTTCTATGGTAGCATACTTCTTCATTAATTATGCAAAGTATATTCAATATCTAAGAGTGAGAGTCATCTATCATTCATCCCAACATAAAATGAAAGTTATTTTATCCTTTAGGAAATAAAGTCATCTATCATTTATTAAGCATGGATTATTTAAATAAATTCTCCTTTAATTATTCAAATGTCCATACTCCTAACATACAAAACCATTCTCTCAAATCAATTAAGAGCTCATACTCTTAATAATTACATATCCAGACAAAACCATTTTTTTAAGTAATTAAGGACCCATGCCATTAACTAATTAAATACTTACACAAAACCATTTCTTTAATCAATTAAGGTCCCATACCCTTAACTAATTAAATACTTATACAACAATTATTTCTTTAATCAATTAAGGTCCCATACCCTTAAATAATTAAATACTTATACAATAATCATTTCTTTAATCAATTAAGGTCCCATACCCTTAACTAATTAAATACTTATACAACAATCATTTATTTAATAAATTAAGGTCTCATACCCTTAACTAATTAAATACTTATACAATAATCATTTCTTAAATCAATTAAGGTAATTAAATTCTTATACAAAAATTATTTATTTAATCAATTAAGGTCCCAAAGCATTAAAATTATTTCAATGAAACCTTCCTTAAATCATTTAAATAACCATTCTATTCAACAAATTAAATGAGGGGTTTCATTATTTTTTACCAATCCACTCAATTGATCAACAGTCAAACACAGGTAATTCAAACAACATATGAATCAACAACCAACTCTAAACAATAGCGAATAGCAAATGAATTACTAAACCACCCTACATAAAAACAACATAATAGCAAGTGAAACAGTGAATAATCCAACACAATAGTGATAGGCTGATTGACCACACCAACTACTGGTGTAACAACCCCCACCAAGTAGTGGCCTTCATGACCACAACTTGGTGGTCATCAATATATGGTGCTAAGATTCCCCCAAATGGTACATGTGGAATATAAACTAAAGCTAGCATTACAAAAAGGTTATACAACCCAACAATCGATGATACACAGACAACCACATGACAAAGGACAAAATCCAAACAACAATGAAGTCCATAGTCAACCACAAAAAATAAGCCATGTGTCATAGATAGGAAGAGGAATGTTTATACCTCAAACTGGCACAAGGCAACCCACCATGTGGAGCAACCCCCCTCGACCATGTCCATGTGGTCAATTCAATAGGGGAGGCTAGCTCCCCATAAATCGTCTAGAGTGCTAAGGCATATCCTATGTGGGATAATGCCCAAGGAAGGCTAAAGTTTCCTTCCCTCACTCATGCCTCTCCATGCACAAAACTATCACTCCACAATAATGTCAATGTGGTGAGAGGTTTAATTAAACCCACCCCCTAGGGTTAAAACTTAGGGGTATGGTTCAATTAGGTGGTGAAAATGGATTTATAGCCAACCTCCCCTACAATAGGGCACTATGAAAAACCAAAATGAACCAACAACATAGTTAAAGAAAATAATTTTAGTGGGCAGCCACTATATTTTACATGAAACAAAGAAAGAAGGTTTAATTCTAAGGAACAAACCCCAAAGGATAGGGGCGACTGGTTGGAATAAAACACCAAAACAAGGGGGGCAAACACTATTAAATTATATCTATCATAAATCTAGCCAAAAACTAATAAATATGGTGCAACGATGCATGAAGGAAGAGTGAATAAAGGGCAACACAACCATAGTTTCTCAATGACTCAAAGCAAATGAAATGAACAACCTCTGAGCATAATATCCAAACTCGACATTCAAGCAAAAGGGAAAATAGTGATTTTAAACTGTTTTACAAACAATGGTCAGGGTCATCTTCCTAAGTTGAGAATAATCCATAGTGACTCTAGAGGCAAAATAAATGAAATAAAGATTTCATAAACATAGAAGGTAAAATATAGAAGAAGAGCATCTTAACAAACATCTATGAAGGTTTTCAATTATATTTATCTTCTGATTCTAGCGCAACCAACATAGTTTGAATAACATAACATAGAGATATTTTAAACTAAATAAGAGAAATTCCCTAACCTTAATATCTTGTGATGAATCCTTCTTCAAAGGTTGAACCCTTGCTACGTCCTTGCTACCATCCTTCGTCCTTTGCAATGCCCAAAAAAATCACATCTCTTTCATTTCCTCTTACTCTTAACATGGAAATTCATCTACCTAAAGCCTCCAAACTCCCATTTGACATAAATGTCATCTACTAAAAGTAACTCATGCTTATCTAAGGTAACCACAAGGAGATTTAAATTTTAAAATGGTTCTTCCCTTTTCTCCAAATATCTTACCTTAAATGAAAATCCATTTGTTTCTTTATTTCATTTATAAAGCTATTCATTTCTTTCTCAAATTTATAAAAGATAAAGTTATTCATTTCTTTATTCAATTTATAAAAGGATAAAGCTATTCATTTCTTTATCTATTCAAAAAGGTAAAAGAGGGAATTAAATAGAATTTTAAAGCATTAATATTTATAATATTGAATTCAATTTAATTCAAACCATAGAAGTCATTAATAATTCTTTATTTTGATTAGTTTAAATAAAATACCTATACTAATATTAAACATTAGTATGGTATTCAAGTGGCCTAGGGTGAATAGAGCCTCTATGTCTATTAATACCTTCCCAAGGGGATTCTACACCAAGTCCACTTACACAGAAACACACATGGAAACAAAAGCGAGTAATCAAATGCATCAAAAAAGGTGGGTGACTTATCCTAAACCCAAATTGCCTATCCATATCATATAATGTAAAATTTCCATTTAATTATAGTATGCATAAATTGTCAAGGTTTATAAATTATGTAATTGATAATTTTCTTACCCATGATATAGTGATGTCATTGGTACAACTTGCATGATGGTGTATAGTTTCTTTTATTAAGTAGAATAATGTCACATAGTCATATTCATGTTGAACTTGGATGTAATTATAGAAAATATTAGATCCATTCATCTTAATATTAAAATTTTAGGTCATAGTTCCTCATCTTTCCAAACACTTGTTATTGAATCTAAGTCCATCTAAGTACTATTATAGCATATATCCTAGTTTATGATAGTTTCATTTATAAGCACAATCAAAGTGAAACACAAGGTTTACCACACATGTATAACTACAATACTATCTCACTCTATTGTTGATGATTCTATCATTAAACTATGTAGTTCCTCATGTAAAATATCATAAAAATGGTAGATATTTCCTCATAAAGGAAAAATTACATTTTTATGTGTAGTTTTTATCATAAAAATGATAGTGATATCTTATGCCAACCACCCTATTTCCTCGAGACAACATAAATAACTAAAAAAAAATTTTATAGAATTTGAAAAAATTGAAGAATGAAAAGAAAAGTTATGTTAAATATACATACTGATACATATTCAACATAAATTCAATTATACATTGTAAATATATTAAGTAATATTCAAAATATAGTGTGATGTATGTTAGCTTTTGATGTAATGAGCACTGGGAGATAGCAATCACAAGATGTAGAATAGTATGAAAGAAAGTAAATATGCAAGATGACTGAAGTATGCTATAAGTAGAAATAACATAAATGAATACAAGGTAGCTATGGAGAAAATGAACACTCCATTAATGAAGCTATTGAACTACATTTCACCCATCACCAATATATGATGATCTACACAATATTGTATTACTTCCTACGACTAAGCTATAAACAACTCTATCTATCTATGCTCCCCTTCTCATTTCTATCTAACAATGAGATCTTTCTTATATAGGAAGATAGGTTCTTTGGCCAACACTCTACGTAGCTATGCAAGGGACAAATAAAACATATACAACTTGCACATTGACACTTGTGCATTTATTACATTGCATGAGGTAACTAGATAACTTCCCCCTAAAGTAATCTAATGTACCTAGGAAGATACATTTACATAACCCAAATGATGGAATATACTCTATTTCTAACACCCCCTTATATTACATTATTTGGGTATTGAAGACTTTAGTCTTCAATATAGATCTTCTTCCATTGGATGATATTTGGCTTATTCGGAGATTTCTTGATCTCGTTCTTTTCCTGCTACTTTAGTCTTCATGTCATGGCTTCTCGTATTTTTCATTCTTTGTTCCTTGATGTTAGGTGTCTTTGATGGACCATTTTTCTCATGAGATTGCATGCCATGAGTGGATATGAATAGGTTCTTCTCCTTTTTATTGTCCCTATTTAAGACCCATTTCTCTGTCCTTCATAAGTATCAAATTTGATCTCAATGTTAATAGATCCATCTAAAATAAGATTATGAAGATAACAATTTATTATTTGAAGTAATATTCTTTCATAGTCTTTATAGTGCTTGTATTTGAAGTGATAGGAGAAATATGAGTGATTTGTTCCATCACAATATTTGCATGGATGGAACTCCAACAATTGGTCTTTTCATAACCATATTGGTTGCAATGAGTGAATAGTAGAGATGATTTGATAGTTTTGTAGTCTATGTTAGGAATATAATGTTTATCTATATCCTTTATAAGTCCTTCAAACCATGTGTGCACAATTGAAGTCATTCCTTTTTGTATAAAGTCTTGTTGATCAATATTTTCATGATTTTGATCATCAGATTCATTGAATTAATCTCCCTTTACATAGCTTTTGATTTTAGAACTTATTTTATATTGTATTGGTTCTTCCTTTTCTTTGCCATTTTTATCATTGTAATCCATCAGATTTTTAATCCATACTAGTATTTTCCTTATTCTATTTCTAAGAGCGTTTCTTAGCATTCTAGTAGTCATTTGTATAACCTGAATTCTTAAGGATAGAGTAGTCTACCTTATAGCTAATAATATTAGGATATATGATCCATGATTGAAGTATATAAGCTTGATTTGATAAAACCTTTATTAATCCTTAGGTTTTTAGACTTCCTTATGTCTCCCTAGTTAATGAGAGTATGTATACCTAATATTGGCTTTTTGTAAAAAGCTTATATCTTCTAAACTTGATAATATTTGAAGGATATTATTATTATCAAGTTTTGTAGAATTCCTTATGACTCCCTAGAGATTTTTGGAATATGATATAGTGCTTCTATAAAATATAGTTCAACTTTGGTTGATTTTGTACAAATTTTGTAAAGATCAAAAATCAACTTGTTAACACCTTATTACTCCTATTGAACTAAGAACTTTTCAATTTTGAAGAGATTTTAATGTTGGATTTCTTTTGTACCTTTTGAGAAGTTTTTTTTGATCGGTTAAAAATATTAGATATTATAATTTAGATGGGTTTTAACAAGGCCCCAAAACCTGATTACAAAATGGCAATAGGTGCTAGAAAAATAGTGAAATTCAGAACAAAGTGCCATCCTTCAAAAAAATTATACATTAAGGTTGTCCTCAGCAGGAAGTAAGAACAAAAAGACTTAGCAAAAGTAGTTGTTGAAAAGACCCAAAAAATAATAGGGGGCATTAAACAACAAAAATTTAACCAAAAACCTTCCAGAATGAAAGTGGGACACTTAAACCTCCATGCCAGGATCAGTAGCAACATTTTGGAGTCCATAATTTGAAGTATCCATGTTAGAAACATTTTCTTTAGTAGGGACATCCTTAGGAATAACAACCACATTTATATTTTTAGTAGAAACACCTCCCACATCTTCAGTAAAGGACTTCTTGAAGAATGATAAATTCAAGGCATTACGCAAATCAACAAGTTGGGTAATTCAGTTTGTTATGGATTTGATGATAAACATCTGCATGCAGAGATCAAGGTTGTCCTTATCCTCCTCTTCAAACTCAATGAGAAGTGATTCCTACTGCATGATTTTGTTCTTTAGGTGCATAGAGGAGTGCAACAATTTTTGCTCGGGCTCAATTCCAGGTTCAAGGAAAGCACTACTAGGTATCTTCCTCAAATGGCAGACAGACTCAACATTTTTTTGCTTTTTTGTAGACAACCTAGGGTTGAAAGAGAATTGAGATATGGTTTGGGAAGATCTGGGTTTAAAGGGACTCTATTTGGGTTTGGGAGGGGGAGTCACAACAATGCCCTCAGGGTAGTGAATTAACCAGTGTTTAAACATGACATTAAAAAGGCCATGGTGGGTGGGTAATTCAAACCTTTTTTTTCCCTACAATGCTCAATGGTATAACTAACAAAATTAAATAAGAACTAAGAAATATTTACTGCAGTTACATCATGAAAGTGGTTATAAAAGGAGAAATAAAAATTGCAAAGGGGCTTATCTAGATCATCAACAGTTACATACTCTATAATGGGCTTTAGGATGCTCTCCCAAGGAAACAAAATCTCATCACGCCGCATACCCAAATGAGCCTTTCTGCAAAGATCCTTGTCCTTGATGTCCTTTAATTCTATATCCCAGTTGTGCTTCTCTCTCCTAATGAATTGTCCTTTAGGTTTCCGCATGATCAGTTCAACAAGCATTTTGATGTCGACAACATAAGTCTTGTTGCAAATGGTGACCCTTTCATTGTCCCATGTCTTCATAAACTCCAAAGTAATTTTAGGGTCTTCCCCTTCAAATTTGTGGAAGAACGGGAGGAAACCTTTGCCTGAAAGGATTCCCTTAGCAATGGAGTTCAAACAGACCTTGGAGGGTTCAATGAAAGACATGATGGCCACACAAAGACAAGACTAGTTTTGGATGAATAGTTGGAAGGCACAACAATGGAGGAAATCCAAAACTTGAGCATTATGTCCCTTTTGAGAAGTTTTTGAGACAAGAAAATTATAATTTTCCAACCTTAATAAAAATATTAATAACCTCTTTTTATATCCCTTGGATTTTATTTAAATTATTTCTAATTTCCAATAACCTAGTTTGGTGTTGTAGCCCTTATGACTCCCAAATTTGGATAATTAGAACACATTAATATTTGCAAACTTTAAATGAATTAATACCAAGTAGTATTCCATATTTATCCAAGGTTATATTTTACAAATATTAGTCAACTTTGTCACAACCCATCCCCATTGGACCTTTTCAAAAGGGTACTAATTGACCTAAGGGGTCAATTAATATATGATTAAAGGGTTGTTAGCCCTAAAATATTTTTACAAAATTCTAATTAAGGGATTTTGTGAGGATTTAGGAAATGATTAATTATATTTTGAAGAAGATAATTCAATTTAGTTTAATTAGAAGCTAATTAGGGCTTTTGTGAAAGATTAATTGGAGGATTTATCTTTTGCAAAAATTAATACAATATAATTAATTAGGTTTAAATAACCTAATGTAATACAATTAGATGATCACAAAATTTATCCAATTTTGATTGGACTAAAAAGGGACTCTAGAATTATTAAATAACATAAGGATTATCCTATCATTTAAAAGACTGGGCATACCTTCTACATGGCTTTTATACATTGGTGGAAATTAGGAGAGATTCCTTCCCTTATCACTAATAGTCCTAGTTTTGTACCCATTATATTCTCTAATAGTACTAGTTTTGTATTTATCTCTAGGAAGAAGGGACACAAAAAAAACAATATCACCTACCTTATCTCTATTTGGACCCTCTTCTACTTTTTGGATTTCCCCTCCACATGGGTTGAAATGTCTTATTTGATTAAAGGTATATTTTAATATTAAAAAATAATTTTCACTTTTATGGCTGGAGAGAGGGGATAATATTATAAAATAGGGGCTTGAAATGGAAAGGAGGATGGAATTAGGGGAAAGATGTTGGAATAAGGAGGTCAATAGAGAATCTGAGGGGAGCTAGCTTTGGAGGGTTAAGGAAGGGGAGACTATGAGGGTACACAGACAAAGAAGGTGACTTCAATACCTTGTAGGAGTCCAATTGGGGGTTTTCCTTTCTTAATTTGCATAATAATGCTTTATTGAAAAATATATGGATATAGTATCTCCTTTTGCCTATTAGTTTAGAAATATTCTTGGTAGATACCATGAAATGGTGATTGACAGTAACCACTCGTATATGCTTTATTTAATCTAGATAGCACTAAAACCAATGCTAAACTTCTTTTCTTAATAGATTTGCAAGTTTCAATTGAATGCCACAATCAACTTTGGATTTGAACTTCGTGTCATTTCTATATGCTGGTAACCTTGTTATTAAACTATCACCTATGTATGGTTATCAATTAATAAATAATCCAAGCTTCCTATCATTTCTTTATGATGTTAACCTTGTTATTAAACTATCACCTATGTATGGTTATCGATTAATAAACAATCCAAGCTTCATGTCATTTTTGTATGACGTTGACCTTGTTATTAAACTACCACATGTGTATGGTTACCAATTAATAAAATGTTTTAATAGAATTTCCACAAGTCAAAGAAACCCAACTAAATTAGTATCAAAATGTAGACACCTCTACCCTATAGTCCACTCTGCCACAACCATCGCCCGACCATCGGGTGATGGTCAAGAAATTATATGTGCTTCATAGTATTTAAAGACCTATGAAGCTCACACATAATGAATGTGGGATAAATATTTGTAAGACAAAAATTTTTGCATGCTTTATCCCACATGCATTATGGGAACACACAAGTGCTATTGATAAGGGCTTACGGGTGCTATAGATTTCAGCCAAGTGCTGAGGCACTTGGTGATAAATGAATCTGACCCTTGACCCGACGATAATGGTATATTTGAATCCGATTGGCTGTGAGGAGTGTATAGTCCCACATTTCTCCTATGAGAACAATGGGGACCGAATTTAACTATTCGTGTCACTTATGTTAGTGACCACCATTCTGTGGTCATGGTGGCCACCGAATAGTGGTCACATGTTAGTTGGAGGTGTCCTATTAGTAATTCATATTTCGTATCATGTATTGATCACTTTGTCATCTGTGTTGTATTTGTTGAGTTGGACCCCACGAATTGTGTCTTATCTGTGTTGCCTATTTTGTGCTTACTGCCTATAAGGTATGCTGATTGTGTTCATGCTCACTATATTGACTGTAATATCCTAGTTATCTATGTTGGGTTTTTTGATAGCTCAACTTGACTTAAATTATGTGATTAACCAAAGTCAGCGAAGGAAAAACACCCTTTTATAGAAATGGGTAATTAATAGAATAAAGGTTTTAGTTAATTTGATAAGCATTTTTATTTTATTAGTAGAAAAAATATTTTAGTTATTTTGATAGACCTTTCTATTTTATTGGGCATGGTTTTAAAAGCACAAATAGATACTATAGTCTATTCAAAATCTGTTAATATAGAGGAATACTTTAGTGTTTTGGTGAATTACCAAATTAGAACCAATTGATAGGAAAAGGAAGGAAAATACCCTTTTTCTATGTTTAAATATATTTTAGTTTTATAAATTTAAGAGTTCTAGAGTAATTATCCCATTACTTGGGTAATTACTATAGGTTAGATTATTTCTTTATCTACCTAGGTTAGTTTATTCTATCGACATTTCTTATGTCGGCAAATATTATATTGTTAGTGATATTGTTAGGATTAGTTATTGCTTAGTGCAATATCTTATTATTGTTAGGGGATATTATTTTATTCCTATCTTAGGCTATTCTAGGCCTAAGTATATTGTATTTAACCTTTGATTATCTATGCAATAATTAATCATTCACTCTCCATCTAATATGGTATCATAGCCAAAAAATTCGAGGCTCATTCGTAGCTCGACATCATTGGCCCAATTCCTAAGGTAACTAGGAAGGTCGAGGAGTTTCTCGAGGCAACTAGGAGAATGAATCCCTACTGGATCTAGGGTGCTGTCGATTCTTTGATAGTTCATGGTGATCAGACATGACAACATCCTCATGAACAACCTATTGGATGATGGGACCTAATCGAAAGGATCTGGATGATATCTGTTCTAAATATAGACCATATAGACCATCAAATCGGCCAATTGATGGCCCCCAATGCAGAGACACAACCTAGAAAAAATTTGTGCTGACTATTGATACAAGCCTAAGTGAAATCTAAGCCTACGAGAGGATATATTGGAATACACGATGGGACGTTATTGGCTAGACACAAGAATACTGGACTAGTCATTACATCACTAGACCATAGAACCCCTGACCCAGATGGCAAAGTGTAGGCTCAACCATCCTGATGTGCACCTGACATGGAGGGTGACCAAGACAAGATGGGACTACCGACATAAGCTAAGGTGACTTGTGGATAGGATGTGTGGAAAATTTTGATCGCATAACATGATTGGTTTACAAAAGGTTGGGCAGAGGCTATCACCACCATAAGGTGGTTATTGATTAATGAGAAACCTATTCACTTTAAAGGCTTTCGAGGTCTTCCTCATCGTGCATATGGGATATTTATTTTCCCTTAATGCATAGCTAAATGAGATCCAAACCTCATTATAAAATTTAGCAAGCCATTTACTGTCACCAAGCCATTGTTGCAGAACACGAGCCATGTAGACTAGTGAAAGGATTCTACATACAATCATCGGTGTAGATGATAGATATGCCATACTAGATGTTTCATGCATAGATATGCTCTACTATAGCTTGCAAGTGCATGCAAAGATAGCCGCATAGTATGCCTAGCCTACTGAATTCTATTCTCAAACACGGTGGTTGCGATTTAAGGCAAACAATTTTTAAATCCATCGATGGACTGCACCCATCTCTGGGCTAGCTGGACCTCACTCATTTTAAAAATAAATTAGTGGCTCATAATTATGTGAAGCATAAGTCAATTTAGAAGGTTTTAAGAACAAGGAAGTAGTGATTAATCATGTTGATATCTGTTTCCTCCCAGTATATCGGGAGAGCACCATTTTATCTATTTTTTGATTCGTAGATAGAACCATGTCACACATTTGTTGGTAGTGATAGGTGATTCCTAAGTGGCACCAGGATTCGTAGGACAACTGTTGATCATAAGCAAAGTCTCCTAATATAGTCAAAAAATAGCTTCTACAAGTTTGCTATTTTTGTAGAGTCATCGGTCTAAGAATCTCTAGTGGACATTATTGAGAGCAAGCTAGGTGGAAGGGCCACAAATTGCAAGCTTATATTTGGCTAATGAAGGTGATTTGTAGTTTCAAATGGTTGAAAAATAGCACATTCTCTAGGATGATCATCGATGGCCTATTGAGAAAGGCATCATATTGAGAAAACTATGATTTAACACTGTGTGTTCCCAATGAGCTATGCTGCAAATATTTGCAATCAATGGAAGGACTGTCATAAGCTATAGGTGATCGATTGAGTAGTTTCTTTATGGTGAGTCACCCCAATGAAAGAGTGGAAGTGACTTTGCAAGGGAGTAGTACCACTGAAGCCACACCATCGATCGTCGAAGGAGTCATGCAATTCATGGAAGCACCACTAGTAGAAGACAAGCGGGCACACCACCTGCTCGCACAGGCCAATGGGGATAATAAGGGTAGGTTGCTTTTCATTCTCACTGAGCTTGGTAGCTCGGGTGGTTGGTAAAATGGAGCTTAGGTACTCCTACGAAGTTACGAGTTCCATTCCCCGCGGTCGCACACCCTTTCCATTTTTACAAAGACAAACAGTGGTCTAAGTATTTGCACTATTTTTTTAATTATTTCATTAATAATTTTTTACTTATAGTTTTTTAAATCAATTATTTTGTTAATTTTTAACATTATTGATTTTCACAAGCTTGTATTAAATTATTTTTGACAATTATTGATTAAAATTTTTAAATTTGCAACTTCAAACATAAGAAATGGAGCTACACACATTAATCACTCCATTTTGAGTGAATTTGAGGCTTCATATTTTCTCATTGCCTATGAGGCCATCTTTGAAAAAGCCTTCAAGGCTTAATAGTTACATATTTTTGCACTAAGGGGGGATGTATTTTGCAAAAACAAGGGGGGATAACCCTGTAAAGGTGCATTTTCGACAATGATCGACACCTTAGCCATTTATTTTTGCAAAATTTCATTGTAAAAGGTGCATTTTTGACAACGATCGACACCCTTAAAAATGGGTAGATCAAATAAAAAGCAATATCCAAAACCAACTGATGATGTTATTACATCAGTTAAAGGTCCTTATTTTCTACCTAATATGGATGGACCTAATTTATATGAGAAGCGCACATTTCTCACACTAAAAAATGGTTTAGTCACCCTACTCGAAGACTCTAAGTCTTATACAGACCTTCGTACAAATGGTTCTCAATTTCCTATTGGTGTTATAAGGTTCATATACATGTCATTGGTTGCACTTGACCTTGCCCAATGTAAAGTGAAAATGGAAATAAATGAGGAAACAGAGGTCAAACCCCTAATGGTTGATGCTTGTAGTGACACAAGTGACCTTCAGCCCTTGATGGTAAATGCTTGTTGTGACACATGTGACCTTGAGCCCATGATGTCCAATGCTTGTTGTGATGCAGATGACCTCATACCTTCTATTATAGATATCAGTTGTAGCACATGTGATCTCATTTCAGTAGCAGATTTTGCGTGCGACACTAGTGACTTAACAACTAAACCTCATCAAAAAAAGCTCCATAATCTCATCAATACTGACAAATGTCATATTGTTAAAAGCATTGATGAAGATAATATTTGGTGTTTTGAGAAACACACCAAAGTATTTGGTTCCAAACTGATGAAAAAAATGGGATTCAATGGTGAGAGATTATGTAAACAGGAACAAGGCATTAAAACTCCAATAATGATAAATGTCAAGGAAAATAATGAATGCCTTGGCTATTCTGGACATGCAAGTACCATTAATACCATATTTGTAAAACCTAAATCTCCTACAACTCCTAAAAATCATTGTTGCAATCATTGTGGAAAAATATGACATGTTGCAGCTAGATGTTGGAAATTACATCCTTGTGATTCATGTGGATGTACGAATCACTCTTCTTCAAGTTGTTGGTACAAAATGAAAATGACCAACAAGGTTCATATAGATTATGGATGGATAGATCACACACAATGGACCATTATGAAATAAATGTTGTATGGATTCTACCAAAAATGCAGATCCAATGATAGATCGAGTGGCAGTCCTAGAGGCAATGACCCAGAGATAGACCTAAAGATAGACCCAAAGACAAAGTTCCAAAGGTAGATCTATAGGCATATCCAGAGGCAATGATCTAGAGGTATATTCAAAGGCAGATACAGGGATAGACCCAGATATACAAATCCATAGGTACATTTAGTGCTAGATCCAGAGCCATGAGCCAGACCCAAAGCCAAAAATAAAGCAAGAACCATCATTCTTTCATTTCTCTTCTTCTTCACTATATTGGGATAGTTATATTATTACCCAAATAATGTAATAAGGGGGGATGTTAGAGTAATTATCCCATTACTTGGGTAATTACCATAGGTTAGATTATTTCTTTATCTACCTAGGTTAGTTTATTCTATCAACATTTCTTATGTCAACAGATATTATATTGTTAGTGATATTGTTAGAATTAGTTATTGGCTAGCGCAATATCTTATTATTGTTAGGGGATATTATTTTATTCCTATCTTAGGCTATTCTAGGCCTAAGTATATTGCATTTAACCTTTGATTATCTATGCAATAATTAATCATTCACTCTCCATCCAATAAAGAGTTGATTTAGAGGCTAAACTGAATAAGAACATATGATGAGTGTTATATGATTTCCTTTCCTATTACAATTATTTTGTAGAAAGATTGATTCTATTGGTTGAAAACTTGATAAGAACTACAAAAGAATTTTGAGGTTCTCTTGTAAAAAAGAGTTTATATACTGGGTAAATTGTTTGATTTAGTGATTATATTATTTATAAGTTTACAAATTATTTTGGAATAGTTTCATTTAAAACACTCCTTCGTAGAAAGAGTGTAGTAAAGGAAAGGATGAATAAGGGACTCATTATTTGAGGAAATTATGGGGTTTCCTCGCTATGTGTTAATCATACAATTAATGATTCTTTAGGACCCTTTTCTAGTTATGGTATCTAGGACTTATTACTGAGAATATATTACATGATCCATTCTAAATAGGATTTTGGATCTCATTTAAACCATGAAAAATATTATGAATGATTAAAGAAAATAATAGATGGGGTTCTATTCTTGGACTAGTAATACATGTGTAGATTACATGGAGAGAATATTACCTTAAAAATATTAAGGTTCGTAATACTTTGGTAAGAATGGATGGAAGACCCATTCTTGAGGAAGTTATAAAACTTCCTCTTCATATGCTTAGTATGGTTACTTAGCAAATGAAGGATTGAATGCGTATCAATCTTGGAGAATGAATGTAGTATCATTATCGAGGGAATTATGGGGTTCCCTCTTTGGTATGAGATTTATACTTAATATGATTCCAATGATAGATTCATAAATATGTGGATATAAGAATTTATATGATTCTTATGTATTGTATTTATGGATTGGAAAACAAGAAATGTGGAATCCCTTATTTACAACATGATTTGAAAAAGAAATGATTTAATTCCTTTAGTTGTATAATTGAATCAGATAAAGGATCAAAGGGATGCCTTTCTATGTTTGTAATGAGGACAACTTAAATTTATGAAATGAGAGGAGAAATATATTTTAGAGGCTGAGTTTATTCCCCATGAGGGTTCCCAGGATATATGTTGTGTATCTTTATTTTGTGGTTTGCAACTAATGTTATACATGGATGTTATATTTACTTTCTAATATGATTTTAATTAGATAAATTGTGAATGTTGCATGATATGGTATTTAAATGTTATTTATTTTCCAATGAGATGATGTTTTAATGCATAATAGATATGTATTCTCAAATATTTATGATGTAATGGTTTATATGCTTTGCTTTAATGATTGTGCATGGTATTTCATTAAGATGGAAATATGAATGAAAATATGTTGTGATGATTATTTTACAAACACTTGTGGATGCTTTAATATATAAATACTATAGTAATGGAATGTAAAATGGTAATTAGTTTAGTATGTTTTGAGTTGGAGCTTGAAGGGGTTTAATCCCAGGGATTGTAATTCATGTTTTAGTTGGAGCTCAAACAAAGTTCTTACATTATGAGTTGCAGCTCGAATGTACATGTGGCATAGAGGTTCACATGCTGATGTAAGAGCACTTCATGATAATGTAAGTATTGAAATAAAGTTTACAATGGAAGGGATACATTGGATTAAAAATGTGTTTGGTAGATAACGAGATCTATTAAATATTTTGAATGAGAGGGTAATATAATTATGCTTAAGATGGTTATTCCAAGTCCTATGTAAGCTTATCATGTGGAGTGATAATTATCTTAGTTGCCTCATTATGGAGATGAGGGTAGTAACTAAGTATTTAATATTAAATTATCCATCATGGAGGTGGATATCGAATATTCAAGGCATGTACTCATACCATGGTGATAGTATGAAGGTTTTTTAGAAGTTGGTCACTTCTACTCAAGAGTGACTCTAACCCAGTCTTAATATCTTTTGATGATTGATGCCTTGGTAACTTACAATCCATTTGGAATATCTTTGTCTTAGATCATAATTATGTCCCTCACTCATTAAAATATAAAGAAAAAAATTATGGATGGTTGAGTAGTAACAATTGGGGTTGTTACAAAATTTGATATTAAATTTCTCTAAGTTTTGCTTTCAAATAAATATTGATTCCTTTCAATAATTCAACCTTATAATATAACCTTATAACTCCCTCTTTTAAGGAAAGCAAATTAGATGGAAAATTGTACCTTTATGAAGCTGGTAGTAGACTTTCCTGCTTGGGCATTGTGAGTAATGGAAGATTCTTCCACTTGGTATTTTCTTCAACACTCATTTGCTTCCTTGATCTGTTTGACCAAGAGTAATGTACTTTGCCACTTTTGGACACTTTGAATTGCTCTCAGATTCCTATTCAAGTTGTTGCTTATCTATTGTTGTGTAGCTATCGAGCTACTACCACATTATTATCAAGGTGATTTAGCATCACTTGTTGTCATTGCTGCCAAATTACTTACTATCATTGGTATCGTCTAAGTCATCTTTAATAGGTGGTCAAATGTGTGATAAGTGTCACATCCATTTTCTCAAACGCTCAAGAGAGCTTCATATATTTGGTGGAGGCACCAATATTGTATCAATTATTATGATAAGTTTCGCCTTCATTTGAAGCGTTATTATTAACTCCCTCCTTATGCGCTATCAATAAAGATGTTTATGCTTCAACACTTACCTGACTGTAACACTCCTTGTTTTATGTAACTCCTCTATTGCCAAGATGATGTTGTAACTCCTATATCCTTTGCATGCTCTTATATTATCAACACCTTCTTGAAGTCTTAAAATATATTTGTACACCTTGTTCTTTGTTGTTCTATGTAGATGCTGAGATGTTTCCAGCTAAAAAATTCTTATGGTGGAGCTATGGTGGAGATATGGAGGAGCTTTGGTGGCCCATGAATGGAGTCCAAATGATAGCACTTAGATGAAGACTCCATGATGCTCTAACTCTGGTAGGAATACTATTTTATTGGATGTATGCTTTCGTTTATAGGATTGCTTCTTGATTGGACCTATTCTTGCTTTGATAGGAATGTTCCTTTGCTATATACACTGCTTGATTTCCCCCTAACTTTGTATTTTATCTTTTACAGGTTCAACCGTCCAAGATACATAGAAAATGAGCCAAAATAGAGGCTCTTTGCTATGCTTGGGAGAATTATAGCATTCAGTCACCTTTACCTAATTCAACTTGCTTATAGTGTGCTTTTGAGGCACTTTCAAATCTGACCTTTTAATAGCATAGAATGAGTTAGATAAGTGCAACTCAATGTAACTATATTTGTAAATAAGATGTTTTTTGCACCTTTTCTTGCACCCCTTTTTGTAGGTCTAATATTTTTATTTGTATGGTAGAATTTTGAATGCAGTGTAAGGGATTTTGAGGTTGTATTTTTGCTTAGATACCTTCCCCTTTTTTCTTAGATATTATGATGACAAATCCAAGCTTAGATATAAGTAGATAGAACATCCTTATATGATGCAATTTTCTACACTTTTCTCTTTGTGATTAACCTTGTAATGCTTTGGATTTGAGACTCACCAAGTCTCAATATTTAAAGATTATATTTATGTTTTTAGTTAGTCGTCTTCTTCTCCATGTTTTGGAGGATTCTAACCTATTTTAGTGGCTTCACTTGGCCACTATGTGTTGTATATTTTTGTTCACTAATAGTGTATTTAGACACTTTGACAATTCTAATTTTGTGCCCTTATCGAGAACACAAACAATAATCCTTTTGATTGCAATAGAATAGTGCAAATAAATCTAATAGACTTTATTTTAATGGACTAAAAGTTTTACCTTATCACTCTAATCAACTCTAAAATTAATGCACTTAATCAATTTTACTGCAAATAATCAAGAATTATCTGCAATGAATATTCAAGATTTATTCTGTAATTTCACTACAATTAATATTGTAGGACTTAGTATTATTTTTCCTTTTCCAAAGTAGATGATAGGTAGTTGATAGAAGTAATTCTAAAATCTAATAAACTCCTAATTAATGTACAAATGAACCTTAAAAATAACTTTTCTCTTTTTGCACTTTTGAAGACTGTAATCCAATTTTCTTCTTGCAAATATAATATAATTTAAGGTGCTTTAATAAATCTGATAAGTAATCCAATTTATGAATCTACTTGCGCAAAAAAGTTTCTTACCTTTTGAAATTTTCTGTAGCACTTTTTTTGCTTCTGTAGAGGATGTAGATCTTGGTGTCTAGGATCATCAAGTTGCTGGTTCTAGTAGGATCTTGTAGCTCTTTGTAGACTGTCCTGAACAACTCCTTCACCAAATGATGGTCTCAAATTTTTTTTCATGAGCCTAGGATTTGGTGGCTTGTTCTCCTCTTGTAAATTCCTCATTCTACTATAGACTTGGATAAGTATTTGTCTCTGAAGCGGTGCCTTCTTGTTATGAGAGGTAATATTCAAATATCTTAGATTTGGTGAGCTTCTCCTGCCTTCAAGTCTTCTTGTCAAATTATGACTTCAAGAAGGATATTATTCTGGGATTTGGCACTCCTTTCCAAATTATTCTTCATGGATTTGGTACTCCTTATCAAATTCTTCTTCTCATGGGCTTGTTGTTAAATAACAATAATTGTTCCAAGTCCTTCACTATCAAGGGCTACTCCTTGGTAGTGGATTTATCTGATGAGTTCTTCAATAAAACAATGGAGATCTTCAATATCCTAACTTCACCATGACTCTTCACCAAAAGTCTTCTTCCACAGTATTCTTCTTTCACAAGTAACTAATCTCTCCACTATGAAGGTATGCCAACATTTTGGTAACAAAGTTGGAGTCTCCTATATTTCTATTGTATGAGGAGTCCCAATCCTCTAAGAATTAATTTTTTGCAACAAAAGAAACTTTAGGTAATAGTTAGAAAATTCTAGATATCTAGGATAATATTCACTAGATGATCTGTCAATCTAGTGGATTGAATGTTGAGTCCTATTCTTCAAGATTTTTTTTCTGTAACTTTGTGGAAAGACTCCAGTCAAGTGTAATATCGGTATTTATGGAGCTATATTTCCTTCAGTATTAACTGTGTGACTCTCCCTAATTCTACCATCTAGACTCTTCTGAGATATTTTGATAGTGGCTGGTCTAGTAGTGCATCAAGTTGACAAAACACTCAGGCTCAATGATAAGGGTGGTTTCCCTATTGATCTACATAGACTAGATCTACTGTGGCTCTAATACCACTGTTAGCTTTTGATGTAATGAGAACTGGGATATAACAATCACAAGATGTAAAATAATGTAAAATAAAGCAAATCTGCAAGATGATTGAAGTATGTTATGAGTAGAAATAGCATAAATGAATACAATGTAGCTATGAAGTAAATGAAAACTCCATTAGTGAAGCTATTGAACTACATTGCACCCATCACCAATATATGGTGATCTACATAGGATTGTACTACTATCTACGACTAAGCTATAAGTAGCTCTATCTATCTATGTTCCCCTTCTCATATCTATCTAACAATGAGGTATTTATTATATAGGAAGATAGGTTCATTGGCCAACACTCTACCTAGCTATGCAAGGGACACCTTGCACATATACAACTTGCACATTGACACTTGTGCATTTATTACATTGCATGAAGTAACTATATAACTTCCCCCTAAAGTAATATAATATCCTACGTATGTACCTTGGAAGATACATTTACATAATCCAAATTATGGAATATACTCTATTTATAACAATGTGGCTATATCCATTTCTAACATGTGGTAAATGAATAAATATTGAGATACATATGTTAAGTATTAGATCAACCGTATTTTAAATACAATATTGATCCACCCTTTAGAACTCCATAGGTGAGACATACAATGTAGCTTAGTGGTTGATCTAATTGGATGCATAGTAGTTCACTTGAAAATGATACAAGATAATGTTAAAAATGAATAACCAAGTAATGATGAAATTTGGAAAGCTTCCAAAATAGTGCAAGACCATCTTTTAGACATGACATTCATATCAAGTTTGAATTGAATAAAAATTCATAGTGATATTTGTGACATTATAAGTAATGCTTAAATTTAATATAGGATTAAAAATCCATCATTTGATTTGGAACAAACAAAGAACAATCAAGAAGAACAAATGGTAATATAGGAATAAGTAGACCAAATTAAATCATCTATACTTTTCATTTTACATCCTTGAATATACCCTTTTTTGAATACTTCAAGTGTTCATTGATTCAATTTTACTTGGACTATGAAAAATATTTGTACTAGTCACTAGTGAAATCCTTTATTTTGGCATTAGATATACTCTTTTTACTTTAAAGTACCATTATATGAAAATAATAGAATATGGATGATATATAAAAAAATATTATGCAATGTTAATGGAGCTTAAAATGCATTGCAAACTCAACTAGTTATATATATTTTAAATTGTTGTTCACTTGTTATATGATGAGTTTTTTTTTATTGGTAAGAGGGGTTTTGAAAGGATCCCATAAAATTTTACAAAAATATGAAGGTTGGGAGAAGAGTTCCCAACAAAAAAAAAATCTGAAGAAATAGGCCCTCAAGGGTCTATTGGAGAAAAACAACTAAAATAGAAAAAGAGAAGCCCATGTAGGAGCAAGATAGGAAGCCACGCAGGAAAAAAAGAGAAATCCTTGTAGGGGTAGTAGAGAAAACCTCATAGTTATACATAAATTTGAAAAGGATTTTTTCACATAGGAGAAAACCTCATAGTTACACACAAAAATGAGAAGGGTTTCCTCACACATGATAAAACCTCACAGATTTAGAAGGCCCAAAAATAGAATGAAGCAATAGAGTGCAAGGCCATCCATAAACAAAATAGGACCAATCACAAATGAATCAAGATCATCCACAAAGAAAATGGGATAAAAAAAAACTAGCGTAGGTCCATCCATAAACCAGCCTAGGGTCATCTGCAAAACAATACTGGACCATACATAAATCCTCCCTGAGAAAATAATAATAATTTCTTTTTTTTGAAAAATGTTTTCCCACCTAGGGAAAAACACATAGTATTGGAAGGCCCAAAACACAAAAAAATCCATAAAACCTAATGCTAGAACACCAACATCAAGAAAATCCACAAATATGGTCCACGCAAGGTCATCCACAAGCCTGAAAATAGAGCAGTCAAAGGAGATCACAATAGGCCATGCAATATCCTAGCAAAAAAAGGTGAAGCACAAAAAAAAAACCCTAGTAAAGAAAATGCTCCCGAAATAAGAAGAATATCAAGTACAACACAATGTCAAGAAGTCCTTCAATGTAGAAAGAAAATGGTCGCTCAACTAGACTAGAAAGAGTTGTAGGTAGGACTATCCATAAAGTACCCATAGATCTGCAAGAAACCCTAACCCTACCACTAGAGGAAAACCCATGAAACACTTCTACAACACAAAGTAGCACATGGTCCCCTCCAAGACTAGAAAAGGAAGAGAAGGAATCCATAAAAAACCCTTGGACATAAGCCCCAAATCCCTAGCTATGGGAATCACTCAACTGTGAACATTGAGGCCTTTCCAAGCCTAAAAAAGTAGTGAATGACCATCCTGACAAGTAGATATGATGAAAAGAATCTACCAAAAGCCACAAATATCCAGCCACAAACAACAAGAACACTCAATTAGGAATAATTGGGGTCTCCCCCAAGCCTATAAAGACCAGTGAGTGAGCATCATTGCAAGAAAAATAAACAAAACAAAACCATCATATTCCCTAAACCACCAGCCATGAACCACAAAATATGGGAACCACTCAGTTGAGAATAATTAGGGCCTCCTCCAAGCCTTGAAAAACTAGCAAATGTCCATACCAACAAGCAAAATAAATGAACTAAAGCCCACACCAAAGCAAAGCCAATATCTATAGAGGAACAAAGAGTTTCCCCTATAGGTAGTAAAGAACATGGCCCCATCCCATGGCCAAAGGAAAAATTATAGGGAAGAGCTCCACTAGCCTCCTAAACCGAGCAAGAACAGAAACCCCCCAAACCACATTGAAAAACCTGGTTTGTCCAACCACGCAACACCACCCAAGAAGACTTCCTGGAACACCTCAGGAAGATGCAAAAAAAAAAATAGGAGGCCCTCTAGGCACCAAGTAGAGATAGGAAAGGCTAAAAAGCCTAGGAAAAATAGGATATCTGCCTAGAAATATAGAGGAGAGCAGTAGATCCACCTAAAAACCCCTAGGAATATCCAAGGAGGGAGCAAAAATTTGAAAAGGTGACCTCCCACCCAGAGTGGGAGGTCCCTTTCTGCATTTAGAAGAGATGACCTTTATTTAAGACCATTATTTGATGAGTGTTTTGACAATTTTTTTTTTGGATATATATTCTATATAGGGAAATTAGGGCACTATAATTTTCACATTTTTTAATTCCTTTATTTTCTATTGATTTTCCTCCAACAAATTGTTGACCTTGATTTTCTTGTCTTGGATATTGAGTTGGCAATTTCAACTAGACTCTTTTGCATGGAAATGTTTTGGTGTAAATGATCTTTTTATACATCCAAAAATTTGTATTAATATTTATGCTTAAAGTTTCATGTTGTGAATTTTTTTATAAATTTATCTATATAAAAAAATTGTGATAATATCTATATGATAGATATGGTATCAAGCAATGTTTTCCACACCAAACATTTTTTTTTATTTTACTAGGTTGATGATGTTATATATTTGGTTTTAACCAAAGGTATGTTGTTATGCATAACTTAGTAAAACTTATTCTATATGATTATTTGTTTGACTAGATTAATTCTCTCCCATATGAATCTATTTGAGAGTTCTTTATCATTTATAATTTGATATACCAAAGGAAATTACAAAATCTGGTATACCTTTTCCCTAAAAATGATGGAGTCACACATAAGATAGTCACTAAAGTTTATCAATATTGATGTTATGTGGAAAGGATTCAAATTACAACATGTAATGAAAGAAAAATCCTTCAATCTAGTTTTAAAAATAACCTTTTATTAAGACTTCAAAATTTATTGTTTAAATATAAATTTATACTAAGTTTTTTGAAAAATTGAAAAATATATTATATTTATAGAAGATATATTACAAAGTAAAGTGAGTTGGATAGGAAACAAGGGAGAAAGAAAAGCCTCTTCCAATCCTTCTTGGCTCAAAAATTACCCATAAAAATATTATATAGGCGTATTTGTTGAAAAAATCACCTAAGGCCACCATAATGCAATTATTCATACACATCAAATTACCAAAGTTGAATTCTAATTTTTCTCATTCATCTAAATTTCGTAGACCATCCATCTATCTTCATGTTTTTTTGAAGTCATTCTTGGCATATTGAACATGTCTAACATATCTATTATTTTGTGGTATGGAGGCTTATTTTATCTTAATCTAGAAATACTCAATAAAATATCTATAGCTATATGTGTTCTATCCACCCACCTTGGCCACTCTGAACCTACTGGTAGTAATTTCATATAGCAAAGCAATAGTAGCTTGAGGAAGAAAATACAAGAGCCTATGGAAAAAAGTCAAGAACCTTGCTTACTGTTGAGAAGCAACATACCCCACTGATTATAAAATTTTAATCTTATGATAATTAAATTTTTCTTCGAGGGGACCCTCTTGAAGTATTTTGATTTTATTTCCAAATTTTGCTTTCGTCAAGGTTTTAAATTTTGTTCGCATCAAGGTCTTCCACTTTCTTGCCTAAAAGCATTGGTCTCAATTGAATTTCTCTAGATATTTACACTTCAATGATATTATTTCAGACTATTAATTTCAGAAAAATTAACCTTCAATAGTTTTCCTAAGTTCTAAATTATTAAAATCGAATTTTAGGGTTTTCTTCAATTCTTCATCTTACCCTAAAATTCACATCAAATTTGAAATCGACATATCTTTTTATTGGGAAATCCATTTGAAGTGATTCAAATTCTGGATGGAATATCTTGATATCCTCTTTCTAATGGTACCAAATTTACCAAAATTTATATGTAATTTACTTTAATTTTATCTCATTGCTCCATTCTGCTCATTAAAATGCTCAACATTAGAAGTCCAAAATCAAATGAGCAGACCACAACATCTCCATTGGAAAATTGCAGATTTCAAAGGAAATTTTACTTCATCTCATGTTATCCAGGTGTTGTAGGTGAGTTGGAGAGAAGAGGGCAATCCTCCAAGGGAGGTCCAGGTTCAAATATCCACCCTACCAAAAAACTAAATTGGGTATCCAAAGTCCAATTGATAATGTTGGTGCGGGCAGGGTTAGGTGTGACTCCCGGGTGACTTTGATGGTGTAGAACCCGCAAGGGGTTTTTCACTTAAAAAAAAAAAATCATCTCATGTTCTCTCCTACTCTCAATTTCTCTTTAATCATAGCAGACTAGAACATCTCCATTGGCAAATTGTGGATTTCAAAGGAAATTTAATTTCATCTCATGTTCTCTCCCACTCTCAATTTCTCTTTAATCATAGTGGACTAGAACATCTCCATTGGCAAATTGTGGATTTCAAAGAAAATTTAATTTCATCTCACTGCTCCATTCCATTCATTAAAATGGTCAACATTAGAAGTCCAAAATCAAATGAGTGGACAACAACATCTCCATTTGCAAGTTGCGTATTTCAAAGAAATTTAATTTAATTTCATGTTCCATTTGGCTAGTGAAAGCTTGTTGGATTACAATTGCCAAATTATCCAATTTAATCATATCTGAAGTTCCATAAGAGTTAAGTCTTTAATTAATTTAAAAATCAAAGTTTTCTCTATTTCACTCATTGCTCCATTTCACTTATTGCTCCATTCCGCTCATTGAAATGATCAACATTAGAAGTTCGAATTCAAATGATCGGGCCGCAACATCTTCATTGGCAAAGTGCAGATTTCAAAGAAATTTTATTTTATTTCATGTTCTCTCCCACTCTCAATTGCTCTTTAATTGTAGCAAAATAGAAACATCTTCATTGGAAAATTGTGGATTTCAAAGGAGATTTAATTTTAAGGTATGTTCTACCCCCTCTCAAATGCTCTTTAATCTTAGTGGGGTAGAACCAAATCCATTCTGCTCATTGCTCCATTCTGCTCATTACCCTATTTCACGATTGAAGAAGGCATTACAATTTTAAATTTTAATTATATTTTTGCCCTAAAAACTAAAATCTTAAACCTTAGGGATAATTAAAAATTTAATTAATTAATTAAAATAAAAGCTTTAAACCTTTAGAAAAATGAAATTAATTAATTAATTATTCTATTAATTGTTTAATCTTTGCCATTTTATTTCTATTTTTGTAGGAAATTTTTTAGTGGCAAGAGTAATTGCAGATGTGATGGTGGACATCAAACTTCAATGTAAAAGTGGATGAATACGATTGTGCGGAGGTAGAAGGCGCGGGAAGTTAATAATCCACCTGGATTTTGCGATGCTCACCGTAAAAAAAAAACTTGATGAGGCATGGTCAAGGGAGTGCCCATTTAATGAAGTGTGGTTGTAACTAGCTGGAAAATGAAAGCATCTACATATAGTCATAGTTTGATGAGGATAAGATCAAATTCTTTCTTTGCCATTTATGGTAGGGTACTTTGAGTGGATTTTCAGAAGTGGTTGGAATTGAATGAAGCTATTAAAATATGTTTTATCGTGTAAGGCCTCAGTGGTGGGATTTTTGTAATAGGGTTTAAATATTTGGAAGAAGATATTGTTAAAAATATCAGGGTATATCCCGAGTCTATAAATACTTATTTTGAATGTAAAGTCTAGATGCGAAAACTTGGAAATAAAAGACTTGCAATTTCTAGCAAAGCTTGCTTCAAATCCTTTATTCTATACCTAAGGTTGGTGTGTGGACATCTTCCATAATAGCATGACCATGTGCCTAATATTTTCTAGGTTATGATAAGTGCACTATATTATGTTTTATCTCGCTTAGGATTTATTCAGTTTGATTATAAACCTATGACGGTTAAGATTATATTATGTTGTTAAGCTTCATTCTCTTTTATGTGCGTATAAAGAAAATTAAAGGCTTAGGATTTGGGTCTTTATTTTAATTGCTCTATTCTCACTGCGTGAGCTTGACTTCTGCTGGGAAATACCAATTGATGCTTGCCTCCCTTCTGTTTTTAATTTTCTTTCATCCTCTGTTGCTTTGTCCCATGCTCAAGGTACAAGGTGATATTAGAAAGCTGGATACTTTCTTCATTTTATTTTGTTTTGTTGTGAAGCCGAGCAGTCTAATTGAATTTAAAGGTTGTAATTTACAATTAGATTAGATATCCTCTCTTTTCTACTCTACCTTACTCTCTTTACTTTTTTTTTTAAAGGTACCACTTTTTAGGTTCTTTAAATTTATTTATTCTTTTAATCTGCTAAAATATGAAGAGCGAGATCAATCCACTAATGCAAACCTGATAGCTGAATTTAATAAATCACCTTCATACAACAATGAATGGAGGTTGAACCCCCTTGGAGGTATATAGATAGTCCACTTGAAACTATTCCAGAAGTGGAAAAGAGAGATAGCATTCGACCCAACCTTATAACTCACACCTTGGATTGTTGGACTTTTTGAGTCCCTAAGTCAAAGTTGTCGTTGATGTCACCAAATAAATTCATCATTAATATAAAGGAATTCAACATAAAACAAAGGGGTCAAAAATGGTTATTTGATATCCAGGAAGCAGGCCAAAATATCAAGAGAATCAGTGTAGAAAATAGAAGTTAAAAATGAGATATAATATTTATTTTATAAATAAATATTATTTACGACATGGAATGCAGTGAGAAGGAAGCAATTTATCCAAGGCATCAAAAAGATATAATATTATAATAATGGTTATTATAATATTAAAGTGATATGGTGAAAACCCAAATAAAATAGTTATAATTCTCATTATAATATTTTATAAAGCAAAGTGGGTTTTATAAAGTTTAAATGTATTTTATAAACCCTAAGGTTGGGTTTGGAGAAAAAGGCATTTGAAGTGCCTTTAGAATATTCATCGACATCGTGGAAGGAATTCGTAGAAGCGCCGACATCTCCCAAGGTACAAAGGAGGCAATATAAATACATTACCCAAAGACAAAAAACATTATCCTTGCTCAAATAATTAATTGGCATGCGAAAGAGATTAAGGGATCTTGAGATTTACGAAATTCGTGGATAGTGCAAAGTTTAATACAAGAAGCATTGAAATCTGAAGGCACATAGAAAAGTGTGGCCTAGTGGTGACTTGGGAAGTGCAAAGACATTTGCAAGTGTGAGGGCTTGCATTCAAAATGCGATGGTTGCATTGGAAGTCATGTTGGTTAAGGTGCCCAAGGCACACATAGTTTTTGGCAAAGCACAAAGGGGATCAAGTCTTGAAGCACGTGGTGCTTCATTCATTTCAAATGAGCACATTGCTCGTATTACTATTGAGGTCACGACTAATATGCACGTTGTGGGTAAGGTTGAGGGTTCAATTCCCTTCGAATATGAGGTAAATATTTTTGCATTAAAGTTTATTATTTGCTAAGTTAGGAGGTATAAGGCTTATTTTGTGGAAATTGTTTAGAAGGATTTGCTTAGTAAATAAGTGGTGGTAATTGCGAGTTATTACTTGGAGTTATAAGAAGATTTCTGGTTTTGGTTTTTAATAAAGTCTTAAATTGCTATATTGATATTTTGGAGGATTATGATTATTGTGAGGGTGTTGATTATTAATTAAGTTGGAGTGAAAAGGTGTAATTTTAATATTATTTTGTGTTATGTTTTGTTGAGAAAATTATCTTCTAACCCTTATTGAGAATGACAAAGAAGTAATTGTGAGTGTGGCAGATTTGTGAGACCAACTCCTTGTCAAGCAAAAAGGTATGGACAAATTATTTTTTGGTTGAGTTGGTTTTTTGAAAATAAATTTTGGAATGAAAAGGATTTGATTAGGGTTTTCTTTTGCAAAGTGTTTAAGTCAATGCTTCAAGGTTTTCTAAAATTAAGAGTTGTGGTTAAAACCTTGTTTGATAAGCATTGTTGTTGAGATCATTGGTTGAGTGAAGTGTTTGAGTTAATGCTTCAAGGTTTTATGAAATTAAGAGTTGTGGTTAAAACCTTGTTTGATAAGCATTGTTGTTGAGATCATTGGTTGAGTGAAGTGTTTGAGTTAATGCTTCAAGGTTTTTTGAAATTAAGAGTTGTGGTTAAAACGTTGTTTGATAAGCATGGTTGTTGAAGTGAGTTGTTATAAAAAGAACTTGAAATCAGGTTTGGAAAGATCATGAGTATCATTATTTTATGAAATTTGTTGTTGAGCATTGTTGGAAACATTTTGAGTTGATGGTTACATGCTTGGACTAGGGTTTGTGAGAAAGGATTGTTTATTGAGTGATTGGTTGAGTAGAGTTGATTGAAGCCTAGTCAAGTGGATGTATGAAGTGATTGTTCAAGTTCCATAAAACAAACTATCCTATATTTTGATTTGAGTTAAGAAAGTGATTGAGCTTTGAGTATAGAATATATTGAGTCTATAACAATTCTCTTTATGATTCTATGAGATTGATTTGAGTTGATAAAGTGGTTGAGCTTTGAGTATAGAACATATTGAGTCTCTAACAATTCTCTTTATGTTTCTATGAGATTGAACAAGTTCTAGAGAGGACTTGTAGAGAAAATTTGAGCAAGTTCTAGAGAGGACTTGTAGAGCAGATTTGAGCAAGTTCTAGAGAGGACTTGTAGAGCAAATTTGACCAAGTTATAGAGAGGAATTATAGAGCATATTTAAGCAAGTTCTAGATAGGACTTATGGATAGATTGGTGTGAGATTTTGTGGAATATTACAAGGCAAATTTGAGATAAGTCTTTGAGAAGACTTGAGAGCATAGTTGATTGATTTGTTCAAACCTTGAGTTAAGGTTTGGGGCAGATCCAGCAGAGTTGAGTCAATTCTTGAGTTAATGCTTGAGGATAGAGATCGAGGACATATTTGTGCTAGATCGACTAGACTATGTTTAGTGCAGATTTGAGAGTAGAGTTTGGTGTAGATTTGAGGACAGGTTTATGCCAGACCAGAGATAGAGATTGAGTAGATTTGTGCTAGACCGAATGGACTGTGTTTAGTGTAGATTTGAGTGGACTTGTTGAGCATCTTGTGCTAGACCAACTACACTGTGTTTAGTGCAAGAGTTGAGTAGAACTGTGCTAGACCAACTAGACTATGTTTAGTATAAAATTGATACAGAGCTTTGGAGGTGACATAGAAGAGTTGACAATAGTCTCCAGTGGATAGAGATCCATTAACCAAGGAAGTGAGGATAGGTATTCTGAGTGAGGATAAGAGTCTTCAGTGGAGAGAGATCCACAAGACAATGTAGTGGAGGCAGTAGTATTTTAGAGTATCACCATCCAGAGGAGAGGATAAGGAGCTCCTATGGATAGAGATCCACAAACCAGATTTAGGGTATCAACATCTCCTTTGGATAAAGGTCCATAAACATTGTAATTGGGAAGGATTACCAAGAGATTGATTGAGAAAATTTTAGTGAAATATTTTCTCCATGGAGGTAGCCATATTTGGGTGAACCATGTTAAATTGGTGTCTCTATTGTGTATGGTTTTTTATGCATTGCTTTGATTATTGCTATTGATATTGCTATCTATACATTGCATAATATTGATTTTGAAAGAAAAGTAAAAAGTGCTCTTATATTGTTCACCCCCCTCTCAGTATAAGCTTGTGTTCTTAATGGATATCCAACAAGATCCTAAAGTGAAAGGGAATTTATTAATGTTAAGTGTTACTTGTGTTTTTTATTTACTCTTCACAGGGTGTGCATGAAAACTGATCCAACACTTACCTAGATTGACACAACGATAACTTGATATTTATTTTATTCTTTACCATTGATCCTTGGCCTAACTATGATAGATTCATTAGAATCACTATATGCTCATCCTATTCTTCTATCTACCTATATCACCTCTTGCATCCCTTGGATTCTTTGACATTAGCTTATTTTATTTTCCATCTTGGAGTCAACATATTTCCCTTCCTTTAGTTATTTTCCCTAATTTGCTAAGTAATTTACCACCCTATTTCCCTCTCGCTTGATATGTGTAATAAACACATATTGCAAAACATTCTAAATATTTTGAATTGCTTGCACCTTCCTTCTCTCCCCAATTCCTAGCATCTTAAAGGGTCTTATCAGATCTAAGATTCCAGCACATACCTAAGAGTTTGTCTTTATCCATAGCTTGTGTATATGTAGATTTGTAGCTATCATTGATGCTAACAAGATCACCCATCTTTCTACTTAATTATTTGTTGCCTCCCCCATATATTATAATATCCAATACACATATTATCCTTTTCAATTTCGTATGATAATGCCAAAATTAGCTTCTCCAAGATTTTTAGTAGAAGCACCATCTATGTTAGCCTTCACCCACTCTTTGGGATGCAGTATCCACTCTATGTTATTCGAGGAGATCTCGCCTATGCATCCAAACCTTAGTTGTTTTTATTTTATAGTTATTCCAAAGCTCCTTAGAACAGTCATTTCCTCCATTTCTATATTTGTTTCCTCCTGTAATCTAGTATATAGTGTTTCCATTACCTTACTAATAATCCTCTCCCATAATTGCTCCCTTGTTCTATCCTCTGATATAAATATGCATGCATTTTGTTATAGCCATAACTGCTATCATATGAAGCTAGGTCCCAACTTCCATGCCATTTTCATTATTTTAGTCTTAAATCTTCAATGTTTCCATTTCTCATAAAAGCTTTCCTAGATCCCAAATATTTCCCAACACTATCTCATCTGCCTCCACCAACTAATCTATATGTTGTTGGTAAAAGAACACCCAAAAAAGATGTGATTCAATGTCTCCTTTACCTTTACACACAACACATTTGGAAGGCCTGTAGAAACCTCTTTTTCTCATATTATCAAATATCAATAATAATATATGGTTAATCAACCATGAGAAAATGTTAATTTTTGGCAATCCTTCCTTTTACCAAACAAATATCCATGGAAGTGGTGTTGGGGCAATATCATATCAACAATATGCCTTGTATCCCTCATTTACCTTATATATTCCAAACTTGCTACCTCCCCATCCAATTATATCCCTATTAGAACCATATTGAATTAGGTGTCTTTGGATATGTCTCTACAATTTTTTAGTTAGTTTCTTTGTCTCCCTCCTTGGCCATTCTCAAGGATATTTCCATTGTAGTAAGTCTGGCACATGTTAATTCTATGATTTCATATAGTAAGAAGCTTTCCACCATATTGCCTTTTGGAGCTCTACTTTCCAACTCTCAATCTCTGGGAATGTCTGAATATTTAGTTGGGATCAATTCTATGAATCCTCCTAAAATAGAGCATTATTTTCATTCCCTAACTCCTAATATAGGTATGGCTTTATTAACTCCTAGCTTGCTTCCATTGTTCTCCATATTTTAGATCCCTCTCCTTCCACTCTAAGTCTTGGGATGTTTTTCTTAGCCACTCTTGGGTAATATTTGACTTGTAATAGTCTACTCCATAAGCCCCCCGTAGTTGTAATCCATATTCAGTATATATTCCCTGCTAGTTCCTTTCTTCTTTGGGATGTTGATCTTATCCCCAATCCTTATTTTTTGGTTGGTATATCTTCTCCCACCCAACTAGTGCTAATTTTTGTTCTCCCCTTGCACCTGACCACAAAAACTTTCTTGTGTGTTTATTAATATATTTTAGAATTCCCTTTGGAGCCTAAAGTAGGGAAAATTTAGAAACTAGAAGGGCTTATAGCATATATTTAATCATTATAAGCCTTCCTTCCAAGCTTAGCCATTTAAGTGTCTAGTTGCTCAACTTAGCTTGTAGTATGTCAATCAACTGTTTCCACTCCTTAATTTTTATTTTCTTTGTAGATAAAGGTACTAAATACTATATGGGTTAAGAAGTTTACATTAAGTTCAACAATTGTATAATTTTATCTTTCACCCTCTTCATTGTATTGAAAAAACTACCTGATAATTTTTTTCATTAAAAGTTTTCCCACTAGCTTGAGTATACTCATCTAAAAATTCTTTTATGTTTCTTGCTACTAGGATATTGGCTTGAATAATAAGAGTAGTATCATCCACAAAATGGAGGTGATTTATCTCAATCTAAGAACTTATTTTTAGACCCCTTAGCCTCCCCTCTTGTATCCCTTTTTTTAACAGTATCCCTAGACCTTCTGCATAAAGGATAAAAAGGTAAGGGGAAAGAGGGTCCCCTTTCCTCAACCCCCTTCCTACTATAAATATGCAAGAGGGACTACCATTTACCAGAATTAAGGGTGTTGTGGTATGTGTACATGCTTTTATCTAGTATCTCCACCCCTCTACAAAGCCCATTTTTCCTAAAATCCTTTGCATAAAGGACCAGTCTACTCTATCATAGTCTTTAGAAAAATCTAATTTAATAAACATACATGGTTTCTTTTGCTTGGACTATTAGCATAAGATATATATTATATTGCATATATTATAATGTATATGATATTACATTATAGGTTCTTAATCAAAAACTTCTTAGTTTGGGGTAGCTGATAAAATCGGTTGGTTGGTTGAACTAACCAAACCAACTAATATCACCTTGTATATATTTCAATGAATTCAATGCACAAGTTAATTATTGTTCCTCTTCATGGTATCAGATCAGGTTGATCATTGCACAGAAGGGAGAAGGATGTAGTCCAAGGGTGGACATGTTTCCCAAAGCGAGCGGTGGCTTCATTGTTTCTAAGGTGAGCGATGGCAAAGTTTCTTTTCTATTTCTTGCAAATTTTATGGTAGGCAATTGTTCATTACAAGCCATGATAAGGGAGAAGAATGTGCCATTTGAACCATGTTTCCCAATGTAGATAAAGGTCAATTAAGATGACATACTGATAGAGCTAGTAAGGAAGGACAATTTTTTTTTATTGAGCATGTTTCCCACACCTAGACCTAGTCACTGCATCACAGAGAATGGAGCACTTGGACCTAGCCACTGCACGTAGAACGAAGCACTCAAATTTGAAGACATCATAAAAGTGGTAGACATTTCGATTGATTAATGTGTAAAAAAATTCCAATTTGAATGTTGTTGTTAATGTTCTCAAGCCTAAAGGTTTTAAATATTTTTTAACCTTTCTATTTGATGCAAAATATGTGGCGGTAGGGAGAGACAGTGTTTTGCAGACAAATTCAACCCAAGTTTGGAGGAGATAATATGCACAAGGTGCGTTCTTCCTTCCATCTACCTCTATAGGTAGTTTGGTAGCCAGTCGTGTGTTAAGGTGGTTGGGCCGTTGGAGGTCGAGGGCTCCAACCCTGCCGAGTGCCAGACAAACATTGTTTTAAGCCCAAATTTTTTTGCCTCGATCAAGGGCACTTTGTGCTTTGATAATTCTATCTGCTCAAACAGAGTAGTTGGTAAAGCGGCCTATGCACAGTTGTTGGTGAGGAAAATGACGCGGGGTCCAATCCCACCCACTCAACTCGCCAACCATTTTTTATGCTGCTTACGCAATTTTTTGCCAAATAGCAATTTTTTGACAAGAAAATTTTTTGCTGGAAGTTTCTTGACAATAAATTTTTTTGCTGCAAGATTTTTGACAAGAAATTTTTTGCTGATGGTTTTTTGACAATTTTTTGTCAACCCATTTTTTTGCCAAAGAAGGTCCATTTTTTTTACAACGAAGGGGGCATGTTTTGATCGCGGAAGGCACAAAAGTGATTTTAGAGGCTATTTAAGAGGTATTTTTTTAAAATACTTTGTTTATTCCTTTCAAGCAATTTTGGAGGGATAAGTTTTCTTTTTGGAATTTTGAAAGGGTAAATGCACAATTTTTGCATCCATGTTTATTTTGCAACAAAAAAGGGGATTCAAAGCATTCTTTTTGCAAAATTCTAAGACAAAATGGGGAAGAAAAATTGTTTATTTAAAAAGCATTAGTGGAAGTGAATATGTTCATTGTACAACTTGCATTGTAATAGATGCATTTTCGATGGAAATCGACACCTAGAGTGTTTAAAATTTTGTGGGCACTTGTGATTGTTTTTGCATTTAAATTTCCCATTTTCTTTCATTTCAATCATAAAGTAAATGTAGCACCCTAAAAATGACTCACATTAATTAAAACTAAGGTAAAAACATTTTGAAAAATCAAATTTGCCACCCCTAATTTGTTACCTCAATTTTTGTGCCCATTATAAGTTTATTTTTAACCTCTGCATGAAATCGCACGATTTCGTGCAAAATCGAAAGATTTTACAAAATTGGGTCACCCAATTTCGTCCAAAACTGAAAAATGCCTACTTTAGCAAGGCAAAAAAATAAGTTGTAACTCCTTGTCTCTATTTGGGTAACTACATGATAGTTGCGGGATCGGTTCACCCGATTTTGACCGGATTAGAAGAAGTTGCAACCTCTTCCATTTCTGGCCCAATAGCTCACCTGACTCCCTCCTTTTTAATCCAGGCTCCTCACCTCGGATTCCCCCTAGAACTCTCGTATACTTTCATACCATACTTTTCCTTTTCACTATGTTTTTGTAGGTTCATATTGTGCATCGGTCAGATTTAAGCGATATCGGATCACCCGATCACGATATCGTTCTACCTGATTTTGCACAAAAGCACTCGATTTTACCTACAACATGCATTGCTACAATTTAGCCGACTAGGGGCATCCAGACCTCAGAGTTTGCATCTTCTTTCTCCATACCTCTCATTTAGAATTAATATTTCATATCTATTACATCAATTTCAATTCATTACTATTATTATTTTGGATTTAATAGGCATATTCCTTCATTATTTCATAAATATTCAAGCATTTAGCATAGATATACATATGAACATCCTTCCATTATTATCTTAAGATCATTTCTCATTGTAATTCAGTCCATTCAAATGCATGTTTCTTTGTGAAATTGTTGTTTTCTACATCCAATTATAAAACTACAACTTTTAGTCAAGATCGGTTGGTTTTTCGCATAATCGGGCCACCCGATTTTGCTAGATTTTGATCGATATTGCTTGCATCAAAAATCAGAATCTTCTTCAGACTTTCGGATACAAGTAAGTGTTTTAAATCACTTTTTAAGCATTGCATTGCCTATTTAGATTCTATTTTCTACTTTTTGTTGCTTACATATAAATCAAAATTGCATATAGATTAGCGTAGTTGCATATTGGCCAAACTAGGTGTATGCGTGATTTGATAAAAGGAACACATCAAAACAAATCCCAAAACCTAGGCTTAGAAACTACCATAAAATATTTCTTGGTGAACCCACCCAATTCGTCAAAAAATCACCATAAGAAGGTACGATCAAGTACCTCTCTTTGAGGTGTAGACCATTCATTCTCCCATTCCCCTCTAAGGCATGGATCCATTAGCCTTGAGGAAAGGAGTGCGAGAATTTTTGGGCTACATTCTTTGGTGAACCCGACGTGAAACATAGGCTTTCTTCTGATTTTTAAATAGTCATAAAAAAAAAACAAAAAAAAAAAAAAAAACATTAGTTTAAATCACATAATTTTGCATTTCATAGATGGTAGATTATAACATAAGGAGAGTCGTTCGAATTAATGTTAGTACAGTACTAGCAAACCAAGAATTTTCTTCATTAGGTAGTGTGCCATACCCTGAGATTTGGAGAAGGTTAGAGATTATAAGAGCTAAAGAACCTGAACTTAAGAAAATCATAAGGTTTGACTTGTCTAGAATCTTGGATCCCGATAGTGCACCTTTTTACTTTGACCTTCAAAGAGCTTGTGATAGGTGGCTAGCAGATAAGAGAGCTGTAATTTCTCCAAGCCTTTATTCCTTTGAAGATTATCTTGAGAATGCAATAGTAGTACATCAATTTCTATCATGAGTGGAAAATCAAGAGATTGTCTTAGACGATAAGAGAAGATTTAACAGAGTTCCTAGAGTTGTGCTTTATCGAGAATACTATCATGAATTACACTTTTATATGTCAAATTGTGAAGTTGATTGCATCACTATAGCACATTTCATAAAATTCTTAAAAGCCAACTTCCAGTTTGAAGAAGAACACTACATGTCACCAGACCAACTTGAACCTGTTAATGATATCTATAGGCTTTTCCAAGAAAATTAAAGTATAATATCTATAATATTATAGTTGTGTTTGCTTTGTTGTTTGCAATCTAAAAACTACAAAAACCCAAAAATAATCATATTATTTTAGTTTATTTAGTTAGGTATATATATAGCATATATACCCTAAAATTTTTAGCACATATATATAATATATATCTGCAAGAGAAAATATTCTAAAACAAAATGCCTATATTAAGAAGTGGTAAACAAGTAGACAATGATAATATGGGAGAACAAGAACAAGAAAATATTGAGGATAGAGCACTCATTGAAGATTATGTACCTTCAAAATATGAAGGTGATAATGGAGAAGACAAAATAGAAGATCCTGATGAACCTACATTAGATGAAAAAGGAAATGTTAAATTTGAGTCTCTTAGAAAATTTACCCAATTTATAAAAAACCACATAGAAGAGTTTAATCAAGCAGTACAAATTGATAATTCAGGAGAAGGTGATATGGAAGCAGCCTTAGCATCTACTTTTCGAATACATACAAATCCATTATCATACATGAACTCAACAGACCAAGATAATGATCAAGCAGGACCATCTAATCAAAACATGATACCTTTAAATCAAAATGCTCAAAAACCAATGGCACAATCATCCAAGATGGTTGCTAGCAACCCAAAAGCAAATCCTAAACAACAAAAACAACCATTCACTTCCATGTTCACTCAAGCTCTTAATCAACAAATGTCAAATCAACAAAAAGCTAAACAAGTGCAAAATACCAATCCTCAACAGAAAATCCAACAAAACAAGATTTCATATCAACTCCATAATATTGTTCCCACACAAACTTTACACAATAGTGTTTCAGTTGGAAATCCTTACACAACAACATCAACTTATCAAAGACACAATAATATGGTGCAACAAAATCAGTTTGGTGGACAACAACAAGGACTTGAAGCCATGGTTAAATAGTTAGCTTCTCGTCTAGACCAGATGGATCCCTACCGTCCCTCATATAGTTATCGAGAGATGTGTAGTCAACCTTTAGATCCTATTGTGGTAGCTCAACCTTACCCTAAACATTTCCCTATGCCTGTCCTCCCGATATATAAAGGAACTGAAGATCCTATTGAGCATCTTCGCATGTTTAGGACAACATGTCATGATGTTTCTCATGATGACTTGTTGTTACTAAAGATGTTCCCTAAAAGTCTGGGAGGCATGGCTCTAGAGTGGTATTATCAGTTACCCACTAATTCTTTAAGGAATTTTGAGGAGACAACAGAAATGTTTGTCCATCAATTTAGTGCCTACATAGAGAGGCATGTGACTATTAAAGATTTATACAACTTGAAACAAGGAAAAGATGAAAGTTTTGCTGAATTCTTGGCTAAGTGGAGATAAATTTTGGGTAAATTACACTTTGCATTACCTCATCGTGAAATGTTGGACATATTCATAGGTAATTTGCAAGAACAATTATCTTATGAACTTTCTACTGCTACAGTAACATCCTTTGATCAAGCCATTGATTTAGCAAGGAGGGTAGAAGATGCCCTTATTAGAAGAGGTCAATTTAAGAAGAAGGATGAAGACAAAACTTCTAAGAATCAATATAAGAATAAACAAGTAGTGGGTGATGGAGTTACTGATAGTAGAAACAACTCAAATGTTAACCTTGCTGAAGTTGTGAAGAAGTTTGTATTAAAGGTTCCTGATAAACCACCAAGAGAATTTACAAGATTAAATCAGCCTTTAACTATGATTTTACCTCAATTATTGGAACAAGGCTTGATACGGTTTCCTAAAATAAGACAACCTGATACAACCGTAGCTGGATTTAGAGCTGATTTACATTGTAACTTCCATAGAGTTGATGGTCATTCAACAAACTCATGTAAAATATTGAAGCACATGATACAAGATTTAATTGATAATGGAAAAATGGAAGTAGAGAATTTCCCTCCAAGAAATGCTCAAAATAATACACAAAAACCTCAAAATCAAAATGCAAATCAAAATTTGGATATTTTTCAACACCCTTTACCAAAGCATGGTAAAGAAGTTGTAAATCAAGTAGAACATCACAATGTTCCTCATCCAACTCGATATGTAGGAACTATTAGCAGTTTTCTACCACATCAAGATTTGCAAAAAACATGTGTAACTACTGAATCTCTAGTCACTATTAGACCTCTAAAGAATTGCCAAAGTACATCTTTAGAAAGTGACACAAAAAGTGAAATAGGGAGTGAATTAGAAATTGCTTCAAATAGTTCTGAGTATGAATCAGATCAAGTCACTCCTATTACAGATTTATCAGTTCCAGAAGAACCATTTCCAAGAAGAGTAACTACTAGACCATCATCTCAACAATGGCTTTCAAATGAGCAAGCAGAAAATGCTAGACCCTATTTTGGTGATCCTCGACATAGTAACATTGTAGGTACCATCGGAGCTGTTACAAGACAACAAGCACAAAATCAAAATTCTCAAGATCAAAGTCAAAATGAGAAATCAACTCCTTTTGTATTAAAAGCTCCTACTAAGGGAAATAATGTAATAAGTTCACAACAAAGATCTCCATATGATATTAATGAACAATTAGCTACCATCACAACTAGAATTTCTCTTTTGGATCTCTTAAGAACTTCTTCCATACATAGAGAAGAATTGATGAGAACTTTAAGTAAGATGATGGTACCTGAAGATATTGAACCTAATGTTGTAGTAAATGTTGTAACTTTGGATGAAACAAATTTCATAGATTTTCATGATAAAGATATTCCTCCTCAAAGTTTGTATGGAGATAATCCTTTATACATTACAACATTGATTGGAGATGTAGGAGTTAAAAGAGTCCTAATTGATAATGGATCATCATTAAATATATGCACATATGATTTCTTTCAAATATTTGGATTTAAAAAAGAAGATATGAAAAATACTGAAATGATTATTAAAGCATTTAATGATGAAACTCAAGAAACATGTGGAGTAATGAAAATCCCATTGCAAGTTGGCCCAAGGATTTTGGATATGACTGTGTTTGTTGTACCTTGTTTTGCATCATACAACATTCTTCTAGGTCGACCTTGGATCAATGCAATGAGAGTAGTACCTTCCACATTACATCAATGTGTTAAATTTGAGTTTAAAAATCAATTAGTCACCATTCATGGTGACCCTAGGCCATTTGACATGTGTGCTATGATGGAACCTATAGGAGTTCCATTCTGTCCTGCTATGTCTATTGTTCATCCTAGTACACCCTCATCATCAAAACCTTCTAAATCTAAATCATCATCACCTTCTAAATCAATATCATTAAAAACACATTCTAAAACATCAACATCAACAAATTCTAAATCATTATCATCATCACCTTCTGAGCCTATATCTAATCCATTTCCTAAATCTATAATAGCATATTCACCTCCTGAGTCTACAACATTTAAATTTATAGCATCTAAAGAACCAGTTAAGGAGGATAGTCCATCTACTTCATATGCCATTTCGGATGAAGTATTACCGGATTTATCTTCAGTGCTTGCAACTACAGAAGAAGTTAATTTTGCTACCCAAGATTCCTTGGTGCTATCTAAGTTACCACCATCTCCCCGAACATTAGGCTTGCCAAAGAAGGGAAGCATTTTTCATATTGGGAGTTGTGCCTTTGTGTATGCAGGATATGATTGGGGTAAAATTTCAATTGTAAAATTTACAATTGATCAGGATGGATTTGCTAAGTGTTATTTTTCTAATGGATATATAAAATCAAAACCAATGATGTGTAATATGGGATATAGAGGTAAAGGTTTAGGACCTCATGAAAATGGTATAAAAGAACCTTTGGAAGTTATGGAATGGCCGATCCGATGTGGTCTTGGTTATATTCCTACAAAAATAGAACCATTCCCATATGAAGATGATGATCATCTTATAACATATCAAGAATATATGGAACAACAAGAGCTTCTTAAAAAGATACATACTTGTAATATGTTGACTATGGTTTACCCAAAAATGATTGCTTCTATGGATGAATGTTTAGAGGGTGATATCTGTCATGATATATCTCTTGATGAAATTTTAAGAAATAAGTTCTTCTTTGATGGATCTATGCCATGTATAGCTCATATTGAAGCTACTACTCCTCAAGAAGAGTTAGCTAAATGCACATTAGAAGAATTACAAGAAATGGGTGTGTCACCCACACCACCCAAATTTGAAAGAGATTTAAATATTGTTGTAGAAAATATTTTAAAAATCAATATTGGGATAGAGGAGAACCCTCGCATGGTCAAGATTGGATCAGAGTTAAGTGAAGAAAAACAAAAGCTATATATTGAATTCCTCATAGAATATCCTGATGTCTTTGCTTGGACATACACAGATATGCCAGGCCTAGATCCTTCTGTAGTTATGCACCATTTAGTAGTGCACCCTGATGCTAAACCTATAAAGCAAAAACTTAGAAAAATGCATCCTAAAGTAGCACTACTAGTTAAAAGTGAGTTAGAAAAGCTTTTGAATGTAAATTTTATACAAGCTATTGACTATGTTGAGTGGATATCAAATGTTGTTCCAGTAACTAAGAAAGAAGCTACTAAGATTAGGGTTTGCATAGATTTTAGAGATATTAATGTTGCATGCCCTAAAGATGACTTTCCTCTCCCTAATATGGATCAAATCATAGATTTTATAGTTGGGAGTGGAATGTTATCCCTTATGGATGGTTTTTCAGGATACAACCAAATTAGAATAGCTCCTGAAGACCAAGCTAAAACAACCTTTATTACTCCTTGGGGAACATTTTGTTGGAAAGTAATGCCCTTTGGATTAAAGAATGCAGGTGCAACTTATCAGAGAGCTATGACATATATTTTTCATGATATGATGTATGATATTTTGCATGATTATGTGGATGATATTATAGCTCATTCAGTAAAAGAAGATGATCACATTAATGATTTAAGAAAAGTGTTTGATAGATTAAGAGAATATTTGATACGTTTAAATCCAGACAAGTGTGTATTTGGAGTAAAATCTAGAAAATTATTAGGATTCATTGTTTCTATGCGAGGCATAGAAATAGATCCTCTAAAAATTAAGGCTATTCATGATATGCCACCTCCTAAAAACATATCAAAATTAAGAAGCTTACAAGGAAAATTACAAGCTATTCGTCGCTTCATTGATAAATTGGCAGATAGAACAGAACCTTTTCTTAAATTACTCAAGAAAAATATTTCCTTTCAATGGGATAAGGAATGTCAAGAAGCTTTTGATAGTATTAAATAATATCTTCTCAACCCTCCAGTGCTTGTTCCACCTAGACCGGATTGTCCTTTCATTCTATATATTTCTGCTTTGGAACTTGCACTTGGAGCTATGTTAGCTCAAATTGATGATGAAAAGAAAGAACGAGCCACATATTATATAAGTAGAACTTTAATAAGTTATGAAACCCGATATACTCCATTAGAAAATCTTTGTCTAGCAGTTGTGTTTTCTACGCAAAAGTTGCATCATTATATGCTTAGTCAGAAAACATATGTTATTGCTAAGTCTGATCCATTAAGGTACTTGATGAGTAGACCTTATTTATCCGGATGCACAACTAAGTGGGTTCTTGCTCTTAGTGAGTTTGAACTCACATTTATCGGCCAAAAATCCATAAAAGGCCAAGTTATAGCTGATCAGTTAGTTGTTGCACCTTTAGAGTCTACTCATCCTATGAACATTGAATTTCCTGATGAGTGTCTTAATTTAGAAGAAGATCATTCTGAAACTTGGACATTGTTTTTTGATGGAGCTAGATGTATGAGTGGTGCAGGTGTAGGTATTATATTAATATCTCCTCAAAAGCACCTTATTCCTTTATCTTTTAAATTATAGTTTACTTGTACTAATAATATTGTAGAGTATGAGGCTCTAATCCTTGGATTATGAGCTACTTTAGCTTTAAAAATTAAAGTCTTGTTAGTTTTTGGAGATTCTCAGCTCATGATAAATCAAATCAATGAAGTTTATCAAACATGAGATGAGAAACTTCGCCCTTATAAAGAATATGTGCTTAAACTTATATCATTGTTTGAGAAAGTAACTTTAGAAGCTATTCCTAGAACTAGCAACCGTGCTATCGATGCTATGGTTGTGGTTGCTTCTCTGTTGCCTTTGGAGTTAGATGATGAGTATGCTACTATCATTATTCATAAACTCCAAGAACCTACTTCCTCTAAGTCTTGCTTAGAGCCATTAGATGTATTTTTTATTAATGAAATTACCCCAGAGCCTTGGTATATAGATATCTTTAATTTTTTGCAGGATGGGACCTTCCCTGAAGGACTAGATAGAAACCAACGTAGGTTATTACGTAAGCGAGTTGTTCGCTTCGTAATTTTTGGTAATACCTTATATAGAAGATCTTTTGAGGGTATCCTATTAAGATGTCTTAACCTAGAAGAGTCTAAGAAAGCCTTAAGTGAAGCCCATGATGGATCCTATGGAGGACACTTTAGTGGAAGTGCCATTGCTAAAAAGCTCCTTAGAATGGGATATTTTTGGCCTTCCATGGAAAAGGATGCCAATGATTATGTGCATCATTGTGACAAGTGTCAAAGACATGCTGACCTTGTCCATGCTCCTACTCAGGAACTCCAAGCCATAGCCTCTCCTTGGCCCTTTTCTAAATGGGGTTTAGATATTATTGGTAAAATTAATCCTATTTCTTCTGATGGTCATAAATTCATAATAACAACAACAAAATATTTTACAAAGTGGGTAGAAGCTATGCCTTTAGCTTCTTGCATAGGAGTTCAAGTTTCTAAATTTATTTTCAATCAAATTATTTGCAGATTTGGAATTCCATCTAATCTCATCTCTGATAATGGTACATGTTTTAAGAATAAAGATGTTAAGAAATTATGTCAAAAATATAAAATCCAACATAGATGGTCTACTCCTTATTATCCACAAGGAAATGGCCAAGTTGAAGCATCTAATAAAACATTAATCAAAATCCTAAAAATATTGGTTAATAAAACAGGTCATGACTGGCATATACAATTATATCCTACCTTGTGGGCTTATCGAACTAGTGTTCGTACCCCTACAGGTGCTTCACCTTTTGTCTTGGTTTATGGTGCCGAAGCAGTTTTTCCATTTGAGTTAGAAGTTCCTTCTTTAGCTCTTCTACTTCAAGATGCCAAAGTAGGAGATGAATATCATGCTGGCAGGTTAAGTCAGTTGGAACTTCTAGATGAAAAGTGCATCCATGCTTTAGAGCATCTTCATGCCTACCAAGACAAACTTAAAATATCATATGCAAAGAAAGTTCACAATAGATCCTTTGAAGTTGGAGATTTAGTCTTAAAAGAAAATAAAAAAATACTAATGCAAGAAAATATCTTAAAGGAAAATTTCAACCTAATTGGCTTGGACCATTCATCATTACTACTAAGTTTGGATCAAGTGCATACAGATTGGCTACTTTGGATGGAAAATATCTCAAGGAACCCATGAATATTATGCACCTAAAAAGATATTATGCATAAAGCCAAAAGTCTCATCAATGTACATAATTGTAAATAAATTTTCATGCATTTCAAATATCTTATCAAAAACAAACAAACAAAAAAATTACAAAATCTGAAAATCTACAAAAATATTTCCAAAGCATTATTAGATTTATTTTGCATTTATTATCTACCAAGATTGCAAGTTATATTTTATTTTACTTCAGATAAATTCAAAAGTTATCTTGAACCATGCACTAAATTTCACATATTTAATGATTTTGATTTTGTTATTTTGATTATAAATCTCTCTTGTACCAAAGAACACTATTACTTCATTAAATAATTTTGAGTTTTGAGAATGATCTTGCTACTTCTTGAACCAAGAACACACTTTCACATCTTAAAATGATTTGTTGCAAATTCGAAAAGTGATACTACATAGTAAGTCTTAATACCTTAAGTGAAAAGTTTCCTTGCTATCCTATCATGTGCATGGTCTAGAATACTAAGAAATTGGAAAAAGGACAAGCTCCTCCCTACTCGAATAAAATCCCTTGCTCTACGTCTAATCTAAGCAAGTATCCCGAAAGAAAAAAAAAGAGAAAAAGAAAGAAAAAGAAAAAAGAAAAAGAAAATGTTCCATTACAAAGCAATAAAATCCCCTTGTTCAGAAATGGACAAGAAATCCCTATTCAAAAAATTTGAAGAAAATAAGGGGTTTTGAATTTGAATCTCTGGAATTTCTCAGTTATTCGAAAGCCATAAGGTAATCTAAATTCGTCACCTTATTCCTCCGCTTTCTTTGATCCTCATTCTTACACCTCTACCCTATCCTCTTATCCCTCCATGCTTCTCCAACTTCCTTATCGCTTCGCCTCGCTTCCTCCAATATTCCCACCTCTTCTTCCTCATTCTACTTATCCCTCCACTCCCACCGCCTCTTCTATTTGTATAAATATGTAAATAATGAGAATAAGTGTTAGTGTGTTAAAAATTTTCTTAAGTTAATAATTTATCCATTTATTTTTGTTTTACCTGCCCAACTGATGCTCTGACTAACACTGGTATCAGAGCCAAGGCGGGCATAGACTCTGAGGCATGGGGCACAAATCTCGAGGCAAAATTCTTCAAAGTAGATCCAAGGACACGGATCTTGAGGTGGGTGTAGTGATCTGCATTGGTGTGGACGATGATGGACGACACATAGTTTGAGCTAGGAGTTTGACACGACAGCACGCGAATTGAGATGCACATGGGGAAACATGCAAACCAAGGAAATTTGATGCAGTTCAAGCTGGGTACACGATTCGATGTGCCAGGTGGCAGCAAATTAGAGTTGGGCATGTGGTTCGAGGTGCTAGGTGGTAGGTGCAAACTTGGAATGTAGCTCGAGGAGCTAAGCTGGCAGCATTGACATGGCGACAAGGCAGACGTGGACATGGCGTGCTGACATGGCGGTGAGGTAGGTGGTGATGTGGCATGGTGAGTGGCATGAATGCCACATGGCAAGTATCAGTTTGTCATTCATTGGCAAAAGGTTGGATGGTTTGATTGCCCAAAGGCAATCAATGGTATATACGAGCGAACGCATATAAAAACCTTTAAAAATTCTCATCCCGGTGCATGTGGGATAATCTTATTTTATTTTATTTTTGAATTTTTTACGCTCGTTGATAGTATAAGAAGAAGGAGGTCTTCTTCTATACTCGACAAGCATTGTGGTGTGACGGTAAAGGCTCCTCGCGACCAGCAAGGAGATCCCAGGTTCAAAACCCCCGGAGCAAGTCTATAAACTTTTGTTTTCTATTTTTTTTGTCACGCCATACTGCAAGGATGAAGGTGAAGTGCATGCCTATTAATCCCAAAGGTGGCCGCATGGTGTAGTGGTCCAAGTATCTTACTTGGAACAAAGTTGTCGAGGGTTCGAATCGCTTAAAAGGTTTTTTTTTTGAAGTTTCATTTAAATAGTTTTTTCTCATTTTTTTTTTAAAAGGCTTTCTAATTAATTTAATAATTGTTCAATTTTATATTTTTAATTATTTTTAAATATATATGTTATTTAAAAAATAATTATGTATATAAAGAACATTATTAAAAAAAAATTAAAGACTTAATAAAAAAAAAATTGAATTTTTTTTTAAGTGGAATTGGAAAGATATTTTTTTGGAGATAAAGTTTGTTTTGGGCACCTTGAAAATTGATGTTATAACTCAGTTCATCTGTTGTGATAATGAATATATGATCAGATCTACTGAATGTTACCATGCTTTGTTCTCTCTACTGCGGAGAGAATCTGTTGAATCTTTTGATGAGAGGGTCCGGCAAAACGAAATCCAAACTGTATTCAGTCAACTATAGAATTTAGTGATAGCTCACCAGAGGAAGCCCGATTCTGGATACGAGGCTGAATCAAAAGATAATATATTCGAACAAGTGGAGGAGGCTAATACAATTGAAGCTAATCATGTAGATCAAGCCAGTGATAGCTACTCTCTAGTTGAGCCAAAGCAACAATCCAGTGAAATTTATACCCCATGCTCTCTAAAGCCTGAGCCAGAAGAGGTTGAGCCAGCACAGGTCGAACCAGTAGCAGCTCCTAAAGTAGTTGTCATCAGTGATGACGAGGATTCCATTGCAAACAATTTTGGACCTCCAGTACTAGACAATCCACAACAAGAAGAAATCAGTGAGAGAGTTAAGAAATCTAGATTTGATTTGAACTTGTAATTGCTTTATACTTCCTATTTCTAGTCAAATCAAAGTTTGCTTTTAAGTAGTAGAAATGGCTTCAAATTCAAATTTTCCAATTCTAGAATTCAATGGTAGTGATTATGAATACTGGTCAATAAAGATGAAAACCTTATTGATAGGTAAAGGTTTGTGGGATGTAGTTGAAGAAGGTTACACAGAACCCTCTCCTATTGACTGGACTACTTTAAGTGCTACTGATAGAAAAGCTAGGAAAGAAGCATAGAAAAATAACTCCTCTGCCCTATATCATTTGCAAGCAGCCCTAGATAAAAGCATCTTTCCTAGAATAGCATCCTGTGTAACAGCTCAAGATGCTTGGAATGCTTTAAAGGAAAGTTTTCAAGGGAGTGATCAAGTGAAGCAGGTCAAGCTTCAAACTCTGAAAATATATTTTGAAAATCTCATAATGCAAGAGAATGAGAAAGTAGGAGACTACTGCGTGCGATTCAAATCCATAGTAGATAAAATGGTCACTCTAGGTGAAGAGATTAAACCTTATTTTTTGGTGAAGAAAGTGTTGCGAACACTTCTTCCTAAATGGAATCATGTAGCAATTATTATTGAAGATTCAAAATATTTGACTGCACTTTCCTTTGATGCATTAATTGGTTCTCTTCTTTCACATGAAGAGAGATTGCAGGAATCTCCTTCCACTAGCCATGGAGGCGATGACAAAGCCTTCACTTCACAAGAAGGAAAATGACAAGGCAGGGTTCAACACAGAGGTAGAGGTAGGAATAGTTCACAAGGTGGAACTCCTAACAGAGGAGGATATTCAAACAGAAGTGGAGGTCAGAATAGAGGTAGACAGCAGAATAGAGGGAAGCATCCAGGATGAGGAAAAGGAAGTGACAAGTCCAAACAAGCTTGTTACAATTCTGGCAAACTTGGTCACTTTGCTCGTGACTGTTGGATGAAATCATCTCAAGGGAGCAGCAGTTAGAGCAGTCAGTATGGCAATTTTGGAGAAGAGGAAGGGACCTCAAATCTCTTTCTCTCATATGGTAAGTCAAATCAAAACCTAAATGATACCTGGATCTTGGACACTGGGTGTTCAAATCATATGAGTGGTAAATAACTCTTTGCTACTCTAGATTCTTCCTACAAATCTAGCATCAAATTGGGAGATGACAAGTCATTGGCAGTTGAAGGCATTGGAGCCATGGAGGTTCCAACAAAATAGGGCATGAAACAAGTGACATCTATTACGCACCTCATCTTCAACACAATATTTTAAGTGTTGGTCAAATTTTAGAGAAGAACTATAAATTACTGTTTGATGAGGGTAAATGTACCATTTTTTATTAGAGTAATAGTGATAGAGTCATTACTTAAGTGCCAATGACAAGGAACAGGTTAATTCCTTTAAATTTTGACTAGCCAGGAGGAGATCAGTTAGTAAATGTTGCTATTACAAATCCAAGAGTGATGTGGCACTTGAGATACGGTCATTTGAATTCAGTCGGTTTGAAGATGTTAACTTCTCAAGCGATGGTGATCGGAATTCCTAAATTTTAGGACAATAAGGAAGTCTATGAAGGTTGTACCTTGGGCAAGCATGCTAGAACCAAATTTCCTCATGGACAAGCATGGCAGGCCAGTTATCCACTCCAGCTAGTGCACTCGTACATCTGTGGTCCGATGCAGACCGAGAGCATTGGTAACAACTCTTAATTTCTACTTTTCATTGATGATTTTTCAAGAATGTGCTAGATATATTTCTTGAAGCATAAAGATGAAGCATTTGATTGCTTTGTAGATTTTATAGCAAGATTTGAAAATGAGAGTGTATATTTTGTTAAGTGTCTCAGATCAGATAAATGAGGAGAATACTCCTCTAATGAATTTTTGAATTTTTGTAAAAAACATGGAATAAAGAGGCAGTTCACTACTACCTATACTCCACAACAGAATGGTGTGGCTGAAAGGAAAAATCACACCATTGTAGAGATGGCAAGATCTATGCTTCAGATGAAGCATTTCAGCAATATGTATTGGGCAAATGCAGCCAAGACCAGTGTGTATATTTTGAATAGGAGCCCTACTTCAATTTTGAATGGGAAAACTCCTTACCAAGCATGGTATGGTAAAAAATGAATTTCAAGCATTTCAGAGTGTTTGGTTCACTGGATTACTCACACATTCCTGATGAACAGAGAAAGAAGCTCAATCCTAAGAGTCAAGCATGCATTTTTGTAGGGTACTGTGAGAACACAAAAGCTTACAGACTCTACAATCCTAGGACTCAAAAAATAATACTTTCGAGGGATGTGATTTTTGATGAAGGGGGAGAATGGGGAAATACTCAAATTTATAGCAATATTGAATCTCATGATGCAGGTTCTACACAGGTGCAACAAATAGTACCAAAGAAAGGAAAGAATACTCCTCCTCCTCCAAACCCAAGTAGACATTCGACTTCCAATTCATCATCATCATCACCAAGTCCTTCTCCACAAAGATTAGTCAGTTCCTCACTTGATTCTCCGTCGAGAGGTAAGAGAACTCTCCAGCATCATCCATCTTATCAGATGTTGGATAAAAATTTTCAAATAAGGTATACTAGAAGTCAAGCTAGTGAGATAAGTTATGTTTTACAAAGACTTGAAAATACGCCTTTGTATGGAGATGATAACTCCCAAGAACCTCAGGGAGATGTAGTTAACTATGCCTTGTTAACTAGTGCACAACTTGAACCTTATAGTTATGATAAGGCTTGTACTCAGAAGATATGGCAAGAAGCCATGAAAGAGGAGATAACCTCTATAAAAAATAACGATACTTGGGAGCTAGTAGAGCTTCCTAAAGGAAAAAAGTGTGTTGGATGTAAATGGGTCTTCAAGACCAAATTCAATGCTGATGGAAGCACTGAAAGGCACAAAGCAAGATTGGTTGCTAAAGGATTTACAAAAAAGTATGGTATTGATTATGAGGAGACATTTGCTCCTGTAGCTAGACAGGAGACCATCATAACAGTTCTTGCTTTAGCTCCACACAAGGGATGGAAAGTCCAACACATGGATGTGAAAAGTGCCTTTCTCAATGGGTACTTGACAGAGGAAGTGTATGTTGAGAAACCTCAAGGATTTCAAGAACAAGGTAAGGAGCACCTTCTTTACAGACTGAAAAAGGCACTCTATGGCCTCAAACAGGCACCACAAGCTTGGTACTCATGCATTGATGGGTACTTCAAAGATTTTGGGTTCACCAGAAGTAGAAATGAAGCCATCCTTTACTACCTGAAGCAAGATAATGACATCCTCATAGTTTGCTTGTATGTGGATGATATCATATTCATGGGTAGTAATAGAAAAGTGAATATGGAGTTCAAGCGCTCCATGATGAAGCAGTTTGAGATGAAAGATCTCAGCTTAATGCATTACTTCCTTGCATTGGAAATTCATCAGTCAGATACAGGGATCTTCATTTGTCAACATAAATATGCTCGAGACATGGTCAAGAAGTTTTCTATGGAGCATTGCAAACCAATTGCAACTCCAGTTGGACATGGGATCCAATTATGCAAAGATGATGGAGCACCTAAAGTTGACGTGACCACTTTCAGGAGCATGGTTGGAAGTTTGATGTTTCTCGCCAATACCAGACATAATATTCAGTATGTTATTTCTCTTGTTTCTCGATTTATGGCTAGCCCATCTGAGTTACATTTGTAGGAAGCTAAGAAAAATCTCAGATATGTGAAGGTTACATTGGATTTTGGAATCCAGTACCATAAATGTAACACTATCATGCTTGTAGGCTTCAGTGATAGTGATTGGGGCAGCAATATTGATGATAGAAAATCAACTTCAGGGAACTGTTTTAGTCTAGGATCAAGACTAATAACATGGAGTTCCAAAAAGCAAACTGTGGTAGCTTTTTCTTCTACATAAGATGAGTATATAGCCGTCACCTATGCTAGTATTCAAGCCCTATGGCTAAGAAAAGTTTTAGAAGAGATTGGAGAGCAGTAAAGTGGTCTGACCAGAATCTACTGCGACAACATCAGTGTCATTCAGTTGGCATACAATCCGATCCACCATAACAGAATGAAGAATTTTGATATGAAGTACCACTTCATCCGAGATATGGTGGAAAATGATATTGTTGAGCTTAAATTTTGCTGCACTTTGGAAATGTTGTAGACATCTTCACCAAAGGAATGGCTAAAGCTCAATTTATAAAGTTGAGAGACTGTGTAGTCAGTTCTCTCAACTTTAAGGGGGAGAATTTTGAAAGTGTGAAGAGGGTTTAGGCCCAAAAATACATAGATATTTTTAGGCCCAGTGTGAACATGTGACCTTTGTCGGCATCATGTCGAAAACTTTTTTTTTTAAATCTTATCTAAATTCTTCACCTTATTCCTCTGCTTTCTTTGCTCCTCATTCTTACACCTCTACCCTATCCTCTTACCTCTCCACGCTTCTCCAACTCTCTTATCACTCTGCCTCACTTCCTCCAATATTCTCGCGTCTTTTTCCTCATTCTACTTATCCCTTCACTCCCACCACCTCTTCTATTTGTATAAATATGTAAATAATGAGAATAAGTGTTAGTGTGTTAAAAATTTTCTTAAGTTAATAATTTGTCCATTTATTTTTGTTTTATCTGCCCAACTGATGCTCTGACTAACAGATGAATCAACAAAGCCCTTGGCATCAATGACAATGCCCCCAAAAACCATTGCAAAACTTATAGCTGATGTGTTTTCTTCACCATAATGGTAGTATCACCAACCACCCCAACCCAACAATATTGCTTATCTACACGAAATTATTTCACATTCCATCTTCGAAAACATCAACCAAAACTACTTGCCCAACCAACAATGAATCCCAATAATAAAATAGGTACCTCAATGGCAAGTTCCTCAAATCCTCTAAAAAAGGTCTAGGGTTCAAGCTTGGCGGCCTGCACCAGATACAAAAAAAACTCGACTAGCTTAAGGGGTTCACCTGGATGGGACAGGATCTGTGGAACGAAAAGTCCTAGCACCAAGGGGATACGAGGAATGATTTTCCTTAACAAAAGGTTTGATCCCCAAAGGCTAAGTATATTTTTAAGTGCAGGTGTGGCTGAGCACTTACCAAGAAGAGACCTAGGTTCAAACCTTCGAGAGAAACCAACCCTTTGCAAAAGTAGTAATCTGCTCCAAATCCTCTGAGTGGGCGCTAGACCGACAACGATAATACGAACCTCGAGCACACGTCAAGTCAACAAGAACGAAACATATAGGTTTGTTGGAAGCCATCTTTATGGTTTAGACCTTGTGCTAACAATTTACTAAAAAACTGTAATTGTAACCCAACTCTTTTATGTAATAAAAAAACACAATATACAATCAAAATTCAATAAGATATTCCACTACTTATAAAAACTATTAATTGCAATAAATTACAATTATGATTAAATAGAAGTCTAAATGCTGTTGGACCCCTTATTATCACTCAAGCAGAGACGAAATGCCTCTTAAATAACCTAATCCCACTAATAAACTACTTCTCGTAGTAAACAAGTGGATAACCCTCTTTTTCAGTATATCGTCAATGTTTTTCGTTGATAAAGGTTCACTGCAGCAAGAACTACGAAAGTCTGAGGTGAAAAAGTCATCGTCCACGTGCAACCATTGGTAGATAACTATCGCAGGTCATGTCATGGCGGGTAAATATACAAGAAAATCTTTGGTGGAAGACCTTTGCTTTTACGGCCAAAATATACAAGAAAATCAAAGAAAATTTTGAATCGTTGGCAAGTTGATGGTGGGTCGGACTTTGCATCTCTACGTCGAAGGCACATAAAAAGTTTTTTTATAAATTTTAAATTTATTAAATATAATAAGATAAGAAAACCAACTAATAAATATTCAATCCTACAATATTATAATATTGAGACTTCAAAGGCATTGACAGACCCCAACTATGAAATACTAATGCTCAGGAAAGTTGAAAATTTCGAGAAAAGCGGGAAAACTGAGAAACACATACATGCATTTCATCGATGGTGGGCATTCATCCATCTCAAAAGAAAAAGGTTATATATATATAATATTAGGTGAATAAATATTTAAATTGTTGAGTGGAAGTATAAATCAAGGCTAAGGACGAACAAATGAAAAATTAATCAAGTGAATGATATTAATAGTAGCACGATTAAACATTGGATTAATAAAAATTTATGAAAGAACATTGCTCTTTCCTCTCATCAACTAAATAACATTTATTCCTCCAATCAACTAAATAATATTAGTTTTAATAATACTTTTGAATGAAAAAAATTCTAATCGAATCCACGTATGGGTAAGTAACCTCTCCACGAACTTACGGAACACGTCCCACCTTTTAAAAGTGGTTGAACAGTATTTGAACACACAAGCATTCCCCCTTTTAAAAGTTGAGGCCAAATATTCCACATGGTGACAACGACTTCAATGGCGTCAGTCCCGACAAATTTGCACTATTCAAATGTGCACACCATTTTCAAGTCTAAGTCTTGAATAAGTGCATGGGACCCTTACAATTATGAAAGTCATCCATTTCTCTTGAGTGTTCACATATTGCTAATGGAATATCAGACTTTGGATAAATTTAAACATTGGCTGAATGATTTTTTTTTTTTTAAATAAATTACATTATCTGGTTTTTATTAATATTTCATTTTACATACATATTTAGGTTAGGTTTATATTAGAGATAAATAGTTTATTAGAGCAATTTAATAAATGTACAAGTGTTAGAATGTGTAATGATGTAAATATGCATGTGGTCCACATGTACATGAGTTTTAAGTTGAACAAGGGGCAAATAATCTATCTTTCTATATAAAAGCTTCATTATGAGTGATTTGAGAGAAATTTTGGAGTGCTTATATTATATAAGTAGTAGTCTCAATGTAGACTATCATTTGCAAAATGGAGAGATAGTTTCTTCCATTTGCATATCATTGTATTTTCTGAGCTTTCATATATGAGCATTTCTCAAGCATTGTAGCAAGTTTTCTTTCATATTTTCATGCATATTATTTATTCATTATCATACTTATGATATTGCATGCTTATTTTCATACTTGTCGCAACATTTCCTTTTAGTTTAAAACTTCAAAAGCTAAAAGTGGTATCAGAGCACTAGGCAGATCAATAGGAAATAGAGAAAGCCACAAAAGACCACCATTGTTACTATCATCTTAAACTTTGTTGCATATTTGCAATCTGGATCCGTCATTGTGTGCTACTGCATGAAAACGATACAGTAGATCAATAGGAATATGGAGAATCAAAAGGGGCCATCTTGTGTTCCACTATTCATCCCTCACTACATCTTTGTAAACCAGATTCGCTAGTGTGCACCACCACTTTCAAATATCGTTGTCTTGAGATTATTTGATATTGCAAAGCTATATGTTCTATTGCAGTCCATTCAAGAGAGTTCCAAACAGTAACTATCCCCTTCGAGGCCCCTTGGGTAACCACTTCCATATCACCAGCACCCCTCTAAAGTCTATTTACTGTTTTACACATAAGATACAATGACATTTTTGTCTACTGGATAAGCAAAAAGTTTGTTTTACATTTTTCTAACAGTATTTGAACAACATATTGATGGGTTCTACTATTTAAACCCCTAACATTCCATGATTGTATAATCATTTTTTACCTTGAGAGCAGTAAAAATCTATTGGCCTCACCGATCCTCTAGTGATCAGTTTGTCTCCTTGAACTGCTATCAATTCCTTATTTGATTTTCTACCCACTCCTTAAGAGATTATATTTTTTTATCTCTTTTCCACCTCGAGTTATCCCTAGAGTTGGCCTTTCTCTGTTCTTTTCTGCTATACCCATGATGACATCCAGCTGTTATCGGTTGCTCTTGGTTATGCCCTATTAATGCCATTGCACTCTTTGATTGTGGTAACTCGCTGCACTCAATTACTTTCTCTAGGATGGGAGGAGGTGAAAGAGGGGCTTGAACATGGTTGTTATTTTTTTCATTATTCCCTTCCACTCCTTCCATGAATTATTCTTCTTGGTCCATTAATGTCTTAAAGATCTCATACCTATTGGAGGGCTTGAGTTGGGTTTGCTCTTTACCATCTTTTTTCTTTTACCTTATCTTTCTTTTGGACTATTCAAAACCATCTCCCTATGCTTCTTTACCCTGAAAATATTGGTTGTTTCTTTATTGATTGTTGACTTACCCTCCTTAGGAAGATTTGACATTCCTAGAGGAGCCTCCATTTTTATGTTCATTTTATTTGGGCAAGATCGGGCCAAATGCCCATATTTGTGGTAAACTCTACACCTGAAGGGCAATGCCTCATAATATAGTTGTTCAATATAAGATAATCCTGCAAGTTCGATTTCAACCTCTATCGACAAAGGTTGGCTAAGATAAATTTCTACGCATAATATTGCATAAATGGTTGTGTTTCCTTCCATTATGTCTTTGAAAACACCCAAATGTCCTCCAAGGGAATTACCGATAATTTCCAATACATGCTCATTCCAAAACTCCATTGGAAGTGAATACAAATGAATCCAAACCTGGACAAAAATGGGTTCAATTCGAGGATCAAATCCCACTCTCCAAGGCTAAACAAATAATCCTACTAGACCATGATTCCTCTTTTCTAATTCGAAAGCCCTATTTCTATCGGTAAGTGAAGAAAAACTAACAATAAAATATCCATTGCTAATAAACCACAAAGAATACTCACCAATATGCTCCTAGCTTTGTCAGACCCAGGAATGCAAAAATAATAAGGGTAGGGCGAATACCCATGAATTTATAGATCAAATCATGATTGGCTCTATATAAAACTTTTTCTTCTAGCATTCTTTCCCAATGATAATATTTGGCCTTGATTATTATTGTGGCAAACTTCCATTAACTCATTGAGATGTTGATCTATTTCCATCATTTGTAAAGAACATTTATTAATGTAGTTTTTATGCTTCTTCAGTCTGTGTTGGAGATTTATCCTTTAAAAAATCTGCAAAAGAACTTTCTGTCTAAAAGAGGATCTGGAGGTGTCCCCGTTGGGCCCTCCTGGGGCAACAATCTTCTCTTCAAGTCCATAGCAACCAGAAATATCTTCGGCTACCTAACTGATCAATTATTATTTTATATTTGATTTTATTTAATAATTAATTATTATTTTATTTACCCAAGTGTTGTAGGTGAGTTGGAGAGGAGAGGGAAATCCTCCAAGGGAGGTCCTAGGTTCGAATATCCACCCTACCAAAAAGTTGAATTGGGTACCCAAAATCCAATTGATAATGTTGGTGCGGGTAGGGATGAGCGCAACTCCCGGGTGACTTTGACGGTGTAGAACCTCCTAGTCATGGTCTCTCAAACCAAGGCAGCCCCTCAAGGGGTTTTGGCTTAAAAAATAATATTATTTTATTTATAAATATATATATATATATAATTGGAATCAATAATTATATTAAATAAATAAAAGATATTATAATAATAAAGGAGTTGGAGAGATCACAACTCGGTGCTAAGGCCACCTCCACCATCAAAATAAAAAACAACCAAAGAAACCAAAATACAAATACAAAACCAGCCTTTAAAAGGGCCAACAAACAACATAACTAATCACATGGAGCCACTCCCGAAGGAGGAGGAGAATCAACAGAGCCCAAACCATGAGGATTATCTACTGGCGGATTGATAGACCAAGATTTATTAGGAAAAATAATGTTCATCCAACTAGAGGGAGTAGAATAGATTACAACTAAATGCGGTAATGGAGCAGAATGTGCAGAAGGAGAAGTAACCGGTCAAGGAGATGGGTCAGGGCTCCAACCAGTACCATGATGAGTTGAGCGAACATGACTCCAACCACACTACAGAGAGTGTAAATGCAATGGTGTCTGCTGGAAGATCTAGAAGAAGAGTTAGCCCTACTGTGAACATTGGCAAAATGACCCAGGTTTGAAGAACATTGTCCCCTTACCTACGATGTTGATACGTCAGAGAAAATTAAAGACATTTTATATTAATTTTTATTAATTATTAACTATTATTTTTTAATATAAGAGATAAATATATGTTATTTTTTTACAACTATATTTTATAATTTAAAAATTATACCAAATAATTTAAATGAGTTTTACAGTGAAAACTTTGGAACTTTAAATAAAAGGTTCACAGTTAAAATCATGTGGAAAATAGGGTTGCATAAAATGCTTTGACTTAGAGTAGTTGAATAACCATGTACTTGGTAAACACCATCCTCCATAAGTATTTTCCCACATGGTTTATGGTCTTGTGGACATTTAACTCATTTTTTCCATTACCTTAACCTCTTTTTACAAAAAAACTTAGGTATTAAAAACTATACTAAATATTATTTTACTAATAACAAGAAGTAAACATTAAGAGAGGCTTAAAAAATATGTTATTGTTTTTAATGTTTTGTTTCATTGCTATTAAAGTATTGGAAATACATTTTTAAATTAAAATGTTACATCATGTTTTATTTTTTCATTTTCTTAAATGTCATGTTAACAATTCAAGTCGCCCAGGGGATTGGTAATTGTCTATATGGTCAAGCACTTATCAAGAAGAGACCTAGGTTCAAACCTTGGGGGCATGCATGTTGCAAAGGTAGTAGTCTGATTTGAATCCTTTGAGTGTGCACTAGACCGACGACGATGATACGAATCCTAAATGACCAGTGGTCCCCCTCACCCTGGGTCACCAACAACAAGGTGGTATAGGCTTGTTGGGAGCAGCCCCTATGGTTTGAACCCTACACTTGGCAGTGACTAAAAATTTTATGGATGTAATTTTATGGATGTAAGCAACTCGCCTATGTATCCAAAAAACATTTCAAGATATAAAATATTTAAATGTAATGATACATATTATATAATATAAAGAGATTTTCTTCTCGCAATAAAATATGTTAATATCTATGAGTAATAATTCTTTTCTTTAATTTTATAGTAATTTTTTTTGAAGTAAGGTGAAGTACAACAAGTGGCACAACTGGGAACTTCCCTCCCACAACATACAATTAGGGTGTTTATAGTGTTTTTCTCTTTATGTATTGGAAAAAAATATCCATAGTCTAGATTCTATTGTATTGACAAGTATAACATGTATTGGATGCTAGTCAACTATTGATGTAGATATCTTAGTCATTATAACTACTTGATGACATATAGCACAAGTGCTAAAATAATAAGAAATAATGTAGCATATGATAATACAACTTCAATCAAAAAGAAAATTCATTTCATGTTTCTTATGTAAGTTTTGATTTGGTGTCCTTTTACCTCAAACACTATGCTAAGTAATCCCTTTATTAGATTGCATATCAATTTTGTTCTACTTATTGCATCCTAAGAGAGACACCTACACATGTTCCTTATTCTCTTTCCATACCTTTTTTCATAGTTATTCAAGGTCCACCATGAGGAAATTCAAAGGAGTGAATGTCAACAATACTCCAACATCAAAGATTTTAGGTATCATCAATACAATTGAAATTATGAACCTGCATGAAGAGCTAACTATGGATATCCTTTCCTCTTTGGCTTCTCAACTAGATACATTTTAGACCAAAAGTAAATAAGAAGAGTAGAGATGGCTTTATCATTTTTTTTCTCTAAAGTGTATAAAGAAGCATGCCAAACATGAAAATCACTTGGACAAAGTTAAGCTTTGTTCCCATGTTATCAAGAATAAAAGTTTTCTATCATATTGGATCCTAAGGAGCAAAGAAGATCTAATATTTCAATCAAATAATTTATCACAACCTCAAGTAAACATTCATGGTATGAATCCTAGAGACCAACCATTTTTCTAATTTTAATTTTTCAAATGCTTGGTCTCTACAAGTATGGAAATTATCACCCCCTCACAATTAGAACCCTTGGATGATGTTGAAAGTGTGAAGAGGGTTTAGGCCCAAAAATACCTAGATATTTCTAGGCCCAATGTGAACATGTGACCTTTGTCTGCATCATGTCAATAAATGTGTTTTAAAAATCTTATCTAAATTCGTCATCTTATTCCTCCGCTTTCTTTGCTCCTCATTCTTACACCTCTACCCTATACTCTTATCCATCCACGCTTCTCCAACTCCCTTATCGCTCTACCTCGCTTCCTCAAATATTCTCGCATCTTCTTCCTCAATCTACTTATCCCTCCACTCCCATCGCCTCTTCTATTCGTATAAATATGTAAATAATGAGAATAAGTGTTAGTGTGTTAAAACTTTTCTTAAGTTAATAATTTATCCATTTATTTTTTTTTTACCTGCCCAACTGATGCTCTAACACTGGTATCAAAGCCAAGGCAGGCGCAGACTCTGAGGCACGAGGCAGGGATATCGAGGCGACAATCTTCGAAGTAGATCCAAGGACACGAATCTCAAGGCAGGTGTAGTGAGCTGCATTGGTATGGATGTTGATGGACGACACATATTTTGAGCTAGGATTTTGAAACGACAACACACGAACTGAGATGCACATGGGGAAGCATGTAAACCAAGGAAAGCTGATGCAGTTCGAGCTAGATACATGATTCGAGGTGCTAGGTGGTAGCCAATCAGAGTTGGGCACGTGTTTCGAAGCACCAAGTGGCAAGTGCAGACTTGGAACGTAGCTCAAGGAACTGAGCTGGCAACATTGATGTGGCGACGAGGCAGACGTGGACATGGCGATGAGGTAGGCGATGATGTGGCATGGTGAGTGGCGTGAATGCCACATGGCAAGTATCAGTTGGTCCTTCATTGGCAAAATTTTGGATGGTTTGATTGCCCGAAGGCAATCGATGGTATATGCAGGCGAACGCATATAAAAACCTTTAAAAATTCCCGTCCCGATGTATGTGGGATAATCCTGTTTTTTTTTTTTGAATTTTCAATGCTCGCTGACAGTATAAGAAGAAGTAGGTCTTCTTCTATACTCGACAGGCACCGTGGTGTGACGGTAAAGGCTCCTCATGAGCAGCAAGGAGAACCTAGGTATGAAACCCCCAGAGCAAGTCTATAAACTTTTGTTTCTTATTTTTTTTGTCACGCCATGCTGTAAGGGTGAATGTGAAGTGCATGCCTATTAACCCTAAAGGTGGCCGCATGGTGTAGTGGTCCAAGTATCTTACATGGAACGAAGTGGTCGAGGGTTCGAATCGCTTAAAAGGTTTTTTTTTTAAGTTTCATTTAAATAGTTTTTTCTCATTTTTTTTAAAAAAGGCTTTCTAATTAATTTAATAATTGTTCAATATTATATTGTTAATTATTTTTAAATAAATAGGTTATCTAAAAAATAATTAAGTATATACAGAACATTATTAAAAAAAATTTAAAGACTTTATAAAAAAAAAAATGCAAAACTTTTTAAGTGCAATTGGAAAGATATTTTTTTGGACAAGCATGGCGGGCCAATTATCTACTCCAGCTAGTGCACTCGTACATCTGTGGTCCGATGCAGACCGATAGCATTGGTAACAACTCTTACTTTCTTATTTTCATTGATGATTTTTCAAGAATGTGTTGGATATATTTCTTGAAGCATAAAGATGAAGCATTTGATTGCTTTGTAGATTTTAAAGCAAGAGTTGAAAATGAGAGTGGATATTTTGTTAAGTTTCTCAGATCAGATAAAGGAGGAGAATACTCCTCTAATGAAATTTTGAATTTTTGTAAAAAACATGGAATAAAGATGCAGTTCACTACTGCCTATACTCAACAACAGAATGGTGTGGCTGAAAGGAAAAATCACACCATTGTAGAGATGGCAAGATCTATGCTTCAGATAAAGCATTTGAGCAACATGTATTGGGCAGATGTAGCCAAGACTAGTGTATATATTTTGAATAGGATCCCTACTTCAAGTTTGAAAGGGAAAACTCCTTTCCAAGCATGGTATGGTAAAAAATTGAATGTCAAGCATTTCAGAGTGTTTGGTTCACTGGATTACTCACACATTCCTGATGAACAGAGAAAGAAGCTCGATCCTAAGAGTCAAGCATGCATTTTTGTAGGGTATTGTGAGAACACAAAAGCTTACAGACTCTACAATCCTAGGACTCAAAAAATAATACTTTCCAGGGATGTGACTTTTGATGAAGGGGGAGAATGGGGAAATCCCCAAATTTATAGCAATATTGAATCTCATGATGCAGGTTCTACACAGGTGTAGTAGATAGTACTAAAGAAATGCAAGAATACTCTTCCTTCTCCTCCAATCCCACATAGACATTCGAATTCCAATTCATCACCATCATCACCAAGTCCTTCTCCACAAAGATCAGTCAGTTCCTCACCCATGGATATTGATTCTCCGTTGGGAGGTAAGAGAACTCTCCAGCATCATCCATCTTATCAGATGTTGGATAAATTTTTTTAGAGAAGGTATACTAGAAGTCAAGCTAGTGAGATGAGTTATGTTTTACAAAGACTTGAAAATATGCCTTTGTATGGAGATGATGACTCACAAGAACCTCGGGGAGATGTAGTTAACTATGCCTTGTTAACTAGTGCACAGTTTGAACCTTCTAGTTATGATAAGGCTTGTACTCAGAAGATATGGCAAGAAGCCATGAAAGAGGAGATAACCTCTATAAAAAACAACGATACTTGGGAGTCGGTAGAGCTTCCTAAAGGAAAAAAATGTGTTGGATGTAAATGGGTCTTCAAGACCAAATTCAATGTCGATGGAAGCATTGAAAGGCACAAAGCAAGATTGGTTGCAAAAGGATTTACACAAAAGTATGGTATTGATTATGAGGAGACATTTGCTTCTGTATCCAGACAGGAGACCATCAGAACATTTCTTGCTTTAGCTCCACACAAGGGATGGAAAGTCCAACACATGGATGTGAAAAGTGCCTTTCTCAATTGGTACTTGACAAAGGAAGTGTATGTTTAGCAACCTTAAGGATTTCAAGAACAAGGTAAGGAGCACCTTGTTTACAGACTAAAAAAGGCACTCTATGGCCTCAAACAAGCACCACGATATTGGTACTCACACATTGATGGGTACTTCAAAGATTTTGGGTTCACCAAAATTAGAAATGAACCCACCCTTTACTACCTGAAGCAATATAATGACATCCTCATAGTTTGTTTGTATGTGGATGATCTCATATTCATGGGTAGTAATAGAAAAGTGAATATGGAGTTCAAGCGTTCCATGATGAAGCAGTTTGAGATGAAGGATATCGGTTTAATGCATTACTTCCTTGCATTGGAAATTCATCAGTTAGATGCAGAGATCTTCATCTGTCAACATAAATATGCTTGGGACATGATCAAGAAGTTTGCTATGGATCATTACAAACCAGTTGCAACTCCAGTTGGACATGGGATCCAATTATGCAAATATGATGGAGCACCTAAAGTTGACATGACCACTTTCAGGAGCATGGTTGGAAGTTTGATGTTTCTCGCCAATACCAGACCTGATATTCAGTATGTTGCTTCTCTTGTTTCTCGATTTATGGCTAGCCCATCTGAGTTACATTTGCAGACAACTAAGAAAATTCTCAGATATGTGAAGGGTACGTTGGATTTTTGAATCCAGTACCATAAATGTAACACTATCACGCTTGTAGGCTTCAATGATAGTGATTGGGGCAGCAATATTGATGACAAAAAATCAACTTCAGGGAACTGTTTTAGTTTGGGATCAGGGCTAATAACATGGAGTTCCAAAAAGTAAATTGTGGTAGCTTTGTCTTCTATAGAAGCTGAGTATATAGTCGTCACCTATGCTAGTACTCAAGCCCTATGGCTAAGAAAAGTATTAGAAGAGATTGGAGAGCAGCAAAGTGGTCCGACCAAAATCTACTGCGACAACATCAGTGTCATTCAGTTGGCATACAATCCGATCCACCATAGCAGAATGAAGCATTTTGATATGAAGTACCACTTCATCCAAGATATGATGGAAAATGATATTGTTGAGCTTAAATTTTTCCACACTTTGGAAAATGTTGCAGACATCTTCACCAAAGGAGTGGCTAAAGCTCAATTTATAAAGCTGAGAGACTGTGTAGTCAGTTATCTCAACTTTAAGGGGGAGAATGTTGAAAGTGTGAAGAGAGTTTAGGCCCATAAATACCTAGATATTTCTAGGCCCAATGTGAATATGTGACCTTTGTCGACATCATGTCAGAAAATTTGTTTTAAAAATCTTATCTAAATTCGTCACCTTATTCCTCCGCTTTCTTTGCTCCTCATTCTTACACCTCTACCCTATCCTCTTATCCCTCCACGCTTCTCCAACTCTCTTATCGCTCCGTCTCACTTCCTCCAATATTCCCGCGTCTTCTTCCTCATTCTACTTATCCCTCCACTCCCACCGCCTCTTCTATTTGTATAAATATGTAAATAATGAGAATAAGTGTTAGTGTGTTAAAACTTTTCTTAAGTTAATAATTTGTCCATTTATTTTTGTGTTACCTGCCCAACTGATGCTCTGACTAACAGATGAATCAACAAAACCCTTGGAATCAATGACAATGCCCCCACAAACCATTGCAAAACTTATAGCTGATGTGTTTTCTTCACCATAATGGTAGTATCACCAACCACCTCAACCCAACAATATTACTTATCTACACGAAATTATTTCACACTCCATCTTCGAAAACATCAACCAAAACTACTTGCCCAACCAACAATGAATCCCAATAATAAAATAGGTACCTCAATGGCAAGTTCCTAAAATCCTCTAAAAGAGGTCTAGGGTTCAAGCTTGGCGTCCTGCACCAGACACAAAAAAAAACCTGACTATCCTAAGGGGTTCACCCGGATGGGACAGACTCTGTGGAACGAAAAGTCCTAGCCCCAAGGGGATACAAGGAATGATTTTCCTTAACAAAAGGTTTGATCCCCAAAGGCTAAGTAGATTTGTAAGTGCAGGTGTGGATGAGCCCTTACCAAGAAGAGACCTAGGTTCAAACCTTCGAGAGAAACCAACCCTTTGCAAAAGTGGTATTCTGCTCCAAACCCTCTGAGTGCACGCTAGACCGACGACGATAATACGAACCTCGAGCACACGTCGAGTCAATAAGAACGAGAAATATAGGTTTGTTGGAAGCCATCCCTATGGTTTAAACCTTGTGCTAACCATTTACTAAAAAACTATAATTGTAACCCAACTCTTCTATGTAATAAAAAAACACAATATACAATCAAAATTCAATAAAATATTCCACTACTTATAAAAACTATTAATTGCAATAAATTACAATTATGATTAAATAGAAGTCTAAAGGCTGTTGGACCCCTTATTATCACTCAAGCAAAGAAGAAATGCCTCTTAAAGAACCTAATCCCACTAATAAACTACTTCTCGTAGTAAACAAGTGGATAACCCTCTTTTTCAGTATATCGTCAATGTTTTTCGTTGATAAAGGTTCACTGCAGCAAGAACTACGAAAGTCTGAGGTGAAAAAGCCATCGTCCACGTGCAACCATTGGTAGATAACTATCGCAGGTCATGTCAAGGCGGGTAAATGTACAAAAAAATCTTTGGTGGAAGACCTTTGCTCTTACGGCCAAAATATACGAGAAAATCAAAGAAAATTTTGAATCGTTGGCAAGTTGATGGTGGGTCATTTTCTCGTAAAATTTTGAATCGTTGGCAAGTTGATGGTGGGTCGGACTTTGCATCTCTACGTCGAAGGCACATAAAAAGTTTTTTTATAAATTTTAAATTTATTAAATAAAATAAGATAAGAAAACCAACTAATAAATATTCAATCCTACAATATTATAAGATTGAGACTTCAAAGGCATTGACAGACCCCAACTATGAAATACTAATGCTCACGAAAGTTGAAAATTTCGAGAAAATCAGGAAAACTGAGAAACACATACATGCATTTCATCGATGGTGGGCATTCATCCATCTCAAAAGAAAAAGGTTATATATATATATATATATATATATATATATATATATATATATATATATATATATATATATATATATATATATATAAATATTAGGTGAATAAATATTTAAATTGTTGAGTGGAAGTATAAATCAAGGCTAAGGATGGACAAATGAAAAATTAATCAAGTGAATGATATTAATAGTAGCACAATTAAACATGGGATTAATAAAAATTTATGAAAGAACATTGCTCTTTCCTCTCATCAAATAAATAACATTGATTCGTCCAGTCAACTAAATAATATTAGTTTGAATAATAATTTTGAATGAAAAATATTCTAATCGAATCCGCGTATGGGTAAGTAACCTCTTAAAAAATAAAAATAAAAAACTCATGGTCTTTTGTCGATGTTATGTCGAAGGTCTTGTCTACACAGAGAAAGAAAGTGAAATAATTATATGTTGAAATAATGAGATGTTGGCCCCTAGTTAATAGTTCTCTTCTCCCCACCTCTCCACGAACTTACGGAACACGTCCCACCTTTTAAAAGTGGTTGAACGGTATTTGAACACATAGGAATTCCCCCTTTTAAAAGTTGAGGCCAAAGATTCCACATGGTGAAAACGACTTCAATGGCGTCAGTCCCGACGAATTTGCACTATTCAAATGTGCACACCATTTTCAAGTCTAAGTCTTGAATAAGCGCATGGTACCCTTGCAATGATGAAAGACATCCATTTCTCTTGAGTGTTCACATATTGCTAATGGAATATCAGACTTTGATAAATTTAAACATTGGCTAAATGATTTTTTTTTTTTTAATAAATCACATTATTTGGTTTTTATTAACATTTCATTTTACATATATATTTAGGTTAGGTTTATATTAGAGATAAATAGTTTATTAGAGCAATTTAATAAATGTACAATGTAATGATGTAAATATGCATGTGGTCCACATGCACATGAGTTTTAAGTTGAATAAGTTTTAAGTTGAACAAGGGGCAAAGAATCTATCTTTCTATATAAAAGCTTCATTATGAGTGATTTGAGAGAGAAATTTTGGAGTGCTTATATTATATAAGTAGTAGTCTCAATATAGACTATCATTTGCAAAATGGACAGATAGTTACTTCCATTTGCATATCATTGTATTTTCTGAGCTTTCATATATGAGCATTTCTCAAGCATTGTAGCAAGTTTTCTTTCATATTTTCATGCATATTATTTATTCATTATCATAGTTATGATATTGCATGCTTATTTTCATACTTGTCGCAACATTTCCTTTTAGTTTAAAACTTCAAAAGCTAAAAGTGGTATCAGAGCACTAGGCAGATCAATAGGAAATAAAGAAAGCCACAAAAGACCACCATTGCTATTATCATCTTAAAATTTGTTGCATCTTTGCAATCTGGATCCGCAATTGTGTGCTACTACATGCAAACGATACAGTAGATCAATAGGAATAAGAAGAATCAAAAGGGACCATCTTGTGTTCCACTATTCATTCCTCACTACATCTTTGTAAACCGAATTCGCTAGTGTGCACCACCACTTTCAAATATCGTTGACTTGAGATTATTTGATATTGCAAAGCTATATGTTCTATTGTAGTCCATTCAAGAGAGTTCCAAAAAGTAACTATCCCCTCTGAGGCCCCTTGGGTAACCACTTTCATATGACCAGCACCCCTCCAAAGTCTATTTACTGTTTTACACATAAGATCCAATGACATTTTTGTCTACTGGATAAGCAAAAAGTTTGTTTTACATTTTTCTAACAGTATTTGAACAACATATTGATGAGTTCTACTGTTTAAACCCCTAACATTCCATGATTGTATAATCATTGTTTACCTTGAGAGCAGTAAAAATCTATTGGCCTCACCGATCCTCTAGTGATCAGTTTGTCTCCTTGAACTGCTATCAATTCCTTATTTGATTCTCTACCCACTCCTTAAGAGATGATATTTTTTTATCTCTTTTCCACCTGAGTTATCCCTAGAGTTGGCCTTTCTCTGTTCTTTTCTGCTATACCCATGATGACATCCAGATATTATCGGTTGCTCTTGGTTATGCCCTATTAATGCCATTGCACTCTTTGATTGTGTTAACTCGTTGCACTCAATTACTTGCTCTAGGATGAGAGGAGGTGAAAGAGGGGCTTGAACATGGTTGTTATTGTTTTCATTATTCCCATCCACTTCTTCCATGAATTATTCTTCTTCTTGGTCCATTAGTGTCTTAAAGATCTCATACCTATTGGAGGGCTTGAGTTGGGTTTGCTCTTTACTATCTTTTTTCTTTTACCTTATCTTTCTTTTGGACTATTCAAAACCATCTCTCTATGCTTCTTTCCCCTAAAAAATATTGGTTGTTTCTTTATTGATTGTTGAATTACCCTCCTTAGGAAGATTTGACATTCCTAGAGGAGCCTCCATTTTTATGTTCATATTATTTGGGCAAGATCAGGCCAAATGCCCATATTTGTGGTAAACTCTACACCTGAAGGGCAATGCCTCATAATCTAGTTGTTCAATATAAGATAATCCTGCAAGTTTGAGTTCAACCTCTATCAACAAAGGTTGGATAAGATACATTTCTATGCATAATATTGCATAAATGGTTGTTTTTCCTTCCATTGTGTCTTTGGAAACACCCAAATGTCTTCCAAGGGAATTATCGATAATTTCCAATACATGCTCACTCTAAAACTCCATTGGAAGTGCATACAAATGAATCCAAACCAGGAAAACAATGGGTTCAATTCGAGGATCAAATCCCACTCTCCAGGGCTAAACAAATAATCCTACTAGACCATGATTCCTCTTTTCTGATTCAAAAGCCCTATTTCTATCGACAAGTGAAGAAAAACTAACAATTAAATATTTATTGCTAATAAACCACAAAGAATACTCACCAATATGCTCCTAGTTTTGTCGGACCCAGGAATGCAAAAAAAATAAGGGTAGGGCGAATACCCATGAATTTATAGATCAAATCATGATTGGCTCTATATAAAACTGTTTCTTCTAGCATTCTTTCCCAATGATAATATTTGGCATTGATTATTATTGTGGGAAGCTTCCATTAACTCATTGAGATGTTGATCTATTTCCAGCAGTTGTAAAGAACATTTGTTAATGTATTTTTTATGCTTCTTCTGTCTGTGTTGGAGATTTATCCTTTAAAAAATTTGCAAAAGAACTATGTCTGTCTAAAAGAGGATCCGGAGGTGTCCCCATTGGGCCCTCCTAGGGCAACAATCTTCTCTTCAGGTCCATAGCAACTAGAAATCTCTTCGGCTACCTAACTGATCAATTATTATTTTATATTTGATTTTATTTAATAATTAATTATTATTTTATTTACCCAGGTGTTGTAGGTGAGTTGGAGAGGAGAGGGCAATCCTCCAAGGGAGGTCCTAGGTTCGAATCTCCACCCTACCAAAAAGTTGAATTGGGTGCCCAAAATCCAATTGATAATGTTGGTGTGGGCAGGGCTGAGCACAACTCCTGGGTGACTTTGACGGTGTAGAACCCCTTGGTCGTCGTCTCTCAGACCAAGGCAGCCCCTCAAGGGGGTTTTTGCTTAAAAAATATTATTATTTTATTTATAAATATATATATATATATATATATATAATTGGAATCAATAATTATATTAAATAAATAAAAGATATTATAATAATAAAGGAGTTGGAGAGATCCAACTCGGTGCTAAGGCCACCTGCACCATCAAAATAAAAAATAGCCAAAGAAACCAAAATACAAATACAAAACCAGCCTTTAAAAGGGCCAACAAACAACATAACTAATCACATGGAGCCACTCCCGAAGGAGGAGGATAATCAACAGAGCCCAAACCATGAGGATTATCTATGGGCAGATTGATAGACCAAGATTTATTAGGAAAAATAGTGTTCATCCAACTAGAGGGAGTAGAATGGATTACAACTAAATGCGATAATGGAGCAGAATGTGCAGAAGGAGAAGTAACCGATCGAGGAGATGGGTCAGGGCTCCAACCAGTACCATGATGATTTGAGCGAACATGACTCCAACCACACTACAGAGAGTGTAAACGCAACGGTGCCTTCTAGAAGATCTAGAAGAAGAGTTAGCCCTACTGTGAACATTGTCAAAATGACCTGGGTTTGAAGAACATTGTCCCCTTACCTACAATGTTGATACGTCGGAGAAACTTAAAGACCTTTTATATTAATTTTTATTAATTATTAACTATTATTTTTTAATATAAGAGATAAAGATATGTTGTTTTTTTACAACTATATTTTATATATTAAAAATTATACCAAATAATTTAAATGAGTTTTATAGTGAAAACTTTGGAACTTTAAATAAAAGGTTCACGGTTAAAATCATGTGGAGAATAGGGTTGCATAAAATGCTTTGACTTAGAGTAGTTGAATAACCATGTACTTGGTAAACACCATCCTCCATAAGGATTTTCCCACATGATCTATGGTCTTGTGGACATTTAACTCATTTTTTCCATTACCTTAACCTTTTTTTACAAAAAAACTTAGATGTTAAAAATTATACTAAATATATATATATATATATATATATTTAGCGAAATACCCCTTGCGGAGCCACCTTGGTCTGAGAGACCACGAACAGGGGAGTATTACACCGTCAAAGTCACCCGGGGGTCGCACCTGACCCCTACTCGCACCAACATTATCAATTGGATTTTAGATACCCAATTCAGCTTTTTGGTAGGGTGGAGATTTGAACCTGGGACCTCCTTTGGAGGATTGCCCTCTCCTCTCTAACTCACCTACAACACCGGGGTATATTAAATATTATTTTACTAATAACAAGAAATAAACATTAAGAGAGGCCTAAAAAATATGTTATTGTTTTTAATGTTTTGTTTCATTGCTATTAAAGTATTGGAAATACATTTTTAAATTAAAATGTTACATCATGTTTTATTTTTTCATTTTCTTAAATGTCATGTTAACAATTCAAGTCCCCAAGGGGGATTGGTAATTGTCTATATGGTCAGTCACTTATAAAGAAGAGACCTAGGTTCAAACCTAGGGGGCATGCATGTTGCAAAGGTAGTAGTCTGATTTGAATCCTTTGAGTGTGCACTAGACCGACGACGACGATATGAATCCTAAATGACCAGTGGTCCCCCTCACCCTGGGTCACCAACAACAAGGTGGTATAGGCTTGTTGGGAGCAGCCCCTATGGTTTGAACCCTACACTTGGCAGTGACTAAAAATTTTATGGATGTAATTTTATGGATGTAAGCAACTCGCCTATGTATCCAAAAAAACATTTCAAGATATAAAATATTTAAATGTAATGATACATATTATATATTATAAAGAGATTTTCTTCTTCTCGCAATAAAATATGTTAATATCTATGAGTAATAATTCTTTTTCTTTAATTTTATAGAAATTTTTTTTGAAGTAAGGTGAAGTACAACGAGTGGCAAAACTGGGAACTTATTCTCTTTTCATACCTTTTTCATAGTTATTCAAGATCCACCATGAGGAAAGGCAAAGGAGTGAATGTCAACAACACTCCAACATCAAAGACTTTAGGGATCATCAATACAATTGAAATTATGAACCAGCATGAAGAGCTAAATATGGATATCCTTTCCTCTTTGGCTTCTCAACTAGATACATTTTAGGCCAAAAGGAAATAAGAAGAGTAGAGATGGATTTATCATTTTTTTTGTCTAAAGTGTATAAAGAAGCATGCCAAACATGAAAATCACTTGGACAAAGTTAAGCTTTGTTCCCATGTTATCAAGAATAAAAGTTTTCTATCATATTGGATCCTAAGGAGCAAAGAAGATCTATTATTTCAATCAAATAATTTGTCACAACCTCAAGCAAACGTCCATGGTATGAATCCTAGAGACCAACCTTTTTTCTAATTTTAATATTTCAAATGCTTGGTCTCTACAAGGATGGAAATTATCACCCCCTCACAATTAGAACCCTTGGATGAGGTTGAAAGTGTGAAGAGGTTTTAGGCCCAGAAATACCTAGATATTTCTAGGCCCAATGTGAACATGTGACCTTTGTCCGCATCATGTCGATAAATTTGTTTTAAAAATCTTATCTAATTTCTTCACCCTATTCCTCTGCCTTCTTTGCTCCTCATTCTTACACCTCTACCCTATACTCTTATCCTTCCACGCTTCTCCAACTCCCTTATCGCTCCGCCTCGCTTCCTCCAATATTCTCGCCTCTTCTTCCTCATTCTACTTATCCCTCCACTCCCACCGCCTCTTCTATTCGTATCAATATGTAAATAATGAGAATAAGTGTTAGTGTGTTAAAACTTTTCTTAAGTTAATAATTTATCCAATTATTTTTGTTTTACTTGGCCAACTAATGCTCTAACTAACATTGGTATCAGAGCCAAGGCGGGCACAGAATTCGAGGAACGGGGCACGGATCTCGAGGTGATAGTCTTCGAAGTAGATCCAAGGACATGGATCTTGAGGTGGGTGTAGTGAGCTGCATTGGTGTGGACGTTGATGGACGACACATAGTTTGAGGTAGGAGTTTGACATGACAGCACGTGAACCGAGATGCATGTGGGGAAGCATGTAAACCAAGGAAAGCTGACATAGTTCAAGTTGGGTACACGATTCGAGGTGCTAGGTGGTAGCCAATCAGATTTGGGCACATGGTTTGAGGCACCAGGTGGCAGGTGCAGACTTGGAACACAGTTCGAGGAGCTGATATGGCAACATTGACATGGCGGCGAGGCAGACGTGGACATGGCACGTTGACGTGGCGATGAGGCAGGCGATGACATGCCATGGTGAGTGGCATGAATGCCACATGGCAAGTATCAGTTGGTCCTTCATTGGCAAAAGGTTGTATGGTTTTATTGCTCGAAGGTAATCGATGGTATATGCGGGCAAACGCATATAAAAACCTTTAAAAATTCCCGTCCCGATGCATGTGGTATAATCTTGTTTTATTTTTATTTTTAATTTTTGATGCTCGCTGACAGTATAAGAAGAAGTAGGTCTTCTTCTATACTCGACAGGCACCATGGTGTGATCGTAAAGGCTCCTCGCGAGCAGCAAGGAGAACCCAGGTTCGAAACCCCCAGAGCAAGTCTATAAACTTTTGTTTTTTATTTTTTGTGTCACGCCATGCTGCAAGGATGAAGGTGAAGCACATATCTATTAATCCCAAAGGTGCCCGCATGGTGTAGTTGTCCAAGTATCTTACTTGGAATGAAGTGGTCGAGGGTTCGAATCGCTTAAAAGGTTTTTTTTTTAAGTTTCATTTAAATAGTTTTTTCTCATTTTTTTTAAAAAGGTTTTCTAATTAATTTAAGAATTGTTCAATTTTATATTGTTAATTATTTTTAAATATATAGGTTATATAAAAAATAATTAAGTATATAAAGAACATTATTAAAAAAAATTTAAAGACTTTATAAAAAAAAATTGAAAAACTTTTTAAGCGAAATTGGAAAGATATTTTTCTGGAGATAAATTTTATTTTGGGCACCTTGACAATTGATGTTATAACTCAGTTTATCTGTTGTGATAATGAATATATGATCAGATCTACCAGATGTTACCATGCTTTGTTTATAACTCAGTTTATCAGTTGATCAGTTTATCAGTTTATAACTCAGTTTATTTTTAGGCTTCAATGATAGTGATTGGGGCAGCAATATTGATGACAAAAAATCAACTTCAGGGAACTGTTTTAGTTTGGGATCAGGGCTAATAACATGGAGTTCCAAAAAGTAAATTTTGGTAGCTTTGTCTTCTATAGAATCTGAGTATATAGTCGTCACCTATGCTAGTACTCAAGCCCTATGGCTAAGAAAAGTATTAGAAGAGATTGGAGAGCAGCAAAGTGGTCCGACCATGAATCCATCGCGACAACATCAGTGTCATTCAGTTGGCATACAATCTGATCCACCATAGCAGAATGAAGCATTTTGATATGAAGTACCACTTCATCCAAGATATGATGGAAAATGATATTGTTGAGCTTAAATTTTTCCACACTTTGGAAAATGTTGTAGACATCTTCACCAAATGAATGGCTAAAGCTCAATTTATAAAGCTGAGAGACTGTGTAGTCAATTCTCTCAACTTTAAGGGGGAGAATGTTGAAAGTGTGAAGAGAGTTTAGGCCCATAAATACCTAGATATTTCTAGGCCCAATGTGAATATGTGACCTTTGTCGACATCATGTCGGCAAATTTGTTTTAAAAATATTATCTAAATTCGTCACCTTATTCCTCCGCTTTCTTTGCTCCTCATTCTTACACCTCTACCCTATCCTCTTATCCCTCCTTGCTTCTCCAACTCTCTTATCACTCCGCCTCACTTCCTCCAATATTCTCGTGTCTTCTTGCTCATTATACTTATCCCTCCACTCCCACTGCCTCTTCTATTTGTATAAATATGTAAATAATGAGAATAAGTGTTAGTGTGTTAAAAATTTTCTTAAGTTAATAATTTGTCCATTTATGTTTGTTTTACCTACCCAACTGATGCTCTAACTAACAAATGAATCAACAAAGCCCTTGGCATCAATGACAATGCCCCACAAACCATTGCAAAACTTATAGCTGATGTGTTTTCTTCACCATAATGGTAGTATCACCAACCACCTCAACCCAAAAATATTGCTTATCTACACGAAATTATTACACACTCCATCTTCGAAAACATCAACCAAAACTACTTGCCCAACCAAAAATGAATCCCAATAATCAAATAGGTACCTCAATGGCAAGTTCCTAAAATCCTCTAAAAGAGGTCTAAGGTTCAAGCTTGGCGGCCTGCACTAGACACAAAAAAACCTCGACTAGCCTAAGGGGTTCACCCGGATATGACAGACTCTGTGGAACGAAAAGTCCTAGCCCCAAGGGGATACAAGGAATGATTTTCCTTAACAAAAGGTTTGATCCCCAAAGGCTAAGTAGATTTGTAAGTGCAGGTGTGGATGAGCCCTTACCAAGAAGAGACCTAGGTTCAAACCTTCGAGAGAAACCAACCCTTTGCAAATGTTGTATTCTGCTCCAAATCCTCTGAGTGCACGCTAGACCAACAACGATAATACGAACCTCGAGCACACGTCGAGTCAATAAGAACGAGACATATAGGTTTGTTTGAAGCCATCCCTATGGTTTAAAACTTGTGCTAACCATTTACTAAAAAACTGTAATTGTAACCCAACTCTTCTATGTAATAAAAAACACAATATACAATCAAAATTCAATAAGATATTCCACTACTTATAAAAACTATTAATTGCAATAAATTACAATTATGATTAAATAGAAGTCTAAAGGTTGTTGGACCCCTTATTATCACTCAAGCAGAGAATAAATGCCTCTTAAAGAACCTAATCCCACTAATAAACTACTTCTCATAGTAAACAAGTGGATAACCCTCTTTTTCAGTATATCGCCAATGTTTCTCGTTGATAAAGGTTCATTGCAGCAATAACTGCGAAAGTCTGAGGTGAAAAAGCCGTCGTCCACGTACAACCATTGGTAGATAACTATCGCAGGTCATGTCAAGGTGGGTAAATGTACAAGAAAAGCTTTGGTGGAAGACCTTTGCTCTTACGGCCAAAATATACAAGAAAATCAAAGAAAATTTTGAATCGTTGGCAAGTTGATGGTGGGTCGGACTTTGCATCTCTACGTCGAAGGCACATAAAAAGTTTTTTTTATAAATTTTAAATTTATTAAATAAAATAAGATAAGAAAACCAACTAATAAATATTCAATCCTACAATATTATAAGATTGAGACTTCAAAGGCATTGACAGACCCCAACTATGAAATACTAATGCTCACGAAAGTTGAAAATTTCGAGAAAAGTGGGAAAACTGAGAAACACATACATGCATTTCATCGATGGTGGGAAAACTGAAAAAGGTTATATATATATAATATTAGGTGAATCAAAATTTAAATTGTTGAGTGGAAGTTTAAATCAAGGCTAAGGACGAACAAATGAAAAATTAATCAAGTGAATGATATTAACAGTAGCATGATTAAACATGGGATTAATAAAAATTTATGAATTAACATTGCTCTTTCCTCTCATCAACTAAATAACATTGATTCGTCCAGTAAACTAAATAATATTAGTTTGAATAATACTTTTGATTGAAAAATATTCTAATCGAATCCGCGTATGGGTAAGTAACCTTTTAAAAGTTGAGGCCAAAGATTCCAAATGGTGACAATGACTTCAATGGCGTCAGTCCCGAAAAATTTGCACTATTCAAATGTGCACACCATTTTCAAGTCTAAATCATGAATAAGCGCATTGGACCTTGCAATGATGAAAGTCATCCATTTCTTGAGTGTTCACATATTGCTAATGGAATATCAAACTTTGGATAAATTTAGACATTGGCTGAATGATTTTTTTTTTGAATAGATGATATTATTTGGTTTTTATTAATGTTTCATTTTACATATATATTTAGGTTAGGTTTATACTAGATATAAATAGTTTATTAGAACAATTTAATAAATGTACAAGTGTTAGAATGTGTAATGATGTAAATATGTATGTCGTTCACATATACTTGAGTTTTAAGTTGAACAAGGGGCAAAGAATCTATCTTTCTATATAAAAGCTTCATTATGAGTGATTTGAGAGAGAAATTTTGGAGTGCTTATATTATATAAGTAGCAGTATCAATGTAGACTATCATTTGCAAAATGGAGAAATAGTTGCTTCCATTTGCATATCATTGTATTTTCTGAGCTTTCATATATGAGCATTTCTCAAGCATTGTAGCAAGTTTTCTTTCATATTTTCATGCATATTATTGATTCATTATCATAGTTATGATATTGCATGCTTATTTTCATACTTGTCGCAACATTTCCTTTTAGTTTAAAACTTCAAAAGCTAAAAGTGGTATCAGAACACTAGGCAGATCAATAGGAAATAGAGAAAGCCACAAAAGACCACCATTGCTACTATCATCTTAAACTTTGTTGCATCTTTGCAATCTAGATCCGCAATTGTGTGCTACTACATGAAAACGATACAATAGATCAATAGGAATAGGGAGAATCAAAAGGGACCATCTTGTGTTCCACTATTCATCCCTCACTACATCTTTGTAAACCGGATTCACTAGTGTGCACCACCACTTTCAAATATAGTTGTCTTGAGATTATTTAATATTGCAAAGCTATATGTTCTATTGTAGTCCATTCAAGAGAGTTCCAAAAAGTAACTATCCCCTCTAAGGCCCCTTGGGTAACCACTTCCATATGACCAGCACCCCTCCAAAGTCTATTTACTATTTTACACATAAGATCCAATGACATTTTTGTCTACTGGATAAGCAAAAAGTTTGTTTTAAATTTTTCTAACAGTCTTTGAACAACATATTGATGGGTTCTACTGTTTAAACCCCTAACATTCCATGATTTTATAATCATTGTTTACCTTGAGAGCAGTAAAAATCTATTGGCCTCATTGATCCTCTAGTGATTAGTTTGTCTCCTTGAACTGCTATCAATTCCTTATTTGATTTTCTACCCACTCCTTAAGAGCTGATATTTTTTTATCTCTTTTCCACCTGAGTTATCTCTAGAGTTGGCCTTTCTCTGTTCTTTTTTTCTATACCCATGATGACATCCAGATGTTATCGGTTGCTCTTGGTTATGCCCTCTTAATGCCATTGCACTCTTTGATTGTGGTAACTCGCTGCACTCAGTTACTTGCTCTAGGATGGGAGGAAGTGAAAGAGGGGCTTCAACATGGTTGTTATTGTTTTCATTATTCCCATCCACTCCTTCCATGAATTATTCTTCTTCTTGGTTCATTAGTGTCTTAAAAATCTCATACCTATTGGAGGGCTTGAGTTGGGTTTGCTCTTTACCATATTTTTTCTTTTACCTTATCTTTCTTTTGGACTATTCAAAACCATCTCCCTATGCTTCTTTACCCTGAGAAATATTGGTTGTTTCTTTATTGATTTTTGACTTACCCTCCTTAGGAAGATTTGACATTCCTAGAGGAGCCTCCATTTTTATGTTCATATTATTTGGGCAAGATCAGGCCAAATGCCCATATTTGTGGTAAACTCTACACCTGAAGGGCAATGCCTCATAATCTAGTTGTTCAATATAAGATAATCCTGCAAGTTCGAGTTCAACCTCTATCGACAAAGGTTGGCTAAGATACATTTCTATGCATAATATTGCATAAATGGTTGTGTTTCCTTCCATTATGTCTTTGGAAACACCCAAATGTCTTCCAAGGGAATTATCGATAATTTCCAATACATGCTCACTCCAAAACTCCATTGGAAGTGCATACAAACGAATCCAAACCAGGACAACAATGGGTTCAATTCAAGGATCAAATCCCACTCTCCAAGGCTAAACAAATAATCCTACTAGACCATGATTCCTCTTTTCTGATTTGAAAGCCCTATTTCTATCAGCAAGTGAAGAAAAACTAACAATTAAATATTTATTGCTAATAAACCACAAAAAATACTCACCAATATGCTCCTAGTTTTGTCGAACCCAAGAATGCAAAAAAAATAAGGGTAGGGCGAATACCCATGAATTTATAGATCAAATCATGATTGGCTCTATATAAAACTATTTCTTCTAGCATTCTTTCCCAATGATAATATTTGGCCTTGATTATTATTGTGGCAAGCTTCCATTAACTCATTGAGATGTTGATCTATTTCCAGTAGTTGTAAAGAACATTTGTTAATGTAGTTTTTATGCTTCTTCAGTCTGTGTTGGAGATTTATCCTTTAAAAAATCTACAAAAGAACTATGTCTATCTAAAAGAGGATCTGGAGGTGTCCCCACTGGGCCCTCCTGGGGTAACAATATTCTCTTCAATTCCATAGCAACTAGAAACCTCTTCGGCTACCTAACTGATCGATTATTATTTTATATTTGATTTTATTTAATAATTAATTATTATTTTATTTACCCGGTGTTGTAGGTGAGTTGGAGAGGAGAGGGCAATCCTCCAAGGGAGGTCCTAGGTTCGAATCTCCACCCTACCAAAAATTTGAATTGGGTACCCAAAATCCAATTGATAATGTTGGTGCGGGCAGGGTCGAACGCAACTCCCGTGTGACTTTGACGGTGTAGAACCCCCTGGTCGTGGTCTCTCAGACCAAGGAGGCCCCTCAAGATGTTTTTTGCATAAAAAATATTATTATTTTATTTATAAATATATATATATATATATATATATATATATATATATATATATATATAATTGGAATCAATAATTATATTAAATAAATAAAAGATATTATACTAATAAAGGAGTTGGAGAGATCACAACTCGGTGCTAAGGCCACCTGCACCATCAAAATAAAAAATAGCCAAAGAAACCAAAATACAAATACAAAACCAACCTTTAAAAGGGCGAACAAACAACATAACTAATCACATGGAGCCACTTCCGAAGGAGAAGGAGAATCAACAGAGCCCAAACCATGAGGATTATCTACGAGCAGATTGATAGACCAAGATTTATTAGGAAAAATAGTGTTCATCCAACTAGAGGGAGTAGAATGGATTACAAATAAAGGTGGTAATGGAGTAGAATGTGCAGAAGGAGAAGTAACCGGTCGAGGAGATGGGTCAGGGCTCCAACCAGTACCATGATGAGTTGAGCGAACATGACTCCAACCATACTACAGAGAGTGTAAATGCAATGGTGCCTACTGGAAGATCTAGAAGAAGAGTTAGCCCTACTGTGAACATTGGCAAAATGACCTGGGTTTGAATAACATTGTCCCCTTACCTACAATGTTGATACGTCAGAGAAACTTAAAGACCTTTTATATTAATTTTTATTAATTATTAACTATTATTTTTTAATATAAGAGATAAAGATAAGTTATTTTATTACAACTATATTATATATATTAAAAATTAAACCAAATAATTTTAATGAGTTTTATAGTGAAAACTTTGGAACTTTAAATAAAAGGTTCATGGTTAAAATCATGTGGAAAATAGGGTTGCATAAAATGCTTTGACTTACAGTAGTTGAATAACCATGTGCTTGGTAAACACCATCCTCCATAAGGATTTTCCCACATGGTCTATGGTCTTGTGGACATTTAACTCATTTTTTCCATTACCTTAACCTCTTTTTACAAATAAAACTTGGGTATTAAAAATTATACTAAATATTATTTTACTAATAACAAGAAGCAAACATTAAGAGAGGCCTAAAAAATATGTTATTGTTTTTAATGTTTTGTTTCATTGCTATTAAAGTATTGGAAACACATTTTTAAATTAAAATGTTACATCATGTTTTATTTTTTTATTTTCTTAAATGTCATGTTAACAATTCAAGTCCCCAAGGGGGATTGGTAATTGTCTATATGGTCAGGCACTTATCAAAAAGAGACCTAGGTTCAAACCTAGGGGGCATGCATGTTGCAAAGGTAGTAGTCTGATTTGAATCCTTTGGGTGTGCACTAGACCGACGACGACGATACGAATCCTAAATGACCAGTGGTCCCCCTCACCCTGGGTCACCAACAACAAGGTGGTATAGGCTTGTTGGGAGCAGCCCCTATGGTTTGACCCCTACACTTGGCAGTGACTAAAAATTTTATGGATGTAATTTTATGGATGTAAGCAACTCGCCTATGTATCTAAAAAAGCATTTCAAGATATAAAATATTTAAATGTAATGATACATATTATGTAATATAAAGAGATTTTCTTCTTCTCGCAATAAAATATGTTAATATCTATGAGTAATAATTCTTTTTCTTTAATTTTATAGTAATTTTTTTTGAAGTAAGGTGAAGTACAACAAGTGGCACAACTAGGAACTTCCCTCCCACAACATACAATTAGGGTGTTTATAGTGTTTTTCTCTTTATGAATTGGAAAAAAATATCCATAGTCTAGATTCTATTGTATTGACAAGTATAACATGTATTGGATGCTAGTCAACTATTGATGTAGATATCTTAGTCATTATAACTACTTGATGACATATATTACAAGTGCTATAATAATAAGCAATGAAGTAACAAAGGATTATATAACTTCAATCAAAAAGAAAAATCATTTCATGTTTCTTATGTAAGTTTTTATTTGGTGCCCTTTTACCTCAAATACTATGCTAAGTATTCCCTTTATTAGATTACATATCAATTTTTTTCTACTTATTGCATCCTAAGAGAGACACCTACACATGTTCCTTATTCTCTTTCCATACCTTTTTTCATAGTTATTCAAGGTCCACCATGAGGAAAGGCAAAGGAGTGAATGTCAACAATACTCCAACATCAAAGACTTTAGGGATCATCAATATAATTGAAATTTTGAACCTGCATGAAGAGCTAAATATGGATATCCTTTCCTCTTTGGCTTCTCAACTAGATACATTTTAGGCCAAAAGGAAATAAGAAGAGTAGAGATGGCTTTATCATTTTTTTTTTGTCTAAAGTGTATAAAGAAGCATGCCAAACATGAAAATCACTTGGACAAAGTTAAGCTTTGTTCCCATGTTATCAAGAATAAAAGTTGTCTGTCATATTGGATCCTAAGGAGCAAAGAAGATCTATTATTTCAATCAAATAATTTATCACAACCTCAAGTAAACGTCCATGGTATGAATCCTAGAGACCAAAATTTTTTCTAATTTTAATTTTTCAAATGCTTGGTCTCTACAAGGATGGAAATTATCACCCCCTCACAATTAGAACCCTTGGATGATGTTGAAAGTGTGAAGAGGGTTTAGGCCTAGAAATACCTAGATATTTCTAGTCCCAATGTGAACATGTGACCTTTATCCGCATTATGTCGATAAATTTGTTTTAAAAATCTTATCTAAATTCGTCACCTTATTCCTCCGCTTTCTTTGCTCCTCATTCTTACACCTCTACCCTATCCTCTTATCCTTCCACGCTTCTCCAAATCCCTTATCACTTCACCTCACTTCCTCCAATATTCTCACCTCTTCTTCCTCATTCTACTTATCCCTCCACTCTCACCACCTCTTCTATTTGTATAAATATGTAAATAATGAGAATAAGTGTTAGTGTGTTAAAACTTTTCTTAAGTTAATAATTTATCCATTTATTTTTGTTTTACCTGCCCAACTGATGCTCTGACTAACATTGGTATCAGAGCCAACACGAGCATAGACTCCGAGGCATAGGGCATGAATATCGAGGCAACAGTCTTTGAAGTAGATCCAAGGACATGGATCTCGAGGCGGGTGTAGTGAGCTGCATTAGTGTGGACGTTGATGAATGACACATAGTTTGAGCTAGGAGTTTGACACGATAGCACGTGAACCAAGATGCATGTGGGGAAGCATGCAAAACAAGGAAAGCTGATGCAGTTCAAGTTGGGTACACGATTTGATGTGCTAGGTGGTAGCCAATAGAAGTTGGGCATGTGGTTCGAGGCACCAAGTGGTAGGTGTAAACTTGCAACGCAGCTCGAGGAGCTGAGCTGGCAGCATTGACGTGGCAACGAGGCAGACGTGGACATGGTGCATTGACATGGCAACAAGGCAGGTGGTGACATGGCATGGTGTGTGGTGTGAATGCCACGTGGCAAGTATATGTGGGCGAACGCATATAAAAACCTTTAAAAATTCTTGTCTCGGTGCATGTGGGATAATCCTGTTTTATATTTTTTTGAATTTTCGACGCTCGTTGATAGTATAAGAATAATGAGGTCTTCTTCTATACTAGACAGGCATCGTGGTGTGACGGTAAAGGCTCCTCACGAGCAGCAAGGAGAACCCAGGTTCAAAACCCCCGGATCAAGTCTATAAACTTTTGTTTTTTATTTTTTTTGTCACGCCATGCTGCAAGGGTGAAGGTGAAGCACATGCCTATTAATCCCAAAGGTGGACACATGGTGTAGTGGTCCAAGTATCTTACTTGGAATGAAGTGCTCGAGGGTTCGAATCGCTTAAAAGTTTTTTTTAAGTTTCATTTAAATAGTTTTTTCTCATTTTTTTTAAAAAGGCTTTCTAATTAATTTAATAATTGTTCAATTTTATATTGCTAATTATTTTTAAATATATAGGTTATCTAAAAAATAATTAAGTATATAAAGAACATTATTAAAAAAAATTTAAAGACTATAAAAAAAAAATTAGAAAAACTTTTTAAGTGGAATTGGAAAGATATTTTTCTGGAGATAAAGTTTGTTTTGGGCAGCTTGAAAATTGATGTTATAACTCAGTTTATCTGTTGTGATAATTAATATATGATCAGATCTATCAGATGTTACCATGCTTTGTTCTCTCTACTGCGAAGAGAATCTGCTAAATCTTTTGATGAGAGGGTTCGACGAAATGGAATCCAAACTGTATTTAGTCAACTGTAGAATTCAGTGATAGCTCACTAGAGGAAGCCCGATTCTAGATATGAGGCTGACTCAAAAGCTAATATATTCGAACAACAAATGGAGTTTGATACAATTGAAGCTACACATGTAGATCAAGCTAGTGATAGCTACTCTCCAGCTGAGCCAAAGCAACAATCCAATGAAATTTATACCCCATGCTCTTTAGAGCCTGAGCCAGCAGAGGTTGAGCCAGCACAAGTTGAACCAGCAGCAACTCTTGAAATAGTTGTCATCAGTGATGACGAGGATTCCATTGCAGATAATTTTGGACCTCCAGTACTAGAAAATCTACAAGAAGAAGAAGAAATCAGTGAGAGAGTTAAGAAATCTAGATTTGATTTGAACTTGTAATTGCTTTATACTTCCTATTTCTAGTCAAATCAAAGTTTGCTTTCAAGTAGTAGAAATGGATTCAAATTCAAATCTTACAATTCTAGAATTCAATGGTAGTGATTATGAATACTGGTCAATAAATATGAAAACCTTATTTATAGGTAAAGGTTTGTAGGATGTAGTTGAAGAAGGTTACACAGAACCCTCTCCTACTGACTGGACTGCTTTAAGTTTTGTTGATATAAAAGCTAGGAAATAAGCACAAAAAAATAATTCCTCTGCCCTGTATCATTTGCAAGCAGCCCTAGATAAAAGCATCTTTCCTAGAATAGCATCTTGTGTAACAGCTCAAGATGCTTGGAATGCTTTAAAGGAAAGTTTTCAAGGGAGTGATCAAGTGAAGCAGGTCAGGCTTCAAACTTTGAAAAGATATTTTGAAAATCTCAGAATGCAAGAGAATGAGAAAGTAGGATACTACTGTGTGTGAGTCAAATCCATAGTAGATAAAATGGTCACTCTAGGTGAAGAGATTAAACCAGATTTTTTGGTGAAGAAAGTGTTGCGAACACTTCTTCCTAAATGGAATCATGTAGCAATTATTATTGAAGAGTCAAAATATTTGACTGCACTTTCCTTTGATGCATTAATTGGCTCTCTTCTTTCACATGAAGAGAGATTGCAGGAATCTCCTTCCATTAGCCATGGATGCGATGACAAAGCCTTCACTTCACAAGAAGGAAAAGGGTAAGGCAGGGGTCAACACAAAGGTAGAGGTAGGAATAGTTCACGAGGTGGAACTCCTAACAAAGGAGGATCTTCAAACAGAAGTGGAGGTCAGAATAGATGTAGACAACATAATAGAGTGAAGCATCCAGGACGAGGAAAAGGAAATGACAATTCCAAACAAGATTGTTACAATTATGGCAAACTTGATCACTTTGCTCGTGATTGTTGGACGAAATCATCTCAAGGGAGCAGCAGTTAGAGTAGTCAGTATGGTAATTTTGGAGAAGAGGAAGGGACCTCAAATATATTTCTCTCATATGGCAATTCAAATCATATGAGTGGTAAAGAAGAACTCTTTGCTACTCTGGATTCTTCCTACAAATCTAGTATCAAATTGGGAGACAACAAGTCATTGACATTTGAAGGCATTGGAGCCATGGAGGTTCCAACAAAAGAGGGCATGAAACAAGTAAGTGATATCTATTACAAACCTCATCTTCAACACAATAATTTAAGTGTTGGTGAAATGTTAGAGAAGAACTATAAATTACTGTTTGATGAGTGTAAATGTACCATTTTTGATAAGAGTAATAGTGATAGGGTCATTACTCAAGTAACAATGACAAGGAACAGGTTATTTCCTTTAAAGTTTGGCCATCCAGGAGGAGATCAGTTAGTAAATGTTGTTATTACAAATCCAAGAGTGACGTGGCACTTGAGATACGATCATTTGAATTTAGCCAGTTTGAAGATGTTAAATTCTCAAGCGATGGTGATCGAACTTCCTAAATTTCAGGACAATAAGGAAGTATGTGAAGGTTGTGCCTTGGGCAAGCACGCTAGAACCAAATTTCCTCATGGACAAGCATGGCAGGCCAGTTATCCACTCTAGCTAGTGCACTCATACATCTGTGGTCCAATGCAGACCAAGAGCATTGGTAACAACTCTTACTTTCTTATTTTCATTGATGATTTTTCAAAAATGTGCTGGATATATTTATTGAAGCATAAATATGAAGCATTTGATTGCTTCGTATATTTTAAAGCAAGAGTTAAAAATGAGAGTGGATATTTTGTTAAGTTTCTCAGATCAGATAAATGAGGAGAATACTCTAATGAATTTTTATTTTTTTGTAAAAAACATGGAATAAATAGGCAGTTCACTACTGCCTATACTCCACAACAGAATGGTGTGGCTGAAAGGAAAAATCACACCATTTTAGAGATGGCAAGATCTATGCTTCATATGAAGCATTTGAGCAATATGTATTGGGCAGATGTAGCCAAGACCAGTGTGTATATTTTGAATAGGAGCCCTACTTCATGTTTGAAATGGAAAACTCCTTTCCAAGCATGGTATGGTAAAAAACTAAATGTCAAGCATTTCAAAATGTTTGGTTCACCAGATTACTCACACATTCCTGATGAGCAGAGAAAGAAGATTGATCCTAAGAGTCAAGCATGCATTTTTGTAGGGTACTGTGAGAACACAAAATCTTACAGACAATACAATCCTAGGACTCAAAAAATAATACTTTCCAGGGATGTGATTTTTGATGAAGGGGAAGGATGGGGAAATCCCAAAATTTATAGCAATATTGAATCTCATGATGCAACTTCTACATAGGTGCAGCAGATAGTACCAAAGAAAGGCAAGAATACTCTTCTTTCTCCTCCAAGCCCAAGTAGACATTCGACTTCCAATTCATCATCATCATCACCAAGTCCTTCTCCACAAAGATCAGTAAGTTCCTCACCAATGGATATTGATTTTCCGTCGAGAGGTAAGAGAACTCTCCAGCATCATCCATCTTATCAGATGTTGGATACAAAATTTCAAAGAAGGTATACTAGAAGTCAATCTAGTGAGATGAGTTCCTTTTTATAAAGACTTGAAAATATGCCTTTGTATGGAGATGATGACTCCTAAGAACCTCGGGGAGATGTAGTTAACTATGCCTTGTTAACTAGCACACAACTTGAACCTTCTAGTTATGATAAGGCTTGTACTCAGAAGATATGGCAAGAAGCCATGAAAGAGGAGATAACCTCTATAAAAAACAACGATACTTGGGAGCTTTTAGAGCTTCCTAAAGGAAAAAAGTGTGTTGGATGTAAATGGGTCTTCAAGACCAAATTCAATGCTGATGGAAGCATTGAAAGGCACAAAGCAAGATTGGTTGCAAAAGGATTTACACAAAAGTATGGTATTGATTATGAGGAGACATTTGCTCCTGTAGCCATACGAGAGACCATCAGAACAGTTCTTGCTTTAGCTCCACACAAGGGATGGAAAGTCCAACACATGGATGTGAAAAGTGCCTTTCTCAATGGGTACTTGACAAAGGAAGTGTATGTTGAGCAACCTCAAGGATTTCAAGAACATGGTAAGGAGCACCTTGTTTACAGACTAAAAAATGCACTCTATGGCCTCAAACAGGCACCACAAGCTTGGTACTTCCTCATTGATGGATAGTTCAAAGATTTTGGGTTTACCAGAAGTAGAAATGAACCCACCCTTTACTTCCTAAAGCAAGATAATGACATCCTCATAGTTTGCTTGTATGTGGATGATCTCATATTCATGGGTAGTAATAGAAAAGTGAATATGGAGTTCAAGCGCTCCATGATGAAGCAGTTTGAGATGAAGGATCTCGGTTTAATGCATTACTTCCTTGGATTGGAAATTCATCAGTCAGATATAGGGATCTTCATCTGTCAACATAAATATGCTCGGGACATGATCAAGAAGTTTTCTATGGAGCATTGCAAACCAGTTGCAACTCTAGTTGGACATGGGATCCAATTATGCAAAGATGATGGAACACCTAAAGTTGGCATGACCACTTTCAGGAGCATGGTTGGAAGTTTGATGTTTCTTGCCAATACCAGACCTGATATTCAGTATGTTGTTTCTCTTGTTTCTCAATTTATGGCTAGCGCATCTGAGTTACATTTGCAGACAGCTAAGAAAATTCTCAGATATGTGAAGGGTACGTTGGATTTTGGAATCCAGTACCATAAATGTAACACTATCATGCTTGTAGGCTTCAGTGATAGTGATTGGGGCAGCAATATTGATGACAAAAAATCAACTTCAGGGAACTATTTTAGTCTGGGATCAGGACTAATAACCTGGAGTTCCAAAAAGCAAACTATGGTAGCTTTGTATTCTATAGAAGTTGAGTATATAGCCATCACCTATGCTAGTACTCAAGCCCTATGGCTAAGAAAAGTGTTAGAAGAGATTGGAGAGCAGCAAAGTGGTCCGACCAAAATCTACTACGACAACATCAGTGTCATTCAGTTGGCATACAATCTGATCCACCATAGCAGAATGAAGCATTTTGATATGAAGTACCACTTCATCCGAGATATGATGTAAAATGATATTGTTGAGCTTAAATTTTGTCGCACTTTGGAAAATTTTGCAGACATATTCACCAAAGGAATGGCTAAAGCTCAATTTATAAAGCTGAGAGACTGTGTAGTCAATTCTCTCAACTTTAAGGGGGAGAATGTTGAAAGTGTGAAAAGGGTTTAGGCCCAGAAATACCTAGATATTTCTAGGCCCATTGTGAACATGTGACCATTGTCTGCATCATGTCGGCAAATTTGTTTTAAAAATCTTATCTAAATTCGTCACCTTGTTCCTCCGCTTTATTTGCTCCTCATTCTTACACCTCTACCTTATCCTCTTATCCCTCCATGCTTCTCCAACTATCTTATCGCTCTGCCTCACTTCCTCCAATATTCTCGCATCTTCTCCCTTATTCTACTTATCCCTCCACTCCCACCGCCTCTTCTATTTGTAAAAATATGTAAATAATGAGAATAAGTGTTAGTGTGTTAAAACTTTTCTTAAGTTAATAGTTTGTCTATTTATTTTTGTTTTACCTGCCCAACTAATGCTCTGACTAATAGATGAATCAACAAAGCCCTTGGCATCAATGACAATGCCCCCACAAACCATTGCAAAACTTATAGCTGATGTTTTTTATTCACCATAATGGTAGTATCACCAACCACCTCAACCCAACAATATTGCTTATCTACACGAAATTATTTCACACTCCATATTCGAAAACATCAACCAAAACTACTTGCCCAACCAACAATGAATCCCAATAATCAAATAGGTACCTCAATGGCAAGTTCCTTAAATCCTCTAAAAGAGATCTAGGGTTCAAGTTTTGCGGCCTGCACTAGATACAAAAAAACCCCGACTAGCCTAAGGGGTTCACCCGGATGGGACAGGCTCTGTGGAATGAAAAGTCCTAGCCCCAAGGGGATACGAGGAATGATTTTCCTTAACAAAAGGTTTGATCCCCAAAGGCTAAGTAGATTTGTAAGTGCAGGTGTGGCTGGGCACTTACCAAGAAGAGACCTAGATTCAAACCTTTGAGAGAAACCAACCCTTTGCAAAAGTAATAATCTACTCCAAATCCTATGAGTGCACGCTAGACCAACGACGATAATACGAACCTCGAGTACATGTCGAGTCAACAATAACGAGACATATAGGTTTGTTGGAAGCAATCCCTATGGTTTATACCTTGTGCTAACCATTTACTAAAAAACTGTAATTGTAACCCAACTCTTCTATGTAATAAAAAACACAATATACAATAAAAATTCAATAAGATATTCCACTACTTATAAAAACTATTAATTGCAATAAATTACATTTATGATTAAATAGAAGTCTAAAGGCTCTTGGACCCCTTATTATCACTCAAGCAGAGAAGAAATGTCTCTTAAATAACCTAATCCCACTAATAAACTACTTCTCATAGTAAACAAGTGGATAACCCTCTTTTTCAGTATATCATCAATGTTTTCGTTGATAAAGGTTCACTGTAGCAAGAACTTCAAAATTCTGAGGTGAAAAAGTCATTGTCCATGTGCAACCATCGGTAGATAACTATCGCAGGTCATGTCAAGGCGGGTAAATGTACAAGAAAAGCTTTGGTGGAAGACCTTTGCTCTTACGGCCAAAATATACGATAAAATCAAAGAAAATTTTGAATCGTTGGCAAGTTGATGGTGGGTCAGACTTTGCATCTCTACGTCGAAGGCACATAAAAAGTTTTTTTATAAATTTTAAATTTATTAAATAAAATAAAATAATAAAACCGACCCCAACAATATTATAGGATTGAGACTTCAAAGGCATTGACAGACCCCAACTAAGAAATACCAATGCTCATGAAAGTTGACAATTTCGAGAAAAGCGAGAAAACTGAGAAACACATACATGCACTTCATCGATGGTGGGCATTCATCCATCTCAAAAGAAAAATGTTTTATATATATATATATATATATATATATATATATATATATATATATATATATATATATATATATATTAGGTGAATAAATATTTAAATTGTTGAGTGGAAGTATAAATCAAGGCTAAGGACGGACAAATGAAAAATTAATCAAGGGAATGATATTAACAGTAGCACGATTAAACATGGGATTAATAAAAATTTATGAAAGAACATTGCTCTTTCCTCTCATCAACTAAATAACATTGATTCTTCTAGTCAACTAAATAATATTAGTTTAATAATACTTTTAATGAAAAATATTCTAATCGAATCCGCGTATGGGTAAGTAACCTTTTATAAAATAAAAATAAAATACTCGTAGTCTTTTGTTGATGTTACGTCGAAGGTCTTGTATACACAGAGAAAGAAAGTGAAATAATGATTGTCTACATAGAGAAAGAAAGTGAAATAATGAGATTTTGACCCCTAGTTAATAGTTCGCTTCGCCCCACATCTCCACGCACTTACTGTTGTGGCAAGAGCATGTCGAAGTCCTTAGACAATTCTTCGATCACCTCATAGAACACAATGTCTGATTGAATCCTAAGAAATGCGTATTTGGCGTAACTTTTGGAAAGCTTTTGGGATTCATCGTATATAAGAGAGGCATCGAAGTAGATCCTGCAAAGGTAAAGGCTATACTGGAAATGGCTGCCCCTACCAACATTAGGGAGTTGAGGAGCCTACAAGGCAAGATAGCATCCATAAAAATATTCATCATGCAATTAATAGACAAATGCAGACTTATGAATTGGTTGCTATGCAAGGAAGTCCTCTTTCATTGGGATGAAGAATTCCATCAAGCCTTTGCAGAGATCAAAACTTATCTGGCAACGCCGCCAGTATTGGCTCCACCAAGGCCAAACATACCATTTTTACTATATATTGAATACTGATTTTGCATTGGGCACCATGTTAACCCAAAATAATGTACAAGAAAAAGAGCAAGTCATATATTACATTTGTCCCACCTTGGTGATTTAAGAGCTAGGATATGTGTATGTCGAAAAGTTGTGTTTAGCAATGGTCTTTGGAACTCGAAAGTTGTGACACTACATGTTGAGCCATACGACCTACGTCATATCAAAACAAAAAAAATTTCAGTACATGATGAGCAAGACATATAACAATACATGTACCACAAAGTGGATCATGCTATTGAAAAAAATTGATCTAGAGTTCGTAAGCCAAAAGTCCATCAAGGGACAAGTCATAGTAGATCAATTAGAAGAGGCGCCTCTTCAGGATAACAAGCCTCTCACCATAGAATTGCCTGATGATGCGATATTTGCATTATCAGATCCACTAGAACTCGAAGAACCTAAGAAATAAATAAACATGTCATTATTCTTCTATGGTTCAAAGTGTGAACAAGGAGGTGAAGTAGGGATTCTCTTTATAACACCACAAGACACTCCATTGCCTTTATCATTCAAACTGGACTTCTCATGCACAAACAACAATACAGAATATGAAGCATTGATATTGGGACTCAAAACAGTCGTAGCAATGAGCATTAAAATACTGAATATATTTAGTGACTCCTTGCTCATAGTAAACTAGGTCAAAGGACTATAACAATGCAGGTGCCCACTCCTGAAGACTTACAAGGAACTTGTTGACACCTACTTAGCATGGCTAGAATGGTACGGCATCGAGGTAATCCCTAGTATGTCGAATAGATTTGCAGACACCTAGCATCTTTGGGATCCTTAATCCCTTAGAATCTATCTGTTGATTTTAAAACCATCCATGTGAAAGTGCTTTCGCACTCAGCAATACATCGTGAGGCTTTTGAAAATCAAGAATTAGTCAACATGATCAACATTGAACCAAATCAGGATTGGCCCTTCGCAGCCAAAGATTTCTTGCAAATAGCACCTTGGGGGTCTTTGATCTCCCAAGGACCTGTAGAGTGTGGTACAACCATTTACCATAGATTTGTTCCTCAATCCATGCTTACTACCTCAGAAATGCAAGAAGAGCAAGTTGTCTATTCTATAGAAGTTGTGGCCTATTAGGATTGGCTTTCCCAACTATGGGAATTTCTAAAGCTTGGAATAATACCTCAAGGTTTTTCACATACTGAAAGGTGAAAATTCAAGCAGAGAGCAACACGATAAATTTTGCTAGGATAAATCCTCTACAGACGAGGATATGATGGAGTATTGCTCTGTTGTCTTGAGCCCCAAGAAACATCTTGGGTAGTTTTGCAAGCTCACAACAGAACATGTGGAGGCCATTTCAGTGGCATGGCCATCGTTAAGCGCATCTTGAGAATGGTTTACTATTGGCCCACCATGGAAAAGGACTACTACGAGTATGTCAAGAAATTTAGTAAGTGCCAGCATCATGCAAACCTAATGCACTTACCATCGCAAGCTTTGCAGCCCATCCAGGCAGCATGGCCATTCTCGTAATGGGGACTAGACTTGATTGGGAAAATATCACCCCCATCCTCAGGCCGACACACATTCATCATAACGGTCATAGAATACTCCACAACTCCCCTTAACATCAATATCATAAGTCATTTTAGGGTCCCTTCTAAGATAATATCGAATAATGGGCAATATTTCAAGAACAAAAATATGCGTGCTTTAATGAACAAATACCATATTCAACACAGTTTTTTAATGCCTTATTATCCACAAGCAAACGGGCAAGCAGAAGCCTCAAACAAAATAATAATCTCCATTTTAAGGAAGATAGTGCAAGAAAATCACAAGGATTGGTACATACAGTTGCCTCTTGCACTATAGACATACAAGACTAGTATACGAACGCCCACTAGGGCAACACTGTTTTCACTAGTATATGGCACTAAAGCCATCATGCCTCTAGATTTGGAAATATTGAATCTACGCGTAGCATTAAAGGATTTCATAGACGATGAAGATGTGCAGCAAGGCCGCCTTGATCAGTTGATGCTTCTTAATGAACGCTGAGTCAATGCTTTAGAGCATCTTCGTGTTTACCAAGATCACCTTGCGCAAGCTTACAATAGTAAAGTCCACCTAAGTGAATTTAAGGCTGGAGATCTAGTGCTCAAAGAAAAGCAACAAAATTCAAATCTGTCGACACATCTGCAAGATAAGTTCGCAACAAATTGGATAGGTCCATATATGATTTCAACGAGAGTTGGACCTAGAGCATATCACCTTATATCATTAGATGGTTTTGAAGAGCCTGAACCTCTCAATATCATTCATTTAAAGGCATTTTACACATAAAACACAAAAACATTCAAATATGTCATAAAACACAAAAACATTCAAATATGTCATAAAACACAAAAACATTCAAATATGTCAAAAACACAAACAAATCATAAAAACATAAAATTCCAAAAATACAAATCAAATGCTCCAAGGGTAATTCATATCGCTTGGTCAAAATAAAATCAAAGGCTCCAAGGGTAATTCATACCGCTTGGTCAAAATCAAATCAAAGGCTCCAAGGGTAATTCATACCGCTTGGTCAAACATCAATTCAAAAGGCTCCAAGGATAATTCATACCACTTGGTCAAAATAAATTCAAAACGCTCCAAGGGCATTCAAGCCGCTTGGTCAAAAATCAATTCAAAGGCTCCAAGGGTAATTCAAACCGCTTGGTCAAATCCAATCAATCAAAGGCTCCAAGGGTAATTCATACCACTTGGTCAAACATCAATTCAAAAGCCCCAAGGGTATTCAAACCGCTTGGTCATAATCAATACCAAAAGCCCCAAAGGTATAATAAGCCCTTTGGTCAAATTAATCAAAAAATACAAAAACAACGTAAAATCAAAAATACAAAAACAATTGCACTTCACATTTTGCATCCACATCATTGCATTACATTTTCACATACATTACAATTGTATATGTCATGAGAGCCTTAAAAGTGATACCATAGTTTGTTGCACAATTCATTCATATCCATACCTCCATCAACATGTTTGTAATTATGTTTTTCAACACAACCATTTGCTATGCATAATAAAATAAGGCCTTTTGATTAGTCAACCATACCTAGTAATCTTATCAACTTTTGAGGAAAACAACTTTGATTAGTAGAAGGTAAGGCCTAGCTATGATAAATCCTTGGATATATAAGATCCCATCACTAATTGAAACACTAAAATCCTAGCTGGTATAAGTAAAATATGAAAGCTACAAAGTGGTCTAGGTTACCTTAGGTGAAAAGGATCTTCCTTGCTTATCCCCCTGTGCAACCGGTTTAAAGGTGCTGAGAATTGGCAAAAGGACAAGCTTTACCCTATCAAAATCCCTTGCTTAAATCAAAATAAGAAAAAATTCCAGAGCAAATTACATACTCAAAAGGCCAAGCATATAGTCCAGATTTCAAAGCAAAAATCCGATACACAAATCAAAATCCAAAAAAAAAAATCAAACTCAAAAAAATCAATAAAAATAAACAGTGATTTTCATCACTGTGTATGAGCAAAATAAACAATGATTATCATCACTACAAAAAAATCCCCACTCAAAGAAAAAATCAAATCAAAATAAACAGTGATTTTCATCACTACATATGAGCAAAAATCCAAAGCCAAAAAGAAGGGAATAAAGCTTGAATCCTTGGAATTCTCAACATTGTACAAAATTGGAAGGAGAAATCCTTACGCATGATGATATGTCTACCACAACTTCTTCATGCATTTGTGTAGACCAATGTTTGAATGTGGATGAGCTAGCTTAGGTAACCCAATATTGCCTAGTGGTATAGTCCAACTTAGTCCAACATAAGGATGAGATGAACACCTGAGGATCCTTGATCTTAGCAATGGGTTGAAAGAATCCCACCTGACATCGGAGGAAATGCTTGAGTTATATCTCAAAATATACATTCACATGCACACACAGAGATCATGAAAAACTAGGTCTATGGTAAAAGCCTTACTTTTCAAAAGTCTAAGTGGTTAGTAGATAGCCGTTGATAGGGGAACTAGAGTGATTGAATCTCTAAAAGACCTAAAAATTCTTACATAGCAACAAATCATAACATCATTCACACCATCATATTATTTATAAGATCCTATAAATTAGGGGGTATCAACATAGTAGGACAGATACCGCATATATATTAGAAATAGTATATAGATGACCATTGACTACTTTATATCTTTTAATTTACAAAAACTTATTAAAAAATACATTACACACCATTACATCTCATATATGAATACTTAATCAATTCTTATGATAGGAGTGATTATTTAAATTCATGATTATTTTTTTACTTTTTGTGGTATCACCTATTAATATTGTCAATGGCATATGCATTCCGTATGTTTTAAGTGATTAGAGCATACAGGTTCATTTATACCATTCCATCACATAAGTTAGATGCATATAATTAAAGCAAAAATAAAACATGCATTTAACAATAACATTTGCATCCACAAAAGCAAGTCATTAATCATCCATAAACCACATCATAAAACATATAAGCAATATCCATTTGCATACCAAATCATAAATTCATCATTCATCAACAAAATACATCGCATCATATCATCAAAACATATAAGCATCTACACATCCATCTAAGCATCTTCAAATATTGTCTATCATCTAGCATATTCATCAAATCATCATAATACCATCATCGCATCATATCATAAAACAAAATAATAACAAAAACATAAAGCAATAAATGATACACATAATGAGTCATAAAAAGCAAATATATCATAAAAGTCTGTGTGTCAAGTCCAATGGATATACAAAATTCCTGTGGGCTATAGTCATCTAGGTCAATCGACCTCAAAAATGAATCAAGGACCAAGTAGAGCATCAGTCAAGTACCGAGCCTGAGGCCCTTGCATCACCTCCTATAGTGCTACCTCCCCTTGTGGCGGTATCACGAGTTGAGTGATGTGAGCCTGTAGGTCTCTTTGTCCAAGTTCATGTCCACTGGCTAGGACAGGCGAAAGACTGCCCTGAGGTGGAGCGCCCACTGACCTACAAACCACCCGCACCTGCTAGATCCTTAGGGAGAATCCCATGCCTCCTAAGCCGCATCTGAATAAGGGTAAAATGGTCCACAAGTCCTCAGATTTGCTCTTCATGCTCATCCAACAGATCCTGGAGATGTCCCAAATCTACCCCTAAACCTGCCGCTGGAGCCTCCTATGGTGTAGAAGGAGGAACAACAAACTGCATCTTGGCATCACCACCCCCAATAGTAGCCTATAGAGCTTGTATCTGTACTGAGAGTTTCTCAATGGTAGCATCTCGACGATGTACCTAGATATTAGTGGCCTGAAGCTCAGCCTCGACCTCATGCAACTGTGCTCTCAGAGGAGAGTCTCTCTCCTCGGGCTCTAACTCCTCCTCCTCAGGAACATCAGGATCCTCTACTACCACCTGCTCTACCATCTTGCCCCATATATCGGTCCTATCTCGAACCCTACATCTTACCAAATCTGCACCATCATTCCCACCATCATCCTCATGCCCTAGGCTACCAATGCCATGCCACATTCGATCACCCCACCATTGAGAGTAGGCCTCAATAACTTCCCCAGCCACTATAGGGTCTATAGTTGGGGTGTCCTCATCTGAAAGCTCTATGATATGTCATGGAGGTAGGTCCTTCTCTGCTATGAGGCGCTTGTACAAGAACGATATCAAGGGTACATCCTTCTACAATCCATACTGAAGAAGAACTCGAGAGTAGAAGAAATACTTTTGAATGGCAATTTTATGACCAACGATCCATCACTTGTGTTGTGTCCTGGTAGTAAAACTAGCTGGATCATCCCAAGTAGGATAGTCATAGTAAGGTCGCCACATGACATCTCCGACCAACAGTTTGGTTAAAGCATTAGTATAGTGGGACAACTCCCCTATAAAAGTGTGGCTCTTACACTCCTCGTGCTCTCGAGCCCATCTGGTAGCATAGCATTGTGTTCGAGTGTCGACCGCTATGATCATGACTGGGAGCCCCTTAGGATGATCTATTATAATGTGCTCCCATCCCCAAACTTGTAGTTGCAAGTTGCAGGCAATGCTGACATGTCCACACCTATGGATGTGGTACAACTCATCATAGCACTAAGCCAATAATGATCTACCCCATGCATAGATGATAGGCTCCTCGCTATCCAGTAGGTCCTGCACCATCGCTAGGAGGTTCCAAGGGAACCTCTAACCTAAGCAGTCCATGATAAGAACGTTGCTGATCACCATCAGTAACACAACATGCCTCGCTGTGAAAACATGAGCATCATACCAAGCTTTGATAGATACTTCCCCAGACCCAGTCTTCCAGAGGGCCTATGTAGAGTGTGCTCCAAATACCCGAGCATAGACGACCACCTGATCATTAGTGGCCAATGAAAAAATGGGCACCCCATCAAATGGGATCCAAAATATCATGTAAACGTCCTCCGACATGATAGTCATCTCGATGGGTGGAAGGTGGAAGGTGTTGGTCCGCAGGTCCCAATGGTGGGCTAAGGTTGTAAGATAAGCCTGGTCAGCCATAATATGGGGTAGCCTGATGATGTACTATAGCCCACGGGCCTTAAACCAATCCTAGTCAGTGTTATCAAATCCAGGAAGCAGGTCAAGTAGGAGCTTCAGATCCCGGGCCTGAGCAGTGAGGATCTAAGCAAGGCAGAAGAAATATAAAACATAACTACAGTGCATCTAAGGCATAATTCACAATAAACATGAAAATGGTGTAAAAGAGTATGAGTTACTCTAAATATAATCAAAAGAATAATAAATTGCACCTAATCAAAAAAAGCAAAATTCAAAAAGTCATAAAAAATTCAACAAAATACGCAAAAAAAAAACAAAAAAACAAGGCTCAAGCTTTAGACGTTGTCACCTACAATGGCCAAAACCTGGCCGCTGGAGGCAGCAGTGGCCAAGGCCCAACGGTCAAATTTTTTATCATTGGTATTCAATCTTGGCCACTCTGAGCAACAATAGCTCAGATTCGGCCGCTCTGAGCGACAACGACCAAGGGGCGGCATAGCAAACCTGTGAACCCTTGGTCAAAAAATAAAAAACAAAATTGTAAACTAACAAAATAATTTAAAAAAAATAATAGAGGGAGGGAAAACAAATAGAATGTAAAGAAAATTTCCCACCCAAGCATCAAAACTAGGCTAAGTTCAAAATGCCCAAAATGGCGACAACAGGTAAATAACTAAAAAAATTTGAAAAACCCTAGCTAAAGCCACTGATAGAAAGCAAAATTTAGGACTAACCAACCATAGAAAAAGGGAACCTAAGCCTAATATCAAATTTTATTCGTTGCCAGCAAGTTTAGTGAGGTTCGTTTTTCTCATTACTTAGTGAGGTTCATTTTTACTTAGACAAATAAAATAGAACTAGGGTTTTGAAGAGAGAAATACCCGAGAAGCTCTGGCTCCTCTAGTAGCTGATGTCTCATCCTACATAGCCATATCGTTAGCACCAATAATTTTTAAAGTCACAACCATCGTCGTCGCACGAGAGCTCTGAAAACGAATCTTCAAAAGTGAAAATGACAGGTCAAACCCTAGAAAAAAAATATTATATTTCCTTAATTACACCTTGGCCGCCCAAGGTGATAGTGGCCACAGGCAGGAACTCATAGGCTGCTAGACCTGATAGCAGCCAGATCCACAAAGCAAAATAAGGGATTTTCTCCCTGAGGGATCCCACAAAAACAATAAATAAACACACTTTGGTGGTTTAGGATCATCAAAATATTCAAAATAACAAAAAAAATCACATAAAATCACAATCTCAAGTAGGCCTCGTATCCAGTTACCTACTCTATCCACTCAGTGATTGCAGCGATTTGAACTTCATGTATTTCGGTGAGATGAGTAGATAACCATAAGGCCACTTGGGGCAAAACAACTCATTTTGGAATTACGATATGTCACCCTTCAAACTCGAAGAAGATCAAGATGGTTGGACTGCTCCACAGGTGCGAAGGGGTCATTCTAATTCCCCTATGACATCAAAAATATTAAGTCAAACTAATACAATCTAGGCATAAACAAAATCACTCATCCTAATTCCCTAAGAAGGCTATTGACAGCCAGACAGCTCCTCGGGATAGGGATGGATGATTATCATAAGCAATTGGAATCACACTTGGATGTGGGATTGCCCATTAAAAGCAACAAATTCTAGAAAGGAACCAGATTAGTCATATTGGTCAAGCGACTTGTCACTTCATTCATTGTCATTTCTTCACCAACTCATTGTGTGAAGAGGTAGTTCAAAATTTCAACATAATCATAATCAAAATCAACAAAATATCACTCGATCATAACAAAATCGTGTTCATCCTACGAATCATTCCATACAATAATCACAAATTTTCCTTGTTTTTTGGGAACGTAAGTAGACATGACATCTTCAATTGTAGCTCTCCTATCGGTTGGAATTGTTGTACCAACTAAAGCTACCCGATTGAGTTTGATTAATGAGTGCAATTTAACATGCAAAAGCCACTGAGCTAAGTCCTTCGAATGTTGAGGCAATGATTCAAGGTATGTGCACCATCTTTCATGATTGGGCCATCTGGTGTTGATCAGACCATTGATCACCATACACCCTACAAACAGATCAGTCTACGCTTTTTCTTAGCGTTGTGTTTTCCACACAGTGCATCGCAAAAAGCGGCATATGTAGACACCTAAATCATGTCATGCTTGGGGGAGCTATTTACATAGACACACTCATAAGATCATAAGACATAATCTTAGACTTTCCAAGCATAAATAGTGGTTCTCATCACTCATTTGGGGCCTTTTCAAGCCATCCAAGTCTAGCCGCTCAAGCCAAGAGCGACTAGATCCTAGCTGCTCAAGCCTAGAGTGGCCAGACCTTAGCCGCTGTAGACGACAATGACCAGATCTTAGCCATTGCAGACGATAGTGGCTAAGCCATAAGAAGCATTTTGTCGACAAATAGGCCCAATATTGGGTGGAAGTGGTAGTCTGCATGCAATAAAGGTGAGCGGGAGTGACTTTGCATTCCTTTTCATGACTAGTTCACATGGGAGGTTTGAGTTTGCATTTAGACTTAAGTTAACTGACCTCCAAACATAAACAAAGGACAAAAGCTTCTCATGCTAACGACCAGTTCACATAGGAGACTCAAGTTGGCAGTTATATTTCAGTTAACTGGCCTCCAAACATAAACAAAAGACAAAAATCTTCTCATGCTAACTCACACTACGCATGATAAATTAATTCCTAGGGCTTGGACATAGACCTAGGGTTTCACACTATAAAAGGTGCAAGCCTAAGAGCACCAAAGGGGGATCTTTTATCACATCAGGGGATAGAGACATTATTTTGAGGAGAGATTTCGAGACTTGGAGAGTTCTCTTTCAGATCACTTGTATGACAGAGATCTGACAAATTGAATAGCATAATACCTACTATTTCAACATCAGATTATAGTCTTTGACCCATAACTTTGGGGCAAAGAGGGTAAGGTTTACTTTAGCGGCCGTTGTCTTGGATAGTGGCCCGTAGGCTTAGCTTAGATAGACATAGCTTCTTTTATTCAGTTTCTTTATTTTTCACATCATTAGCATAAATTTACATGATCTTATGGCATAGTTTTATCATATTTCCATACAATCTTTGATTACTAAAAACCTCATATGGGGAGGCAATCTCGGACACCTACATGTGCGTTGTCATTTCATTTCTTGTAGGGCCATAGGTACTATTGGTTTGAATTTCATGCACACCCCACGAGGAACGTGACATAAAATACTGATAACACTTGTACGGGATAAATCCCACTCACTTTAGGATCTTGCTGGATATCCAAGGTGTGAGTTACAGAGTTGGGTCGAATGTCTATTCGCTCTTTTTTGCTTCTGGAATAGTTTCAATGCGGACTGTCTGTTACCTTACAACGGGTTCGACCTGGGTTCAGTAATGTTTTTGGAGGTGGTTATCTTTATGGGCAATCGGATTTGTAATCAGTTCTTTGATCTAGCTCTTTATGCTTTAGCAGATTAAATAAAAGACAAATTTTAAAGAAAATAAAAGGTGGATTTTCTCAAGGTGGATTTTAGCAAAAGTTAGACTTTTAATATTATCAAATCAAACCCTAGTTTTCATTACATGTCGGCTTGATTTTCTCCTTCCCAGCTCATATTCTTTGAAACATGTCACGATTTTGAAATAGGTCGCAAAATCATGACGTTTTCGCCGTGCTTTGCTTTCCATCAGAACTTGTCATGATTTCGCGACGTTTTTCCTCGATATTTCTTTTTGTCACTGTTGGCCGTGAAATCCAAACACGTTGCGATTTTGCGACGTTTTTGCCAAATTGTGCTTCTAATGGAAACTTGTCGCGATTTCGTGACATTTTCCTTGAGGTTTGCTTTCAATCCAAATGTGTCGCGATATCGTGACGTTTTCCACAAGTTTTGCTTCCCATCAAAACTTGTCGCGATTTTGCGATGTTTTTCCTTGACACTTCTTTTTGTCACTGTCGACCACGAAAATGGAACACAAACATGTTGCGATTTTGAAATAGGTCATGAAATCGTGATTTTTTCATCGTGCTTTTGTTTCCAATTCAAGCTTGTCACGATTTTGCAACATTTTCATAACTTTACTCTGTTTAAGCTTATGCATCGCGAAAATGGAACATGTCACGATTTTGTGACGTTTTCGTCGAGCTTTGCTACAAACTGAAACTTGTCGCGATTTCGTGACGTTTTTCTTCGGCACTTCCTTTTGTCACTGTTGGCCGCAAAAATGGAACACGTCATGATTTCATGACGTTTTCGTTAAGTTGTGCTTCCTATTGAAACTTGTAGCGATTTCACGACATTTTCCTTGAGGTTTGCTTTCAATCCAAATGTGTCGCGATATCACGATGTTTTCCACAAGCTTTGTTTCCCATCAGAACTTGTCGCGATTTCATGACGTTTTTCCTCGACACTTCCTTTTGTCATTGTCAGCTGCAAAAATGGAACACGTCATGATTTCACAACGTTTTTATCGAGCTTTGCTGCAAATCGAAACTTGTCACGATTTTGCGACGTTTTTCTTCGGCACTTCCTTTTGTCACTGTCAGCCGTGAAAATGGAACACGTAGTGATTTCACGATGTTTTCGTCGCGCTTTGTTTCTAATTCAAGCTTGTCATGATTTCGTGACATTTTTCTTCTTGCTTTTCTCCCGACCAGAATGTGTCACGATATCGCGACGTTTCTCTCAAGATTCGCCTTCAACCAAAACATGTCGCGATATCATGATGTTTTCCATACTTCACTTCTGTCGAGCTCTTTGAACCGTGATTTCATGACATGCACGATATCGTGACAGTTTTTCTTTGATTACTTCTTTTGTTGCCTTCGACCGCGATTTCATGACATGTCACGATTTCACGACATTTTCTTACTTTGCTTTCTCTCTCCTCTTTGAACCGCGATTTCACAACACGTCACGATTTCATGACATTTTTTGGCTTTGCTTTCTCTCTCCTCTTTGAACCGTGATTTCATGACATGCACGATATCGCGACATTTTCCACAAGCTTTGCTCCTGACCAAAATGTGTCGTGATATCGCGACGTTTCCAAAAATGGAATATGTTGCAAAATCGTGATGTTTCCAAAAATGGAATATGTCATGAAATCACAATGTTTTCGAAGATGGAATATGTCACGATATCGTGATATTTCCAAAAATGGCATCTGCATTCTGCATTTTTACACATTGGTGAAGGATCTTCCTTGCTCAGAAATGATTCTAACATTTGAAAGATGAATTTTAAATCTAAATCAAAGCCATATGCAAGCCTACTTGGATACTTTGATATATGCAAAAATTTGAAAAAAGGAGGCAAGCAGAATTTGGATTTAAAACCTGAAAAACTCAAGAGGGTCCTTGCGAAGAAATGAAAACTAAGTATTTTCAAAGGATGGAATTTCATTTTTTTAGTGGGGGTGTGTTGCTTCTCAACAAATGGCGATATCTATGGAAAAAATAGTAGCACTATTTAGAATTCAGAACCCTAGTTTCAAAACAATTTAGACTATGTACCATGCTTTGCCACAAATATTTTCTAAAATGATTTAACTACCATCTGATAGCTGTTAAAGTTTCCCAAGGACATACTAGGTTGAACCACTTAAGGAAGATTCTGATGTGCAATTATAAGTGTGTAAAACTTCTTTCAGGGATGACCAGGGCTTCGAATGCTCATGATGGATTGATCCACCCTTAGATTGTGCAGGGGAAACCGAGTAGAGCTCTGTTTACTAGTTTAGCCTTTTACAGCCCCGACAGAGTTACCCTTTAGATTTACACGACCCTGATTCACAACTATGAGGTGGCATCTATAGCTTGGTGAACCCATTTGAGATGTATCCTTCAGGAGTCTTGGCTACCTCTTTCTATCACATAACCCCTCTTTTTTTTTTGTGTAGAAAAGAGTGCCAGCTTTGTGTTGGCCTGCCCAACTTTCACCTTCTTTCTCTTCCTTTACTTTATTTCATTGATGGAACGTTTGATCAACTGACTGCTTCAGCCTGGGTACCAATAGTTTCCTTGGACACTTAATAATTTATGAATCGGAGTCCCCTCTCATGACCAACTTTTCTTGGATTCCCTAGGAGTTCTTCAGCCAGACAGTATAGTAGTTACTTTATAATCAAAATAATTGTGGCAAGCAAGATACAAAATCCGATTATATTTCTACTGTTGTTCTAAAAAACAAGTAGTTCCACTTTTTAGATCCAGCAGACTATCTAAAAATAAAACAAAACAAAAGAGGACACACTACTTCAAACTTAGAATAAAAAAATTTTAAATGTTGATTTGTGCTTTGCTGTTTAGGCAAAAACTCAAACAAACAGAATTAAAAAAATCTAAAAAGGAAGAAAAAGGCCACCAGCTAAAGACAAAACACAGCACTTCAACCCAAAAATAAAACAAAAATAAAAACACACTACTTCAAACTTTATTTACAATATATACATTTTTTTTATTTATTTTTTATTCAAATGGTGTGGTGGATGGAACAGCTGAGAAATAATGCTTCAGATATTGACCATTTATAGGAAGGTTTAGAAAATTACCTTCCAGGTCCTGTAGATGAAATGCATTATTACCTAAGATTTCGGCAATCTGGTATGGCCCTATCCATAGAGGTTGCAACTTGGTGTGTTTACCTTTCTTTTCATGGGCTTTGTCCCATAGAAGCACCAGGTCTGCGAGTCTGAAGGCCTTCACTCTGGCTCTTTTGTCAAACCAGCGCTTGACTGTCTCTTGGTGTCGGCTAAAATGCTCCAGGGCTTGAAGTCATTCGTCCTGCAAATTAATTAAGTCCAAAACATGAGCTTCTGCATCTGCATGATCCTCAAAATAGTCTAAAACAAATTGATAAGTAGGCAATTTCAGAGAGATAGGAACGATGGGCTGAGTACCATACAACAAAGCAAATGGGGAAGTCTTGAGAGCTTCTTTATGCCTTATCCTGTCAGCCCAAAGTGCATACTTCAATAGTGTATGCCATTGTCTAGGTTTGTCTACAACAGATTTCTTGATGGCATTCATCAAATTCTTGTTTGTGGACTCAACCAGTCCATTACCTTGGGGATAATAGTTGGATGAAAATTTGATGACTATCCCTTTCTGGTATGCCCACTCTGCAAACTCAAATGACTGAAAAGCTGGTCCGTTGTCGCACACAAAGTTCAAAGGAACTTCGAACCTGGTTATGATATTTGATTCCAAAAAACTGATCACCTCATGGGCTATACTCCTCATGGTGGCTTCTTCTTCAACCCATCTTGTACAGTAATCAGTGGCTGTTAACACATACTTGTGCCCTGCTGATGAACTCGGGTTTATCACACCTACAAAGTCGAGTCCCCATTGCATAAACGGTTTGTTTATTATAACAGGTTGCAATGGTAAAGCTCGATTTTTTTGCTTGGATGCAAAGGTCTGACACTGATGGCAAGTTCTTACATGTTGATGTGCATCTTTAAAAAATGTAGGCCAATAATAGCCTGCTCTCAATATCTTGTGTGCCATAGCAGAACCTGAGGAATGCCCTGCTCCTAACTTCTCATGAAAACTAGACATCACCTCATTCACTTCATTCTGAGAAATGCATCTTAAGAATATGCCGACATAGTTTTCCCTGTACAAGTTGCCTCCTCTGAGTAGAAAATGTGCAGACTTCAGCTTTAGTGCTCTTCTTTGAGTCCTATTTAGGTGAGGTGGACAAATTCCAAATCTCAACAGATGAATGATATCTCCATACCAATCATCGAATCCAAAATCCAGTTGATTAATTTCTCCCTCAATAGGTATCTCAGCAATATGTCGGGACAGACCAAGTCCTCTGATTAATTTTGTAGGCCGGATCTCCAAGTCATACTCCTGCAGTCTCGTGGCCCAATTACCTCTTAGCTCACCCAGTTCGTCCTGGCTTAATAAATATTTGACAGCTGGATCAGGAACTATAGCATGGACTTTGCTTCTCAGTATGTAATGTCTGAATTGCTTGACTGCTCTCACCAAGGCGTAGGCTTGCTTGTCTAGGCGAGAGTATTTTAGCTCAGCACCCTTTAGGTTGGTACTTTTGAATGCAATTGGGTGCTCCCTTGTTTCTCTTCATTGGGTTAGAACTGCTGCAAGTGTGTGTTCCGAAGCAAAAGAGTATAGGTAAAAATCCATACTAAAATCTAGGCTCACCAGCACTGGAGCTTGTTGGATGGCAGATTTGATCTCTTGGAATGCTACTTTGGCTTCCGTTGTCCAGGAAATCTTAGCAGCCTCCTTCAGCATGTCATTCAGTGGCTTGACTATTTCTACAAAACCAGAGATGAATTTTTTGACAAAATTAATTTTCCCAAAGAATGATCTTAACTCTTTCTTAGAATTGGGAAAGGGTATCCCCGATATGGCTTCAACTCTTTCAGGATCTACGAAAATGCCATCTTTGGTGATTAGGTGTCCAAGGATTTTTCCTTCAGTTACACCAAAGACACACTTCTTTGGGTTTAAAGAAATACCAAATTCTTTGCATTTGTTGAAGACAGATTCCAAGTGTTTTACATGGTCAAACCGAGATTTAGAGAAAACTTTCAAGTCATCCATGTAAACAACGATGCACTTGCCCATGAGACCTTTGAAGGCATGATCCATTGCTCGCTGAAAGGTAGCTCTGACATTTATCAATCCAAATGGCATTCTCTTGTAGGCGAAGGTTCCCCACTTGGTCGTGAAGGCAGTTTTCATCCTGTCTTCTTTTTCAACTAATATCTGGTTATACCCCAAAAATCCATCTAGGAAAGACATCATTTTCGAACCATTTACAATTTGCAGCACATCATCCATGGAAGGCAGAGGATAATTATCCTTTTTTGAAGCCTTGTTCAGGTTCCTAAAATCCATGCACAGGCGGATTTCTCCATTCTTCTTCCTGACTGGTACCAAATTGGCCACCCAAGTAGAATGTCTGATGGGAAAAATAATGGTAGCACTCAATAATTTTTCCACTTCCTTCTTGATAAGGGGTTCTAACAAAGCATTGACATGCCTCTGTTTCTATCGAAAGGGTTTGCAAAACTCCTTTAAAGGTATTACATGGGTGTAAACTTTCGGATCAAAAACCTTTAGGTCTTTATAGGACCAGGCCATAACATCCTTGGACCTGTGGAGGAATTCAATCATATTTCTCTTTATCTCAGGGTCACAAGTTTTAGCCAAATTAAGGTGCTTGGGATCTTCTTCAGTCCTGACATTCAGTTTCTCAGTCTCGCTGCCTGCCACACCAATAGAATTCTCAAAACTCACCTTTTTTTTTATTCTGCCAAGATCAAACAGCCGCTCAAGTTCTACCATACCTCTCGGGATTCTATTATCTTTCAACCTCATTATCCCTTTTTCATCATCGAACTGTTCCAACATAGTATCCCTTTGACCATCATCAATTATAGCACTTTCGAATGCGTTGGTACTCTGCAAAAAGTTTATAATTTGCTGGTCATCAAAAAAAACTTGAAAATTATCTACGTTATCTGGAACTGAGGGACAAGGGATTAATTCGATTGAAAATTTCTTCCATTTGATCTCCTCCAATGGCTTCAGATTTGCGGCCGATGAAGCTAAAACATCTACAAGGGAATTCTCTTCTCTGGGAATGTGCGTCAAATTAAAAGCATCAAAATTCTCCATGAGATCCCATGCTCGGTATTTATACCTTTTCAGGTAAGACGCTTTGCACTGAAATTTGCCTCTAATCTGATTGGCCACCAACTCTGAGTCTGTAAAAACTTGGATATTCTTTACACCCTTATCTAAAGAAAATTTCAAACCCAGCACTAATGCTTCATACTTTGCAAAATTATTCGTGCAAGGAAACTACAAGCGATAAGACACAAAATATGTCTGATCTTTAGGCCCTTTAAGAACTGCCCCTGTACCAGAACCTTGTTTGGACTTAGCTCCATCAACATGAAGCATCCAAACCTCATTATCATGATCAAGATGAGCTTTAATAGGTTTCTCTCTCTGTGCAGTTGTTAAATTATAAACTTCGATATCCACATCAGAGAAATTAACAGTCTCATTCCTGGCATTATATTCAGTGATCATGAGTTTATATCTAGGTTCTCTTTCGATTCTCAATTGATTTGCAACACCTTTCCAGGGAAACCACATATGTGAAAAATCGGTCGCCAAGTACCCATTCAAATATTTTGACCAATCCTTGCTCAAAAGCATTATGTATCCTACAGGAATATCTACCACCTGAATGTCGATTCTGTGTTGTGCTCTCGGCTCAGATGCTAGCTGGATGTGTATATTTTGGAGTTCACCTACCACTTTAACCTCAGATTTATCTAATTGGATGACTCTTCTCTCGGAGTTTGTAGGGGTTAAACCCAACTTTTGATAGATGGCTAAAGGCATGACATTGGCTGAAGCACTAGAATCTACCAGACAATTGTGTAAATTTTTTCCAAATATACAGACAGTTAGCAGGAAAGGTGGAACTTCAGTATTTTCTTTATACATGGCTATGTTTGCATTTTCTATCCTTTTCCCCTTTTCCAGAGGTTTGGCAGTGGGCTCAGAGTATGTCTTCATCAAATTATTCCTTTGTTCAGTAATTTGGGCCAGCTCATGAAGAGTGATGTTAGCCTTGATTTTCTTCATATCTTCCACTATATTGTATCCTTTATTAAGTGGAGAAATAAATCTATCTGGTATTCTTGGATCTCCTCCCTTGGGTGGAGGTGGGTCATTACTTGGAGATGGATCTGGGGGCACATTATGGGAGTTTTCTGGAGGTGTAGATGTAGTATTCGGCTCTAGATTTCTATTTCTGAGATTGTAGTTGTCCCTTCTATATTGTTGAAAAGCCTGCACTTCATCCATAGGCATCTCTGCAACATTATCTAACTCATCTGGAAAAGTAAATGAATCTAACACCATAGCTGCACTATGTTTAGATGTACTTGGACCGTCAACGTTTCTTTGATTTTTAGGACAAACTAACTCACCAAACAGAGCTTCAAAGGCATTATAGAACTCCAAACAATCCAATTCCCCATGCTGAGATGTTTCGTGTATCCTGCACCAGTTGGGCAAAGCCAAATCATAGATATTCACATCATGCCCTTTACCTTTATAATCCTTGTTGGGCTCGTATGGTGGTCTAGTGAATCTATTCTGCTGATACGAAAATCTGTTTGAGTTTTCCCCAGTAGACACTTGCCTTTTGAAACTCAAAAAGTCATTTGCTAGCCTCTGGACCATCTTTGAGACTTCCTCAACTCTCATTTTATCAGATTCTTTTTCAGCATTCTGTATATGTTCGGTATGTGTTATAGCCAATGGATTTCCTATCGGTGGAGTTTGGCATATTGGAGGCATCGTCTGAAGTGGGATGGGGTTCAGAACGGGAGTATTTTGCGTAACAAAAGGGATTTGATGAGCATTCAAAGGTTGAGGTCCCAATTGTTTCTCAAGAACCAAAGCTTCTTTATAAGCTTCTGTTAGGTTGGTAATATTGGCATCTCTTTTCAAGAAGATAGAGGTCACCGGATCTAGGGAATTCTTGTAAATTTCCAATGCTAGATTTGCGGTTGGCACATAATGACCCGTCAATCTACCATAAGCTTTTTGAAACCTAACATTGAAAGATCTAGCAGTCTCATTGATTTCCTTTTTTATGCTAGAGAACTGTTGATATAATACACTGGGGTCAATCACTTCACCAAATTGTGATACAAAAACCTTTTCCAGGTCATCCCAACTAGTAATGGAATCATTATTGAGGTTCAAAAACCAGTCGTATGCTCCCTCCTGGAGAGTGAAAGGGAATAATCTACAAGCCACATCTTCATGCTGCACATTTAACAACTTCAAAGCATTTTTAAATGCCACTAAGTGCTCTTCTGCTATTCTAATTCCATCGTGTTTGTAGGTAGGAAGATACCTCTTGGGGTTTCTGGGTAAATCATGGGCTACTCCAGGGATGTTCAAAGCAGTGGAACCCAACCAGTTTGCCATTACTACTTGATCAACGATAATATTTTTAGTCGTAGTTGGAGCAACTACACGTGGTGATGAAACTATTTCGGTAACAGATTTTGCCCTTCTGAGACTGTTTCTCTTTGGGGTTTCTAACTCAGGCACAAGGGGCTCTCCGGCTCTGGAGTGGGACCTTGTTACTCTGTGGGTGGAATCCAGCCTTACACAAGAAACTTACAAACCCTAACAAATACTGAACAGAATTTGGGCCCTCCTTCTAGCGCCAATTTAAATGTTGGTTCGACTTTCATGCACACCCCACGAGGAACATGACATAAAATACTAAAAACACTTGTACGGGATAAATCCCACTCACTTTAGGATCTTGTTGGATATCCAAGGTGTGAGTTACAGAGTTGGGTCGAATGTCTATTCACTCTTTTCCGCTTTTGGAATAGTTTCAATGCGGACTATCTGTTACCTTACAACGGGTTCGACCTGGGTTCAGTAATGTTTTTGGAGGTGGTTATCTTTATGGGCAATCGGATTTGTAATCAGTTCTTTGATCTAGCTCTTTATGCTTTAGCAGATTAAATAAAAGACAAATTTTAAAGAAAATAAAATGTGGATCATTTAACAAGAAAACAGAGAGAGTAGGGTAGGGCAAAAAAGAGAAGCTTATTTAACTTAGTTGTAGAATCAAAACTACCAATTTCAGTTACACTATTTGGCTTCACAACAAACCCTAATCAAAGAGGAAGGTGTCCAGCTTTCTAAGATCACCTTCTACTAAGAGCATAAGACAGAGATGAATAGATCTGAAAGAAAATTATAAGAAGAAGGGAAGTCGATGTCAACTGGTATCTCTCACCAGTATCCTAGCTCATGAAGTGAGGACAGAGCAATTAGAACCAGACCTAAAACTAAAATCTTTAATTTTCCTTAACATACAATGAATAGAATGAAGCCTAGCAACATATCCAATCTTGATAACACAGATTTACAACATAAGATAGATAAACCTTTGTGAGATGAAAACAGAAGAAATGCACTTATCACAATCCGAAAGAGATTAGGCTCCTGGCCACGCTATTACAAAAAAATGACGTTACACCAACTTCAGGTCCAGAACAAAGCATCAAACCAGATTTGCAGGAAATTGCTCAATAGCTTTTATTCTAAGTTTCCCCCCCTTTTTCTTGAGATATACATTCATATTTATAGAGGACTTGCCTCTCTACAACATTTTAAATTATAAAACTGACTTTCTTGGGAGTCATAAAATAAGCACTGACATGGGGGACAACCCGCCAAAATCTGCCTCTCTACAGTATTAAAATATAAAGCCCATAAAACAATTACTGGAAAAGAGGGACAATCCGCCGAAATCTGTCTGTCTGCAGCATTTAAAACATAAAGCGGACTTTCCTGGGACCCATAGAATAAGTACGAGAAAATGTCACGATATCGCGACAACTTTGCGCTGATTGTTCCTTTTGCTGCTTTGATCGTGATTTCATGACAAGTCGCGAAAATGCGACATGTCGCGATATCACGACAATTTTCTCCTTCTTGTCCTTTCTCTTGCTGGTAGCCATGAAAATACAACGTGTCACGATATCATGACATGTTGGCCTCTTTGTTCTCTTTGGTTGCACTTGGTCGTGAAAACACGATGTGCCACGAAATCGTGACACTTTTCCCTCGCTCAGTTCTCCTGTCCCCATTAGCCATGAAAATGTGACATGCCGTGAAATCACGACATCTCCTTGTGTTCGGCTTCCATTTTCATATGCTTCCACGACATCACGACAAGTCGCGAAAATGCGACATGTCACGATTTCATGACATCTTCTCCCTGCATTGTACTTTGCTACTTTCTCCCTGCGAAAACGTGACAAGTCACGAAAATGCGACATGTCACGATTTCATGACATCTTTCTATCTTCTCCCTTTGTTGTTGCTTCTGTCATGATTTCGCGACATTTCTTTCATTCGTAGTTTCTTCACTTGATTTGTGCTTATCTTTGTCTTTCTTGCCATCGCTTCTGCTGTTATGCCACTGTCGGGTCATTTTCTACAAAAGAAAAAGCAAAAGTTAGACTTTTAATATTATCAAATCAAACCCTAGTGTTCATTACATGTTGGCTTGATTTTCTCCTTCCCAGCTCATATTCTTTGAAACATGTCGCAATTTTGAAAAAAGTCACGAAATCGCGACGTTTTCACCGTGCTTTGCTTTCCATCAGAACTTGTCGTGATTTCACGATGTTTTCCCTCGTCATTTCTTTTTGTCACTGTTGGCCACGAAATCCAAACAAGTTGCGATTTCACGATGTTTTTGCCAAAATGTGCTTCCAATGGAAACTTGTCGTGATTTCACGACATTTTCCTTGAGGTTTGCTTTCAATCCAAATGTGTTGCGATATCACGACATTTTCCACAAGTTTTGCTTCCCATCAGAACTTGTTGCGATTTCACAACGTTTTTCCTCAGCACTTCTTTTTGTCACTGTCGACCACGAAAATGGAACACAAACATGTCACGATTTTGAAACAGGTCATGAAATCGTGACATTTTTGTCGCGCTTTTGTTTCCAATTCAAGATTGTCATGATTTCGCAACGTTTTCATAATTTTACTCGGTTTAAGCTTATGCGTCGCAAAAATGGAACATGTCATGATTTCACAATGTTTTCGTCGAGCTTTGCTACAAACTGAAACTTGTCACGATTTTGTGACGTTTTTCTTCAACACTTCCTTTTGTCACTGTTGGCCACGAAAATGGAACACGTTGCGATTTCATGACATTTTCGTTAAGTTGTGCTTTCGATTGAAACTTGTATCGATTTCACGACATTTTCCTTGAGGTTTGCTTTCAATCCAAATGTGTTGTGATATCGCGACATTTTCCACAAGCTTTGTTTCCCATTAGAACTTGTCGCAATTTTGTGATGTTTTTCCTTGGCACTTCCTTTTGTCACTGTCGGCTGCGAAAATGGAACACGTCGTGATTTCATGACATTTTTGTCGAGCTTTGCTGCAAATTGAAACTTGTCATGATTTCATGATGTTTTTCTTTGGCACTTCCTTTTGTCACTGTCGGCCGCGAAAATGGAACACGTAGTGATTTCACGACGTTCGTCGTGCTTTGTTTCTAATTCAAGCTTGTCATGATTTCATGACATTTTTCTTCTTGCTTTGCTCCCGACCAAAATGTGTCATGATATCACGATGTTTCTCTCAATATTCGCCTTCAACCAAAACATGTCGCGATATCGTGATGTTTTCCATACTTCACTTCTGTCGAGCTCTTTGAACCATGATTTCATGACATGCGCGATATCGCGACGGTTTTGCTTTGATTGCTTCTTTTGCTACCTTCGACCACGATTTCATGACATGTCATGATTTCATGACATTTTCTTACTTTGCTTTCTCTCTCCTCTTTGAACCGCGATTTCACAACACGTCACGATTTCGTGACATTTTTTGGCTTTGCTTTCTCTCTCCTCTTTGAACCGCAATTTCATGACATGCACGATATCGCGACATTTTCCACAAGCTTTGCTCCTGACCAAAATGTGTCGCGATATCGCGACGTTTCCAAAAATGGAATATGTTGCAAAATCGTGATGTTTTCGAAAATGGAATATGTCGCAAAATCGTGATGTTTTCGAAAATGGAATATGTCGCGATATCGCGACGTTTTCGAAAATGGCATCTGCATTCTGCATTTTTACACATTGGTGAAGGATCTTCCTTGCTCATAAATGATTCTAACATTTGAAATATGAATTTTAAATCGAAATCAAAGCCATATGCAAGCCTACTTGGATACTTTGATATATGCAGAACTTTTGAAAAAAGGAGGCAAGCAGAATTTGGATTTAAAACCTGAAAAACTCAAGAGGGTCCCTGTGAAGAAATGAAAACTAAGTATTTTCAAAGGATGGAATTTCATTTTTTTAGTGGGGGTGTGTTGCTTCTCAATAGGTACATCGGACGAAGATTGCAACATACGAGAGCAAAAAGGGATCCCTCTAGGAACCAGACCTAGAGAAGGAGGCATCTATAAGCCCTCATACATTTCCGTGTGTGGAACTGGGAACCTTTTATAAGCGCACCACCTTTTTGTAGAAGGGGAACTCCTTGCCTATTTGTAATTTATAGTATCAAAATGAGTATCCCTAAGAGGGACTGACACATAACCGAGCTTCAATATCAATAAAGAGATCCGTCTTTTGTTATTTCGTGTTATATGCTCTTTCCTCTTGTATTTCCATTTTATATTTGGTATTTAAATAACATTGCAAGTAGGGTTTAGAAAAGGGACCAGTGTGTACGTTCCTGGGGTCACTACAAAAAGGACAAGCTTTGCCCTACCCAATTAAATCCCTTGCTTAAGTCAAAATAAGCAAAAATCCCAGAGACAGCAAAATTCAAAATAATCAAAATTCATACATCAACATCCAAAGTCATAGTTCAAAGTATCAAAAGGACAAATTAAAATAAACAGTGATTATCATCACTACAAGAATCCCTTTCTCAAAAAGAAAAATCATCAATCAAAATAAACAGTGATTTTCATCACTAAACATGAGCAAGTATCCCAAATAAAATGAAGAAAATAAGGGAATGGAGCTTATGAAATTTGTATAGACCAATGTTTGAATGTGGATGAGCTAGCTTTAGGTAACTCAATATTGCCTAGTGGTATAGTCCAACTAAGTCCAACATAAGGATAAGATGAACACTTGAGGATACCTAATCTTAGTAATGGGCCGAAAGAATCTCGTCTGAAATTGGAGGAAATGCTTGAGTTCTATCTCAAAATATACATTCATTTGCACACACAGGGATAATGAATATCTAGGTACATGGTGAAAGCCTCACTTTCAAAAGTCCTGCACAGTCAGTACGCCGTTGTTGATAGGGTAACTAGAGTGTTTGAGTCTTTGGAAAAGCCTCATAAATTCCTACATAGCAACAAATCATATCATCAATCACATCATCAATTCTCTTTATGATATTTTGTGAATTAAGGGGTATTAACAAAATAGGCGAGACACCGGATAGATGTCAGAAATGATGTTTACATGGCCACTGACTATTTTGAATCTTTTAAATCACATAAGCTTTATCAAGAAATTACATACATTCCATGCCATTACATTTCATTTATGAATGCCTAAATAATTAGTTCTTATGATTAGAATGATTATTAAAAATCCATGATTGTTATACTTTCTGTGGTATCATCCAATAGATTGTTAAAATCATATCATATGCATTCCTTATGTTTTAAGTGATTGAAGCATATAGGTCCATCTACATATAAGATCACATAATTGCATACACCTATGCATATAATCATAAATCCATAATCAAATCAACTCATAACACATCTATCATCTAGTTAGCACATGTCACCCGTACACTGCATACATATAGCGTAATCAAATCATTAACTAGGCATTGCATTCATCATTGCACCCATAACATAAAATTAAAAAATATATATTTTCAAGCATCGACTGGGGAAATATTGGTATCATACCTCCCTTAGTCAGAAATCAAACAGTTAAGCAATCAATTCCAAAAGGCCCAAAGGAGCACAAGCCCTTTGGTCAAAAACAAAAATCCCCAAGGACGTAAGCCCTTTGGTCAACTTAAAAAATGCCCCAAAGGACGTAAGCCATTTTTTCAACTTAACAAATGCCCCAAAGGATGTAAGCCCTTTGGTCAACTTAACAAATGCCCCAAAGAACGTAACCCTTTTGGTCAACTTAACAAATGCCCCAAAGGACGTAAATCCTTTGGTCAACTTAACAAATGCCCCAAAGGATGTAAGCCCTTTGGTCAGCTTAACAAATTCCCCAAAGTACGTAAGCCATTTGGTCAACTTAAAAAATTCCCCAAAGGATGTAAGTCATTTGGTCAAATTAACAAATGCTCCAAAGGACGCAAGCCCTTTGGTTAACTTAACAAATGCCCCAAAGGACACAAGCCCTTTGGTCAACTTAACAAATGCCCCAATGGACGCAAGCCCTTTGGTCAACTTAACAAATGCCTAAAATGACGTAAGCCCTTTGGTCAACTTAACAAATACCCCAAAGGACGTAAGCCCTTTGGTCAACTTAACAAATACCCCAAAGGACGTAAGCCTTTGGTCAACTTAACAAATGCCCTAAAGTATATAAGCCCTTTGGTCAACTTAACAAATGCCCTAAAGGATGTAAGCCCTTTGGTCAACTTAACAAATGCCCCAAAGGACATAAGCCCTTTGGTCAACTTAAAAAATACCCCAAAGGACGTAAGCCCTTTGGTCAATTTAAAAAATGCCCCAAAGGATGCAAGTCCTTTGGTCAACTTAACAAATGCCCCAAAGGATGCAATTATTTTGGTCAACTTAACAAATGCCCCAAAGGAATCACAAACCCTTTGGTCAAAGCACCCCACAAACATAGTAGTCTATGTTTTTGCTCTGCATTGTGTTTTCCACACATCGCATCGTAAAAATGGGCATCTATAGACACCTAAAACATGTCATGTTTAGGAAACCACTCATATGAGCACATATAAAGACCATATAACCAATTTTGGACCTTTCCAAGAGCAAGTAGTGGTCCTAACCACTCAAAATCGTAGTTTTAGCCCATCTAAGATTAGTCGTTGTAGGCTAGAGCAGCAAAATCTTGGCCACTATAGGCTAGAGCGACCAGAACTTAGTTGTTGTAGATGATAGAAGCCAAATATTAGTCACTATAGATGACAATGACTAAGCCATAAAATGCATTTTGTCAAAAAATAGGCCCAATCATGGGAAAAAGTGGTAGTCTACATGCAATAAAAGTGAGTGGGAGCAACTTTGCATTCCCCTTCACGACCAGTTCACATGGGAGACTTGAGTCTGAATTTAGACTTCAGTTAACTAGTCTTTAAACATATAAAAGACAAAAGCTTCTCATGCTAACATTCACTATGCATGAGGGATTCAATCCTAGGGTTTTGAACATAGACCTAGGGTTTCACACACATTAAAAGGGATAAGCCTGAGAGCACCAAAGGATCCATAATCATCAATTCTGGGACCTTCATCATATTGTAGCAATCTTCTTTGAGAGAGTTTTTCTTGGAGAGCATACACAGCGAAGCCTTGTCAGATTGGAGAGCAGATCTGAGCACCCTTGAGGAGTGACAAAGTGCTAGCTGACTAAGGATTTACCATCTATAAGGTATTCAAATCATTGGATAAAACGACCACCATTTCAACATTGGTAACAAGCTTAAAATCCATAACCTTGGAGCAAGAGAACAAGTTTTATTCTAGTGGCCACTATCTTGGACAATAGCTCACATGCCTAGTCTAGGGTTTTGGTATTAGCTTCTTATATTCTATTTTTATTCATGTTTTCATATCATTAGCATAGACTTGCATCATTTACTTGTAATCATAAGCACTAGTTTCATTCATTGAGCATATTTCTATTTATCATTAGGGTTACTAACAACCTCATCCGAGGAGGCACTCTCAAACATCTAAGCGTGTGTATAGGGCCACAGGTTCATTGGATAAATCTATAACATACGAGAGCAAAATGATCCCTCTAGCAAACATACCTGGAGAAGAAGCATTTGTAAGCCCTCATACATTTTTGTGTGCGGAACCAAGAAGCCTTTAAAAGCACACCACCCCTTTGCAAGGGGGACATCTTACTCATTTGTAATTCATTGTATCGAAATGGGTATCCCTAAGAGGGACCGACATGTAACCGGGTTTCAATACAAATAAAAAGATCTATCTTTGTTACTTTTGTGTTATATGATTTTCATGGTCTTTCATTTCATTTAATTTTGGGTATAATATTGCAAGTAGAGTAGATCTGGTGCGTGCATCTTGGGGTCACTACATTACCAACTACCATATCATTCCCTTAAAAATTTTAAGGAGATATCTGAAATATATGTACAATATTGTTTTGCCTATGTTGAATATAAAGTCACCCTTGGTGATTTATACCAACTCAATCAAGCCAAGGATGAAAGCTTCTTTGAATTCTTAGTGAGATGGAAAAATATAGTGGGAGAGTTTCAATTTACTCCCCATACAAAAGACCTCTTGGAGATCTTCATTCATAATATACATGATCAACTATCATATGAATTGGAAATAACCATTATCTCATCTTTTGAGAAAATAGTTGAGTTGGCTAGACATGTGGAATCCACTCTCTTTAAGAGAAGGAAATTAAAACTAAATAAAGAAAAAGAAAAATCCTCTTAAGTCCCAATATAAGAATAAACATGTGCTTGATTATGGTGTCACTAACTCTTGCCAAATCAATAATGTGAATATTTTAGGTACCTTTCAAAAGTCAATTTTAAATAAATATGAAAGCCTAGGAGGAACTTCACTAGGTTAGATCAACCTATTTCCTCTATCCTTAAACAACTCCTTAATGCTAATATGATTGATATTCCACCCATTAGACCCATAGATACCACTCTAGATTGGTATAATCCAAATGAATATTGTGATTGTGATCAAGTTGATGATCACACTACTAATATGTTCAAGCTTCTTAAGTGCCTTATCCAAGATTTGATAGATGATGGTCATGTTTTCAGCATTGTATCTAAACCTTAAAATTATTCTAACCAAGATATAGATATTTTTCAAAACCCATTGTCTAATCACAATCAAAAGGCAACAAATAATATTTCATATAACAATATCCCATTATAGACATAGATATTGACCCACCTAGATAAGTCATTTTTTCTTGGGTTGCTTTGAAAGGTTATCAAACTTGCTAGGAGCAATTTTAGCCCATTTTCTTGTATTTTGCCTTGCTTTTCTTGACCTTGACAAAATTTATGCCCAGTAATGTACAGGGTGCAAATTTGACAAATTTAGGGTTTTTATTCAAAAACCTAAATTTTAAGCTGATCCTTTTGGGGCATCAGCCTAACCAATGTTAAGTTTCATTTTTACTACATTTTAGCCCTCTAGACAATTTATAAATAAAGGGATTGGATCCTCTTTTTCACCCCAAGTGACTCTCAGTTATCCTAATAGTTCTTAAGTGATCTAGCTAGTGATCTTATGCAATATTCTGGTGCTCTTAGTACTTTGGTATTCTACTATTAGTGTGCTCCTTGTGGTCTAACAAGTGGGGAAATACTTGATGATAATTTATCTTCTTAAAGGAGAAGAGGTCTTCCACCTTTTCTCTTGCTTCTTCCACAAGATCACCAGGTTATTTCTTTGCATTTATTAGTTCGTTTATTCATCCTAGTTCACTTTTTGTTGCATTTTGATCTTTGTTTTAGGTTTTTAAACCCTCTTGTGTAAATTCATGCCTCATCTGCTATAGGGAATAGATTCAATGAAATATTTGTTTTTGCTCATTGAGCATTTTGTGTCCATTTTGGCATTGTCACTGAATTCATGCTTGGTATCCTACAAGGCACATATTCAGTCTAGTTAGGCTTTGGGGTGACTATTCAGCCCAAAATCCTAGGGTTTTATTTTGCATACCCTCTGCATTTTGTTTCATCTCTATTTGTGTTCTTTTTTACTATTAAAATTCTATTTCACTTGCATTCCATATTAGATTAGCTTGGGGACAATTATTTGTTTCCAAACCCTAGTTTTCAAATTGCATTCTTGTTCAAGATTTGTATCCATTCTGTTTGTATTTCATTTATTGTTTCATGTTGTTATATTCTATTATGTTTTTTCCAAAGATCAAAGCTCATTTTTATTATGATCGATCAAATAACAGGACCTAGGGGGCTTGACTGTTGTGCCTCCAAGCTCGGTCTTATAGCAATCTAAGCAACCCCCAAATATTGACCATATTTTATAGAGTTTTTGTGAAATTATTTTGTAGATTTGAAGTTGTGGAATTTTTGCATGCAAGAGAAAGCTCAAATCAAACACCAGATCAGATAAGTGCCCTTGGTAAAGTTTTTAGGTTGTTTGATTTTATCTTTTCTATTAACAACCTAGGTTATAAATAAAAAGGAATAAACATTTGATTGCTTTCTAGGCATTTAAAATAAAAATGCATATAGTTTTTCATATAGGGTTTAGTATTGTTTTTGCATTCCATTGGTCCCTTTATTAAATAAAAAGGATTTCATTTCTTGCAACCTAGGATTAGAGATCATTGAATCAAAGAATAATACTAGGATTAGACATTATTTTCATGCATCTTGTGTGTTTTGCATTGTTCTTTAAATTCCATAGTTTAACATAGAAATACCAAACATAGGTGATTGCTTAATTGACACATTAAAAATTTCTATCCTCGACTTCGAGCAAGTCCTAAAACTATTACTGGTGAACCCATTCCTTTGTGTCTCAGAGTATAGATAATATAACTACCACTGTGACCACCTCAACTCCTAATGGATCCAATTTAGAATCGTACGCGATGTGTAGTTTTCCTCATATACATATTTGGTGAACCCAACATGAACACACATATTAGTGGCCAAGATAGAAAGCCTCATCCTTTATTTTTTTTCTTGAAAATTTTAAATAAGACCACTAATTTTATTTGCTTAGATATAAAAATATTTAAAAACATCTTAATAATCTTCTTATAAGTCTTTCCTTGGTTTTCTCTTCTATCCTTTCTCCTTCTCCTAATGGCTTCCAACCTTAGGAGTAAGCAGAGGCTTTTAGAGTCTGATGAAATTTTTTAAGAAAATGATCATATTGATAGAGAGATCATAACCTAGAAGAGGAATAAAATAAATAAGTTGGTAATGACCTTGATCCTACTAAGGGGTCCAATGGAAATCTTATCTTTAAATCATTTGATCATATCTAGAATTTCTAAAAGTATCATAGAGATGCCTTGAATAAGGCTATGGATGAGGAAGCCTAACTCAAGGAAGCTAGGACATCTCATCATCAAATCACATTTTTGGGGTACATCATATCACATTTTTGAAGCCTTGTTGAAGCTCCTTGATGTTGTAAGTTCTTTTGGGGTACATCATATCACATTTTTGGATGACAATATTCCTTCCTCAGACTTGCAATGGGATTCTTCCCTCTACATCACTACATTTATTGGGGAAACATCTATCAAATAAATTTTGATTGATAATGGTTCCTCCCTCAATTTATGCACGTATCAATGTTTCCAAAAAAATTGTTTAAAAGAGGAACATTGAACTAAATATGTTATCATCATCAAATATTTCAATAATGAGTTCTAAGAGGCTTACGATATTATATATCTCCCCCTTAGGTTTGGATCTAAGATCTTAGATACCTTGTTATATGTGGTGTATTGTCCTACATATTTTAATCTTCTTCTCAGATTCCCTTGGATTCAAGTGATGAGGGTTACCCCTTATACTTTTCACCAATGTCTGAAGTTGAAATTAAACAATAAATTTATCACCATTCTTGGAAATTCTCACCCATTTCAATATTTATCACTGGTTGATAAACCTTCATATGATCTTCACTTATGTCCATCAATTTCTTCATCTCACATGACTATAATATGAAAATCTAAAAGTGAGTGATGAACTATTAATCAATGTTTCATCATAGGATCAAGTCAATCATTTTCTTCAAGAGCCTTTTGTGAATCTATCTCATCAAGGCTGACAGTGGAGTGACAAGTATGAGGGACCTCCTTCTTCCTCTCTTTTTTGTAGTGCAGTAACTTTGGTGCACCTTGAGTTAGTTGTAATCCTAGATGAGTATGTTGAAGGAAACACTCTTTGTGGCATGGCTTATGAGGATGTCCTTTGAAATGGCTTCTTCTTTGTGTTAGATTACATTACATCATTTAGGTCATGTAAATGTACCACCTTTGGTACGCAACTAGAGTAGGAGTTTACTTTAGAGTAAAGTTAGTTAGTTACTTCAAGTATTATAATAAATGCACAAGTATCAAATGTGCAAGTTGTAAATGTACATAGATTCCACTTGTACATTAGGTAGATAGGTAGAGTAAGGGGTAAGGAATCTATTTTCCTATATAAAGGCCTCATAGTGAGTATTTTTATAGAGCAACATATGTAGTAGTAGGTATAGAGAGTGTGTGGTAGTTTGGTATAATGTAGTACTTTCATATCCTTTCATGGAGTGTCCATGTCCTCCATTATATACCATTGTACTCTTTTCGTTACTTTCATTAATGGTATATTTTTGAGTTATTTTCATATGTTAAACTTATTATTTTATTGCATATTATTGTGCCATTAGTTTATAGTTATATCATATTAGTTATATTGCATCTTATGGTTGTATTCCCTATACTACAGTCTTATCAAAATATAGCAGTGGTATTAGAGAACATGGTAGATTAGTTAGAATATAGTAAGATTTCCATGGTAGATCAGTCAAAAAATAGGGAGAGCCACATGTGAGATTAAGAGAAATTCAAAAATATCATTTATAAAATTTATGAGATTGCATTTGGCTAGAGTATTTCCACAAGGTTGCAAAAAAACTTGTGAAGACTAGGACTCAACATAAATTCCACTAGATTGACAAAATCAACTAGTGAAGATTCATCATCTCTAGATTTAAGAGATTCTTCCATTCTAGTTTTTAACATATTTTTGTAGCAAAAGGATATTCAGAGAAATTTGGAAAGCTTCTTACATAGAGTTAGGAAAAATATCTTCATTAAAATCATTCTAGCACTTGTAGCAACAAGTAGAAGACTGAATATTTCAAATACTTGAGAAAAGGTCCCATTACTAGAGATTGTAGACATGTAAAGTGTAGAAGAAGAAAAGGCCATAGATGTATTAATACTAATTCAAAATATTCTAGAGAAGAATCCAAAAGAATATTATAGGTTGATGATCTCCATTAAATATGACAACAGTTTGAAGAAATCAACCTAAAGAAGTTGAAGAGACTCTTAGAAGGTCTAGTTACAAAACTTCTAGTTATAGAAGATTGGAGGTTGGTGATCTCCATTAAATATTGTATATTGTAAAAGTAAAGTACCAAAAAATATCTTGTTCGAGATTCTAGCAACAATAAATTTTAGAAATTTAAAAAGAAGATCTCATTACCAACACTTCCACGGTAGAAGGTTGAAGGAAAGGTCTCATTTGGAAGACCAAAGAAGTTGCAAAATTTAATACCTTGGTGAGGTCTTAAGGAGAAATAAGGAGAAGGCTTGGAGAACCTTATTACAAATTCAAATAATTCCATTAAAGGATTTCCTAGGAGAACTCATCAAATAAATATACCACCAAAGAAAGAACCTTGGACAATTGTTGCCATCTGACAACAAGCCCAAGGGAGAAGAATTTGGTAAAATTTTGTCAAATTTTAGAGGATATGGGTGAAGACCTCAAGAATTTCAGATTCTTGATAAGAATACCTATATTGAATTCAACATTTGATAAGGAGACTGAAGGAGAAAGGAGCCTAACATTACTACCAAATCCAGGATATTTGAAGATTACCTTTAAAGACTAGAAGGCTCATTCAAATATAGGGGTTTTATAAATCTAAAAAAGAATACTAAAGGGTTCTTGAAGAAAAACTCGGCTATGATTTGAAAGAACTACCTAGAAAATGTTTGAGTTTCAAGGACAACATTTCAATGAAGATATTGACTATGAAAGAGGCAGAAATCACGATAGCATTACCAACTATAAAAACTTTAGAAGTTACATAGTCCATCCTGAAGGTTGATAAAATCACTTACTACAGTTTAAGAGCAACAAGTTAGAGGGGTTTTGGAGCTACAAAAAAAATGTGAGTTAGAGAGTTGTTTTGGACAACCAAGTAGAGTTGCAAGTTCATCTTATTAAAGGTAGCAATAAGATGAATCTAATCATCTATAAATCCTTCATCTATAGATATCATTAAGGTAAGAAAATTAAGTGCAAAGGGTTCATTTTATGAACACTTATATTCAGTTCATTATTTAGTTTCATTAAGCACCTTATCAATGTTTAAAAGTTGCAAAGATAAGGTTGCATATTATAGTCTTCAAATGGAGTGCAAAAGAAAGTATCTTTTAAGGTTTATACCTACATATTAAAATAGGAGTTAGATATATTTTGATAGAAATTAAAATCATATTCCTATTATCTAGTTACAACAAAGAAAATCAAATTCCTATTATCCAGTTACAACAAAGAAGACTACATTAAGTTACAGATATTATAATGCATTTAGGAGCAATTACTAGTGCATGATTTAAGGTTCATTTGAAGGAGTAATAAGGTGAGATCAATATACACTACACTAGTTGTTCTTAAAAAGTTTTTAAAGGTGCACTAAATACTTTAAGTTATAGATTTTAAGTTACTTTGTGGTTTCATCAATAGAAGTAATAAGGAAAAATTATTTTTGCACTATATTAGTTATTCAAACTTCACTAAGGATTTTTAGTTAAAGTGAAAATTAGTGTAAAGTTAAAATTAGTTGCATAGTTAAGAGTTTGGATTCATTGGCACTAAAATTATCCAAGTCAAATGTTAGTGTTATCCAAGAAGAAAGGCAACAATACATTGCTATCAAGGATTAGAGCAAGCAATCACCATATCTAAGAAGCAATTAAAAATCTTCAGAAATCTATCTTCATTTGTACTCAAGCTATACAACGAGGAACTGCCATATCAAAGGAGAAGAGTAGCATAAAAAAGAGACAAGGAACTCTCAAAAATTTGGTGCAAAATAAAGTATCTTATTTATGTTACATTGATGTACCATATCAATTCCAAAGAGGAAAAGATATATAATGTCTCAAGACACTAAGGCAGCAAGAATTCTACATCCACAATTTGTTGAATTATTGAAGATAGAAGATGTAAACTCTAGGTAGAGAAGGTGAGACAACCTAGGGCACCTAAGTATCAATTTAGGATGCTATTGTTAGCACCTTATCCAGCTCTTATGATTTCATAAACCTTCCATACAAGTACCTATGTAAAGATAAAGGCAAGGACAACGAATAACAAGTGGTATAGTAAAGGAGAAAAAAAAGGAGCAATACCAAAAGCTGAGCAAAAACATCACATTATACCATTGGATATTCATAGAATCTCCACTCCATAACCCTTGGTACCTTATAGTTGAAGCCAACCATCATCCTCAAATAGAACAACTTGCAAGGAGGAAATAATTTGTTGTAAAAGAAGCACAGCAAGCTTGCAAATGGTTGGAATGAACCAGAAATGAGAATATATTAAGGATAATTTTTGGTATGTTGGAGAGAATGTGCATGTAAAGGAGATATATACATTTATCTTGAAAGAGGAAGGAATATTGTACCACTTGGCATACAGGGCATCATCACCCTCTTATCTCTAATGCTCAAGAAAGACGCTCATTCATGTAACGTATTTCATCACTATCCTAACATTCAAATACTTTCAACACTCAATAAGGAGAAGCTAATCCAATTCCACATGGTTTAAATTCTCCACAAGGTCCAGCAAAGCTCAAGGAAGAGACTTAAGTAACGCATACCACCACTTGGTGCTTGCTTCACGAAGAACAAGCTTACATATAGCCACCATACAAGAAGCGCACAATGAACAAAATATAATATGTAGCGAGCATTAAGGAAGAGTGTATTCAGAGCCTGAATTCAAGGAGTTAAAGGTGTATTTAAGACTGTCAGTATGTCCACCAAGTCTGTCATAAACCAACATAAAAATACTAGAGCCCATAATCAATTCTCAAATTCAATATCAATCAGCATGAGTTCAAAGGTATATTTGCACTTACTACTTGCTTTCATTAAATTCTAAATGGGAGGTACAAGGAAACATATGTTTCTAAGGTTAAAATAATTGGAATAGTTATAACCATGGAGAAAGCAATCAAATCAAAAGTGCATAATCTTAAGGGTTAATTCAAGGAACATTATAGTTACAAATAATTAAGTAGGATAAATAAGGGTTTCTACTTTAGATATTTAAGAAATCATATTGCAAATATTATTAATTTCTCATATTCCAAAATTAGAGAGTTATAAGATATACTACATCAAACATAGATAATTGGAATTTAGAAATATTGTATATTAAGGAGATATAAAAGTAAGTTCATTATTTACTTAAAGGAGTTGGAATTATATACTTACATTTGTCTCATACTCATACTAAAGGGAAAAAATAAATTCAACCATAGAACTTCAAATTAAAGTGCATAGTTCATTAGGAGAGATAATGTGAAATAGGAGTTGATTATTGTTATTTACAAAATGTTACAAAATCAACCCAAAAGGTGAACTATTACTTACTAAGCACTTTATTAAGCTTATAGCTTGCTCTAATCACTAGGGATATATAAATATTCTAAACAACCTAAATCTTTGAAAATACTTTATCAAGTTAGTTTAAATACTCTAAACAAGGGAATTCTAAAGTATTAAAAGAATCCTATCATACACTACAATGGATAATGTAGCAAGAGATATATTTCATCATTATACACACTAAAAAATGACTCAAGATCAGAATCCATTAAATATACCATATCAACTATGCAAAATCACTTCAAGTTCAAATAATTTCACAGGTCAAAATAAAAAGGACATTTGGTATATTGATTTAGGGGTAAGCCACCACATGACATGAAATCTACATTGGTTTGATTGTCTTGAGGTCACTAACAGCTACAAGTTGAGAATTATAAATGGTAATAACTAGCATATACATGGATATGGGTGTGTGTTGCCTAGTAAATTTTTTCTAAACTTTCTGCTACATAATGTGATGTATGTTCATGCATTAACATATAATCTCATTTCAATATCCAAGTTAGTAGAAAGTAAAAGGAATATTGACTTAAGATACATAAATGGAACTAACATGTATCTCATTATACATCAAAATAATATTGAAGCTACTGGATCAATCCATAGAAATATATATGCTCTAGATTCTACCAAAACTTTACAATATATTGTTATGTTTCAAAACAATACTAATGCATTTCCTGAGGAACAGATTGGAGATAATGAAGAACCTATATATCATAGAAGTAGAGGAAGAGATATAAGGTTAAAAATTAAAAGGATAAGATGACAACTACACTATGATTTACTTGGTCATCTACAACCTAAAGAAGAAGGGCCTGATCAAGTTGAATATTGTTCTAAATATGAAGATCCATATTGAAAACTAAAGTCTTCAATACCCAAATAATGTAATACAGGGCGATGTTAGAGTATATTACGTCATTTGTATCATGTAAATGTACCACCATTGGTACATAACTAGAGTAGGAATTTACTTTAGACTAAAGTTAGTTAGTTACTTCAAGTATTGTAATAAATGGACAAGCGTCAAATGTGCAAGTTGTAAATGTACAAGAAGTCCACTTGTACATCAAGTACATAGGTAGACTACAGGGCAAGGAATATATATTCCTATATAAACACCTCATAGTAAGTGTTTTTATAGAGCAACATATGTAGTAGTAAGTATAGAGAGTGTATAGCAGTTTGGTACAATGTAGTCCTTTCATATCCTTTCATAGATTGTTCATGTCCTCCATTATATAACATTGTACTATTTTAATAACTTTCATTAATGGTATATTTATGAGTTATTTGCAGATGTTCATCTCATTATTTTCTTGCATATTATTGTGCCATTAGTTTATAGTTATCTCAGATTAGTTATCTTGCATCTTATGGTTGTATTCCGTGTACTACCATCTCATCAAAAGCTAACACTTTGGTGGGTTAGTCCCTTGTATTGCGTATGTTGAGTCTTCTAGTTCTGAAAAGGACTTTGGTTCTATGTCTCCCAAGGACCTTGAGCAACTAGGAGTGATTCCTGCCCTCCCTCATCTTGGGGATGAGTCTTCCGTTCTCATTGAGGAGACCATAGATTTTAACATAAGTTCTAAAGAGATCCCTAGAATTCTTAAGCTAGGTAAAGCCTTGTCCATGGATGAGTAGGAGTAGTTGATCGATTTGTTGAAATAATTTCATGATATTTTTGCTTGGTCATATGCCAACATGTCAGAGCTTGATCCCTACTTTGTTATACATCACTTGGTAGTGAAGCCTAGTGCTAATCCTGTTAAGCAAAAACATAAGAAGATGCATCCTAATATCACCCTTTTAGTCAAGGAGGAGCTCCAACAACTTTTTGATGTCAGTTTTATAAAAGAAATCAACTATTCTAATTGGATCTACAACATCATTTCAATGGCTAAAAATATAAGAACAATAAAATTATGTACTAAATTTTAGGACATTAAATTCGCATATCCCAAGGATGATTTTCCTCTACCCAACATAGATATTATCATTGATTTCACTGCCAAATATGGTATGCTCTCACTCATGTATGGTTGCTTAGGATATAACTAGATCATTATTTCTCCTAAGGACCAAACCAAGATAACTTTCATCACAATGGGGTACCTTCTACTATAAAGTCATGCCTTTCAGCTTGAAAAATGTTGGTGCCACATATTAGAGGGCTATGAATTATATTTTTCATGATATAATGAATGATATTTTATAGGACTATGTGGATAATATTTTGGATCATTCCATACATTGGCAAGATCATGTTCATGATCTAAGATAAAATTTTAAATGGCTAAGCAGTTCATAGTTCATCTTAAGCACTTCAAGTATGTGTTTGGAGTCACATCTGGCAAGTTGTTAGGTTTCATTGTTTCTAGGTGAGGTATTGAAGTGGACCTCACTAAGATAGCAGTTATCACTGAGATACCTCCTCCTCACACCCTAACTGAATTATTTAGCTTGCAAGGTAGACTTCAAGATATTCATTAGTTCATAGCCCAATTATATAATAAGTATCATCTCTTTCTTAAGCATTTTAAGGAGGATGTTGTGTTCGAGTGGAATTCTAAATGCCAACAATATTTTGATGAGCTCAAAAATTATCTCACTTCTTTGTCTATCTTAGTTTTACCTCTATTGGATAAGCATTTGATGCTTTACATAGCAGCCACAACTCACACTTTGGAAGTCTTGTTGGCTCAACATGATGATAAAAAAATGGGAATGCCTTAACTTCAATGAAGCTTGACCATCTCTTAGTGAGGCTCATGAAGGTTCATGTGGAGGCCATTTCAGTAGTAATGCTATTTTCAAAAAGCTCCTTTATATGGGGTACTATTGGAATTTCATGGAGGAAGATGCATGTGATCATGTTCAATAAAAGTCAACACCATGAAAACCTTGTTCATTGTCCTTATCAACACCTTCAGGTTATTTCTTCTCCTTGGCCATTTTTGGTATGAAACTAAATAGTGCGGAAGGAAGGATCATTTTTTCGTATTGAATCACTTTTTGATTGTAAGGTAGAAAACCCACAATAGACTTAATTAATATATTTGTTCGATGATGCCTTATTACCCTATTTGGATTGCATATAAATACCTAGTCTAATAGTTGTGAGAGTGAAGGGTTGTGACCCTTGAATATAAGTAATAAATAATATAAGTATTAGGACATGTTAGGAGGGTCCTAACATGCCACCCCCCTTAAAGGAGCTTTGTCCTCAAAGCTGGAAATTTGGAAATTGTTGTTGGATATCTTGAAGATTTTCCCACGTCGCGTCTTCTAAAGGTAGACCTTTCCAATGGATTAAAACTTTCGTGATATCGCGAGTACGAAGGTGATGAGAGCGGCGATCCACGATAGCTTCTGGTTCGACTAAAAGTACTCCATCCTCAAAAAATTTAGGGAGAGTGGTTTGTGTCGTGATATGGGCTCCAACTGCGAGCTTAAGGCAGGATACATGAAATACGGGGTGAAGTTTGGAAGAGGGAGGAAGCTCAAGTTTGTAAGCAATGGTCCCAATACGTTGGAGAACTTTATACGGCCCATAAAATTTGGGTGCTAACTTCTGAGAACCTTTTTGTTTAAGAGAGGATTGACGGTAAGGTTGGAGACGTAAGAAAACCATATCACCCTCATGGAAACTACGTTCGCTTCTATGTTGATCGGCTTGCTGCTTCATGCGATGTTGGGCGGTGTGTAGGTTCTCTTTTAGGATCCTTAGTATGTCATCTCGATTAGCAAGTTCCGTTTCCACCGCATGGACTTTTGTAGTCCCCAAAATATAGGAAGTGAGGGATGGTGGTGTTTGACCATATAGCGCTTCATAAGGAGTCATTTTGATGGACGTATGGTATGAAGTGTTATACCACCATTCCGCTAGTGAAAGCCACTTTACCCAATGGAGTGGTTGAGTAGAAACAAAACATCGAAGGTATGTTTCTAAGCATTTATTTACAACTTCTGTTTGGCCATCGGTTTGAGGATGGTAAGCGGAGCTCATACGAAGTTGAGTACCTTGTAATTTGAACAATTCCTTCCAAAAGGTACTAGTGAAAGTTGGGTCACGGTCACTAACAATTGTGGAGGGCATACCATGTAATTTAAAGATGTTATCTAGGAAGAGGTGGGCTATAGTGCTAGCGGTATAAGGATGAGCCACGGGACAAAAATGGGCATATTTAGATAAACGATCAACGACTACAAAAATGGTTGTTTTTCCTCCTGATTTTGGTAATCCTTCAATAAAGTCCATAGAAATATCTGCCCATGTTTTGGTGGGTATAGGAAGAGGTTGAAGTAATCCTGGAATAGCGAGGGTCTCCCCCTTCTGTCTTTGGCAAACTTCACATTCTTTTACAAAGTTTTTGATGTAATTTTTCATCCCTACCCAATAGAAGGAGGTAGTGGCTCTTTTATAGGTTTTTAAGAACCCTGAGTGGCCTGCAGTGGGTGAGGCATGTAACTCATGAAGAAGTTTTTCATGATAAGTTGAATTGGGGGTGAGGACCATCCTCCCTTTGTATCTTAATATATTGTCCTTCCAAGTGTATGGAGGTTTGCTACTAGGATTATGTTGAAGTTGTTGAATTAAGGCATGGGTAGTAGGATCATTTATCCATTCTTCATGCACCTCCTCTACCCATTTAGAAATAAGGGAGGAAAGAGCATGGACTTGAGGCATATCTTCAAATTTTCTAGAAAGTGCATCGGCTGCCATGTTGTCCTTTCCCTTTTTATATGTAATTTCATAATCATAGCCAAGAAGTTTAGTAACCCATTTTTGTTGTTTCGGGGTATTAGTCCTCTGTTCCAAAAAATATTTCAAGCTATGATGGTCAGTGCGTATAATGAAATGTTGACCAATAAGGTAAGGCCTCCAATGTTGAATAGCATGGACAATCGCCAACATCTCTTTTTCATACGTAGAGCGAGCTAAATTTTTAGGAGAAAATGCTTTGCTTATGAAAGCTAGAGGCCTTTCATCCTGCATGAGTACGGCTCCCATTCCTATTCCTGAAGCATCACTTTCAATGACGAACGGTTTAGAAAAGTTGGGCATGGCTAGAACAGGGGTGGTACACATTGTAGTTTTCAAGGTGATAAAGGCCTCATCCACTTTAGACGACCATTTGAAAGCATTTTTCTTAAGTAATGATGTTAGAGGAGCAGCTATTTTACCATAATTTTGGACAAATTTTCTATAATATCTCGTTAGTCCAAGAAACCCACGTAGAGCTTTTAAGGTTTTTGGAATAGGCCAATTTTTCACCTCCTCGATTTTGGAAGGATCTACCATAACTCCTTCCTTTGAGACAATATGCCCTAAGTATTCAATTTCTTGTTTTCCAAAGGAACACTTTGATCTTTTTGCATAAAGTTGATTTTCCTTCAAGATTTGGAACGCTTGTCTAACATGGTCCAAATGTTCTTCCCATGTTTTGCTATAAATCAAAATGTCATCAAAGAAAACTAATATAAATTTACGAAGGAAAGGGTGAAATACCTTATTCATTAGACTTTGAAAGGTAGAAGGAGCGTTGGTCAGGCCAAATGGCATCACCAAGAATTCGTAGTGCCCTTCGTGAGTGCGAAAGGCCGTCTTAGGAATATCTTTTTCGTTGACTCGTATTTGGTGGTAGCCTGACCGTAAGTCTAACTTGGAAAAATAAGCTGCCCCATGGAGTTCATCTAATAGTTCGTCTATGACCGGAATGGGAAATTTATCTTTGATGGTCATTTTATTTAGCGCTCAAAAATCGACACATAAACGCCACGAACCATCCTTTTTTCTAACTAAAATAATTGGAGAGGAGTAAGGGCTTTTGCTAGGTCTAATAACTCCTGCCTTAAGAAGCTCTTGTACTAATTTTTCTATTTCGGTCTTTTGGAGGTATGGATAGCGATAAGGTCTAATATTAGGAGGTTGATGCCCTAGAAATAGTGGAATAGTGTGATCGTGACTTCGTTGTGGAGGTAGTCCTTTTGGTTCATTGAATACCGCCTTATGGTGGTCTAAAATCTTTTGTAACTCTGGTGTCTCGTCTTCTTTGTGACTAGGTTGAATTGAAAATAATTGGGTGACCATTCCTTTGTTTCCTTTTCGGATAATTTTCTCCATTCTATGTGAGTTGACGATTTGGGAAGGTCCTGATTTCAGGCCTTGGATAATATAGGTTTGGTTCTTTGTTGTGAATTTCATCCATAGTTCATCAAATTCCCATTGGACTATGCCCAAGGTTCGTAACCATTGTACGCCTAGTACAATGTCACACCCACCTAGGGGTAGGACGTACATATCACCTTTCATGTTATAAACCCCCATAGTTAGTTTTATATTTCTGCATTTTCCTTTGCATGCAATTTTTTCGTCGTTTCCAATCATCACTTCGAAGTTATTGCAAGGGTATATAAAACAATTTGCTTGTTTAGCCACCTTTGGATCGATAAAATTGTGCATGCTACCAGAATCTAGGAGCACGGTAAGGTTTTGTTTCTTAAAATACCCTTTAACTCGCATTGTTTGAGGGGCAAAAAATCCGGCAAGGGCGTTGAAGGAAACCTTTGGTGCATTTTCTTTGTCACTTTCAAGTGTGTTGGATAATACCTCTACTTCGGGTTCAGGTTCCTCTTTAGTAGAATTCCCTTCCTCTGTGGCATCTAGAATATATAATTTTCGTGAGGCACATTTATGATTTCTGTCAAATTTCTCATCGCAATGGTAGCAAAGACCCTTAGCTTGTCTTTCCTTCATTTCCTCGAAACTCAGACGCTTAATTGGTAGAGCGGGGTTAATTTTGGGGGTTGTGTAGGAGTTTTGGGTTCGTCCATTTTGCATTGGTTTGGTATAAGTGTTTGATGGTTTCCCCCAAGTTGGTTTTGTGAATCGATTTCGTGCCTTGATTTTGTCCTCCGCTAATTTCGCCAAGCCGATGGTCTCTAACATGTTTGTAGGGTTATACATTTGCACCTCAATTCGAATTTCTTCTTTTAATCCATTGACAAAACATTCTTGAAAGAAAGCAGTGTCTAATCCGGATGTTCGATTAGCTAGCCTTTCAAATTCTGCTTGGTATTCGCTTACCAAAGTGGTTTGGCATAATTTAGTGAGGGCCCCTGTAAAGCTTTGAAACTTGCTAGGGCCGAATCACACTAATAGATTCTATGTAAAGGTTGACCACGTCGGAGTGCCGTTAGTTTTCTCGAACCATTGGTACCATTGGATGGCATCGTTTTCCAAGTGGAAGGAGGCGATATGCACTTTTTGCATTTTCGGAATTTGATTTAGTGAGAAATATTGCTCTGCTCGGTAGATCCAGTTTGTAGGGTCTCCGCCTTCAAATTTTGGGAAGTCTAATTTGGTCATCCATGGTAGAATGGAAGTTTGTGGACCTCCTAACATTGCTCGGTTTGATGACCCATTGTTGGTTGAATTTGCATGTGTTGTTGCCTGATTTTGACTGATGGCATCAAGTTTAACATCCATTGCAAATATTTTCTCGAAGAGTTCTCTTGTGTTATGGGTATTCTCCTCTCTTTCCTGTTTAACTTCTTCAGCGAGCCTTTCGTGTTTCTCATGGATGGAATCTAGAGATCATCATCCGTCAGCCATTGCAGTTGGTGTAGGTAACGCTCAATATGACTTGGTACCAGGTGAGCAAGAGAAAAACAAAAATTATAAAAATTTTTATTTTTTTTTTTTTTTTTTTTTTCATGATGCCGTCGGTGAATATTTCAAGCGTATGCTACTTCGATTTTATTTTCCACGATCCGCAGGGAAGTGATAAAATAGAATGGACTAGGCTGGAATATGCGGTGGGGAAAAAAAATTATGATGGTGAATTTGCTCCTTGATCTAGCTCTGATCCAGATGGTATGAAACTAAATAGTGCGGAAGGAAGGATCATTTTTTCGTATTGAATCACTTTTTTATTGTAAGGTAGAAAACCCACAATAGACTTAATTAATATATTTGTTCGATGATGCCTTATTACCCTATTTGGATTGCATATAAATACCTAGTCTAATAGTTGTGAGAGTGAAGGGTTGTGACCCTTGAATATAAGTAATAAATAATATAAGTATTAGGACATGTTAGGAGGGTCCTAACAATTTTCCATGTGGGGATTGGATATTATAGGGAATATTAACCTAATGTCATATGATGGTCACAATTTTATCATAACAATGATAGAGTATTTCACTAAATGGGTCAAAGCCATTATCTTGGCCACAGTGATTGGAGAACATGTTTTCAAGTTCATATTTAAATATATCCTTTGTATGTTTGGGATTCCTTCGATGATTATTTTTTATAATGAAACTCCTTTAAATAACAAGGATGTCCATAAAATTTGTGCTAAGTACAAGATTCAGCACAAGTGGTTAACTTTGTATTACCTTGAGGGTAATGGACAATCCAAAGCATCAAAGTCTTTGATCAAGGTTTTCAAGAAGTTGGTTAGGAAGACCAATTGTGAATAGCATATCCAACTTTATTTGGCTTTGTGCAATTATCACACTAGTGTGCAAACTCCTACATGTGTTTCTCCATACATCATGGTCTATGGTATTGAGGTTGTTTTTCTATTCGAGTTAGAATTTCCTTCATTGCACATCTTGTTGAAAGATACCTTGATCTATTATGAGTATCACTTAGGTTGTTTGAATCAATTGGAGCTACTAGATGAAAGTGCATTCATTCCTTAGAGAATTTAAGAACCTATCAGAGTAGGCTCAAGTGATATTATTATAGACACTAAAATATGGTCAATCCAATTAGGCATCAATAAACATGATCAAATTGACATCATTCAGCTCCTTTGGTAGCCCTCAGGAGGCTCACAGTGGTTCTAGCCACTCTAAAAGGCTTTTTGGAGGCTACTGACCCAATTTTGGGTAGTTTTGGCCCAAATTTCACCACCGTCCCACCCTGGGATGGTGGCAGATTCCCACCATCCCACCCTGGGATGGTGGTGAGCCCTCATCCTAGGGTGGGATGGTGAGCAAGTTTGACCCATAAAAAGTCAAATCTGGGCCAAATGGCGCCCAAAAACTGCCATTTAACCCGCCAAATAGAGCATGCGAGGTAGAGGACACTGAATCCTCATGACACACATCATTATGGAGGCCAAGAATGGAGATTCTCTTCCCCATCCAATGCATGCCTCCTTTTTGACAAATGGCACCTCCTGCCATGCATGCCCTTGCATGCCTTTTTGCACTTGAGCCCCTTTGGGCTATAAAGTGGATGCAATTTCCACACAAAATTTAGAAAAATATAGGGATAGGAGTTCTAGGATATGCAATGGAGTGCTTCAGATATTCCCCTCACCTTATTGCACCTTTTTTCCCTCGTAATCTCCCTTTTGCCAAGGAGGTTACCGGGTGACTTCAAGAAGGTAATCCGAGCGTAACTTTTCCATCCGGGTGAATTTCTTCACAAAATTCGATGAAAACACACCTTAGGTTGTTTAGGAACATCTTATAGTGGTTTGGTAACAAAAATTGGCTAGATTTGGTGGGTATCCCCTCCTAGGGTGCCCCCCAAATAGTTGTAGTCACCATCGCCCCCGGGATGAGGGTAAATTATTAAGAAATTTATTTACTATTTTTAATTATTTATTTTCTAAATTATGCCATGATTCTACAGTTAAAATTTCAGGTCATTTGGAGTTAAAATGAAGGAGTTATGCTATTTTTAAGTTTCCGTAGGCTCGTAGGGCCCATCCGGGCACCCTAGTTTGATGCAGGTGGATCCGGGATCCAATTTGAAAATATGACCATATGGGTTGTCTTGAAATGTCAATTTATGCATACTGACCAAATTTCATGAGTTTTTGATGAGTGCAGGTTTGATATTTTGTTGTCTTCCTTTTCGTAGGTTGTAGGCGGGCGACGCTAAATCGAGGGGTCTACGGATGCAATTTCTGATATTTTTTGGGTGATATCCTCCCAAAACATCCTATTTAACATCTCTAAAAATTTTCAAGTCATTTGGATATCATTTGATGCACTTTTAATTCATATGCCATTTTGCCCCTGTGGGGATTGCATGTTTTCACCATACACCCTTGCTATTTGACCCCTTTTTGCTTCCTTGTGTGTAGGTGCAGGTCCTCAGAAGGATTTGGGAAGCAATATCAGACATCAGAGAACCTAGATACAAGCAGTGGCGGCATTTTCTTGCCCACCTCGATTGTGGGTACGCAGAGAAACATTGGATGTGCACCTCGATTTCATGAAAGACTTGGTCTTTGGGCACCCAATATTGTAACAATTGTATCACCATTTTGAGCCCTCAAGGGGACTACTATGTAAACTTGGATCTGATCCAAAAAATTAATGAGAAGAGACTTGCTTTGATTCATTTCCTTTTGTTTGGTATTCTTTCCTTTTCACATGCATGCTTCCTTTTTGATGCTCATGAGCGAGATGGGGTAGATACACATATTTTTTCACATAATTTGGTGCACCATTTTTCCCTACTTCAGTGGCGATCATGGTGGGACCCTTGTCCCTTTTGATTTGGGTGAAAATCTGACCTCTTTTTTGCAATTTTTGCCCTTTTTGTGTTGCAGGTGCTCCCCTCCCCACCCTGGAATGGTGGCAGAGGCTTTATCTGGCACACCCTAGGATGGTGGCTTCACCATCCCACCTTGGGATGGTGGTGAGGCTTCTACTCACCCCACCCTGGAGCGGTGGTGAAACAGAGAGATTTCTGCCCAAAAATTCAGAATTTGGAGAGCTCAAAATGGACAAAGTAAGTGCCTAAAACCTCTGTTTTTCTGCTACATTTTTAGAGACTATCAAAAATCAGTTTTCTTGCTTCACTTGCTTGCATAGAAAGGTTAAAAGTTACATTTTTGCTTTTCTTATAACATCACATAGCAAAAGGAAGAAGAAAATTCAAAAGAAATTTGAAGTAGCAATGCATCTTTGTGGCTTGATTGCTTGTGGCTTACCCAATGGGTAGGTTAGCATTTAGGGCTTGCATCTATAAGTGACATTTGTAGGTTCCTTTTATCCTAGATTTTTGAAATTAAAACACACCTATTGCATGCATTTAGTGAATGATCATTGAATGCTTCTTTGCTTACTTTCTTTGGATTAAAAGGAACCACACACACTTGCACGTTCCACTATAACATTGGTAAGGTTGGATTTCATCACCAACCCCCAATTCGAGACTGGTGACGTTGGATTTCACCTCCTTCCACCAGCTTGCCCATATATGCCTTAGATAGAATAGGGCACTCTCTCAATATGGAATAGGTCACTAATGTTCAAACTGCCTCCCACTGTTGGAAACATTGTTTCAGAGTGGAAGAGCTAGGCGAACCCCCCACTAGGATTTAAGCGGTGTACCCTAGACTCTTTTGAGAAATCATGTTTGGCACTAGTGTCCCTAGTCACCACTTTGGTTGAGTTCCCTCATTCTAATTCCACAACAAGAGCAAAGAACAACAACAAATCTAAACACACTGAAACCAGTTTAGGACACACATTTAATCAGTAAAAAGATAATCATATTGTCTGCTTTGTGTGTTTCTTTGTTATTTGGGACAAAACCCTAACCCTAATTTTTCAAAAAATAGGGTTTCAAAAAAAAATATACTTTTTTATTCTGCATCCAACGCTTCAAGAATCGTGCAAAATGGAGCTATAACGAAAAAGTTATTTTGGTTTTATTTTTACTCTATTTTTGACCCCGAAAATAGCGAAAAACTGCACTAAAATAGTCATAGAGTGGGCTAGACAACTCCGAAAAGTGCCAAATTTGTTTTTTTGTCTTAGTTAGCCCCTAGGGCACCTCTCCTAGAAATTTTGAGTCCTAACTCTTCACGGTTCAAAATTTCCCCAAAATTCCTAAAAGTGGGCATTTCCCCACGGGCCCCGGTTAGCCAAATATTCCAAAAATACAAATTTTTGATCCAAAAATCAAATTTTGGAGACCTAGCCCATTATGATCAGCTCGTCGCACTGATCATTTTGATATATAACACTTATAGCCTTTTTTGGAAGTCAAAATTTTCTCTAGTGTGGGTTTCCTTCAAGGTTTGCCTAGTCAACACATTATGACAACTATGCATGGCCGAGCTCGATCATGAGCTAGTGAAGTAGAAAAATTTAGGAGAGGCCCTGAGCACCATCATTATAGGTATGAGGATCTCCTCACTCCTGCATGGAGCCCTGATAGTAGTCACCTTCGCTATTCTCCTGAGGATCTCATCATTCCTGCACGACACCCTGAAAGTCATCGTGAGGTCCACTCCTCACATAGAAGACCCGACCACCAAAGTACCTCTACCAAGAGAACATCAATGGGTTACCCACATGATCAAGTGGATTATTCGGTTAGCCAACACCGATTCCAATCACAAACCAGATATAATCAGCCTTCCAAAGGGCCTAGCAGGGAGGTCTACACTCCCTCTACATCGTGGTCTTCACCACCTAGAACTCCCATCCAACAAGTGTTAGCAACCCAGAGTAGGCCTATGCAAAGTTCGCATGCACCATCAACAAAAGTGACCATGAGCGAGCTTCTACTATAGTCCTCCAAATATTGGGAACCTTTCATGAGGGTCTTGGATTCCATGGAGGTACAACATCATGACTCTGATGCTTTCACCAACTTTATGGAATACATACAAATGTACAAGAAGCCTGCTATATCCTTTCAAAATCATGAGGTCAAACCCGTGCCTACCAATTCACCAGATCCTACTTTGCATATCATCGCGAGTATCAATAGGGTCCCCTATAAGCGAGTATTGGTTGACACAGGTTCCTCGATAAACATTATTACCACAACTTCACTAAAGCATCTCAACCTTCCATCCTCGCGCATTGCACCTTCCAAGTTCACATTACAAGCATTTAATGATGCTTTATCCTCCACTATGGGTACAATAATCCTACTTGTTGAAGTTGGACAAAATACTGTGCCTACGTTGTTCTACATCTTGGAGGGTGAAAGACAATACAACATACTACTTGGAAGACCATGGATAAGAGATATGGAATGTGTTCCATCTATAGTGCATCAATGCATTAAATACATTGATGAAGGTAAGGTACATGTGATCAATGCTGACCCAGACCCCTTCAAGTATTATAAGTAGGTGGATCATCCACAAAGGCCTATAGTGTCACCCAAGCATTTGGATACTAAACCCAATGACCTTATCCAGAGTCTAGATGCAACCCCATGGTTAGTCATGAAGCTACCTTCACCACCACCGCTAGTACCATCCTCTATCTTTTCAAGCAAGGAAGGATCAGAAGAGCCAACTATAGAAGCTCCCATAGCTGTCATCAATACACCTATAGAAGATCTTATCACTCCTACCAAAAAGGAGGAAGAACCCCCTATTGATACGGATGAATCAAATCATATCATACCATATTCACCCACCATAGTTGAGGACACAATTCAATTGACCTACCTAGAACTCGATGAGTGCATAGTACCCAATGTTGCATTCACACCTATCATCGAGTCGATCAAAAATATAGGTAGTCCCCCTACCAAGTTTCCACCCATTGATAGCATTCTTGATGCACCCTCCGAACATGGAGGCCAAGCAGATCATCTTGGACAAGTTGATGAGGTAGCCATAACTTGTTCAAATGCAAATGCATCTTCTCATGAGTTTGTGGGAATGATCAATGTGATGACAGAGAACCAAAGTCCTCTGAATCCATCTATGCAACTTGCGACTCCACCCAAAATCCCATCCACACCACAGGAGATACCATTGATGGATTCGGTCACACCTACTCCATCTCACTCAACATCTCCACAAGATCAAGAGCCGATGTACCCCCTAGACCAAAGTGGGGGTAACCCAACTACCATAGTTGAAAACTCTGAGTTGGAACATGAGCATGAGCTAAATCAAGAACAAGAACATGTGGATATAATCGCCAGCTCCAATCATCATGAAGCATCCACATCTGCTCAGACATTAGGGACTTTTTATCCACCCTCGATCAACTATCTCCCAGCTCCCACACCTAGTTCACCTCCACCAACTATCAGTTGCCATCCAGGTTCTTCAATAGCCATCCAGTCATCACCTCCACTAGTACCACAACATATCTTGGATAGGCTAGCCGATGTGGAGTTACAAGTGAGTCACCAATAGAATGATTTACAATAGATCATGGATCGACTCACAAGCATTGAGTTACGGTTGAGTCATCCAAAACCTCAACCCCTTGATTGTTAGGACCAACCCACTCCTACACAGTCCAATGTTAAGTCTCAAATAAATCAAGGGCTAAACCAACAACGTCACCCTAAGCGATAATTTATGCCCATTAATGAGTCCAAGGACTCTCTATTTGAGCGACTCTACGTGGCAAAGGTAATTACTTTACCTGAGAGTCGACTTGTCGACCCCTATGCACCTAAGCCCTACGGATATCGCAAAGACCTATACTACAAATACCATAGGCAGAAGGGGCATGATGTGCATAAGTGCTTTAAATTCAAAAACTTGGTACATGATATGTTTGACAAGAATGATCTTCAAATCAACAACCAACAAATTGACATAGTGCAACATCTGTTACCTATAGATGGTAGTCAAGAAGAGCAACCTAAATAGGTGATTGAGACACATACAACCTCATCACCTCATAAAATGAGTCAACCAAGTTTGCCTTGTTTAAGGCATCAACATCGTACCTAGACTCCATTATCTGAGCCTATGTCAACCATCTTCCACAATATGCAAGATACATAGGCAATCGTATTGCCATACATACGCCCGTTCAATCCAAATGGGCCCAAACCTAAACAATATAGGGAGGATCATTATTGCCTCTATCATCGGATGAGAGGGCATGCCATTAACAATTGTCATATGTTTAGACACAAGGTCCAAGATCTTATTGATGAGGGAGCTTTATCCATGAGTGGGTCACTCCTTTCACCCCATAGAGACATTGGCATTACCCAGAATGCCTTGCCAAAATAGGGGGAGTCAATTCCTATTGCTCCTCCTAGCCAAGCCAATAACATTGCATCAATCATAGTACACACTGGGGGTGCCTAAGGTATCATGCCTTCCCCTCACAAAATAATCAAAATTTCAAAAAAAAAATTTAAAATTTAAACAAATAAAAAGCAATAAAATCCAAAAACATTGCAAAATATTAAAACACAAAAACATCTTGCATACTAGGGGTACACAAGGTATTACACCTTCCTCCTAAAAACACAAAATAATCAAAGTTACAAAAGGCTCCAAGGGTATCTACATACCGCTTGGTCAACCTAAAAGCTCCTAGGTGGTCTAGAACTATCTAGGTCACCCCAAAATGCTCCAAGGGTACCTACATACCACTTGGTCAACCTAGAATGCTCCTAGGCGGTCTATAACCATCTAGGTCACCCCAAAATGCTCCAAGGGTACCTACATATCCTTGGTCAACCTAGAATTCCCTAGGACTAGGTCGTAGACACTTTTAAGTGCCACCACACGTCTAGGTCACCCAAAAGGCTCCTAGTGGGTTCTCACCATCTAGGTCAAGTAAAAATGCTCTTGGACTATCTATGATCATCTAGGTCAACCCTAAAAGCCCCAAAGGCATCCATAAGCTCTTTTGTCATAGCCAAATGCCCCTAGGTAGTCAGACATTTAAGTGTTGCATCTAGGTCACCCAAAAGGCTCCTAGGGTTTTCACCATCTAGGTCAAGTAAAAATGCTCATGTACTATCTACGATCATCTAGGTCAACCCTAAAATCCCCAAAGGCATCCATAAGCCCTTTGGTCATAGCAAATACCCCTAGGCAGTCGTAGACACTTTTTAAGTGTTGTCGCACGTCTAGGTCACCCAAAAGGCTCCTAGCGGGTTCTCACCATCTAGGTCAAGTAAAAATGCTCTTGGACTATCTACGATCATCTAGGTCAACCCTAAAAGCCCCAAAGGCATCCATAAGCCCTTTGGTCACAACCAAATACCCCTAGGTAGTCGTAGACACTTTTTAAGTGTTATTGAATGCCTAGGTCACCTAAAAGGCTCCTAGCGGGTTTTCACCATCTAGGTCAAGTAAAAATGCTCCTAGACTATCTACGATCATCTAGGTCAACCCTAAAAGCCCCAAAGGCATCCCTAAGCCCTTTGGTCACAACCAAATACCCCTAGGTAGTCGTAGACACTTTCTAAGTGTCATTGAATGCCTAGGTCACCCAAAAGGCTCCTAGCGGGTTTTCATCGTCTAGGTCAAGTAAAAATGCTCCTAGGCTACCTACGATCATCTAGGTCAAACCTAAATGCCCCAATGGCCCCCAAATAAGCCCGTTGGTCACATGTATATACATATCAATCAAAAATTCAAAAACATCATCAAAACATCAAAATACAAAAACATTGCATCGCATTGCACTTTCATACATATATATCAATCAAAATTTCAAAAAGAGAAAAAAAAACATCATCAAAATTTCAAAAAAATATTGCATTCCCATCAAGTTGCATACCATTGCATTATCATTTGCATTTGGCATAATCATCATTGGCACTTTGCATTTTTAGAGTGGCTCATACATGTCTAGCATTAAAATAGTACACTAAGTATAATGCACAATCAATGGTGTCAAGGTTATCACTCAGCTCATTCCATAGTTACTTATCATTTCCATCTACATTTCATACATTTCCATGGTCGTGTCCATTCCCTCCACTTAGTCATTTGTTTTTAGAATGTCATTAAGGTTTTTGGTCACTTAGCCATATCTAGTTTCTTCTCGGATTTTGTAGAAGGCTAGTGAGATTTTTAGGAGGTAGAGTCTTGCTGAGATCGTGCCTCATATACATCAAATCCCAACACATTTCACACTAATAAATCCAAGTTTATGAAAGGAAATATGAAACCCACAAAGTGGTCTAGGGTACCTTGAGCAAAAAGTTTATCCTGCTCATCCCCCTATGCGAATGGTTCAAGAATGCTGAGAATTGGCAAAAGGACAAGCTCTTCCCCACCCAATTCCCCAAAATAAATAGTGGTTTTCACCACTATCAAAATTTCCAAACACCCTTGATCCCTAAAGTCATAAGGATTCATACTACACGTCCCTACGAAGGATGGGTAGTCATCCCCAAGGCCTAAAATATCAACACCATTCCAAAGCAAAATCCCAAAAGCTTCCCATCAACATTTCCAAACACCTTTGATCCCTAAAGTCATAAGGATTCGTACTACACGCCCCTGAGAAGGATGGGTAGTCATCCCCAAGGCCTAAAGGATCAATGCCATCCACAAGCCAAAAATCCCACAAGTTCAACTTTGAAATCAAAATCCTCAAAAAGCAACAATAAAAAATAATAGTGGTTATCACCACTACTCAAACCCCTTGCTCAAGAGAAAAAAGAAAAAAACTCAAAATAAACAGTGATTATAGTCACTAAAAAGAGAAAAATAAATAATGATTTTCATCACTATATATGAGAGCAAGTAATCCCAATCAATTGAATAACCAAAAGACACTTGAGCTTGAATCCTTGGAATTCTCAGCATTTGAAAAACCATTTAGGTGATCCTCATTACAGGTTTGGTGGATAGCCTACTTGTCAATGGCGGTATCCTAAACGCATGATGATATGTCTATCACATTAGCTTTGCGTGTGTATAGACCAATGTTTGCATGTGGATGAGCTAGCTTTTGGTCACCTATACTACCTAGTGGTCTAATCCAACTGAGTACAAAACTTTGGATTGTGGCATTCATAGAGTGATCCTCATTACAGGTTTGGTGGATAGCCTACTTGTCAATGGCGGTATCTTTATGCATCTCACAGGAATGAACTCACTTGCACACATAGGGATATTGAGTATCTTGGTCATCCTAACAGATTCATACCTTGTTAAAAAGTCTTGCACAGTTAGTATACAACTTTTGATCAATTTACTAGAGTGTTTGAGTTTCATGGAAACCTCATGAACATCTTCTAAACATCATATCACTTCACCACATTCATTTTAATTACATTATTCACAAATCCATTATATAGTCTCAAGACAACATTACACATGAATTGATGCATTCTATATCATCTATGGTACTAGCATAATATGACATATAGTCATCCATCTCATCATACATCCATACATGTACAAAATCAAATCAAATCACATTAAAACATATGCATACATGATAGACATCCATCGTCATATCATAGATCAAATAAAAATATTGCATATCATCAAATGACATCATAGCACAACACATGCATCCATTAATGCATCATAACACCTAATGCACCTAATGGTCCACAATCGCACAATTGCACATCACACAAATATTTTCAAGCATCAACTGGGGCATTATTGGTACCATACCTTCCCTAATCATCGATCAAACAGTTAAGCAATCAATTTCAAAAAGCCCCAAAGGTATCCATCAACCCTTTGGTCACCCCAAAAAGCCCCAAAGGTATCCATCAACCCTTTGGTCACCCCAAAAATCCCCAAAGGTATCCATAAACCCTTTGGTCACCCCCAAAAATCCCCAAAGGTATCCATAAACCCTTTGGTCAATCCCAAAAAGCCCCAAAGGTATCCATAAACCCTTTGGTCACCCCAAAAAGCCCCAAAGGTATCCATAAACCCTTTGGTCAACCCAAAAAGCCCCAAAGGTATCCATAAACCCTTTGGTCAACCCAAAAAGCCCCAAAGGTATCCCTAAACCCTTTGGTCAATCCCAAAAAGCCCCAAAGGTATCCATAAACCCTTTGGTTACTCAAAATGCCCCAATGGCATCCAATAAGCCCATGGGTCAAATGCATATACATATATATTAATCAAAAATAGCAAAAACAACACAAACGCCAATGAAAAGGGTTCAACACCCATTAAAACAAGTCAAATATGATGGAATTCATTCAGGGTCAAGATGGAATGCAAACTTCTCATGGATGCATGGACAAGTTACTACTTCACTCCCCAAGAAGGCCATTATGGCTAGACCGCCCCACGGGAAGGAGGTTTTCAACTCTTTGCTTCCATGAAATCTCCATAGCATCATCCAAATCCTTTCAAAACTGTGCCATTTTTCAATGAGAACAACTGAAGGCAACCTTAACAAATGTCATCTGGGTCAAGCGACTCATCGCTTTTCTCATTGGTCATTCCCTCATCGACTCATCGCTTGAGGGGGTAGTCATGCTTAACAAATTCATAATAAAAAATCAACAATTAAACACTCAATCATGCAAGTTGCGTTCATCCAATGAATCTTTGACAAAGACAATCATGCCCCTACTTGGGGCAAAAAACAAGCAAATATCTCAATTAAGCACATAACAGTGCAGATGAACCTGCCTGTTGGTAACCTCAAAAGTTACCAAAATACTTGGTTTTCTCTAAATGCCTAGGGTTATAAGTCCCTTGAGCATACCTGGAAGCTGAAGAGAAAACAAGACCAATGTCTTTACCGAGTCAAAAGCAAGGATTCAAGAACACACGCCCTTTCCATGATTGGGGCATCTAAAGTTGGTTAGGTTATCGAGTAACCTTAATCATTCAACATTTTAGTCATCTATTTTTGCTCAGCACTATGTTGCACACAATGCATCCCAAAAAGGGGCATCTGTAGACACTAAAATATGGTCAATCCAATTAGGCATCAATAAACATGATCAAATTGACATCATACGGCCCCTTTGGCAGCCCTCAAGAGGCTCACAGTGGTTCTAGCCACTCCAAAAGGCTTTTGGAGGCTACTGACCCAATTTTGGGAAGTTTTGGCCCAAATTTCACCACCGTCCCACCCTGGGATGGTGGTAGATTCCCACCATCCCACCCTGGGATGGTGGTGAGCCCTCATCCCAGGGTGGGATGGTGAGCAAGTTTGACCCATAAAAAGTCAAATCTGGGCCAAATGGCACCCAAAAACTACCATTTAACCCACCAAATAGAGCATGCGGGGTAGAGGACACTGAATCCTCATGACACACATCATTATGGAGGCCAATAATGGAGATTCTCTTCCCCATCCAATGCATGCCTCCTTTTTGACAAATGGCACCTCTTGCCATGCATGCCCTTGCATGCCTTTTTGCACTTGAGCCCCTTTGGGCTATAAAGTGGATGCAATTTCCACACAAAATTTAGACACACATATAGAGAGGAGTTCTAGGATATGCAATGGAGTGCTGCCGAGATTTCCCCTCACCTTATTGCACCTTTTTGCCCTCGGAATCTCCCTTTTGCCAAGGAGGTTACCGGGTGACTTCAAGAAGGTAATCCGAGCGTAACTTTTCCATCCGGGTGAATTTCTTCACCAAATTCGATGAAAACACACCTTAGGTTGTTTAGGAACATCTTCTAGTGGTTTGGTAACAAAAAGTGGCTAGATTTGGTGGGTATCCCCTCCTAGGGTGCCCCCAAATAGTTGTAGTCACCATCGCCCCCCAGGACGAGGGTAAATTATTAAGCAATTTCTTTACTATTTTTAATTAGTTATTTTCTACATTATTCCATGATGCTACAGTTCAAATTTCAGGTCATTTGGAGTTAAAATGAATGAGTTATGCTATTTTTAAGTTTTCGTAGGCTCGTAGGGCCCATCCGGGCACCCCAGTTTGATGCAGGTGGATCCGGGATCCAATTGGAAAATATGATCATATGGGTTGTCTTGAAATGCCAATTTATGCATACTGACCAAATTTCATGAGTTTTGGATGAGTGCAGGTTTGATATTTTGTTGTCTTCCTTTTCATAGGTTGCAGGTGGGCGACGCTAAATCGAGGGGTCTACGGATGCAATTTCTGATATTTTTTGGGTGATATCCTCCCAAAACATCCTCTTTAACATCTCTGCAAATTTTCAAGTCATTTGGATATCATTTGATGCACTTTTAATTCATATGCCATTTTGCCCCTATGGGGATTGCATGTTTTCACCATACACCCTTGCTATTTGACCCCTTTTTGCTTCCTTGTGTGCAGGTGCAGGTCCTCAGAAGGCTTTGGGAAGCAATATCAGACATCAGAGAACCTAGATACAAGCAGCGGTGGCATTGGCTCACCCACCTCGATTGTGGGTACGCGGAGAAACATTGGATGTGCACCCGGATTCCATGAAAGACTTGGTCTTTGGGCACCCAATATTGTAACAATTGTATCACCATTTTGAGCCCTCAAGGGGACTGCTATGTAACCTTGGATCTGATCCAACAAATTAATGAGAAGAGACTTGCTTTGATTCATTTCCTTTTGTTTGGTATTCTTTCCTTTTTACATGCATGCTTCCTTTTTGATGCTCATGAGCGAGATGGGGTAGATACGCATATTGTTCCACATAATTTGGTGCACCATTTTTCCCTACTTCACTTATTTCAAGAGAGTGTGCAATTATTATTTTGAGTTTGAGGACCTTGTCCTCAAGGAAAACCAAAATAACACTAATGCTCAATTAGATCTTATAGGAAATTTATAGACCAATTGGTTAGGCCCCTTTTTCATAACAACAAATTTTGGTTCAAGGGTCTATTTTTTAGCTTTTTATGTGGTAAATAACTTAAATAACCCATGAACATAATGCATTTAAAGAGATACTATGCATAACTTGGCAATCTGCATTTTCATGTTGCAATTAGATTAGTTTTCATACTGTATTTTTGTTTTGCTTGTTCATATTGCATGACTATTTGTCATATTTTGCATGTTTTGCCTGAAATTTTGTTCCACCTTGCATTTTTATTATCAAAAAATTGCATTGCTACTTTTTCATACTTGCACGACTGCCCATCATATAGATTTTTGGGTATTTTACAACAATGGCAAGTGATGACACATAATTAGATCATATCTCACATTCATTGCACTCGCACTAGGGCTCTGATGCCTAGTGAATCCCCAACCTAGGGTTCATCTCCACGCATTTGTATCATTGCATTCTCTCATGTCATTATATATTTATTGACCTTAAAAGTATAAATGATCATCAAAATTCTCTCCAATTCAAGGAATGTAGTTATTCTATTTCTCCTTACCCTTTGCATGTTTTCTTTCTTTGTTTTGTCAAGACAAGGATACACATCCTTTTCTTCTATCTATGAACCTTGCTTTATTCACACTTTCTTATTTCTTTATATTTTGATTATCAAGGGATCCTCATGAGATAGGATAGATATTACATGAATATCATTTATGGTGTTCATACGACCACTATCCTATGCACATATCTTACTTCTCAAGATTTTTAGGACACACAGACATTGTTCTTCTTCTTCGTATATTTAATATTTTTGTTTTCCAACACATGCACACATAGGTTATGCTTCACTTTGTTCACTCATATTTTGCACACACCACACTCCCATCAGGTAGTACTCATTTTGGCAAATCAGTCACATCATTTCAGCACCCCATATAGCATAGCTTCATGGTCACAAGCGAGGGCCAACCTCCATTTGACCATTTGCGAGCATAAATCCTAGTGGGTATATATTTTTCTCTTCGATAATCTTAGCAAGAACTTCACCCATAGCAAGTACCACTCCACTTGTCCATATCTATGAGCATACATCCTCACAGGTTTCCACTCTATTTCTTTTCTTTTTGTTTTCTTTTTTACCTTTTGGAGCTTTTGCTTTCTTCTTCTTTCATATTTATTTATTATTTCATTTTTTTTTTCCTTCTTCTCTCTTATTTATTTCCTTTTCTTTCATTTTTCCATCTACTCATCCATGCATTTCGCTTTGCATTCATTTTTAGCTTACATATTATATGACATTTCATTTAGTTAGATTCACTCATGCATTTTAGTTAGGATAATTTTTGTATTGCATTCATTCTATTTGTGATTATCATGCTCAAAAAACAAAAAAAATAATAAAACATAAAACCTTAAAGATGCAAGTAAACCCCACTCTTTCATTTTTATCATTTTCTCTCCTCTTTCTTCCTTTTGGCATCTTTTCTTTGTTGTTATTTATCGTTCCATTTTCTTCTGTGTTCATTGTTTCAAGTTTCCTTAGGAATTTTGCATTCCTTCTGAAACTTGAGGGGGCACCCTTAGCCTAAAATTCATTAATATCCCTAATGCCTCATTTGCATGCCAAATATTCAAAGTATATAGAATGATACTATTTATACACCACCCCTTTCTTCTAAACCAACCACCCCTTTTTTCTTCTTGTGTTTGTCATCCTTTTTGCTCATATGTGTCTACATATTTCTTTGACGCATTTATTAGGCCATAAATGCATCAAAGAGGGGGAAAAATGTAGATAGAAAATTGACCCACCTAGATGAGTAATTTTTCCTTGGGTTCCTTTGAAAGGTTCTCAAACTTGCTTCTCTATTTCTTGTATTTGACATTGTTATTCTTGAGCTTGACCGAATATGTACCTAGTAATTTATGGGGTATGGATTCGGTAAATTTAGAAATTTTCTTCAAAAACCTAAATTTTAAGTTGACCCTTTTGGTGCTTCAGCCTAACCAAGGTTAAGTTTCATTTTTGCTGCATTTTAGCCCTCTAAACCCTTTATAAATAAAGGTATTGGATCCTCTTTTTTCCCCAAGTGACTCTCAACTATCCAAATAGTTCTTAAGTTATCTAGATAGTGATCTTGTGCAATCTTTTGGTGCTTTTGGTGCTTTGGTATTTTGTTGTTAGTGTGTTCCTTATGGTTTAACAAGTGTAGAAAGCCTTGATGATAATTTTTCTTCTTAAAGGAGATGTCTTCCACCTTTGCTCTCGCTTCTTCTACGAGATCACTAGGTTGTTCTTTGCATTTATTAGTTTGCTTATTCATCCTACTTTTTTTTTTTTGCATTTGGTCTTTGTTTTAGGGTTTTAAACCCTCTTGTGCAAATTTGTGCCTCATATGCTATAGAGCACAAATTCGTTCAAAGATCTATTTTTTCTATCAAGAATTCTATGTCCGTTTTCGTGTTGTCACCGAATTCTCACTCGATATCCTAAAGAGTACAAATTCGGTCCAATTAGGCTTTAGGGTGACTGTTCATCCCCAAACCCTAGGGTTTCATTTTGTGTGCCCTATACATTCGCTTCATATTTGTTTACATTCTTTTATGATTGTTATTATTATGTTTTTCTTGCTTTCCATATTAGATTAGCTTTGGGGTAATTATTTGTTCCCAAACCCTATTTTTCAAAATTACATTCTTGTTCAAGCTTTGTTTTCATTTTTGTATTCCATTTGTTGTTCCCATGTTTTCATATTCTATTATTTTTGTTCCAAAGGTCAAAGATCATTTTTGTTACAAACGATCAACTAAAAGGACTTAGGGCGCTTTACTATTGCACCTTCAAGCTCATTCTTATAGCAACCTAAGTAGGCTCCCAAATGTTGACCATATTTTCTAAAGTTTTTGTGAAGCCATTTTATATATTTGAAGTTGTGGAATATTTTGGATGCAAGACAAAGCTCAGATCAAACACTAGATTAGATAAGTGCCCTTGGTAAAGTTTTTAGGTTGTTTTCTTTTATCTTTTATGCTCACGACCTAGATTATAAATAAAAATGAAAAAACATTTGATTGCTTTCTAGGTATTTAATAGAAAAAGGCATATAGTTTTGCATCTAGGGTTTAGTCTTTTTTTTGCATTCCCTTGGTCCCTTGCTCAAAGAAAAAGATTTCATTTCTTGCAACCTAGGACTAGATAACATTGAATCAAAGAATCATACTAGGGTTAGACATTATTTTCATGCATCTTGTGTGTTTTGCATTGTTATTTCATTTCATAGTTTAGCATAGAAAGGCCAAACATAGATGATTGCTTAATTGACACATTAAACATTTCCACCCTAGAATTAGAGCAATTTTTAAAACCATTCTTGGTGAACCATTTTATTTATGTCCATGAGTGTAGAGATTATAGTTGTCATCGTGGTCACCTCGACTCCCAACGAATCTAGCCAAGAATTGTACATGGTGCAT